>OY728125.1:1626460984-1627660984 GCA_963277665.1 Viscum album
CTTTAAGATGAGAGAATACTTAACCTGGGCCTCCTTTTCAAGAGTAACCCCCAATCCAAATTCCCATTAATTTGGGCATCCTCCTTAGGAGTAAGCCCCAAGTGCTCATTAATCTGGGCCTCCTTTTCATGAGTAATCCACAAGTCCCCTAATCCGGGCATCCTCCTTAGGAGTAATCCCCAGTCATAATTCCCTTAACCAGTCTTAATTTACTTTTGATCTGGGTTTCCTTCTCGGGAGTAAAACCCAATCATAAAGTCCCCTCCTAATTAGGGAATCCTCCTCAGAAGTAAGCCCCAAGTTAGAGTATCCAAATCTCCATGAATTATATATACCTTTATAAACCTTGTTCCTGGGTTTCTTCCCTGGAGTAAATATTATTCTTCATCTATTTGGGCATTCATACATATATAAGCCCCAAATCATTGCATCTTTCATGGAAAAATTGTCTGGTTTCACCAATACCTTTTGTTTCTCACACCGAGCATGACTCACAAGAGCTTAGATTGTAAAAGTAATCCTGACATATTTCTTTGAGACATCAATCATGCATAAACATCACCCTCCCTTGCTCGAACTACATGGGTTCTGATTCCTTTTCCAAAACAAAGGATATGTAGGTAGCCCATCAACGGGTACGATCCCAACTATGAAATAATCAATGTCCTTCTGAACGACAATAAATGTCAAGTTCCCCATTGAGTGGCTTTAAAACTAGTATGGTTATCATAATGACCAAGATACTTTTATGTATTTAAGGATACCATTGACTAAGAATCTCTAACAGATATAGATGATTCTCTATCGATGAAGAACCTTGAATACATATAAAAGATTCTCTAAATATCCTATATATCTAATCATTGATTGTATGATCTAAAGGAATGCTCATTTTATACATGGTAATGTAATAAGGATTCACAGACATAACATAAATCTCTAAAGAGAGTCCTAGAGTACACAATAATTCCTCTCAAAAAGGTGTGATGAGTCCCACCTCCCATCATATTGACCAATGAAAATTCCTAAGCATCATCATTCCACAACAAATGAGTGCCGACCTTTGGATCGTATGCCCAAATGGATATGGAATCATTGGATGTTTCTGGTTCTACAAACAAACCCAATAGAAACCGATTGGAATGTTTGAACCTTCAATCAATGAGGTCATCCCCATTCTAGAGGGAATAGAGGACCATGTCGTGACTGCCCCAGGTCCGCCTTCCATAGGCCAACGGCTGGCGACTAGCACCAAAGGCATAATTCTCTAAAACTGGGAATGCATTGCTTTTATAACCTGAAAACGCACAGAACATAGTACAGGCTGAAAAAAAAACACTAAGTAAAATTGTATACAAAAGAGTGCGGAAAGTAGAGGGGCCTGAATATATGGCCAATAGGAAAGTACAAGTACAACTGAAAAACATGTACAACATAAGAAATGTAAAACCATTGAAAGGTCGTCCTCTAGGATTCCAACCTGAATGGTAGGTACAGATAGCCTCCACAAAAATCTATATCTACCAGTCTCTCCTGTGTACCATCATGCCATGTGGTCCACCTCTGGGTACCATCCAGTCCTGGAACACTCATCCCCGGTCAACGATGTTCGTCGTATGTAACCAACACAACTAGGTTCGGGCTTAGCCCGTGCAGGGTTGAGTATAATGATACTCAGTAGGGACCTTGAGGCACTCATGGTCTCAAAAAATCCACAAGGATAAACCAGAATGTATGAAATCAATAGATAACTCCTCTTAGGCATATTCCCATACATATACCTATGTTATCAATTAATCCAACCGAATCATGAAGAAGACAAAAATGTTACTGACTCACCTCAACCAAGATTTTTTTTCAAATTATCGAAACCACGGCTCCAGTATATCTCTTCCTATGTTGAGTACAGTGGGAATGTCGTGACACCAAGGCGCTTCCCAATGACCATCGACTACTGAGTTACTCCTCCTTTCAAGTATTGTGGGTCTGCTACATCACTAAGGTACTCCCCACCATGGGTTTGTCGCGTGACCAAGGCACTCCCCCTCGTATCCTGCTGAGGTACTCCTCCGTTCGAGTATCATGGGTCAGTCGTGACACCAAGTCGCTCCCCACTGTTGGTCTTTGGTGACACCAAGGCACTCCCCACTGGGCTATTCGAGTCACTCCGAGCCGAAATGGTCACCAGTCGTCATGTCTCAGCCAGCTACTAGTTCTCCACACTTTGCTCGCTCGTCATCAGAAGTATCTTCTCCACGAGATACAGGTCGATACTCCAATTGTCATGAATTCCAACATATAAGTATCTCAGTGTTCTGCCACATCATAGGTGTCCCAACACAACAGACGACACGTCAATCGGATGCCCGGTCTGTGAGCTATTAGTCTTTTCGTCCGGGGGGCCCAGTTGGAATTGTGCACGATCCAACCGGACTGTATCTCAACTAAACCCCGAACATTAGTGGGGTATACTCTATGGGACCATCACGCTCCAATAATACCAGAACTGCTGATGGTTCATCAAACGGTCGTCTGGTGCCAAATATTTTTCTAAATAAAGTAAAGGGGTCGGTTTTGGGCCTGGGTCCGGTCCGACCCGGTCAGACAGGTTGGGTATGACCCGACCCATTGGGCGGGCTAGCTTGTTAGGTTCGGCCCGGCCCACTGGGCCCCGCCCAGTAGGCCGCGTGGGCGGTTCATCCCGACGTTAGGGCTGGTTTGGCCCGGAGTGCGTGGGGCGCGGCTCGGCCTCTCGGCCCCGAGGGCCGAGACTGGTTCGGCCAGCACCGGGAGGGGAGCGACTCCTGTGGCATGGGGCGCCTGGGTCGGCGGTGTTCTTCTGGGTGCACAAGAGGTATCTGAGCAGGCTAGTGGGGCGCGGCCAGGCCGGCCGATGGCCAGGCAGACCAGCAGTCGGGCTGATGGGCGGTCGGGCAGGGCGCGGCCAGGCCGACAGGCGGCCGGGCAGGTCACTAGGCGGGCCATAGGGGGCCGTTCAGGGCGCCATGGGGGTCGGTAGGCTTCCGGGAGGGGTCAGGAAGGCCTGCGGTGTGTGGTCCGGCATTATGAGTGTCGCGGAAGATGGGGCTCGGCTGGTGGTGGTGCGGAACGCCGCGGGGGGCGGCGCAGATCATGAAGGTCACGAGTAGCACTGTCTTTTTCTTCACTGCCTTCGTCGCCTCATTGCTTCCTCACCATGCCAAAGATCATCATAAACAAGAACGACAGAGGGGTCAAGCCAGCATTGTTTGGCCCACATCCTCCACCTTTAGGGTGGTATCATTTGGCTCATCATGTAAGACGAAATATGAACTTCAATTGTTTTTCAACCACCTCAAAGATTCTTTTCCAACTGAAGAAGAGAAAAGGAATGTATTATTACTCAAAATAAACCCTAACTTTTTTCTTTGATCTTCGATGAAGTCGTGGGAAGAAGACAAAGGTGATCATCATTCGTCGGGTCTGCCACACACTTCCCATCCCGAGCATATGTGTTGGATCATTGACGACGATGAGGAGGGATATCAATCATCGAATACATCCAATGTCGGTTGGATCTATTGAAGGAATTCAAAGTCTCTCCTCACCAGCATTATTCATTCTTCCTTATTCGTTCTTCGATGGGGAGAGCTTTTTTCCCTTCTACCACGTTTAACCAAAAGTGCAATGCCAACATAAAATAATAATAGATTGTGATGTCCTATTAATTCGTTGGAACAATACTCAAATTGGATGAATTAATTTAATTGGATCCACCTAATTAATGTGGAAGATTTGGCACCATTAAATTAGGGGAGCTGGGACCAATAAAAAAGGGGGGTCGAGATACCCTCCCCCATTCATGAGGGGAGTTGAGAGGTTTTCCTCTCCCACCATTAATAGGGGGTTTAGGCCCGTGTGGTCCCCACGTCGTAACCTCTCATGGGAGGATAGGTTCAGGTGGGCCCCACCACCATAATCTCTCATGGGAGGATAAGGTGCGGTGTTCCAACCTCCAACTTCAATGAGGAGGTTTTAGCTAACAAATAAAAATTAACCCACAATATTCATTTTTATTTAATTAATTTTCTAAAAACCCAAAAACTATCTTTTATTCTCGACCCACTGTCGTCGAGGTGATAGTCTTCATAAGCAAATACCAGTGCTACGAGTTCAACAGAGTCCTCAGATTTCAATTCTGAGTATCGGTTCAAAAGTTATAATAACACGCTCACGCATTTACTGAATGTACCCGAACAAAACATCAGAAATTGATTCCGGGCACACCGGGCATCAGAATCATGTGCCGCCAATTTTTGTGGACCCGTAAAATTCTATTGTATTTAAGAAAAAAATATCCACTGAAATTTCGGGTCTTTACATTTTACTTTTTCAGAAAATGTAATAGGAATATTTTTTTTAACATACAAGGAATGAATGAAATTTCTTAACTCCATGACCACTCATTGGTTTGAATATCCCATTACATGATTCCAAGTATAATTGATAAAAAGTTTTTTTATTTTTATATTTCAACTGTTTTGGTTTTTAAAAAGTTATTTCAAATTGAAAGGGTTGTTTTTATCACGATCAATTACAGTTACCTTTTAAAGGAATTATCTTCTTCAATGATGTCATTGGTTATTAAATAATGGGGATATGATAAAATTATTTAAATATTGGTATTTATAGAGATTTTTTTATTATTATAATTCTAAGATGTTTATGATTTTGATTTTTTATACATTATGATATGATGAAATGAGGAAATGTTTGTCAACCTAGTTTCCTTTCCACATTTTTTTATGATGAAATGATAAATTTTTTGTGGGATGGTTTAACACTTATATATGGTTTTCATTATGTTGTTGGGTGGATTTGAATTATATATCCATATAATGCTTTGGGTCATGATTTTTATGTCATGAAATTATTATATGAATCCAATTGATGTTCATAATTCACTAGGGTAAATAATTAGGGTTTCCAGAACCACTAAGCGATGCAGGTGAAAATTTTTGTTCTATTATGATATGGAAGTTAGATATTATTGCCTGGTCCATAATGATTTGATGGTATCCATAGTTAACATAGACATTTTTAATGGTTTATATGCCTACGATGGTGCCACATTTTTATAAAATGATTATAATTTGAACACATGATACATTATTAAATTATTATGTTTTCTCACCATTATAATTTATGTCTTTTAAGATGATAATGTTCACAAAATTTTAGACTAATTATAATCCATTAATTATTTGGTATGAAAATTTAATTTCATGTCTATGAACTCAAACCATTATGTTTATTTTATGATTTCATATTATCATCAATATATATCTCCTTTATTTACCCAAATTAAAATCTATGCTCACCTTTTATTATCCAGCAATAACAAAAGTAATGAATAATTATTTTATATAGAGTATATCATGATTTATATAATGTGATAAAAAAATTCCTGAGAGATGATGAATAATAAAAAAATAATATTTTTTGGTACGTAGTCTCCAAAATCACTAAACCATACATTTCTGGAATGGATCACAACATTATGTATATAATATTTATATGAAAACATGGAATATTTTTAATGATAAAATTGGGCCACTTTACCTACCACATTCATTGATGGTTATAAAAATATTTTAATGGGTGAATATAATGAATATATATTTTCAAAACATACTTCATGCCTATGAATATATTAATAATTACTAAATAAAATAAAATAAATCAAATTAATGATGTTTGATTAATCCTCAAAATTAATTAAACAAATAATGAAAAATCTTATAATATATTAATAGTAAATATATTCTAAAATAGATGGATTTGGAACCATATCAACATTTGGATGGAAATGAATATCATTTTATTTTGACTTTTCCTGTAATTGGTACATTATAAATTAACTTTATTATCTGTATAAATACCATATTAACAATGGAACTGTGGAATGAATGATCATGGGATGCTTATTATAGGCATTGTATAAAAATTAAATTTCCTAACCCAAAAAAATATATATTAATAAAATATATTTGAATCATTTCTTGAATCATTTATTTAATAATTTTTTTATTATTTTGGATGTTAAGTTGATTTGTTGGTATAATATTACCCTATGGTAAAGGTAAAAAATATGACAAAACTCCCAGATCTAGTGCTATTATCAAGAAATTTACATTATTGTCTTTGATGCCTATAATTTTGACCAAAATTTTGCTTCAAAAATATTATAAAAATGAAAATAGATAACTTACATACTTGAGGAACTATTATGTTTCATGTCTAATTTTTTTTGAAAAACTCTTATATAAATAATTCTCATGGATTTAAAAGTTAATTTATTATACTTAACTATGTTTTTCATATTTCATAATATTTCATCGACATCACTGTTCTCAAATTCTTTATATATATAAACAATTATAAATCATTCCTTCAAACCTAGGGAAAAAGAAACATATAAATATTGAGGTCAAATTATTAGTAAGGGAAAACCTAAGAATTATGAAATTAATTTAATCAAGAAGAATAAGAGTTCATATGGTAATGATGACACAATCAAAGTGAATGAGTGGCCCACAAAGAAACTCAAAATTTTGTATAACTGGATCATCAATTATGAAAACATGAAAAACAAACTATTATCAAAATAAACATTCAAAATCCATGTGATTTCATTCTCAATAATTAGTAACACAATAGAATCATAACAATAAATTAAATCTCTTTTTTGTAACATGATAAATCACATTTATAAAACTATTTCAAACCCTTTTTAATTGGACATACCATATGGGTAACTTATAAAATTAAAATTTCCCAATTTATTACATATATATAATTAAAATCACCATTCATATAAGGTATATTGGGTAGACACATTCTTTACAAGATATATTATTGATCAACCATTAATATTAGCTAAATCAGGCTCACCAGTGTGCTATAATGGGGATAAACCCTATGTGTAATTTCTATTGGGCTCACCATTTTTATATAATACACAAGTACAACATAAAGATTAAAAATTTTCAAAATAAAATTCATATAATCAATCATTACTCATTTATAAACTGCTAAACCCCTGGAAGAAAAATCTGTTTGAAATAAATCCCTTTGAAAGATAATTAACCCATAGAAAATAAATAGGTTCCAAAAAATATTATTGAAACATAATTTAAGAATATAAATGTAATGCCTTCCATAAAAAATGTATATGAATCATGAGAAACCCATGGTAGATCAACCAATTCCATAAGAAATATCATTGAAACATGATTAACCCACGAAAAATAAATGTGCTCCACAACAAAATAATTTAAACAATTTATCTCCTAGATGAGAAAATGAATCTTTAATAATAACATTGACACAATCACAATACAAAAAAATAATTAGGATTCAATAAAAAAAATATATCATGTGCAGTATATTTTATAACATGTTTTATAACATTTTTGAATGTAAATCCTCTTAATCCTTCCATAAAAATATTCTCTTGGAAAATTAACATAGGACATTTAATTTGTCCCATACCACATTAAGTTATTTTTTAATAAAAATAAATTTTGATGAATAATATTAAAAAAAACATTAAGAAAATTTTAAATAAATATGTTCATGATTTTATATGCAAAATGGTATAAAAATACACTATAGAAGAAAACAAGTAAAGAATATGACATAATTCTCACAGAAATAAAAGTGATACTATAAATCCCCTTACAACTTTGGTAGAATATAAATTGAAAACCCCCCAAAAAATAATATTAAAATGAAAAAAATTAAATAAAATTAATAAAAAATAATCCATCATATTTTATATCAAAATGTGTAGTATATACACCACACAAAATATTTAAGTGCTGAATAAGACTATTATCTCAAAGATGTAAATAGTGAGATAAAAATCTAATACCTTATGTATGATTTTACATTATTGACCTCTATCTTACAAAACAAAACTTTTTATAAATTAATTAATTTTTTGTGAAACTTTTCCAAGTTTATTATTTTATTTATTCAACTTATAAACAATTTATAAACAATTACTTAATCAATATTGTTTAAGTTATATGTTTTGTCCACATTCGTAATTTGTGTCAAAATTGACATTGATAAGTTAACTATGGTCCGTGAAGTCATTATTTTAACATCTATAGTATAATAATTGTAAAGACCGGATGCTTGACGTACATAGACATTACATTACTTTTGCAGAATACATAATACATAACAAAAACAGACACACAAGGACCGTGATAGTTTAGTGTCTTTGGAAACTTGGAACGTAAACTTCTAATCGTGGTGAAAGATCTTCAACATCTCCCATAAAGATCTTCCCATTTTTTTTCTTACCTAAAACCTTTCTTTATATCCTGGGGAAATGAAAACATAAAAAGGGTGAGCTCAAATGCTCATTAAGGGTAATCACGGATAAAATAAAACATACTATATACATTTCAACTTAAAAACATGAACATAATGTTTAAACATCAAAAGCTTGAGCAATGACATAAAAAATGGAAGTACGTAAGGCATAGATCATAAAGAAACTTTATGAATGATAAAATATCATGGGAATAAAACATGTAATTGTGGCATCCATTAAGCACATGATATGATTTCCATAGTAGCCAGGGGATTTCTTCCAAGACCATCTTAGTGGACAGTCCCTTTCTGAATCGAGTTCACTACTCGTTCCAGTCCTGTATTACTGAACCGGTATAACTTTCCATTCTAGCCACGTCTATCTCATGAGATATAAATCTTTACCCAATGCATTGGAGGGAGATATAGGTCCCACCCATCTCATAATTAAATCATTCTTACTTGTGCCACAAAATATACATACATCATTCATAATAACCCAACAAATAAAATGGGTTTCATAAACATCATCCCATCATCACATAATCCATATAAAAGAAATGGATATCACTTCATAATAAGAAAAGTGAAACCATGTAAATCATAGATACATTATACTTGAAACATTCACATATGAAATAATGTCATCTTAGATGAAAAATGGTTTTGATAAAACACTTGAAATGAATTCTTGAGGAAAATATCCTTTCTTCTTAAAAATCTTTTTCTTTTCACAAAATGTGATTAAATTTTAAAAGAAAAGGATTTTGTTGAAAATAGTAATGAAATATTTTGGAGGATGCTTCATGAAAATATGGCTTTATAAAACCGTAAAAATCCGTTCGTACCGTATAAGTTAAAAAAACATTCTTCTCCTACTTTTGCCGGAAAAGTCAAAAAGTACCTCGTAAAGTAAACAAAAGAAAGATTCCTTACATAACATGTAGTAAAAGTAAAAAATGGGTAAAAAGGACTTTAAACATACATGAAAAAAACTTTTATTAAACATGGACATGGATTATAGAAATAACCTCAGTAAATACTTACGAATAAGCAATCTTGGATAAAAATGAGATTTGAAAAATTATCCCTTACCATAGGTCCGATTTTCTTCGTAGGAGTCCGAACCTCCTGTATAATGATTTAAATAATATCATTGACTTATTCCAGAATCATACTAATTTTTATGATATCATATATTGTTCACTTATGTCTTTATATTACCCGTTCTTTTGTAAATTCTATGTTAAAGAGCGTTTTGGGTAAAATCGTTTCATTTGTCATCCGTGTTTTGACTTGTAATTATTCATATGATTACTTAGATCATGATTACTTAATTCCAGAATATAAAACATGATTTATATATAATATATATTCATAATATACATATATATAATAGATCAGTAAATTGAATGAAATACACCGTTCATGGAGACGGTAGGCCGTACGTACGCATGAATGCTATTTTCGTTTCCTTATTGAGTTGAATGGAATTAAGTAGATGAAATACATATATATACACATAAATCCAGTATCATTATTATGTCATATATTTCATGAATAGTTATTATATATACTTTATAATCATTCATGAATGGTTAACGTGGAGAATGAATCTCATCGCGTCGTGGAGACGGTAGTCCGTACATACGCACGAGCGATTATATCATTGTCATGATCGTGGAATTGTATTGGACTGTATGTATACTATTTCAGAATCAATATCACTTCACAATAATCATATATAGTTATTATGTACACCATTATACCCATCCAAGTAAGGTGGTGATGGAAAATAGACTACACCACAGCATGGAGACGTTATTCCGTACGTACGCACGCGCGGTGATTTCGTTTTCCGTAGGATGGATAGATAGTGAAATAGGGTTGTTTCATACTTATAATAACATATCAGTGTAAGAGTGATAATGAGGTTATTACTTCATAATTAAACAACCTAAGAAGAATAATTGGAAGAAGAAATAAAGTTGAAAGAATCGGTAACGGACATTACCTCTTCTTTGAAGTGCCTCTTTGAGTCCTCTTAGGGCACTAAAATAGTTCTTTGAAGAAGACCAGGACATCTAGGATGTTTCTAGGGAAGTGGAGAAGAGAATTTTTTAGAGTTTGGCCGAGCTTGAAGGCTCAAAGTGGTGTGAGGAAGAGAGGGAGGAGGTTCCCTTTTATAAGGGAGGAGAGGGGCTCCTTTGGAAAACTAAATATATTATTTTATTATAAAGTCATATTTGGTTTTAAATAGCTCAAAATTGATTTATTTAGAAGCTGAGGTGGGGATGGGTCGAAATAATCTCATAAAATATAATTTAGACAATTTTAGGTTCCTATTTTAAACTTATCATTTATATTTAACATTAAGATACATAATTTTACTTTTACCATGTCTTCTTGTGTTCTTACACTATAAGGTTAATAAACGTACTATAACAAGACAAATGAGCCCCTAGTTGTTTATTATTAATATATATAACCTTATCTAAGTCATTTGGCCTAACCATAGATTTTTAGGAATAAAATAACAATTAATAATATAATATTTGTTTTAAAAACTATTTTATGTCAATTTTGACACTATTTAGTAATTGATTTTTGTGAAAATCATAACAGAATGATTAGTTTGAAAAAAGTTAATTAAATCAATACTAACTTGTCATATTAACCTAGAAAATTATTTTAATTCATAAAAAGTCTCAAATTACATTTCTTTGGGTGTTTATAATATCAATTATGTCAATATTTCATTAATAAGAAAATTACTGCATCATCGTTGTGTCAAAAATTAATTAAATAATTTAATTTTAAAAACTTACAAATAAAATAACATTATGTAGGAAATATGTTTATATTTCTAATGAAAATTTATAGTAGAAGTTATCTAATGTATAACCCCACATTAAAAATTAACTACTTAGTAAACGTTGATTTAAAATATTTTAACCCTTCATTAAATAAATTAATAATAAATGTCCTAATCTAATCCAAGTGGGCCTAAATGGTCATATTTTAGTCCTAAGGTTGTTTTTGGTCTAATTACACTTGTCCAATAGAATTAGGACATGTGTTAGGGTAATAATAATATCATTTGTACCCTTAATTACCCTATTTACTTTTAACCGTGGTAAAAAAAGTAAAAAGTTACTATTCATGAAAAATTATTTTCATCTCATTGAACCACATTTTACTTACTGACATCAACCGTGTCTCTCGGATTTTTCAAATTACACTCACAGAAGCGGTAAAATTATGTTTTATGAAAAATTAATTTTTTTAAAGTATCACTTTGTGGTTTCACTATTCATCAAAAAATGAAAGTTTCCTGAAAAATACCAATAATTAGGCCTAAGCTATATATGATATTATGAACTCAAAAATGATTTCTATTTTACAAAATTCAAAACATATCAGTTACATTAATTAATTGAAAAATTAATTCCCGTCGTCAAAACAAATAGCATTTTCTTAAGAGATAATAAATATCAAAAGATTGACACTTGTTTATGTCTGGTTTAAATGTGAAATTACATCAAATGACCAACATTGTATTAAATTGTAAAAATATATTATAAATATAATTTAAAACCACTAAAATTAATAATTTATCACTATTCATTATTTCGATTAAAATAGTTGTTTTTAATTAAAATTTAGTAATTTTCACTATTCATCAGAAAATGAAAGTTATCCGAAAAGTACCAAAATTTTACCCTAACCTAATTTCAATATCTTGAATCCAAAAATGAAGTCCATTTTGAAAAATAAAATTTACAAAATTTCAAAAAGTGGTTATTACTAATCATAACGGCTAGTTTTAATAATATTTTAATAGCATATCATTGTTTAGTGAAACACGGTATTGCATACTACACACGCTATCGAGGAAGGTCGTGATTGCGTGTAATGCAAGGAAAGTCAAGGATGTGTATTGTGCAAGCTCCTTTTGGTGTAGCGTACAACACAAGACATTAATGAAATTAAAAAAAAATATTTTTCATAAAATCTCGGGGTGTTACATTCTACCCCCCTTAAAATGAATTTCACGCTCGAAATTCGTCGGGGTTATAAATGGTTTACTATTTGAAAGTTTCTTTGATAGAAACCCAAATAGTAAAAAGGAATACCCAAACCAATCTTTAAAAACAAATGTATGAAACGTAATAGTAACCCAAATAAACTAATCACTGGGTTTCCACATAGGTGAAAATATGGATATGGAAGAGAAATCTAACCATCATGCTCTGATGGAGAGTGGTAGAGAACATGGCTATGGAAAAGCCAGCAATCACAAAGCCATAAATTTTTGAAGATCTTAGATACCATCTGATCCATAAAATATAAGATCACTAGGACAACATTTTTGCTTTTCAAGATCATTGCCCTAAAGTTGATGAAATTGGAATTAGAAGAAATACTTTCGTGATTTCGGTATAGTCTCACTGTTGGTCATTCTTCGGACAATTTCCACTTCATCTCTTAAAGAAATGAAGTTTAATTTTCCATTCGTGATGTGATAACAAATCATGTGATAGAATGATGGGTCATTCCATCTGTCTCAAAAAAAGGTTAGAAAAGTTATCAAAAAATACATAAGTGCATCTATAGTGATATTAATCATATATGGTTCTGAAAATGGACTTATACTTCACATATCATACTATTTAATATAATAAAACTAGTTTCTACTAACCAGGGACTTCCTGTAGTCCAGTGGTATGCGATAAAGGCTAGTCGCACTTCGGTTGTGGGTTGGATTCCCACAGCCTTGTCCGACGCGATGGGCTGTCGCCCGTCCTGCAGGTTGTCATTTTTCTAAAGCTATATTACTATAACATCCCATCAATAACATCGAAAAATGTTCTATCCTTAAAAAATACTAACTTCTGTCCAACATAATCCATTCCAATATTTAGGCTTATCTAAAATACTTCGGTCCAAGCTCATAGTATAAAGAAAATTATTACTTGAAATGTCACATAAAAATCACGTAAATGCCATCATTTATCCCCCATATATCTTAAGATATATCTTATTGGTCAAATTACAAACATGTGAATACCATAATCATGTATTATCTTGTAGAATGAATACCCATTGAACCTTAGTGAAAACATGAATGCAGTTAAAAGTTAACACTTTCCAAATACCAAATTCTTCAAAATTATTTATGCTCAAACCATGATATAACTTAGTCCTCATATCAATCATGAGCTCATGAATACTATCAAACATTTAATTTTCTCCTTATCCCATCATTATGCGCATATCATCTACTTTCCAAAAATACTCATACCATTCATCTCACACTTTCAAAACTTAAGGAATGAAAACAGTGTAACAATCCTTAGATGTCTCTTTATTCCATAGTACCATGAGATAACTTATACAACATTACACTTGATAAACATGTAATCATTCCACTACCTTCTTAAACCATTGACCGTGCTTCAACAATTATTTCATCTCACATATCATTTGTAGTCTCTTCATCATCATCAACATAAATATTACCCATATGACCATACTGATTCTCTTTATCAGACATTACCTTAGGGAATTGGTTTGCATAATGCCCGTACATTCCACATTTAAAACATTTAACCATTGTTGATGTTGTAGCAATACCATTATCCACATCCATGGTGTTAACTGAACCTTTTCTTTTGCACATTCTGGATTTATGTCCTTCTTTTCCACACCCAAAGCATCTTCCAGTTCCTTCGAAACATTCTCCTTGATACCTCTTCCCACATGATTTACATATGGGAAATTGAACATTCTTTCCTCTATGATCATCACGAAACTCCATCTTTCTCTTATTAGCCGAGTCCGGAAACTTACCAAATTTGAGTTTATTGATCATATTATGAGATTGCTGATTCGGCATAATAATTATGTTTGGACTTCCAAATCATGTTTCATTTGGTTTCTCATGAATAATATCATTCCACTGTCCGTTATATCCTCCATTATCGTGAATCTTCCTTTTTCTAGCCATTTTCTAAAACCCAAAAAGAATAGTGTGAGAGGCCAAAATCGTGCTAGGGAAACAAAATAGTAAATTGGGAGTACCCTCATTATCTAACATCTTTGGATAAATTCTACGATCGTTACCATAGTTCTAGGACTATATCATATATGTATACTTATCCTTAGGGACATCCCTATACATACCTTAGAAATATCTCTATGGATCTCACTAACGTTTTCACATCCTAGCTTCCAAATGTAGACTAAACCTTTCCTCTGATACCAACTATAGAGACCTGAATCTTGATGTACATGGACATTACATTACTTTTGCAGAATACTTAATACATATCAAAAACAGACACACAAGGACCGTGATAGTTTAGTGTCTTTGGAAACTTGGAACGTAATCTTCTAATCGTGGTGAAAGATCTTCAACATCTCCCATAAAGAACTTCCCTGTTTTTCTTACCTTAAACCTTTCATTATATCCTGGGGAAAAGAAAACATAAAAAGGGTGAGATCAAATGCTCAGTAAGGGTAATCATGGATAAAATAAAACATACTATATACATTTGAACTTACAAACATGAACATAATGTTCAAACATCAAAAGCTTGAGCAATTACATAAAACATGGAACTACGTAAGGCATAGATCATAAAGAAACTTTAATAATGATAAAATAGAATGGGAATAAATCATGTAATTGTGGAAACCATTAAGCACATGATATGATTTCCATAGTAGCCAAGTAATTGCTGCCAAGACCATCTTAGTGGACAAAGTCCCTTTCTGAATCTAGTTCACTCCTCGTTCCAGTCCTGTATTACTGAACCGGTTTAACTTGTCATTCCAGCCATGTCTATCTCATCAGATATAGATCTTTACCCAATGCATTGGAGGGAGATATAGGTCCCACCCATCTCATAATGAAATCATTCTTACTTGTGCCACAAAATATACATACATCATTCATTATAACCCAACAAATAAAATGGGTTTCATAAACATCCTCCCATCATCAAATAATCAATATAAAAGAAATGCATATCATTTCATAATAAGAAAAGTGAAACCATTTAAATCATAGAGACATTATACTTGAAACATACACATGTGAAATAATGTCATCCTAGATGAAAAATGGTTTTGATAAAACGCTTGGAATGAATTCTTGAGGAAAATATCCTTTCTTCTTCAAAATCATTTTATTTTCACAAAATTTGATGCAATTTTAAAAGAAAAGGATTTTGTTGAAAAATAGTCATGAATTATTTTGGAGGAATCATCATGAAAATATGGCTTTATAAAACCGTAAAAATCCATTCGTGACGTATAATTTAAAAAAACATTCTTCTCGTACTTTTGCAGGAAAAGTCAAAAAGTACCTCATAACGTAAACAAAAGAAATATTCCTTACATAACATGTAGTAAAAGTAAAAAATGGGCAAAAAGTACTTTAAACATAAATGAAAAAAACTTTTATAAAACATGTACATGGATGATAGAAATAAACACAGTAAATACTTATGAATAAGCAATCTCGGATAAAAATGAGATTTGCAAAATTATCCCTTACCATAGGTCCGATTTTCTTCGTAAGTGTCCAAAAATCATGTATAATGATTTAAATAATGTCATTGACTTATTCCAGAATCCAAATAAATTTTATGATATCATATATGGTTCACTTATGACTTTATATTACTCGTTCTTTTGTAAATTCCATGTTAAAGAGTGTTTTGGGTAAAATCGTTTCATTTGTCGTCCGTGTTTTGACTTGTAATTATTCATATGATTACTTAGATCATGATTACTTAATTACAGAATATAAGACATGATTTATATATAATATATATTCATAATATACATATATATAATAGATCAATAAATGGAATGAAATACACCATTCATGGAGACGGTAGGTTGTACGTATGCATGAACGCTGTTTTCGTTTCCTTATTGAGTTGAATGGAATTAAGTAGATGAAATACATATATATACAAATAAATACAGTATCATTATTATGTCATATATTTCATTAATACTTATTATATATACTTTATAATCATTCCTGAATGGTTAACGTGGATAATGAATCTCATCGCGTCGTGGAGACGGTAGTTCGTACGTACGCACGAGCGATGATATCATTCTCGTGATCGTGGAATTGTATTGTAGTGCATGTATACTATTTAATAATCAATATCACCTTACAATAATCATATATAGTTATTATTTACACCATTATAGCCATCCAAGTAAGGTGGTGATGGAAAATAGATTACACCACGGCGTGGAGACGGTATTCCGTACGTATGCACGCGTGGTGATATCGTTTTCTGTAGGATGGATAGATGGTGAAATAGGATTGTTTCATACTTATAATAACATATCAGTATATGAGTGATACTTATGTTATTACTTCATAATGAAACAACATAATAAGAAGATGTGGAAGAAGAAATAAAGTCGAAAGAATCGGTAACAGACATTACCTCTTCTATGAAGTGCCTCTTTGAGTCCTCCTCTTAGGGCACTAACATTGGCCCTTAAAGAATACCAGTACCTCTAGGATGTTGATAGGGAAGTGGAGAAAATAATTTTTCAGGGTTTGGCCGAGCTTGAATGCTCAATGTGGTGTGAGGAAGAGAGGGATGAGGTGCCCTTTTATAAGGGAGGAGAGGGGCTCCTTTGGAAAACTAAATATATTATTTATTATAAAGTCATATTCGGTTTTAAATAGCACCAAATTAATTTATTTCGAAGCTAAGGTGGGGATGGGTCTAAATAATCTCATATAGTATAATTTGGACAAGTTTAGGTTCCTATTTTAACCTTATCATTTATATTTAACTTTATGATAGATAATTTTACTTTTACCGTGCCTTTTTGTGTTCTTACACTATAAGGTTAATAAACATACTATAACATGCCAAAAGAACCCCAAGTTTTTTATTATAAATATATATAACCTTATCTAAGTCATTTTTCCGAACCTTAGATTTTTAGTAATAAAATAAAATTAATAATATAATATTTGTTTTAAAAACTATTTTATGTCAATTTTGACACTATTTAGTAATTGATTTTTGTGAAATTCATAACAGAATGATTAGTTCGAAAAAGGTTAATTAAATCAATACTAACATGTCATATTAAACTATAAAATTAGTGAAATTCATAAAAAGTCTCAAATTACATTTATTTGGGTGTTTATAACATCAATTTTTTCAATATTTCATTAATAAGATAATTACTGCATCATCGTTGTGTCAAAAATTAATTAAATTATTTAATGGTCAAAACATACAAATAAAATATCATTATGTAGGAAATATATTTAGATTTATAATCAATATTTATAGTCTAATTTATCTTATGTATAACCCTATATTAAAAATTAACTACTTATTAAACATTGATTTTAACTATTTTAACCCTTCTTTAAATAAATTAATAATAATTGTCCTTATCTAATCCATGTGGGCCTAAATGGTCATATTTTATTGCTAAGGTTGTTTTTGGTTTAATTACACTTATCCAATAGAATTAGGACATGTGTTAGGGTAATAATAATATCATTTTTACCCTTAATTACCCTATTTACTTTTAACCTTGGAAAAAAAGTAAAAAGTTACTATTCACGAAAAATGATTTTCATCTCATTAAACCAAATTTTACTTACTGAAATCAACCGTGTCTCTCAGATTTTTGAAATTCCACTCATACAAGCGGTAAAATTAAGTTTTATGAAAAATTTATTTTTTTAAACTACCACTTAGTGGTTTCACTATTAATCAAAAAATGAAAGTTTCCAGAAAAATACCAAAAAATAGGCCTAAGCTATATTTGATATTATGAACTCAAAAATAATGTCTATTTTACCAAATTCAAAACATATCAGTTGCATTAATTAAATTAAAAATTAATTTACATCGTCAAAACAAATAGTGTTTTCTTAAGATATAATAACTATCAAAAGATTGACACTTGTATATGTCTGGTTTAAATGTGAAATTACCTAAAATGAACAACATTGTATTAAATTGTAAAAATATATTCTAAATATACGTTAAACCCACTAAAATTAATAGTTTATCACTATTAATTATTTATATTAAAAAGGTTGTTTTTAATTAAAATATAGTAATTTTATTTATTCATCATAAAATGAAAGTTATCCGAAAAGTACCAAAATTTCACCCTAAGCTAATTTCGATATTCCGAATCCAAAAATTAAGTCCATTTTGAAAAATAAAATTTACAAAATTTCAAAAAGTGGTTATTACTATTCATGACGGCTAGTTTTAATAATATTTAAATAGCATATCATTGTTTAGTGAAACTCGGTATTGCGTACTACACACGCTATTGAGGAAGGTCGTGATTGCTTGTAATGAAAGGCAAGTCAAGGATGTGTGTTGTGCAAGCTCATATTGGTGTAGCGTAAAACACAAGACATTAATGAAATTAAAAAGAATATTTTTCATAAAATCTCAGGGTGTTACAATAATCCTGAGATAATTATCATGTTTTTACAACAATTATACTTTTAACATATTTCTAGAACTAGGGTTATAAAATTTGAACCAATGTTAGAATCTTGGGGATGGTAGGCTATATTGATGCATGAGTAACGTTCTCATTTTTCATTGATCATTATTTAAAAAAATTTATGTAAATTATACATTGAAAAACTGATATTTTCTTCAGAAATACTATATTACATTTTTATATACAATTATATAAATAATTCTTGTAATTTTGTGGTGATAAATGAATAATCAAATCACATTAAAGCATCAGTAGTCGACATATTCACAAATGACGTCATTACTTTTTCATTATGTGAAATGGAAAGAAGAAAATGATATGTTTTATTTAAATATATATAATTATGTCATGAATATAATGTATATTTAATTGATATCATATATTATTTTTAACCAATCATTAAAAAATTCCATGAAAATTTTGATGGTATCAAATCACTTCGAGGAGGTGGTAGTCCACAAGTCCACAAATAATCTTATTATGTTCTCATGAAAATGAATGAATGAAATTATGTTTCATATAATAATTCTATAATTATGAATAAATTAATATTTTCATTAATATCATATTAAAATTGTATTTTCATCATAATTACCGAACATAATATAAGTTTTAGGAAAACAATGATATCATTTTGTGAGGCGGTAGTTCACAGTACACATGAACGACGATTTCAGTACCCATTTGATGTAAGTGTATGTAGTTGTACATAGAAACCATAAAATATATACATAGAAAAATATTTAGGATAATAATGTTATAATATAATCAATAAATATGAATATTTTATGGGGTGAAGAAATAGATAAAACAAACTTTCTGTTGAAGAATTTTACCACTTCTTTGGGTAACAATTTTTGGATTCCACTAATGGAATTAATTGGTATTCTTATTGCCCAATGTGTGTCTTATAGAATTATAGGAGGTATCCTGGGAGAATATTTGTGTATTTTTAGTTTAAATTAAAAAAAATTGGTGTAAATATAGGAGTGATGTGGTCTTTTTTTATAAGTCGAGGAGATGAAACTTTTGGTATTTGTGAAAAGAATTGTGTTCTACTCACATTTTACTAAACTATAATGGTCATAAAGTAGAATATTATATATATATATATATAAGTTTAATTGTTTAAATTTTTCCATTTAACAATATATATACAATATTAGGGTCATTTTTTACCATATAATTTATCTTTAGTCATTACGTACACACTTTTTTCATTAATCAGTACTATTAATTTCAATGGTTCATCTATTATTTTTCCCCCAAACAAAGTTGATTTTACTAGAAATTATATTCTATTTGGATTCCAAATATGGAATAAAGGATTTCTAATTCCAATAATTAGAGTGGTAATAATTAATTTAAAATTAATAATGAATACAGGATAGGACATCTGGTTTTTAATAAGAAACGTTCAAGTGTTTGAAATGAATTTATATCAAATTTGAATATGAAATTCATTCCAATAAAATAAATTGTTTATATTGAGGTAAATTGTAACAAATTATTATTCACAACAATATTAAAATATTATTAAAAAGTATAAATAATTAATATTAAAACACGGTTATTAATTATAATTCAGTATTTTCAGCATCTATAAAAAAAATAAAACATTTCAAAATAAATATCTAGAATTCAATCAAAATAAATTCTGATATTATGATTCCAAATTTTTTTTGATTTTCAAATAATATTTATTAATTTGTAAAAAATAGTTTAAAATAATGTATTCTTCTTGAAATATGTAAATATTTTTTAAATAACGATATATAATTTATTCTTAAAATAAGATTAATTCTCATGTTATTTCTATAAAACCAATTCGATTAATTATAAAATATTTTATAGAATATATAAAATATAAAATTCAATATTATAATTCAGGAAAATGTTATTATTTAAATATATTTAGATAAAACAGCATTGTGGGCATGCAATAATTTTTCAAAAAAAACATCTTTCATAATCATCTAGTTTGAATTTTCATTTATAATTAATTGTAAACTACTGAATTCATGTTATAAACATTTTTAATCAATAATATCATTATTTAGTTAATTTCATTCATTCACACCATTACAATTTCTAGTTGATAACAATCATAATATGATTAATATTATATTAGTTTCTTAAAAGAAAAAGTACTTTGCGTAACATAAGTAATCAAAGGAACTCGATATTGACAGAAATGAATGATAAACATGGTTTTAAATATTGTATAAGCTGAACTATTAACTTAATATAACTCATGATAAAAATAATTTAATGTAATTTGAAAAGTATATTTCATAAAATCAATGAATTTAATACCCTACACATATTAAATTTATTTCTCCATTCCAATTATTCTTTGTTTAAAATGATTAAAATTTATAGATTTTTTATGTTGAAAACCACAAGGTAAAAATGAAATAAATATAACATACCATAAAATTGGATTTTGGAATTATAAATTTCACCTGAAGATACACAAAATAATGATTCCACATTTGGAGAATATTAAGAAGAAACTAAAATATGTATTTTAATAAAAATAATAATTACCATGGAATAATATTTAGTGATGTAGAATATGGCCAATAGGATGTCAATGAGAAAACAAAAATATAGATAGATGTTGTAATGGTTTTTCTATCATCTAAAAAGATGGTAACATGATAACATTTTTTAACACCCTTTTTCTAATGTTGTAGGATTTTATTTTTCATATATAAAGAGAGAATATGGAATTATACTTACTTAATGAGTATAATTTCATCCATTACCAACATATCAACTTTTTCTTCAAAATATTGTTATTCAAGATAAATTTTACACATATGAATCACTATATACAAATTTAAAATACCATGTCATTATAAAATGTTTTAAAATCTATTTACCCTACCATTAAACACTGAATAAAACAAATTTCTAGCACATGATATGTTAAATAAAAAAATGTATAAAACATCATATGATGCATTTATCATCAAAACATATATAAAAAATTGAAAATATATTGTTCCAAAATAAAAATACATAAAATTCATAAAAAATTTCAAAACTATTATAAGAAGCCCAATTATCATAAGTATTCTGTCCTGCTATCCTACAAGATAAATAAATTATTATTACTGAAATAAATTCTATATAATTAAATAATAAACATAATCATTATCTTTTACAAATAATAATTCTTTCCCATGCATCTTATAGGATTGTTGTAGTGTGAAAAAACCATATTATCCTTCGATCATGGGAACAAGGCACACCATCATTCCAGATGTTATTTGATTGCACCAAGAATACGGGTTGTCCTTATTTTTCGTTAGTCCTAAAAAAATATTCATATATAAAAAACATCATATTGATCCTCAAGGTCACAAATATCTAATCAAAAAAATATATCTCCAAAAACTTTATTAGAAACCTCATTTTTTTCTACTTAAAACCCACAACATGGGATTTCTAAGACTTTAAACATATGCTCAAAGTAAATCTTATAGTCTTATAAAGATATCATTAACTCTTTATATAACCTGACATGATAATTTATTAATCATCAAAGTTATCTACACATACTATTAATACCAACTATAATAGCCTAGGACCAGCACTCTTGGATCCAATGTTATTACACATGAATTTACTTTCCAATCTCTAATGCTGATTAATGTTACCCAAAATTTTGATCCAAACATTACAACATCAAAAGGAAAATTGTGACTAGTGACATATTATATATTCTCTTACGATTACTGTTTTATATAATTTTGAAAAATTCATACATAAATAATTCACTAGGTTTTAAATGAGAATTTCTCTCAGTTAAACCAACTTTTCTTATTCCATGATAATTCATGAACATAATCTTTATGAAATCATTTATAAACAAAAGTAATTCAACATAATTATTTAAAACATGTGGAAAATAAAACATAAAAAGTGTATTCTCACATCATAAATAAGAAAATATTTAAGCATAAAAAACTAATTTCATCAATAATTATTAGAATTAATAAGGGTATGATGACATAATCAATATTCCTGGCTGATTCATATAAGAAATGAAAAAATTTAATAGCTAAATCATCATATATAAAAATATGGAAAATGAGTCAGTAATCTAATCAATAATCAAAATCCATGGGATATCAATCTCAATTATTATATTAATTATAAAATCATCATATGAAACTAAAAATATTTTTGGTAACCTAGAGAATCTCTTTCATAAAACCCTTTCAAAAACAATTGAAACCAAATTTAATTGGAATACACATTTATATAACTTCAAAAACTTTCATTCATGAATAAATTAGAGACATATAATAGGGATTTACCTTTGTATATTCTATATTGGTCTCACCAATTCTACATGATATATAATGGGGCTCATCCGTTCAAATAATCTATATCACTCTCACCCGTAAGCTATAACATGTATCGACGCCTTATTCAATTCGAATCATGATCACCTAGTTCATATAAAGATCTATTATCTTATCAAGAATAAAACAAAAATTCATAATAATACTCAGAGAAAAAATAATTCTTCATTTATATTTTGATAAACTCATATAAAGGAAATGTGTTTTATGTCAATTCTGCTAAGACATGATTATCCCATGAAAAAGAAACATGTTCCATAAAAATTTCTTTCAGTCATGATTATCTTATGGAAATTAAATGAGTTGCGTAATAAAAAAACTTTTAATCTTTTTTAACCCATAGAAACAAATATGTTCCATAAGAAATATCATTGAATAATGAGTAGCCCTTGGAAAATAAATTATTTCCATAATAATGACATTGAACCAATACTGAATCATGGAAAAGAAATTGTTTCTTTAACAATATAAAGAAAACAATCCTAATCCATCCAAATAAAGAGTGTTATCATTTAAATAATAAATATATGTACTACAAGATATATAAAAAAGGGTTTTTGAAAATTATTAATGGAATATCCCATAAAATATTTTTAAATACATTCATGAGTAAAATAATCAGAAATCATTCATTGTGTCATGTACCACTATGAAAATTTTTGATTCATAATCTCCATTGGAGAATAAGATTCAACAAAGAATTAAAAAAAATTAAATAAAAATTAAATATATAATATGTTAGATGGTCTTTATATACACCACACAAAATAAAGAAGATGTGAATATATCAAAAATCTTACAGAAATAAATGTGGGACTAGAAATCCCCTCACAACTGTGGTAAAATCACAATTAAAAAACATAAAAGGAATTATCATAAAATGGAAAATTTTAATACCATGAATATAAATTAATAAATTATAAATTATATAAAAAGGTAATTAATATAAAAAACACAATGAAATTAAGTAATGAATACAACATTTACCTCACAAATGTAAAAAGTGAGATGAAAATCCCTTAACTTGATTCTGATTTGTCATGCGTGTCCAATATCTTTTAGAATAATCAAACAATGTTAATTAAATGAATTCTTTAGAACCATGAACTTGTTTACTTGTTATTTTAATTATATATAAACATGTTATACAAAAAATATCTTAATCAATAATTTTTATGTCACATTTTTTTACAATATTCGACTTATGTGTCAATGCTAACATTGATAGGTCAAAAATGGTCAAGGATGTCATGAATTAAATATATCTTGAATAATATAAATTACATATTTATCATGTATGTACATATCATATTGTATTAAAATAAAATATTTATGATGGTTAGTAAAAAATAAACAATCCTATGGTCATGGAAGGGGTAGGTTATATGTAGACATGACTAATTTTAGCAATTTTTCATAGATCATTATGGAAAGAAGATAAGTTACATTAAACCTACCAGAAGGAAACATACACCATAAATAATGAATTATTTAAAAAGACATTTTTATATATAACATTTTTATGATTTTCTGGGGAAAATAAATAATCATATCACTTCGTGGTAGAGGTTTTCACCATGTCCATGAATGATGATATCACTTTTTGAATGTGTGAACTATAAATAAGAAAATAATAATTTATATTTTTATATAGATAAATATTCCACGAATATTGTAAATAATTCTTCTATTATATATATATATATTATTAAACCCTTCCTTAATACATTCCATTTAATGTTTTAATGTATAATATCACTTTGAGGAGTCAGTAGTCCACACATCCAGAAATGATGTTATCGTATTCCCCAAATATGGAAAGATAGAAGGTACGTGTTATAAAATAATTATATAATTGTAGTGAAATTATAGATATCATATATATCATATAAAAATAAAATTTATATAATAATATCCAAACATAAGATATGATAAATTAATTGAGGAATGGCATTGTTTTGTGAAGTGGTAGTTCACAGTACACATGCACAGTGAATTCATTTCATATTTTATGGAATGTTTTTTAGGTATTGGTTGAACCTTTAAAAATATAACATCTAATTATATTTATTATAGAATTGTTGTTAAATAATCATTTAATAACAATAATTTAAGTTCTATAGAAATAAATAAAACAAATTTACCAGTTGAAGAATGCTAAATCTTCTTTCAAGTAACTCCTATTTCTTTTCACGGATGAACTTCCTTTGATTTTTTTCATAATAGAATTAGGATTACAAGATCAATTTATGGATTTTGGTAGTTTATTGGGGATGGTATTGTATGATATAAATTTCCTGAGAGGAGTGACTGGTGGAGAGATTTGGTGGGATTTTAAGTTGGAGAGAGTACACACTTGGTATTATTGAATAGAATTGTGTTCTTCCATGGTTTCACTTATCTACCAAGTATAAAAAATGGAATATTATAGAACATTATTTGTAGTAATGATCTTAATATAAAAATCCAGTATTTTTTATAAATGTGTAGGGTCATTATTATTGAACCTTACAAGAAATTATCAATTATTGTTATTCTAAATATGGAATCCAGTTTTTTCTTAATTAAAATCACATAAGTGGAAAATATTATTTTAAAATTATTCCAATAGATAGGATAAAAAATGTGTTTATAAAGAGAAAACACCAAATGTTTGAATATTATTCAAAACTAATTTCATCATAATATTGATTAGAATAATATAATTGAAGATAATTTATTTAAAATTTATCTATTTATAATTTAATATAATTTTAAAATATAATATAACTACACAGCTGATTTATAATAGAATTACGTAGTTAATTAAAATTCAGTATTTCAGTATACATAAAAAATATGAAACTTCTCAAAAATAATACCAAAAAAATATCAATGTAAATTTAAATAGTTCTATTTCATAAAAGTAATTATCATGAAAAATAAAATATATAAATGTTTGACAATTTATTTTTAAATCAACTCATTCATTTAACAATGGAAAAATATCCTTTTAGAAAGATACAATTTTTTTGCATAAAATTTGATTTTTTTCATATTTTTTTACTAAAAAAATTATTGGATTAATTTAGAAACATCCTATTGAATATATAAGATATATAATTTTAATACTATGTTTCACCAATACTTAATAGTTTAATTTATTAGGGTAAGATTCCTTTTAGATATAAAATACATTTTTATAAAAAATCCTTTATATTCAATTTTCCGTTATTTTCTTTTAAAATTAGTTGGTAACCAATTAATTCATTTTATAAATATATGAAAAATATTAATTAATATTTTTTAAATCTCATTATTTACCAAAATTCTAAAAGCTATGTGAAAAATATCAAAACTATAATAATATTGTGTTGTTATCTGGTAAATCTCGGGCTTGTGTGTAATGTTAGTCTGTAATGGAACTCAACATTTTCTGAAAAAAATGGTAAACATAGAGTAGAACACAGTTAATGATAAACAATTCATTTCACTTTACTTAATGTATAAAACAATTTAAAATAATTTCATAGAATATGTTTCATGAAATCATGGTATGTTTTAAAGGAAACTATCCAAACAAACCTCGTTTATTTTGGATTTAAATTTTTCTTCTCTGTCGTCAATTCCATCTTCATATAATTTTATTCAATTCTTATAAAACATATATATAATTCTATTAAATATTTAATCCTATAGTATTATACTTGTCTATATTAAGGTTATCCAGTCCATACAGTAATTTCCAAACAACATATTTAATATCAAACCCAAATATGGGGAATTATTACATCCCTTATTCCATTCATGAAATTCTATGATAAATTATTTTAACCATTCATTATTTCAAAAAAATAAGAACTATATTAGGGTCATCCATTTTTTTAATCTATATTCAAGGAAAATTACATGTTCTTTCATTATTTAGAAGCCTTATAATGATTCCTTAAAAACACTATTTTAAAATTTTCTTTTCATAACACAATTTTTGTCCCTTCGTCACAATTTTTTGTTCAAATTAACTCCTAATATATAAAATATGTATATAATTCACAATATTATATTAAATTTTTTATTACATAATATCTTATAAATAATTATTAAATATCATATGAATATAACATGAGAAGAATTATGCAACCAATTACTCTATATGGGTTTTTCAAATGACTACTCCTTTTTTTTGAATCACATATATAGAACATATATTCTTTTACATTTTATGATGGGTTCCCCAATATATCCCTCCAGTGAATTTGTTAGTGATTATATCCCATTTTAAAATATATATGCCACAATGGATTAATCTTATTAATTTATTGGACTTTATCCACTATTTTATGATGTCCTATAATTAAGGCTTGACCTGTGTAAGTATCATGTTTTATATTTTTGTCACATTACTATGATGTGTGATATTATTATTTTTTATCTTCTTTATTTCTGGATTACATATGATTATTCAGGGAAATTTCAATTTTGATATTTTTTACCTCATTTTAGCTTTCACAATTCTATAATCCTTGGTTCATTGATCATTCTGGGGGATTTTAATTCTATTGTATGTTTAGATGAGAATATGGGTGCTATGTATATCTTTATATCCTCCATATATTATCAATATTGTGTTTATAGTAATGTACTGATTGCGGTGAATATATTTTCGGAAAATTAATCTTGGTAGACGACATATCAGAATAAGTTTTTTTAGTGTAATTGATATAGCCTTTGTAAATAAATCCTATTTAGATTTTGGGTATTCCATATCTTACACAGCTCTTTCAAGACTCGTCTCTGATCATCATCCAATTTCTTTTATCTTGTTTCTATAGATTCCAAACATCCTCTTCCCAATATGTTTAAAAAATGTTGGGATAATTGCTATGGTTATTGGTATATAGCTCAATATTTCTATAAGTCATTTAATTTTAGTGATGATACCTATTATTTTGTTCTCAAATTCAAATTACTCAAGAAACATTTCAGTATTTAGAGAAAAAAACGTTTTAGTTCTATTGACATTTATATTTCCTCCCTTGATAACTCACTTCATCATGCTCAAGAGAACAATACTAATTTTGATTTCTCAAATGACATCACGGATGATGTTGGTATGACCTACAAGATTAATTTCCTTTTCAAACTCATTGATTATTTCCAAAGGGATTCATAAGGATAATTGGTTGAAGGATTGTGATAGAAATTCTAAATCCCTAAATTTTCCTAAGAAAATTAGTAAGTTTTCTAGTCATTT
Organism: Viscum album; assembly: GCA_963277665.1. Classification (NCBI taxonomy): domain Eukaryota; kingdom Viridiplantae; phylum Streptophyta; class Magnoliopsida; order Santalales; family Viscaceae; genus Viscum; species Viscum album. Next base: position 1,626,489,506 of record OY728125.1, read on the forward strand.
TCATATGACCAAATATGGTGATCATTTCATTGATAACAAGTGGGATCTCTAAGAGCATGCTTTTTAATTTATCAAATATCACTTTAATGGCACATCCTCCATTATTGATCTTGTGAAGAGTATTATTCCAAATCTTGTTCATTAAGAATATAATTCTAATATCATCTCTATTCCCTTATATTTTGAAATCAAGGCGGCTACTTTTATCCTCAAACATGAATATTATTATGACCTAGATAGCATTGGTATCTTATTAGTCCAAACTTTTTGGGATACTATTCATTATCTTGTTTTCAGGTTGGTGGTTAATTTCGTAAAATGAGGCTCTCTTCCTCTCAGTCTGAATGGTCTGTTTCATTCTATTATCCCCAAAGTGTACAATTCCAATGATATTTATCATTTCAAACAGGATTATCTGGTAAAAACCATCTTCAATATTGTAAGAAAAATCTTTTCTGAGTGTCTTACCCCTATTTCTTGCAATATTGTGTCTCCAAATTAGTTTTGTTTCATTAGGGAAAGATCAATTCAATATTCTCTAATAAATGTCTTAGAATGTGTTAATCATCTTATTAAACCTACTAGTGTTGGTAACATTTCTCTTAATCTTGATATGATTAAAACATTTGATATGTTGTACTGGTGATTCATTTTCAATATTCTTTCTTTATGTGGGTTGATAGTGTTTTCATCACATGTGTGAAAACCATCTTAAGCTCTATTCACATTTAAATTCTTATTAATGGATATTTTTAAGGCTATATTGATTTCCCTATAGGTGTTAGACATGGTTACCCTTTATCTACAATTATCATTTTCAATACTGACAATATACTAAACTGACTCTTTTACATCATGGTTATCAATGGGAAATTGAAATCAATTTGTGCTGGTATGGGAATTTCTTCTCCCAATCCTTTTTTGTATTCTAATGATATTATTCTTTTAACACAAGGGGTAAAAAGGAATATTAAAAACAACGAGAGGGATTTACATCCCAATGAGAATGTATTTGGGTAGGAGATAATTTGGGGAAAATATTTTATCTATATAGGAAGAAATAGAACTCATAATAGGTATTTGGAAAATGTCACTGAGATTAGTTTTCATGATAGATTTTTTACCTTTATTTATCTTGGGGTTTATATTTTTTGGGGAAGACCAAAGTCATGTTTTTATGAAATTATTAACAAAATTAGAATAAAAATTTATTCTTGGAAGGGTAAATCATTATCCATGGATGGTCGTGTTTCCTTAGGGATGTATTTTATTATTTTTGACAGTATCAGCTCTTTTATTTTTCTAAAATGGCATATATATCATATCAAAATAATTAATATATTTTTTAAGTATTTTTTATGGATAGGTAGCATAATGAAAAGAAATCATTACATAGTTTCATGAACCTCTTGCTGCAATCCTTGTGACTCTGGATGTTTTGTTATTAAGAATCAAGACCACTTTAATGATTCTTCACCGAACTCTTTTTGTGGAAACTTATAAATGGAAACTTTTATTCCCTTGGTTTTCATCGTGCAAGATCTATGTATATACTCAAGAATGGAAATTTGAAATACATTTTCTCCTCACTGAGGCATGACATCAATTATTTTTTCATATATTGATTCTCACTCATGATGGATTTTCTCCAATAATTCACTTATTCAATTTTGGAAAGAAAATTGGACTGACACCCATTTACTTGATGCTTCCAGGGGTGATGCGATTAAATTATATTTGGATATCTCTATTAAGGATCATCATTATAACATGGATACCCTCTGATATTACATTGTTATCATTATTAAGAATTATGTTTTCTCCACTAGATATGAGTTTTGGGATTGAGAACCATTTACTAATGAAATCCTCACCTCCAGATTCATCAATAGCCATTCCACCATCAAGTTTTCTAACTTGAAGTGGCTTCCAAATATGACCCAAAACATCATTACAACCTCTCAATATACTATTGTATAGCTATTGGTTAATGGGATGATTAAAACTGATTTCTTTATTCATTTATGTTACATTTCATTGGGGTCACACTGTGTTATCTTCCATCCACACAAAGAAAATATTAAGAATCTATTTTTTAGTTGTTCCATTTTATCTTCATTGTGGCCAGCCTTCTTTGATATTTTGGAAGTGAGTCTTCCTAGGGTCACCACAATTCATTAATCACACATAATCTGGTGTGATCATGCACTCTTAATCCACTTAAAGAATCTTTTTCATACTGATGTTGACGAGTTTATTCAATTTCTATAGTTCTTCTAGAATAATGTGATTCCAGACCATTTCCATTTCACTGTTGGGGAAGCTCAATGCGTGATCATTGCTACTATCAGGTCATCTAGTCTTCCAAAGAATCATTACTTTTCAAACTGAGGTAATGAATTTTAATTCCTCAATCTTATTTCTTTTAAATAAAAATTTTATCCTCCTCATGGTATGATTGAGGTTTATTTGCAGGAGCCTTTTGTTTCCTAGATTAAAGTTAGTTCTGATGGTTTCTCAAGAGTTAATTCTGGGCCATCTGGTTATAGATCCATTTCAAAGGATCACATGGAGGTGGTACTTGGTTTCATACATGGTTCTTATGGATTGGTCTCTACCCTAGAAGCTTAGTTTATTCTTATTGTGTCTATGGTGGAGCAATATTATCATCATTGTTTGAACAATTTTTGGCTTGAGTGTGAATCCACTGTTATTTTCTTATCCATTAGGACAGAATCTCCTCATTTCTCGTAAAGCTTTCTAATAGGTGGATTAAATGCATGGATTATCTCTCATCCATGAATCATATTATCACTCACGTATATAGTGATCCAATTCTATGGATGATGTTCTTGAATATTAAAGCTTAATTGGTATTGATTATCTTTGGTCTGATGATATTCTTGAGGAGTTCCTACCTCTTTTTCAGTGGTATTAATGTAAAAATTCTATATTTAGAATTCTGTAAGGTTTAGATTATGTTTTTATAATAAAATAGTCTTTTCCTTCTAGTCAATGTCCCATCATACCATAAAAATAGAAACAACATATTTGATGTTGTTCAATCTTTAATAAATAAGAATATTCCATGCAAGAATAACATTATAGATATTGATAAGTATTTGGAGTGTTTTCACTATATAAAGTGTATAAAAAACCATTATCTATATAAAAATATTGAAATTATTTTCAAAATATGATGTTATCATGAAATGGATAATGTAGTATATAATTCATTTTGAGGAAAACAATTTTATTTTTCTGAAAAAGAATAATTCAATTGTAACATGAAGAAGAAAAGATTTAGTATTTCTCTTTATTTATTTAAAAAATATGATTAAATTTCTTCATCATAAATTTGATTTTATACAGGAAATTATTGATAAAAATATTTGTTAGTCATCATAGGAGAAAAATTGTAATCAATGCAGGATGAAGAAAAAATATCATCCTTCATTCATCAAAGGCCATATTATGGGGAATTTTTCGCCTCTTACACTTTCACATTGAATTTTAATGTTAAAATGGTTGAAATATATAAATATCATTATTTTTGGTAATTAATTTATTTATGAATTATACTAACATCTAGAAGAGACAAATTCTAAATAGAATCCAAATTATCAAGATTTACATATCAATGGTTATATAACCTATTTAGGAGGACCAAGTATATAGTGTGATTTATAAAATTTTTCCTTGTGATTCCATCATGTGGTTTTCAATGTATTTTATTTATAAAATATTTCAAAACGAATGGTGAGTTTTTTTATTGAAATTTTCATTAATCATTTTAAAAAATAATTTTATGAAGTGTATAAAATATTATAGTTGAAATAAAGTTGTATAATCGGAATGGAAAATGTTTTTTAAAATGGTAATTAAATAAATTAATATGACTAAAATGGGGAATTAAGACACTATTTGATATAAATGAGTGACCAATTGTTTAGTTTATTACCTCCTAATATAGAGTCAACTCGTGTAGTCTTAGAATTAAATATTAATATTTCATTTTTATATATATTAGTTTGATTATTCATTATAGTCTTTCATTTAAATTTGTCCAAAGTTGTAGAAAATGGATCCAAATAGATGTTTCTGGATTTTTTTAGTTCTTGGGAAGATCATTAATACCAATAATAAATTTATGAGGTAATTTGTATAATTTTTCATTCCAACATCTAGTGGTTTCAATCTAGGGGATTTTTTATTTATAGATGAATTTGAGTTAATGTTTTATTCTTTTTAATTTTTTTCAATTAAATAATTTATTTCATCCGGAAAAAAATAATAATATATAGAAAATTATATTTTTGAGTTTTGGATTAATATTAAATGGATTTGAATATAATTGTATTTAATTTAAAGGTTCTTGTAGGTGACCTGATTTTTTCTTAAAATATCTACAACACATTCATGTAAATTGTTGTTTAATAATGAGGAGTTCTTGAATTTGAAAAGTAAACAATTATTTTGATATTTATTTTATATATTCATTGTGAAATTGTAATATCATTGGGCTCCAAAATGGAAAATGATAAATCAATATTGTGATATGGGATACCATTTCTATATTAATAATATTTTTTCCAAAGTCCAAACAAAATCAAAATTCACAGAAATATTTTTGTATTTATATGGAATTTAAAATATATTACTTATGGTAATAAATGATAACATGGAATGAATCACCCAATATATATAAGATCCACACAAGAATATATATAATATTATTTCATAATCTAATCAAAAAATTGAAATTGTATAAGTTCATCTCTCTTTATGTGTAATATACTCATCTGATGATTTATATTACCAAATGTTAAAGCGAGGTCTAGTGTATGTTTTTTAGAATAAATACATAACATATTATATATAATACCTGATATGTAAAATATTTTTGATGTCACACATTAGATTTTTTTTTTATGATCATGAAACTAGAAAATTACCAATGAATATCATTCAAGAAGGAAAAATTATATATGTAAAAGATATATAATATATTCACAATAAAGTGTAATTTTATTGGAATTGAAATAAAAATTTTGATGTTTCAAATATTATATATAATTTTTTTGGATTTATATGAGGTGTTTTTTGAATAATCACATTCTAAAATTCAGATATTAAGTATATGAAATGGTTTTTTTTTGAATTGTTGAAATATCATTATCATTCTCATGGATTATGAAAAATTAAAATTATATTTCACATCATGGTAACTCTATTTCAATTACGGGATTCTATATGTTTAGATGACTAAAACGACAAGCCATGTTTCAGATAATTTAATTATGTTTTATGTTTGATTCTAAAAAGATAGTTCTAAATACTGAAAAGAAATAAAAATATTCATATGATGTTGGTAAAATATGTCAGAGATGGTGAATGAATTTAAATTATTTAATATTAATTTTTAAATTAAAATTAAAATATTTTGGTGATAATTTTTCTATTATAGATAAAAAGAATATGTTATTTGATTCACAATTTAGTGAATATAATAGATATAATGATTTGTAATATATTGAAAATAATATTTTTAGTAGTGAATTATTAATCTATAAGATAGAGGGAATATTTTTGATGTGTAATTTATTTCACATATGAAGATGATAGAAGATAATTAAGTCTCCAAACAGGCAATTAGAGGATGAATAAATAAAGTGTTCAAAAGATTGAATTTTCTGTGTTTTTATCAAAATAGTGATGTGTGTTGAAGAAGAAGTTACTCAAACCTATTCCAAATATAGTGGAATTTTTGGATCACTATAATATTTTTAAAGGGAAATCATTGTAGTAAGAAATGTAATCCCTTCTTAAATTGTAAATATTTTGGTGAATTTTTTGGAGACATGTCTAGAGATAGTGTTGTTATGTTCTTGTATCATGAGTATACTATATTCAATGCTTATATTTATTTACAAAAATGGTTCATATGTATACTATATTATTAAATGAGTTTAGATAATTTGATGTGTTAGGACTTTCTTTTAGTGGCCAAACATATAAGTCGAGTTTCGCTTTGATTATTTCTTTCCTTGTTTTTGTGTGTTGTTATGTGTTGGGTAGAGTGATAAATCACTCGAATAATATAAATTGAAAGATTTTTTATTAAATATAAAAATAAAAAATAGAATTATTTTCATTGATTATCCACTACCCCTTTAGTGAACATTATTATTTTTATATCCACCGAAAAAATATCTAAAATCATAGTATTCAATACTGAAAATTAAAATTAATAGCATGCAATTCAAAATAAAAAAATGTGTATTCAATTACTTCTGTCAAATGAGATGAAAAATATTATTTCATTACAATAGTATAGGTGGATGATATTATTATTATTGTAAGTATATAAAAATATTATGATGACTTTTCAAAACAATTGATGTCACTTTTCAAAATATGCATAATTTTTATAATGATATTTTTTTACTAAAAATTGTAATACAATATATTTTAATTATCTCATATAGAAGAAAAATGATTTTTTGTTACTCAAAAATCCTGTATAAAGAAATAATTATATTATTAAACAATAATATATGATAGGGATTCTATATCTATGAATTACGAATGTTGGAGTGTTAATTAAATATACTTATAAAGGATCAATGGTGGCCTAATCTATCTCACAACATGAAGAGTGTATTTTTTGGTAGTTAATATAGTTCTATCATGCTTACAGTGAATACTAAAGGTGGCATGATTCTTCTAGTTAATTTTAATATTTTTCAACATCAAATAATCTCGTTATTTTTTTAATTGTTACAATAACAGCTCAACAAAAAATATTAATGGGTATATAAATATTGTTTATATTGTGTATGTTGAAGATATAATGTCTACAATTCTATTTTTATTCTTTATCGATGTAATATGTTCTTAATTTAACTCTAATTTGAATATTTTTCTAAAAAAATATATCAAAATAAAAAAAATTATTGTTTTTACTTTCACGAAAAAAATCAAATCATATAAATGATGTTGTAGATAAAATAAATATGTGTTGATATTATATACCCAATAGTTGATTGTTTGTGACAATAAAAACACAACATACTTATCAAATATTCTAGATAAATAATCATAGTAAATTTATGTTGACAATAATTATGACTAAATAATGTAGAATTAGTAGAATGGTTATATTTATTTAAAAAAATATTCACATCAAATAAAAAGTAGTAGATATCATTATAATGCTCTTGACCAAGGATGCAATCTAGTACATAAGATAATTTTTCAATGTAAATTCTTCTGAAAAATTAATATAAGTATTTCATGGATATTTTCCATCTTAAAGTATTCAATTTTTTTTAAAATAGAGGGATTATTGAAGAATATATTCTTCAATAGTGGGAGATATTGTAGATTCTTTTGTAAGTGATCGTTACATTGTAGAGGTGTTGGTAATTATTCCAAATTAGAGATATCCAATGGTTTTTATAGTTTTTTTGGAGAAGATACCAATCAAAAAATTTCTTTTTTCCTATAAACCTATATTGGTGATTTAAGAGATCATTAATAGTGTTAGGTTTATATTACTCTTATGATGTTGAATTGAAAAGGTTGGAGCTTTGATGTGGGGAATTATCTTGAATTCAAAAATGATCAATTTGGAAATGATCATTCACCATTAGATGAATTTTCCTAAGGGACATTATTTTATTCTCTAGTTATTTGATTAAATGATCATTTTTTTAGTGGTGTGTTATTACAAATTTTTTGAAATTGATTCATATTTTAGATGTTTTAATATTTTATACATTGGAAGCATGCGCTTGGATGAGATAAAATCACACTGGATATGAGTATATATTCATATGAATAAATGGAAGTTGATTCTTCTTACAATAAATAACCAATGTATAATTCATATAATAACCATTAAACTTGTTAAATCTAATCTCATATGGAATTATTTTCTCTAATGAAATTGGTAATAATTTCTAATACATTCTTGGAATGAAATAGATTAATATCACTTAAGATAGATCATAATGTGAGTGAATGGGTTGCACCATGATTATTTATATAGGATTAAAATTTACATTGATGTGAGATTATACATTCAAGGGTCAATAGGGTATAATAAATAATCAAACCACCTTTAAGAATCGTCACCTTATAGCATATATGATTGAATGGTATTTTTTTATTTATGACATGAAGGATAATCTGGTATCATTATGAAGAATCATTCAGTCCTTTATGTTGTCTGATATTTTTGGGAAAAATGAAATTATTTAGTATGAGGTAATGCATCAAACCACAACATGTTTATTGGATAAAAGGAACATTATAAAAAATTATGAATCAACAATCTATCACATGAGAAATATATTTTTGATTAATTGTTTGTCTCATAAAATTAAAATAAATCACATCATAATATGTGGACACATCACAAACCAATTCAAATATAGTATGGGATAGTCCTAAATCATTGGGAATTACTCTAATTTTTTTTGGATATTATTATCACTCCTCAAGGAGGGTTGTCATGACACATTTTTTGTATTTATAAAAACAATTCTTTACCATTTTGATAGTGTATGTGTGAGAAATAAATGTAAGTGGTGTATGTTCAAGATAATTCCAATGTGTATTCGGATACACGTACTAAATAATTAAAAGGTTACACAATAACCCAAAGATTCAAAGGTATATGATGTTTGAAATGTTGTGATCAATCGACTTGTTGGATCATATCATTCAAAAAATATTTTAATTTCAAGATAATCAACATTATAATTTCATTGTTCCTTTTGATAATAAATATTAATATGGGTTTCTAGATCACAACCACCGTAGAGAAATTATTATCCACATGATAATAATGGTTAATGAACCATGAGGCAATACATGTTTTTTGTTTCCTTACCATCAATAAATTTTTTGATCAAATAGTCACAATAAATATCAACCATCACTAACTAGTGATATGAATCACATTTTTTAAAATATAGAGATAGGGTTTTCAGTCATTATTCTTTCACTAATCCCTATCATAGTGGTTATATGACATCCCATGATAATATAAGTATATTACAATCATATTTGGAGATCCCACATTTTATATATAAATGTACACTATGGAATAATTTCTTCTATTATAACATAGTTCTTGTTTTTCTTATGGTTATTTTTTAGTATGGTTCTGTAGTTTGATTTTTATATTATTTTGTTTTTAAATTCTAAAAAATTGTAATCTTATTTATTTTATAGTCTAATAAATGTTGTTTTTAGGCACTCATAGATTTTTTTATCATTTGTTATGTGGTGTTGAGTTATATGGATATATGGAATCTCAAGGATTAGGCCATTGGGTGACTTTCAGGCCAAGGTGACATCAAAAAAATTACATTACTCGTGTATTGATAATTATTAAATCATTATATATTTTCCATACTTCAAAAAATGTGTTTTCACTCCAATGTATTCTAACTATCATGTTGTTTCATTATTTAAGAAATTATATTGATAAATTCTCCTATATAACATAATTTTTTTCAAGCCTCCATATATATATATATATGTGTGTGATTTGATATATATGATTTATTCTGTCTGTGTATATGGATGATATTATCTTTAAGGGATAAATCAAAAATAGTTTTAAATAATTTTCCACTCATTAGTATTGATATTTGAGTATTTAACCCTTTATAAAATTATCTTTTCTATATGGGATTTTATATTAGGGATATATTGAACTGAAATATATCTATATTTCAAAATAATATCATTGTGAATGATTATGTACATGACATGCAATGCCATGTCTTAATAGAACTACAATATAGAATTAAAATAAAATTATTTAATATAACCATTATAACCTAGAAATTAATTTTGAATAAATTAAAATTTGTAATAATATTAATAAACTTTTTAAAAAGGTTTTATAAAGTATTTTTTAATTAAGATTTAAATTCTCAATAAAATTACTTTATGTTTAAGAAATATATTTTCCTAAAAAATGTTTTTGTTTTTAATTTTCTGTTCGGTAATTATATTTAATTTATAAAAAAATTATAAATTTAATTTTATAAAAATAATATCATTTTTAAGTGAACATATAAAAAATTTCCCTTTGTTATATTTGGATATTATTCAAAAAAAATTAATGAATATAGTAAAATAACAACTTTTTTAAATACAATAGTTTTTATTACATTAATTAAGTAATACTAAAGTCCCATTATTATTTCCATATTATTTCAACTAAACATCAAAATTATTTAGTAATAATTGATATAATAAATTTTACATGAATCGTATTTATAGGCTATTTAGTTTTCAGTTTATTTTTAGACATAAAAAACATTTCTCTAAAAACCATTATTAAATTTCTAGTGTTTGTAAATATCAATTAAAAAATAATAATCATTATGAGGATTTTTATTAATGTAATTTCAATATTATTTTTCTATATATATTTATTTTTATCCATATAATGATGAAAACTTCTCATATCGTCAATGTAAAATCTTCTTATCGTTGAAAAATGTGTTTATTGATACACCCATTTTTATAATTTTACGGGATTATTTTTAAATTAAAAACTAAAAAATATGTCAGTATTTGTTTAGAAAATGGAATCAATATTATGAATTAGAATAATTAATATTATATAATAAGTTTGTCGGTTTGTAACATAGATGTATATGTATATTAGATGGCACAATAAAAGAGTGGTGTATTGTAGGTTTAAAACATTTTATTTAAATACATAAGAATGATCATATTTTGAGAGATCTGAATCTATTAAAATTCAAAACCAAAATAAATGACCATACAAATCTTCTATCCTATGGATATGATATGGTGTCATAACAAAATTAATGAAAAAAAATTGTATATAAATTTAATACAATGAACAGAGTAATAAAATTATAAATGATTGTACCATAATGCATATAAAATCACAAAATAATATATTCAATTAATGAATGATAATTGAAACAAATACAATAGTAGAAGAATATGAATAGAAAATAGAAACAAAAAGATTCATTTTTTATTACAAATATTATTTTAAATGAAAAGGTATTACAATTATTTTTAATTCCAAAGAGAAGGGTATCATTTCACCTTGGATAAAAGGTCTATCATTCCAAAACATTGGTAAGCCCTCGATACGATGACCTTCACAACTATATTCTTATCCCCATAATCCCGTGATTAAGAAGGAAATTGAAACCTCTTTCTTTCAAACAATTGAAATCCATTGATATGATGATCGAAAGCACGACTTCCTATCTCCGAAATCCCTCTATTAAGAAGGGAATCAAAACCTCTGTCTTTAAAACAATTGAAATCACTTGATACATTGATCAGAGCCAGTTATTCCTTTCCCCATAACCCCCCAATCATTGTCACAATGATCATATTCACAATGAAGAATCATATCACTTATTGAAATCCATGAACTTGGTACAAGCCGTTAACTTCTTGTATCTTCAAGGATTTCACATGATAGAATTTATAATTCACTATCTCTCACCCTAGAACTTGATCGTATAAAAAGATTCAAAGTTATAAATACTTTATCTAATGACCTCTTATTTATAGGCATCTAGTTCCAATAGACATCTTTCTTCCAATGGTCATATTTCTCTGAAAAATATGAAGGGTCTTGGACACCTAGTATTACAATAGTCAAACCAATCAGAATACATGACATCATTTTTATTGGTATATAAATAACTCAATGAAATCATTTATTTAAAAAATACCAATTAATAAAGTATGAAACAATGAGTATGAGTAATATGTAATCGGTTTTTATGTTAAGACACAAATTCAATACATTACATGAGTATGATTAATAATATGTTCACAATGATGGTCATTATTATTATGCATATAACAGTTATGATACAAAAACCAGTTATGGTGCCTAAACTAGATAACATGCATATCATCGTTACAATTTATATCTTAGTTAGGTTGCACAATATATAAACTGTTTACAATACATGATTACAACACACTACTTATCCTAGTTAAAATATGTTATTAAGATGCATGTGGTTATTATTTATGTGGTTATAATTCATGTAGTTACGATTTATGGTTACCATACGATACATAACCTGGTTATGATGCATGATTACTATAAAATACATAACCTAGTTTTGATGGACAAGGTTATGATACAGGTGGTTATGATGCACGTGGTTACGATGGATGATGTATAATATTGTTATGATTTTAGGTTGTGATTTTAAAACCATATATGTGATTACAATTGAAAGAAAAATAATATAAAATCACAGTGTAGAAAAACAACATGTGTGATTATGATTGAAAACCAAATCTGTGATTACAATTGTAAAAACAACGTATATTATTACATTTTAAAAAAAATACATGATAAAAAAGAAGAAATTTGTGATTTTGAAAACAAAACAATAGTCAATGAGAATGTTGAAACACATTTACACACAACAATATGCACCTTTTTGGAATGAACCCCAAAAAACAATATATACTTATCTCCCCCTATGTTTAGTAACTCCTTTGAATGTAATGTTGAATAGGACTTATTCCACCCCTGGAAACAAATCACTAGGGATTATATTCCCTTTACTTTTACTTGTGGGTTCTCCCCCTTAATATGGTACTCATAAAATTATTCTTTTCATAACCATTCCACCCCCCACTTAGTTATTTTCATAAAAATTAAGGGGAAACATTTCTATCTGAAAAATGGTCAAATAAATAGAATATGAAACTATAGATATATTCTATATTACAAAAATATTTCAACAATAGCTAAAAAAATTATTCATTCCCCTTTTGTTTTTTGAAAATATTGATCATTATAATATTAATTTTCTTAAACTCTTTTATATCCACCGTTAGATTCTTAGGATATTCTTGTTGAACCTCCAACATCACATCATGTTCAAAAATAAGCGTTTATTTCTTCTGTATCCTTTGTTCTAGAAGATAATCGCTTTCTTCCTGAGCATTAAGATTTACTTCATGAGAATTGATATCATCAAATCTGTGTCTATAGACCTTCTCTAGGAATAAATCATTATTTGAGAGTAACAAACATCAGTAATATAATTCTCAATTTTTCCTTTAGAACAACATTCTATTTAAGGGATAATCCTTATTAGGCAATGGGTCTTTTGGTACCAATTGGTTGATTGTAATATAGATATATATGGATATTAAATTTCACATTACAAGAGGGGTTGAATTGTAGGTTTAAAAAAATTGTATTTAAATACTTAAGAAAGATCATAGTTTAAGAGGTCATAAACTAATACAATTCACAACCAAAACAAATGACCATACAGGTTTTGGATCCTATTGATATGATATGTTGTAATACCAAAAGTAATGAAAAAAAATTGTATTTGAATTGAATAAAATTATCAGAGTAATAAAAATATAATTGATTCTACTATAATGCATATAGAATCACTGAATAAAAAATTTAATTAATGAATTGTAATTGAAACAATTACAATAGTAGATGAATATGAATTGAAGGATGAAAAAAATTATTCCCATTTCTATTACAAATATCAATGAAAATGAAAAGGTATTAAAATTATTTTATCCCAATGAATATGGTATCATTTCACCAAGGATAAAAGGAATTTCTTTACATCACTTTGTTAAGCCTTCATTATAATATGATGATCGGCATGACTGTCTTTTTATCCCTAGAAGACCTAGATTAAGAAGGTAATTAGAACCTTTATCCTTCAATCAATAGAAAGACCCCAATACGATGATAAAAAATATGTCGTTTTATCCCCGCAACCCCTCATTTAACAAGGTAATCGACACCTATGCCATAAAATTAATTGAAAACCCTTGATATTATGATCGATAGAATGCCATCCTATCCCCGTAATCTTTCGACCATTATCAAAATGATCGGACATACAAATCATAAATAAAGAACTTTTAAAAATACAAGAACATGGAACAAGAAATTCACTTCTTATATCATCAATGCATTCGCATGAAGAAAGAGATAAGTCACTCTATTTCACTCTAGAACTTGATGATATCCAAATATTCCAGCTTTATATTCTAGATTAAAAGACCTCATATTTATAGGCCCCAGGTTCCAATAGTCATATTTCCTCCAATGGTCATATTTCATTGAAACATTTGGAGGGAAATGGACCCCTAGCGTTACAACAGTCAAAAAAATAGAACACAAGACATAATTTTGATTGGTATATAACCAACTCAACGACAACGTTTTACTTACAAAATAGTGATTACAAAAGTATGAAACAATGAGTATGAGTAACATGTAATCAGTATTGATGTTTAAACCAAAATTAAATACATTACGTGAGTATGATTAATAATATTGGCACAATGCTTGTCAAGATAACGATTAGTAAAGGTGTTATGATACAAAACATAGTTATGATGCTTAACATTGATAAGATGCATATTGTGGTAACAATTTATATCATGGTTATGATGTGAGATACATAATATGGTTACAATGCATGATTATGATACACTACTTATCCTTGTTAAAATACTTGATTACGATGCATGTGGTAACGATTCATGTGGTTATGATGTATGATTATGATAAAATACTTAACCAGGTTATGATACATGATAAAAATACAATACATAACTTTGTTACGATGCACAATGTTTTGATGCATGTGGTTACGATTCACAATGTATAACTCGGTTACGAATCTTGGTTCCAATTGTAAACCTATATATGTGATTACGAATGAATGACGAACAGCATATAATTACAATTTATAAAAACAACATGTGTGATTTTTATGGGAAAAAAACTATGATTATAATTGTATGGTATTACTGTTGTAAAACAACATATCTGGTTACATTGTAAAGATTCATATATGAGAATAAATAAGTAATTTGTGATTTTTAAAACGGAAAAAGTTAGTGATAAATTCAAAATACATTTAATCTCATCAAATGTGAGGTTAGTTTTTTATTATAATGATTTGTAAATATAGAAATATTTTATGTTCCACAATTATGGTCAAACAGGGTATTGTGTTATACATGATCTAGTGTAAAAAAACAATTTATACACAAAATAAATTTTATTTTACTATATAGAATTAATATTATGAATATTTTGTGTAAAATTTATATAATATGGCTCATTTTAGTATAGGCTTAAACGAAAAATTACACAAGTTATGAATATTTATTTCCATTATGAAAACAAAAATTGTAAAAGTATGTAATCATAGAGGATAAATGAAAACATTTTTAGACCATTTTTTGATATTTACCTATCATAAATTTCAAAATTTTCTTTTTTTTATCATTTTAAGGAAAATTATGTGAGTGTGAAATCAAATTATTTAATAGTTATTGGTATTTTAGAAAATTCAAGTCCTCAATTATAAAAGGGATCTTTCTGCACAAAATTATCCAGACCTCCCAAATGATTAGTTCAAACAAAACCGAAAAAAATATATCCCCAAAATACTGATGAAAATTATATTTTTTTATCGATCCAAAAGGTTAAATCATAGGGTCTATATTATTATATCCAAATGGCGTTTTTCTAAGATAAGGTAATTGTCTCCACTAATGTCCTTGTTTTCTAATTCACAATTTTCCACCATATATTATGAATTAAACACTACAGTATAATAACACTAGTATATCCAATATAATGATATTTTTTTTATTTTTATAGAATAATACTTATAAGTATCCTTCTATATCAAATGGTAAACCATTCCATCTCTCATGTCTATGGTGGACTACTAACACTCATACTAATGTAATTTGATTTTTATTACTAAATATAATGGAAACTCGTAATGATAGAAATAATGAATATATATGATGAATATGAAATGAATTTAATTATATTAAATTAATATATGTTCATATTCCAAAACCATTCACCCATTATGTTAATGGTATCGTCTCTCTTGTGTACTTACAATCTATCATCTCTCTATTTTTATGCAACACACTTTTCTTGTCCAAATTTTAGGAATAGTTCAAAAACTATATATAATTAATAAATTACATAATTATAACATTATTATAATTCTATTTATGATGTATCTATATATTAGGAAAATGAACCATATCTTTTATGAAAAATCATTAGAGAGAAAACAAATCAGTTGACACCTGTATCAAAGAAAACAATGAAATATTTTTAACAAATAGATAACATTTTATATGAAAATCATATTTGTTACTATAAATACGAATATATTTATTAAATAAATCCATAAATTGAATAAAACCATTAAAAAATAAGATTAAAACAATTTCAACTTCATTAAAAAGATGGGTAAGGGGCCTCATCAAAATTTACCTTCATTAGTGTATATTTTAATCTTATAAAATAAATTACATTTATTTAGTGTATAAAATTCCTATACTACTAGTAATATCATGAATCATTGTTATATAATTTAAATTTTTGTTTCCATTTTAACAAATTCCCCTAATGTATTTGATTTGAAGGTTACCATGAGGTAAATAATATTATTTATTATTTTTTTCATTGGGTTATTTTGCATCATCATTGCATTTGATATTTTAATATTATGTATGTAATTTATTTGAAGTATTTCATATTTTATCAAAAAATTATTTTTTTGTATTTATATCTTAAAAATATATTCAATAATTTAATTATTTCTCACTTCAACAGGATGATCATCAAATAAAATTTCATCTCGATTTCGAATCCATTAAGATATATTTGGTATTACAAGCCTATTTATTTTTATGAGGTGTATCTACAACACCCTGGAAATGATATATCATGAATATATTTATATAAATGTTATTTAGTGTTTCATTTCACATTATTTATTTAATGGGGGTTTCTATTAAACAATTAAAGAACGTGTAAGGGTTTATACCATAATATCATTTTATTTATGACTGTTTTCGCCTGAATTTCCAATAAAGGAAATTATTTGATAATTTTCTAATAAAAATATTTCATTTGATCCTCAAATACATATTCATGAAATTTTAATGTAATAATACCGTTTTTTTCTCTCTATAACATTAAATTTAATAGAGAATGTTTTTAAGAGAGGGCCAATATTATTTATCTCTTCTGTTTACAATCCATTTTCTTCGAGATACGTGTTTTATAAAAAACATTTTAATAATTTATTGAATATTAGTTAATTGTTTTGAATAAGTTTTATCCATTATTGTATTTATATATGAAAAATTAAATGGAATCATCCATTTATCTTTTAATTAAGGTACCTTTTTACTATTATTAACAAAATGTGATAGGAATCATTATTTTAATATAATACGAATGAATGTTACATTCCTACCATCATGAGAAATAAACGATCTAAATAATCATTATATTTTTTTCATGAATATTTAAAATTCATGGTTTCTATATATTTTTGAATTAATTTAGTTTTTAAATGTTATTTATAAAGTGGAAAAGATATTTTTCCCAATAATGTTAATTATTATCATTTTATTGTATTTTTATTCATCAGTGAAAATAACCATTTATTTTAATAATAATAAATGGGGAATATTTTTTAATGATAACATAATTATTATTTATCTATATGGTTTATGATCAATTATTCTAGGGAAATTATCTACATTCATCTTCCTAACTCGATGTTGTTTCCATTAACATTCCCTTGATGCATTAACTTTCTTGTGACCATTGTACATCATATTTATCTTAAAAATATATATTCATTATATCATAGAAATTATATTTTACTAAAAAATATTATGTTTTTACATATATCATATTATTATCATTGAAAATTCATTGAAAATGAAAAATATTGATATATCATGATCCCTTACTCAATATATACATTTTTTACAAGGCATCTTGTTCAAAAATTAAATTGGCCATTCAATATGTGAGGAATTATTTTGAAATATAATGATAAGCGTGGATAAGAATTATATATCACCACAATACATCAACATGTATCACGAGACATATCATCAAGCTTCTATTAAATGGGTTTTTATCATTTATTTGACACTATCTTAGAAAATTGTCTTTCCATCAAAGATATCCTATTATCTGTGATTATGAAATATAATATAAATAACATCCATTGTTGATAATGAAATTTTTATTATCCATGAGGTGAATAAATTGATAATATTTATTTTTTAGATTTAAGATCATGTGATTTTTTTATGGAATTATTTGATTTTCAATAATTTTATTTTATTATTCTTTATTTCTTGTTATAGATAAAATCAAATATGTTTTTTTTTGTATTTCATGCCATATTATTATACCATATTTATTCATGATATACACTTCTACATACAAAACATACTAGGAATTTCACCTCATATTTGATTTTCCCCTCCCCCTGATATTAAGAATGAATATTTGAATGAGTTAGAGGATTCTGAATATTTAAATTACCTATGATGTAATTAATGTTCAAAATTATAAAAAATTTATTTTAAATAATTTTTCATTTTAAAAAAATATAATTTCATCGATATATTGTGTTACACAAAACCCCTCTAATTTTAATGAATTTTGTGTTCTATAGAGTATATAACACACAACACCAAACCTAAATGAACTGTGATACACTATTAAAATTTAATTATTTTAACATGATCCTTATAACATATTATTTATAATTTTTGGGTGAGAATATGGAAAATCATATTAGGATATATATATATATATATATATATATATTCAACTCATAATCAAAATAAATTAATAAATCAATTTTTGGGGAATAAACACTCACATTAAAATATTCATTTTATATTCAAATAACTTCAGAATTTTTCTAGGTTTTAGAAATTATATTCCATAAAATTGAATTGAATTTTTAAATCACCATATTAATTTTTTATTTTTGTGATTTTTTTGGATATCATCAGAAAAACTTATCTTCCACTGAATAGTGAAAATAATTATTTTTATTTAAAACTTTATTATTTGTTCAATCAATTTAAAATAACTTTTTCTATACTTAAAAGGAAAAAATATTTCACTTATATTATTAATAATCAAATTAAGTTCATTAAAATCAATTTTATGGTTATATTGTTTATAAAAACATTTGCGTAAATAAAATGTTATTTTTTTGGAAAATTGTATCCAAAACTATTTCTGGTGTAGATTTAAATTTAATTCTTCCACTTCAATTTTTTGAATTGTGATAAATGGATTCCATATTTGGATTCATGGTTATAGAACATTTTTTATACTTCCATTGTTTTTTTTGGTAAAAATTGATATTCAAAAAACTGACATTATTGATTATTTAAAATAAATAATGTTATATATAATGAAATAAAATTCCTAGAAATCATAGATTATGTCATGTTATTTGGATATGGATCATAATATCAATAATAGTTCATTTTTGTGTCGTGTATTGATTTATAGTATTTATATTGATCCTCAAATAGTAAAAAAAGGTTATTGACACTATATATTATAAAAATGTTAACAAGGGATTAAAAACAAATGATAAGTAAGAAAAATAAGTTAAAACACCTCTACATTGGTCTTATCAGGTCATACTGACACATTATTATCCAATATTAAAACAATATCAGATTAGATCCATTTGATATTAAATATAAATTTATGTTTATTTAATATTTTAAGAAATACCAAAAGTTTCTCTCGCCTAAATTATTAATAGCCACCTCCTCCCTTACTTTTTTAAACCACATTGAAAAATATAGCTCAACCAACCCCTACCCATTCTATATTGAAAAATTATTATACATGTCCTTGATATTATTTCTCTTTAAATAGAAACCCTAATTCCCTTACGATGTGATCTAAAGGGAGTCCACCGAAGAAGAGGTAATCATCTTTATCGACTCTTTCCTATAATTTTATTCTTCTACTTCCAATACATGTGTTGTACCCGACCAAAAATAATAAATATATCATCAAAAATAAATTTAAAATTTGTTACTTCTATGGGATCACAATATTAAATCTATTTTAAAACTTATGAAAGGATAAAACATCGCTCATGCGTATGTAAATATTACTATCTCCACATAGTAGTGTGATTCATTCTTCATCACCACTTTTCATGGTGGGTTATCAATATAGATGTAATGATAATATAAGATATTTATTAAAGAAATATTATTCATAAAATATTATTTATTGGTCATATTTTTTCCATCCATCATTTGATATGTAAAAACATGATTCATGCATACATACGTCCAACCATATCCCTAAATACATTATTTTATTTTTCTATCTCAATATTTACAGATTCCTCTCAATTTAAATATATTAAATATATATGATATTTATATAATAAATAATATTCTAGATATTAGGTAGTAATTCTAAATTTATTAGAATTATTACTACCAAATCAAAACATACATGAAAAATGAAAAAGTTACCAAAAAATAAAAATATCATCAATTAATTGATAATAAATTGTAGATAAAATATTATAAGTATATAATATATGGTTTAATATATATAATTTTTATTTGAACATATTTGTATAATAAATAAATATTAATTAAAAATTATTTCAAAACATGAATGAAATTTACTTCTGTCATGATGAAACAATTCATTTAGGCTTCTTTAAAAATATTATAATGTTATTTTCAAATAATACTATTTCCCTATTACGCACATGATTTTAAATGGTAAAAATATTTTCAAACATAGAAATTGTGTTCCATCATCAAATAATATATTAATATATTCAATTTATTTTCATATATTTAAACTTATTTGGTTGAATATTATTTTGATTAAGTAATCCAGTGATTCCATTTATCATATTTCCCTTGATGTTTAATGATAAATTTTAATGGATAATTTATTGATATTATATATGAATAGTTCTACAAAAATTATTGTTTTTAACAAATTTTGATTTATTATATTATTTATTCATAAGTGTAATTATTTTGAATTATTAAATGGTGGATGGGACAAAATTTAACCCCTAGACGAATTGATATGTGTCATGAGAAAAACTAACATTAGGTTTTTTCTAAGTACTTACCCATTTATTATGATGTCAAGACACAATTCCTTGATGGTATTTTGAATATTTCTCTGTTATATCCTCTAATGTATGTGGTAGATGTATGAAGTTATTAATTACATAAAATTAATTTACTTATAAAATTTAATGTTATTATTTTCTTTATTATTCATATATGAGTTTCAATCGCATGTGACTATTTAAATCAAATTAAATGATCAAATTTTTTTCATATTATTTATTATTTCTTAGATAATCATGTAACCATACCGTTTCTGAGAAATCAATCTCCTCTATTTCTTACGATTCCATTCACCAATAAACTAGGAAGTTCTCAATTGTAGATATGGAGGGATATTTTAAAGTGAAAAAATGGCACTTTTGAAGAAAATATTATTTTATATTTAATATTTTCAAATGTAATTCAAAATTCCATTATGTATATAGTTTTATAATTATTCTAAAATAGTTGTTCATTTGAGAAGTGAATTCATGTATGTTATAAAAAAATAATAATGTATGAAAATAATTTTTTCTTCTAGAATCGGGGTCATTATTATTGGTGTAAAATAATTTTCATTAGAATCCAATGGGATCTGGGTTTAAGAGAAAATAGATTTTGAAACATAACTCTACAACAGACATTGATAACATTCCAAAAGGATAAACAATTATGATTTTCATATCAGTTAATAAGAAAATTCCATTTATTCCAAGTGTCTAAACAGTTTTGAAATTATAAATTATGTTTCATTATGTTATGATCTAATGTAGTTCATTCCACTATTTATATATTGAACCTAGTGAAAGTAATGGAAATAATTTAATAGTGCGTAATCTATATGGGTATTTTATTCCAGTGAATGATAATAAATGAAAAGGTATAGATTTAGCTAGAGACAAAAAAATTACAACAAAATAAGAGTATACAACATAAGTTAAGTCCATAATTATCACATGTATTGGAAAGCAAACTGATCAAGTATACGAACCTAGTTCTTATTCTTGAGGTACGGGTTTCTTCATCCTTTATCTTTTAGTGTTTTTGAGAAAATAAGGAAAATGGGGAGAAATCCCAAATTTTGTGGGTACACCTCGTGTAATATTCCACACACCATGTACTTTGGCTGTGTGGGATGAGTACATAGGGAGTGTCGCCTTTCCAGTGATGAATGATTTAAAAACCAACTACACGCTGTATAGTTGGTATTTACATGCCGTGTAGTTGGTATTTACATGTCGTGTAGTCAGTCGGCAGGTGAATAGTATGGTGGTGGTGGTAGCCGCCAGCGGAGTGACAATACACGCCGTGTAATCACGAAGACACACCGTTTACTCATGTCAACGAATGAATAGTGCCACGCAGGTGAGAGGCCTCTAGAGGAACACTTTAAAAAATGGAAAGTACATGTCGTGTACTTGAGAGCAGACGCTGTGTATTTTGTTTTTTTCACTTAAAATGGGCAGTAGCCTCCTCGATTAACAGAAAAGGCATAGAATGTCGGAGGGGAGCTCAGAAGGATGGTTGAAGCTTTGAAGATCACCTGATCGTGTACCACAAACTTGTTTCCTTCCCTGCCAATGTCGTTGGGACCACACGGGTAAGCCATCTCTTCTCCTGGAACTATTCTTGCCTATTCTTCCCTGAGGATGAGTTATTTACATTTGAATGGGAATTATCTTATCCCAGATCTATGTTATTGTTGGACGATCCGGGAGGCTTCGTTCACATATACCGATCAGGGGCAATCGAGGTATGTGGTCTGATGTTTAAATTCCAATTGTGGTTTGCTTTTGTATACCGTTGTGCTATGAACCAATGTTTGGGGTGTTGTATGGCTGAGGCCTTAGATGTTTAAATACCTAGAATTGTATAGGTAATTGACCATAATTATTAACTGCTGTTTGGGATCACTGGTTGAATCCAAGTCCACCCCTGGGGTGCATTCCTCTGTTTATCCATTTGGCTAGGTTACCTGAGGGTATACCGTAAAATTTAGCATGCTTTAATTACCTTGAGAGGAATTGTGTATAATTGATTAATAATATGTTGGTCTCGTCTCGGTAACTTGCGCCTGAGGGTAGTGTTATATTTTTCCCGAGGGTAGTGTATTGTTTAGCCTGAGGACAACTCCTTCTGTGCCTGTTGTCAGCAGATTCTATGCCTGAGGGTGACACTTCGTAAGCCTGAGGGCAATATCTGTTATGCATGTGGGCAATTACCTGCGGGTTGTGACTCTGAATAACCTAAGGGTAAGGTTTGTATGTCTGAGGACAGTGTTTTTATGAATGTTCACCGTGCTGATTTTCATATAATATAACTGCTAAGCTAAAGCACAGGATTGGCATGGTTAAATAAATATTAAAGTGGCAATATAACTTGTATAGTTAGTTACTTTTGAGTACTTCTTAGTTTATAGTGTTTTACTACTGCATACTGCTATTGCACATTTTCACTCACAGTTGGGCATAGGCCTTCGTTGGGTGCCTACTGTGATTTATTTCTCACACCCTGTTTCGGTCAAGCCTTCGGCCCAAATAGACTATATTGCTGCAAGTGTTGATAGGGGAAAAAGTCCCTATACAGGTACATGATTGTTGCAGAGGAGTATGAGAGCATGGGACCGAGCATAGGCTTGCGATACTGTTGAGCCCCTATTTCACTATTTTGTTTTGTTTTGCTATACCTTGTATTCGAGCTGTATTTTGTTGTGTTTTATTATATTGTAGTGTATCATGTTAAGGCTATTTTCATAGAATAGTAACATGCTACATCTTGATATATATATATATGACTGGTGGTTCTCTTTACTTCAGTTTTCAATTTCAGTTGAATATTGTTTACTACTTCCATTGTTGTATGTTATTTATCCTTTATGTTGTTCTACACTTTGAAAAATGAGGTCATAGTTTCCCCACTATCATACTTGGGCCCTCGCTACTAACCGGAAGCCTCTAGTGTTTGGTATAATGCGCTTGTGGTCATGTGACCAACCGGGTTTGGGGCACCCGTTGAGTGTCACCCAGATCCAGGATGTTACAAAGTGGTATCAGAGAATATCTTTTCTTTGACTTACTTTTTGGATCCTTATTCTGGGATAGGATGGAATTGGTATTTGGTAATAAGTGTTTCCTAGGAGTAGCTAACCCGTGTACAGGGAAAAGCCAATTTACCTCATGTTGCAATTTTTCTGATTTTTCACATATACAGTTTACTTGATTTTCACCATTGGGTGACGCACTTATGCTGTGTTGTTATATATTTATACCGGGTTCTATTTAGTTTCAACCTGATTAGATGGGGGTTTTCTATCTCATGCATCATTTAGGTACATGTTAGAATGACATGCCATGCATTGTTTCCATGCCTTGTAGGTGAATTAGAAATTTCCAGTTGTTGTGATAGTTTTTGTTCTATAAAAACATGTTATTATGATAGCTTCATTGATAAATTCCATCTATTTGATTTGGTATTGTTATGTATGGTTTGTGGAATGAATGCCAAACATTGGTTCTTGAGGAGTATGGGCCCTCATTAACCGGAATTTGGAGGATCATTGATTGTTTACCTTGTTCATAACTAGTATAAGATTCCAAGCCTTGATTCACAGGGAGTATGGGCCCTCACAGATCGTAATTGGAACTTATGTGTTCATTTCTGTGTTTCCTGGGATCCGAAGTAGTTTCTAAGGCTTACTGTCTGGACAGACCACGAATAAACGCCATGTAGTTTTAATTACAAGCCATTTAATCTTCTGTTCGGAATGAAAGAGAAAAATTTCAATACAATCCGTCTACCCTAAGTACAAGCCGTGTAGACTCTTCTCATGTCATAGGTCATTTGCATGGGACACAGGGTAGGGAATGTTTTGGGAAAACACACCGTGTACTTGTTGTACACGCCATGTAGTATTGACAATGATACCACCCGTGTAACCAACAACACGGACAAAGAAACCTTAAGACGTACACGCCGTGTCCACCTCGAACACGCCATATAGTCTGACCCAGGTACCCGTTCGTGACACTAACTACACGGGTCGGTGTTACCATACCTTGTACATGCCGTTTTTTTGTGTGACACATCGTGTAGTCTTGACCGCTGAGAGACAATGTGGACTTTGCCGTGTGGCTGAGGAATACGGGGTGGTGTACACGTCGTGTGCAGGTGTAACACGACGTGTAGTGTCAGATAAGTAGACGTTTGTGTCCCGAATGACACGAGAAGTTGGAAATTAATCCGTACACGCCATGTAGATGTTATACTCTCCGTGTATTCTTGTTTTAGGAGAGTCATGTGGCCTAGCTGTGTAAGAGGACCCAGGTAGGAAAGGAGGATTCCAGTACACGCCATGTAGTACGAGGACACGTCGTGTGTTTGGGGTGCTACATGACCAGTTTTAGATGGAGTACACACCCATATAAATAACTTGTGAGAACACATCGTGTAGTTTTTATAAATGTCGTGTAGTCATGTTTTTTAAATCGTGAATGATTTCTTTCTCATGTTCCCTTCTTAGTCTCCTCGTTTTCAGTCCTTGTTAATCTTGATCTAAGGCGTGTGTTTTACCTTGTAGTGTCATGCGACCGAGACGACTACTAGTTGTTCTCCAACAGAGTTGCGGCGATTATACTCCTAAGATAGTAGTCCATAGGCTACCAGTTGATCCTTCAGTAGAGCCAGATGCAGCGCCAGCCTTTATACCGGACATAGGCGCAGAGGCGTAGTTCCGTGAAGGATTCATGCAGTTTATTCAGACCATTCAGAGGTCATCACCGGCTGCCACATGTATCACAGAGCTGAGACGTATATTCCAGCCGTAGCATCCGCCTTCGTTTTCAGGGTATGGTGGACCACAGGCTGCAGAGTCTTGGCAAGGTTATATTTAGACTATTTTCGATCATCTTGAGATGCCTCCAAGTTAGAGGGTCAGGTTCTCTACATACATGCGGCGTGATTCCTCCAAGAGGTGGTGGGATATTACCACACATAATGAGCATCACTGAGACATGGAATCAGAAGATTTTCAGGCATCCTTCTATGACTTATTCTTCCAGATGACGCTGAGGGAATATCGAGCTCAAGAGTCCATGAATCTGCATTTGGGCTCCATGTCAGTGATGGATTATTCTTCTCTCTTCACCGTGCTACAGCGCTTTGCACCAGTTTTAGTGGGTGACGAGACGTTGAGGGCTTGAGGCTTTGAAGATGGTTTTTCAATACGACATTTGAGCACTGGTGAATGATTTACGGTTTCCTACAGTGCATGCTAGTGTGAACCAGACACTGATTATTGAGCGGAACCTGTGGGAAGCTAGTGGTGTGGGCTAGGGTGGTTCAACACCATTTTTTCGTATGATCTCTATTAGTAATAGGAAGAGGCAGATAGATTTCCCTCTTGCTGGCAGTACTAGCCAGAGGAATACTTTAGGTGGTCAGGCCATGTGTGACCAATGTGGTAAGGAGGGGTACAAGAGGTTGTATTGTCCACGTGACCAAGTGGAGTGTCGAACTTGTGGTAAGATGGGTCATCTATAGCGCTTTTTCAGGGCATTTATACCAGTGGCTAGTGAGATGGGTTCTGTGCAGACTCTGCATGCTGGAGCAGGACCATCAGCTTCTTACCAGTCATGAAATTGGGGTATGTCAGGTTGTGCATGCAAAGATGTTGGTCACGGCCGTGCTATCCAGACAACAGAATCTTAGAGGCAGCAGGGCAGAACATCTCATGGTAGCTAAGCTGTGTCACAGGGCCACGACACTAGGTAGGAATATGCAGTGAAACAGACCCAAAAAGAGCAGGATCCCAGACCTTCTATTGACAGAGGTACTATTCTAGTAGCTTCTGATTTATCTTTAGTACATTTAAATACATGTTCTATACATAGATTTATATCTATTCCCAATGTGGGGAGCCTTGGGCTCTGTGTTTCTTCATCTTCTGGTGTTTTGACGCTAGACACTCTGTTGGGAACTATAACGGCTGGTCTGCGTCAGTGCAAGGAGTGCCCCATAGAGGTTGGTGCGTGTCAATTTCTATGGGACCTCTGTGTCTTGGAGAAGACAAGCTATGATTTCATTATCAGGATGGACTGGTTGGTACCCTTCCGATCCTTTTTGGATTGCTATCGTCATATGGTGAGTTTCACGTCATCAGAGGGTAGAGAGTTTCTATACAAGGGAGAATGGGATGTTCAGGAGAGTCGAGTTGGACCTGAGCATCATGGGCAAGGTGGAGTCACAACCCAGATTGCGAGTTTATATCTGGATGATCAGAGGACTTTTCAGATGTATTTTCCGTTAGTAGATGACTATTTGAGGGATTTCTTCCTAGACGAATTTTCAGGTCTACCTCTGGAACAAGAAGTGGATTTCTCTATTGATCTTGTTCCAAGAGCGGAACCGGTACCCATTCCTCCTTATAGGATGGCTTCACCTGAGTTGCAGGAGCTCAAGAGATAGTTAGAGGAGTTGCAATCAATGGGTTTCATCTGACCCAGTACTTCTCTTTGGGGTTCACCAGTCCTTTTTTTGAAGAAGGTGGATGGTACCCTCAGACTATGTGTCGATTATCGAAAGCTGAATTAGTTGACGGTCAAGAACTGATATCCCCTGCTGAGGATTGATGATCTTTTTGGTCAAATTATAGGAGCATGAGTGGTCTTGAAGATTTATTTGAGGTTCGGATATCATCAGTTGTGCGTTAGACCATCTGATATACCTCTCATAGCCTTCAAGAGTAGGTATGGTCTATATGAGTACTTGGTGATGCCGTTCGGACTCATGAACATGCCAGAAGTTTTTATGGCTATGATGAATCATGTCTTCCACTCCTATATAGACTCTTTTGTAGTAGTATTCATTGATGATATCTTGGTGTACTATCACACTCGACACGACCATGCTACCCATCATGAGATCATATTGAGTACACTAAGAGAGAACTGACTCTATGTTAAGCTCTCAAATTGTCACTTTTGGATGGACCAAATACACTTTATGGGTCATATAATCTCAGAGGAAGGAGTTTCAGTAGGCCCAGAGAAGGTGAGAGTAGTAGTTTCCTTGGAGTAGCATAAAAAATTATTTGATATACAAAGTTTCTTAGGGATGGCTGGTTACTACATATGTCTTATTCTGGTCTTCTCTCGCTTAGAATCACCGTTGAAGGGTTTGACTAAGAAGGGTGTGATGTTTTTTTTGGTCAAAATCGTGCGAGATAGCCTTTCAAGAGATGAAAGGATGGTTGACCTCAACACCAATCCTGATACTTCCGGAGAAAGGGAAGAGATATACATTCTACTGTGATGCATCAGGTATTGGTATGGGAGCAGTGTTGATGCAGGGAGATCGAGTTGTTGTGTACGGGTCTCGACAGTTGAGGCCACATGAGAGGAATTACCTGATGCATGATCACGAGTTGGATACAGTTTTCCATGCATTGTGATGTTGGAAAATTATCTCTTGGGAGAGAATTTGTGGTTTTCACTGATCAAAAAAGTCTAAAGTACATCTTTACTCAGTGTGACCTGAATCTGAGACAACAATGGTGGGTTGAACACCTTCAGTCCTTCAACTTTGAGCTTTCCTATACACCTGGTAAGGGTAATGAAGTTGCTGATGCACTAAGTAGGAAGACTCAGACACAGGAAGTTCTTGAGGCCAGTGGTGAGTGGCATCTTATGGATTTGTTCTCTGAGATTCATTTGGAGGTGCATGATAGTCAAGGGAAAACCTATCGTTCCTCCTTATCTTTGACTTCTACCCTCCAGGATAGAGTGAGGATGAGACATCTATCAGATTTAGAAGGCCTAGTTCTACGGGAGTCGGTGGAAAGTGAGGACCCTCCTCCTAGTTGGGCGATTGGAGATGATGAGGTAATGCGTTTCATTGAACGAGTTTGGGTTCCATGGGATATACGCGAGGAGATGATGCAGGAGTTTCATGCTTCAACATGGGCAGTGCATCCCAGAGTCAACAAGATGTACCGTGACTTGGTGAGTCGATACTACTGGCTGGGTATGAAGAAAAATATTTCCAGTTTTGATATGATATGTTCCACCTATCAGCAGGTGAAGGCAGAGCATCAGAGACCAGACGGACTGCTATAGTAGTTACCCTTTCTGGAATTTAAATTGGATGATGTCACGATGGATTTAGGGTTGGGTTGTTGAGGTGACCTCGAGGAAATGCTGTCCTTTGTGTCTTTGTGGACAGACTTACGAAGGTTGCTCACTTTTTTCCAATCAAGGAGACCTTCGGTGTTGACGATCTCGGTAATATCTATCTCATAGAGGTCGTACATCTTCATGGGGTCCCTTGTTCTATAGTTTCAGATAGGGATTACCATTTCACGTCTAGTTTCTTGAAGAATTTTCAGAGGGCACTGGCTACACAGGTGCTTCTAAGTACAGCTTACCACCCTCAGACCGATGGCTAGTCAGAACATATGATATAGGTGCTTGATGACATGTTGAGTGCATGCGTCCTAGAATTTGGGGGCTCTTAGGAGAAGCATATACCCCTGGTTTAGTTTTTCTATGATAATAGTTTTCAAGAAACTATTGATATGGAACCATACGAGGATTTATATAGTAGGCCATGTCGATCACCCTTGTGCTGGATGGAGGCAGGTGAGGCAACTTTACTGGGACCACGTCTCGTGCAGGAGAATTTAGAGTAGGTCCAGTTGATACAGAAGCAGATGGCTACTGCACAGTCTCGTCAGAATTCTTATGCTGATCGCCACAGAGAACCCTTAGAGTTCATGGTCGGGGATCATGTTTTCTTGCATGTTTCACCGAGGATGGGACACAGGTGAATCAGGAGATAGGGTAAACTTTCTCCGTGGTATGTGGGGTTGTTTGATATTCTGGAGAGAGTCGGGTCGGTTTCCTATCAGTTACAATTACCGCAAGGGTACTGAGCCACGAACGACGTCTTCCATGTATCTCAGTTGTGTTGTTATCACTCAGACCAGTCTCACATTTTTAGCACGAGGAGGTTTAGCATCAGCTCGATGCATCCTTTGAGGAGCATTGGATTTGTATTGTTGATAGGAACACGAAGATTCTATAAGGCCAGTCAGTTCCTCTCGTATGGGTGCTATGGTAGCATGGTCGAGTGCAAGAAGAAACCTTAGAGCGGGAGACTGATGTACGTTCTCAGTGGACAGAGTTTTTCTGAGTAGTGTCTTCACCACCCTTGGAAGGGCAATTGAGGAAAAAATTGCTTTAAGGGGGGATGTTTGTAAGAACCTGGTTCTTATTCATGAGGTATGGGTTTCTTCTTTTCCTTTTTCCTTTAGTCTTTTTGAGAAAATAATAAAAATGGGGAAAATACCAAATTTTTTGGGTACACGCCTTGTACTTTCCAACACGTCGTGCACTTTGGATATGTGGGATGAGTACACAAGGCGTGTAGTCCTGCCAGTTATGAATGGTGTAAAAACAGACTACAATCCATATAGTTGGTATTTACACAGCGTGTAGTCAGTCGGTAAGTGAATAGTACGGAGGTGGTGGAAGCCGCCAATAGAGCGACAGTACACACCGAGTAATCACAATGAAACGCCATGTACTCATGTCGGTGTATGAACAGTGCCACACTGGCGAGAAGCCGCTAGAGAAACAGTTTAAAAAAATGGAAAGTACAGGCCGTGTACTTTAGAGTACATGTCGTGTATTTTGTTTTTTCACTTAAAACGGGAAGTATCCTCCACTTTTCATAGAGGAACATTAGAACGCCAAACGGGTGCTCGGATGGATGGGCAAAGCTTTGGAGATAGCCCAATCATATAAAGGGATCCCGTTTCTTTCATCGCTGATCTCATTAGTACCACACGGGTAAGCCCTCTCTTCTCCGGACACTATTCATGACAATTATTTTCGAGGGTGAGTTATTTACGTTTGAACAAGATTTATCTTATCCCATATATATGCCATTCTTGGATGATCTGGGAGGCTTCATTCACATATACCGATCAGGGGCAATCGAGTAAGGTGGTCTGGTGTTTAAATTCCAACTGCGGTGTGTTTTTGTGTACCATTGTGATAAGAACCCATGTTTCGGGTGTCGTATGGATGAGGCCATGGCTGTTTAAATACCTAGAATTGTATATGTAATTTAATGTAATTATTAACTGCTATTTGGGATTGCTGCTTGAATCCAAGACCACCCCTAGTGTGCGTTCCTCTATTTATCCATTTAGCCAGGTTACCCGAGGGTATACTGTAAAATTTAGCATGCTTTAATTTCCTTGAGTGGAATTGTGTATAATTACTTACATACAGGTTGGGCTCGGCCCAATTACTTGCGCCTAAGGGCAGTATTCTATTTAGCCTGAGGGTAGTGTTCTGTTTTACCTGAGAGAAACTCCTTCTGTGCCTATGGGCAGTAGATTCTGTGCCTGAGGGCGACACTTCATATGCCTGAGGGAAATATCCGTTATGCTTGTGGGAAATTACCAGCGGGTTGTGACTCTGAATTACCTGAGGGTATGGATTGTTTGTCTGAGGACAGTGTTATCATAAATGTTCACCATAGTGATTTGCATATAATATACCTTCCAAGTTAAAGCATAGTCTTTTCATGGTTAAATAAATATTAATGTGGCAATATAACTTGTAATTTTAGTTACTTTGGAGTACTACTTAGTTTATTGTGTTTTTCTACTACATACTGTTTTTGCACATTTTCGCTCACAGTTAGGCACGGGACTTTGGTGGGTGCCTACTAAGATTTATTTCTCACACCCTATTTGGGTCATGTCTTCATACCAAACAGACTATATTGCTGCACGTGTCAACAGGGGCAAGAGTCCCTATAAAGGTACATGATTGTTGCAGAGGAGTAGGAGAGAATTGGACAGAGCTCAGGCTTGCGATGCTGTTGAGATACTGTTGCACTATTTTGTTTTGTTTTGTTGTACCCTGTACTTGAGCTTTATTGTATTGTATTGTATTGTATTTCAGTGTATCATGTTTGGGATTTTTCAAAGAATAGTGACATGCAACATCTTGATATATATAAATATAACTATGAGTTCTCTATACTTTAGTTGTCCATTTCAGTTGAATACTGTTTACTGCATCCGCTGTTGAATATTATTTATCCTTTCCACTACGATACACTTTGAAAAATGAGGGAATAGTTTCCCTACTATCAGATATGGGCCCTCGCTGGTCGTTGGTATCCTCTGGCATTTGGGGAAACGCGCTTGAGGTCATGTGACCAACCGGGTTCGCGGCACCCATTGAGTGTCACCCAGATCCGGGATGTTATATTAATAATGTGTTATAATAATGTTAGACTATTTTATATGTCTAAAACCTCCACTATAAAATGGGATACCAAATCAATTTGTAGGTGAGTGACACATATGTTCCATAGATAAGTTATTTCATTCTTTGGAATAATATGAAAGGGAGATGGTTTTCACGTTAGTTTATCATCTTTAAAGGGATTCAGATCAATGGTGTTCATTGTTTAAAAACAATGAGGATGAGTAATAAATAATGATCATGGAATAAAAGGATTATAAAGAACTCTTCTGGGATAATTTTTTCCTTAGGAATAATGATTGGATATGGAGAAAAAATTCTTGGGTATGCATCAAAAGGAAGAAGAAAAGGATTTTAATCATGAATACCACACATCATGGATATGAAAAAAATTCTAACTACATAAATAATCCAAAGAGTATTATTTTATGATTATTTTATGGGTTAATTCCATTCCTTTGATGGGAACCACTCTCCCATACATATTCATCATACGAGGACATAGTCTCATGTGCTACCGAAAAAAATAATTATTTATGTCTTATGAATTAAGGGGTATTAAAAAGAGTATGTTTATAGAAAATAATATATATATAAGGGGAATTAAAGAATGATTAATTTTCATACATGTGATTCTTATGAAAATAAATGGCATAGTACCTTATTAAAATGAATAAGGGTTTATTTTAACTGAGGAGAGAAGAGTCACCAAGCATGTGATTACATGTGAATGAATGAAGATACCAATTTTCAATACTTCATGCATTAGGAGATGGCGAAATATCCAGATTATTGTCTAACAAATCAATAGAATTTTCCCTAGAAAATGTAAAGGAAGAAGGAATATTATATTTTGATCAGAACTTCTGAGTTTGAATTATATATGATGTGGTGAAAAGTAATTTTTTCATATAATTAAACATATATAACACTTTATTTTCTCTTATAACATCACCCACTTTTATATCTAACAAATATTCAAATAAAACAATATATTTCCCTAGAACCTTAAGAAAGACTTTTTTAGTAAATTCTCTGAGTAAAATTATAAACGTAAAAAGGATGTGTCTGCATGATCCCATTATGAAACAAAAATGCTACATATTATCATATATTATAAACACCCAAATGATTGAATTTTATGTAATCATTTTTATTTGTTGGATTCCAAAATGTGATGAAAAACATTATTCCATACAAAAGAACATTTTTATTTGTTGTTGTATGGGGGGGAATTATCATCTTATTCATGTGTAGATCTATCCTAATCATTTTTTCTTAATGTAATTCTTGGGGAATATAATAAGTTACTACCAATAGAAGGAAAATGTTACATTCAAAATTTGAATATAACCTTTTTTCTACAATACAATGGATTATTTCCTAAGGAATTAACAGGACATCCACCAGGTCTTATTGTTGAGTTTTTCATATATTTTATCCCTCATGAAACACATATATCAAATAATCCCCTTATAATTTCCACTATGAAATTAGTGTAAATTAATAAAAACTAGAGTTTTTATATAATAATGAATTTATTTGCCTTATTTTCCCCCTTTTACCATTGGGAATACTATCCCTATAATTATTAGAAAATCTATCATGAGTATGATGTGGGTATTGTCTAAGTCGACATTACTAAAAATCAATATTGATTTGTACCTAGTGTAATTATTCATAATTTTATCTTCAATTCCTCAGAATGTGGAAATCTAACGAATAAAAAATTGATGGAAGGTAAATTTTCACTTAAAATTGATATTTACAAGTTTGTTTACACTTTAATATTGAGATTTCATTTTAATCTCCTAAGAGTTAATAGTTTCCCAAATTATTTCAACAAGTTAATTAGAACTATTATCTACTCTCTAAGGCTATCCATTCTTGTTAATGGAACACACATATGGGTTATTTAAATTAACTAGTGGTGTGAGGCAAGGTGAACCACTCTCAATGATAATTTTAGAAATATATTGCATTTTTTCTCGTGCTCTAATAAACAATACCATGATATAGTGGATACAAGACGTTAAGAAGGACTCCTCGAGTTCCAAAGGCTTCCATCTAGTAGCAAGGGCCTAGGGTGTGTCTGTTTGGAGACTACTCCCTCATAGATCAGACTATACACTTCAGTAAACAATCTATAACAACATTAGTGGAAGAATAATAAATAACAAACAAGAGTGGAATTAATGAAATAATCCATGAAACATAAATTGATTACTACATAAATCAAGAATGATATTAATGGATACAATAATAGTGATTGCATGTCATGCATCTATAAAAAAAGGAGAGTATTGGGGAAACATGTCATACAAGTATATACTACATTTTAGAAAATATCTAAAAAGTTATATAAACTACTATAACAACATCTTGTTATTAGGATGAGTCCATTTTCACACCTCCTACCTAAATTAGAATATTAATAAAGTGTTAGAATCTACGTGATTCATTTTAAACATACATGTGATCCAAAAAAATTCTTGGGTTTCTAGGGTTCCACTAGTAGGGTATGAGATACAATCTCATTACATCTCCACCTAATAGAGTCTAGGAAACCCTACTTCAATATATAAATAAATGACAGTATCCCATAATAATAAATGTATATCAACACGAAACAAAATAATTATACCCTCAGCATGGGATCCTAAAAATACATCTTAATGATACCACCTATATGGGCCAATGCAAAGTTCATAAAGTAAATACATTTTAATGTCGATATATATATACAAATTACATTGTAAAGGGGAAACATGAGAGGGAATATGATAAATTTTATTCTTTTTCTCGGGTTCTCATTTTCTTTTCCTCAAAAATATTCCCCAATCTAAATGTGAAAAAAACCTATAGAATAACAAAATAGTCTTTCCAATAATTAGTAGATTCAAGAGCCCATCCATAGAGGCCTAAACATAATCTCATGTCTCAGTATAGGTTTCTCTTATATAACCAGTGCCATTGATTCAAAACAAGGCAGTCCATATATTTGATTCTTCAGTCACTGAATCCATAGTGACTCTGAGTCCATACAATATTTCTAACATAGTGGAATGGGAACCACCAGGGTAATTTCTTAGATATATTCCCCTAGAGTCGTTCCTAAATTTCTCCCCTATGGAACCAGTGTCACTTTGAACTATAACTAATACGATTAGGGAGCTCGTACCTAGAAAGACAATGAATCCCTCCTAGCATTTAATGTTGATCCAACCAAGCATGGAGATACCTTCCATGGAATCCTTATATTTGGAACAATGTTCTCTCTCGACCCATAGTATGTGAATTGTATCAGTTATGGTAAATCACAAGGCAATGAATCAATACATAATTAAATTCCATCAAATAACGATCTAATATTTTAATGCTAACCAATTATCGAGGCTATAAAATTAAGGAAAGACAACCATGAAAAAATTACAGGGCCAGAATAAGGCATATCATTCAATTCAAACAATACATCTAGGAAATAAATAACAAACATAATGAATTATACAAACCAATCTATGAAAAATTAACATATCATTTCATAATTTTATAAAAAAAATATTTAAAAAGATTTGGAAAATAAATTATAGTGAGTGGGTCATGAATATCAAGGCCCAATCACTTCACCAACCATTCAACATAATTCTAATTAAATAAATAAATAATCTCACAATGGAGAATCTAAATGATTGATTAATCATTTTAAGGAATGAGAAAATGTCCATTATTAGTGAGAACACCCAATAGGGTGAAAAGGAAAGGTGAAGTCTCCACTTTTGGGTTTCACCTTAAGGTACTGTCACAATGTAAAAAATAAAACAAATTCAATTAATTTATTAAACAATAACAAGGCTTCCCTGAAAGGGTCTTTCACTTGAAACACTGATATTTAATTTAAAATGTGATGAAATGAAGAGAATGGTCTTGGGACATATACATCAATTTAGTATCTCTCTACTCAACTATTTTGAAGTCATGATTTTACCACGAAGGGAAAAATTAATGTAATTGTCAAAAATCATAAAAATAGGGATTTTACTGTCACATAAAAATAGCACGAAGGCTATAAGAGGAAACATGAAATACATTTTATATGGATTTCGAGCATATTAAAAAGATCAAACATTTCAGATAGAAATCAATTTTGAAACCTATTGAGGAAACTTGATCAAACCCTATAAATGACGGAGGAGGAGCTCCGTACACTAAGGGAGTGGAATAAACACACTAGAATGAATAGTTGGAGGGAAGGAAATTTGTTAAAAAATTAATTGAAAAAAAGGGAATTTCACCCTAAAAACACTACGCATGTTTTCCCCGTTTAGTTTTCCAAACCCTTCTTCAAATATGAACCACACCAATCCTTCAAGTGGGTACATCATATGGTTATTTGAATTGTTTTACAATACCTGCACAAAAAATGAAAAACCACATTGTCCCATAGGCATGCAGGACTGCTCAGTTTTTCCCCTTGGGTATCATAGTTTCAGACAAACTGCACAACACCAAGGTGACCATGGTCTACAACAACACAACATAGGTAATCTGTGTGGGTTGGGGTTCATAGTTTTCTATAACCATTCTCCCAAGTATGATTTTTCTCATTTTGGGGCTCTAGGCTCTAAATTTTCCCCATATTCCCCAAGGAAATCCATTAAACCATTAGGAATCATTATTAGAGTCAATAAATGTTATTGAAAAAAAAAATGAATGGTCTATACAATTATGAAAATCAATAATGTTACAACCTACACTCTTTAAAAGAACTCATCAACCATTTTCCCTTATAAGGGTGGTAAAATGTTATCTAAGAAATGTTCTGGCCATGTGCACATACGTTGGCCTTCTGGTCCTTGGTATCATCATTTACAAGATTGTGTTTCAATATCACTCATACCATAGGAACTAACCATATGTTGAGAACCATAGTTTTTTGATCAATTATATTAATTATAAGTTCCTCAAAAGACGCATCCACCTCTTGCTATATATCCTTGGGGGAAAACAAATTTTATTGGCCATGATGTTACAGTCAAATCACAGATACATGAGAGCTGTCATTCATGGAACGATACCTATGAGGTAACATAAACTGATAGGCCACTAACCCATCAATCTTCACTATCACAAAAATATCAACATACAAACGATACAACATTTCTTATCTTCTGATTCAGTTATTGATCAATTTAGTGGATCAACACAGAAGGACCTGAGGTACCACATCGAACATTAGAGATCTTTATTGATGATCTATAAGAGACTTCTTCCTCAATTGATATATAACCATACAGTTATAAATTAGCTATGCTTTTTTTGAAGTCTATAAAACAAGATTAGGACCTATTAAGGCTACCTCGCCGACCTATAGCAATCAGAATGGTGAATAGAACTAGCTATCATAGAGGTACAAGTAATGAAACATCTGAATCATTTCCAAAA
Source organism: Viscum album (assembly GCA_963277665.1). Taxonomy (NCBI): domain Eukaryota; kingdom Viridiplantae; phylum Streptophyta; class Magnoliopsida; order Santalales; family Viscaceae; genus Viscum; species Viscum album. The sequence continues at coordinate 1,626,527,254 of OY728125.1, forward strand.
ATCTATTATTCAATGTAATCTCAATCAAAGGAATATAAAATTCCCATGATCCTCCAAAATCAATGATACATGCCCTTATAATATCCTACAATACGTGTGTGGTCTGCATGGATATCCCATCAGACTAAGGGAGATATAAAGAACTCAATAGCATTTGTAAACCCAACTCCTTTTGAAAACCCTTCTTGAAGCATGATGTGTACCAAGAATTTCGTTCTGAAACAATAGTATCGGGAATACAATGAACTCTCACAATATACAATATTTATATCCTTTCTATCACAATAATATATATGGTCTCATGGATTAGTAATTAGTGTGTGATAGTGGTCATATTTCTAATTATCACTCACAGAACATTACTTCCTAAATGACATCTCTGAAATCCTATCAGAAATCAAGGGTGACATCATTCCATTTCTTCTCTATAATATAGAGAGGGTGTATTAGTCCAACCGATCACTGGTTCTTTTCCTTCTATAGCTGATAGGTAGAGTATTAAGTGATGAAACCAATTATTTTCCTCTTCCTACTAAGACACAATTAATGAAAACATATATCTCGTTACATCATAGAGAAAATAGGGTTATCATAACATAAAAATACATGTGGTTACCTTATAATATCATCCCGTTTATCAGAAGTCACCCATACACGGACATTAAAGAGTATAGTTTCACAAAAAATCAACAACCCAACCAGGAGATAAGTTCTCTCATATGACACTCTCCTTCAAAATGATTGCATCAGAGTCTAACAACTACCTTATCAAAACCAATATGATGTTGGTGGCTGTCAGTGCTAGAAATGCTAGAACTATTTTCTTATGTGGTTCATAAAAATATAATTGAATCTCAGAAAATAGATCTATCTAGATCCACTCAATACTGTCATCCATGGTGGCTTATATTTTATTCTTCTAGCTCAAGGATCCATATATGGAAAAACCCATTTTGATTTTGAAAAAAAATATCAATGTAGAAGTATTATAGGAATTCCACCCACTGGTGATTCTTCAGAATCATGTCTTGTTGTGAGGATATGTACTTGATGAATTTATGATATATGTATATAATAGAAACCACTAATAATATGTAGTGTCTCTAATAGAGTATTGAATGAACCATATGTTCTATCTCAAGGTCATTACTTGGGTAATTCCTCTCATGGAGCCTCTGCTGGTGAGACCCATTTGACATGACTAAATCACCCATCTTGAGAACATCATGAAAATATATTCATAGAGCATCAAAATAGAATCTATAATAGCCTCATGGATCTAGAATAATCAATATCGTTACTGAAGTGATTCTTCCCTTCCATCTAATGACCCGAAAGCCTTCAAATGTTTTTATTATATGATAAAACCCCCTTTTGAGGGAAGAAGGGGAAAACCCAAAAAGACTTCATAGACATAGGAAAAATTAACCTAAAGGAAAAAGAGTAAAACTAGAATGACAACACAAATCTACTCCTCCATAGCAATTGATCATAATGAATCTCTCCAATGTGAAAGACATTTCGGCAAGCAAGTGTCCTGTGTCAATGCATAGGCCCAACACGATGGCTGACGCCATACCCTCTCAAACAACCAAATCCAAAATGCACTACACAGATGAGCCACTAGCTCTGGATCCTCCTCTGAAGATCATTCAATGAAGTCAAATCTGGTTGCACAACCTTCCCACCCTCAGAAAAAAACCAATCACATGAAAGACTTCCACCATTGCACAATTTGACAAATTCCACCATTTGATGGTCATCGCCGCCGAATAGCCTTCGGACTTCAATGCCTCCACATATCCAAAAACAAATCACGAGATAAGAGATCAAAGACATAAAGCATCTCCGAAAACCCATCTCCGCCAACAATTCTGTACACGGAGACCACACCCGACCACCCAAAGCACACACCCATCCCAGCATAACACGAAGTACCTAGATCGAAACCACCCAACGCCAAAGAAACACTGGAACAAGTCCATCACCACAACATAATACCAGGAAACGACCTCTCCCTTCACCATAGAAACAGGATCTGACCAACTTTCATTGTAGGGGACCGGTCATGACCACCCGTCGATGTGCCACCAAGGAGAACGGCCTGACCACCCTTCTCCATATGATATGGATCACAACCTCCCCTCATCGCAGAAAAACTCCACGCCGCCAGGGATGAAAGCCTGTAAAACATCAACACCACACAGAACCACGTTGCGGCCGCACCGGGCCCTTCGATGTGCCGCCGAGGAAGAGAATCACCACCCTTCTCCACCAGAGACAGATCTCGACCAACCCACGACATGGGTGACTAGATTTCTCCGCATGACATGGATCACAACCGCCCCTCGCCATAGAAAAACACCGCACCTCCAAGGATGAAAGCCTATCTAACATCAACACCACACAGAACCCCATTGTGGCCGCGCCAGGCCCTTCGATGCGCCACCGAGGAAGACAACCACCACACATCGCCACCGGAGACAGATCCCGACAACCCCATGACAAATTCTGGTGATCTTTGTCCCCACACTGAGGGAGAGGCCACAGTGTCACGAACTCCCCAAGAAACCACAAAGGAGGAGAGGTGTGGCCAAAACCGGGGCAGAGAAAGAAGTGGCGGCGACGGGGGAAACCCTAACGGAGAGAAACCTAGTGTCAGGAGGGTAGGAAATCGATGCCATTCAGAGGCATGAAGAGTAAAAAAATGGAATCAAGTGATTCTTCCCTTTAACTCTATAAAAAATCTTCTTACTAAATTCATAAAATAGGAATCTCGCACCCATCTTTGTTAGGGTCCTAAGATGCTCTGCTAAGATGGATAAGTCTTTAATAAATTTCCTATAATGGATAGCTGGTCATAAAAACCTCTGTACATCAAACACATTCATGGGATAATATAAGAAACCCACCGATCGTGCCTTATACGGGTCTTCCTATAGACCTACCTCATATATGATGTCACCCATGAAGTGAAACGTATTGATCTAAAAGTGACAATTACTAACCATCGCATATAGAAAGTTCCATAGCAGTTTACTCTATGTGATAAAAATATTATTTTAATGGTTATGTCAAGTGCATGAGATCACTAAGATATCATTTAAGAATACATACATGGAAGAATCTAGATACATGTGGAAAACCAAATTCATAAAATCCATAAATAATACAATTGTGCTCATTACACTGAATTGTATAACCATATACTGATACATGTCTTACTTTCTCTAGAACACAATAAATGGTATATATGATTGCCTCACACAATCCTGATGATATCCAGACCAAGAATATATCATGAATAGAATCATTTCTCATCAAAACTGGTTAAATAGGTCCTTTATACGAGGTTCTGGGTACTGATTCTTCAACATAAACTATTTCAATCCACAATAATCCTCACACAATCTATGTGTACCATACTCGTTCTTAGAAAAATGGACTTTTTAACCCCATAGTGACGTCCCCGATCTAATAAAAACATTATCCTCAATATCATCAAGATACTTTTTGAGTATCTCAATCCCTATTGGTGTTGTCCAATACGGAAGAAAAGACACTAGTGCCACACCTAAAACAATATCCGTATTGATATCATCCTCTATATCATGAGGTAAAATAATGAAATAATCTAGACATTTTTCCATGAAATTATCCAGTATAGGAGTGAACTCCACTGACACCATTCCTTGAACACTTATAAAGAGACTCACAAATTGAACAATAACATTGCCAAGCCTAGTTACCTTGTGACTAGATAATCCATCTTGGATGCCCAATTCACCCATATTGATATATTTGTTTCCCTTAGGTTATTTAAGATATACTAGATGGTGGTAGAAATACACTTGGGCATGATAAAGAACAAGCCAGTCCATACTGAGATTGACATCCAATATGGTCATGTCAATGATGAAGAAACACATGACGAAATGGAACCCACCTATTTTAAGGGGAACTTATGACATTGGAATATGACATTTGTTCTAACAAAAATCAAACAATTGATAGACATTACACAATATAAGTACTCTATTGAATGGCCAATTCTTTTGAAACAAATGAAAATATGAAATATTATGATTCATATGTATAGAATATGATGGAAACAAAATTAGAGGTCACTAGAATACTACATGTAAATAAGGATGTATTCAGACTCTGCTCCTCTAATGTAGGCTACATTGAATTAATATTATCAGAACAACGGACCTAAGAATATTCCTAACTACCTTGAGCAAATCCACTATATAGATGTGGATTTTCTGGGGCTTCACTGCCTCATTAATGACCACTTCTAATTCATCTAAACTATTTGGTAGAAGACCAATTCATATCATTTCATTGTTTCATTGACCCCATACCTAATTTTATTTATAACATGAATTTCGCCTCATTGTATACTGAATGAAGGGTATAGAAGATATGTTGATTGGGACCCACCCTATAACAAGCATGGCACCAAATTGGCATCCTCTTGAACTTGGTCTTCTTATTTCCTTCCATGCCACTCTAGTGATACACAATAGAATCAATGTTTGTATCCTAGATGGAACCACCCACACATTCATCCTTGAATTGTCTCTTTATACTTCTAGAAGAATTATCTCTCTACCTTAGAACAGATCTTCCCTAGATCATGTTGCCTTCTTCTCTGAGATTTCTTTAGGTGGTTAGGGTCTATTTCTCTAAATATTCAAATTTTTTTACCTAAAATATGTTAATAGAAGAAAAAATAGAATAAACAATCCCATCATCAAAGTGCCTCGTAGTTTTCAACTCATTTATGGATATACATGTAAATAAATTATAAAGTTCTTTGAAGCTAAAAGAATACTACAGAATGGTCGTAGTTTCTTATAGAAAATTCATGAACTCCCATGAATGATCCTCTCTCTGAGTGTATAGGAGGATGGGATCGTATAATTCCATCCATAATTTTTCCCAAACCATGCCTTTGTGACTCTCAAATTGAGACATTACGTACCACTATCACTTGGATGAATCAAAAAACATGTACGTAGTAAGATTTACCATTTTCTATAAAGGTGTCTCAAATAGTCAAAGATATATACTATATCCTCTAACCATGATTATGCAATGTGAGGTCCACCATCCACTGATTATGTGGGAGGATTCCAATTCTTGAAGTCTTATGTTAGATTCTACTATACAGGGGATAGGCTGAGGGAAACCACAAACAGACTTTACAAAAATACGGAATCTCTCACATAACTGAGCGTTGGTGCCCAACAGAAGATTGGCTTGAGGTGCCTCAGGTGTCTCGTTAGGAGGTTCCACATATGGCTCATGGCCCACCATCTATGTACAATTATCATGACCACTGTAATGGGGTAAAACACCGAGATTTCTTGGGGGAATATCTCTACAATATCCATATTCGTGTCTTAGATTGGTTTTATAACAAATAGGAAAAACAAATTATGAACATGATAGATAAGGGTTGGTATAAGGCCTCCATAAAACCCAAACTAAACTAATGCATTCTCCATGTACCACTCTATGAATATAAGAAAATGTTTTCAATGGATCTCAGAAGTCATGGCCTACGTACCATAGACAAAATTGGGTCATCCTTAAGGAATAACTTTCTCATTTCAGTTGTTTATTTCATTTTTTAAAGCTGATGCTCATTTCAATTCATTTTAATCATCCATCATACAATAAAATGTTTAATTATATGGATTTCCATTCCTATTAATATGGGACTATACACCTTAAAAATTGAAATTGGGAATCCATTAATTCCCACCATAGCCTATTCCTAAATGTCAAATTGGAAAATTCTTATAAATATATTAAATCTGCCACTAAAAGGCACTATAAGAAAGGTGAAACAAAAACATCACATGAAGAAAGAAATTCATGGTGAATATAGATATGGAATTTCATAATTCAGGACAATTTAATCTTCTGGATGGTTCATACTATGCAATTACCTTATTTCATCACGAAATAATAGAAAAATTTCAGTTTTAAAAATGAAAATATAAATAACATCATATAAATTATTTTCACGAAATTCTAATGATATATGAATTGAAAATTGAATAATATATAACTGAAATTTCCCATCCCATGTAACTAGAAATTCCACTTTATATTGGATTGATATGTCTAAGAATATTGTAACATCAAAATTCCAATGTTCGAGTCTCCAATCTAAACCCCATCATTAATAAAAAGGCAAAATGATCTAATACCACATTGAAGCATCCCACCCATTTTCAAACTCAATAATTCCTGGAGAATGTGGCTAATGGACATTAAGGGAACCTCATCGAATATCAGAGAATTGAAACTAGTAGGGAGGGACTAGGGAAGATCTATTTGGTGACTATCCCCCCTAGATCAAAGTATTCATAATGGTAAATAATATATAGTAAAAATATAAGAATCATAAGTGATGAAAAAAACTTTAATCTGTGAAATAGTTAAAAAATTATAATTGTAGGAAGTTGAATAGAAATAATAGAAATAATAATAACGACGAAATGTCATGCATCTATAAAGAATGTGAGTACTGTGGAAACATCAGATACATTCATATGTTGAATGATATCATAAACAAGAAAAACTAAAAAAAACTACAATAATAGAATCATAATTATAGGCTTCTTCATCTTCCCCCAACTCTATCCTAAAGTAGTAAATCAATCAAGCATCTGAAACTACACACTTCCCTTTTTCCATAATAGTGATCATAAAATATTCTTGGTTTTACATGGGTGTCCCAAGCAAGGTGTTAGATACATTTTTAGTATGACTCAACCCATCATATTCTATACAATCCCATTTCATATAATAAATGAATGATAATGTTCCAAAATAACAAAAGATAAAAAAATTACATAATAAACACCATTCACGTGTTAATAAAAGGACACATGGTCAATAATACCTACATCATCCTAACATAGATCCTAAAAAAGTACATGTGAAAGTAACTATTTTAAAAAATCAAAATATGAAGGAATACCCCTAAGACTATGCTTTGTCTTTTCGGTCTCGTTTTCATTTCATAAAAAATGTGCTCCAATAAAAATATAAAACTACACAAGTAACATAATAAAATAGACTATTATTTCATGATTGGAGTCATAATACCATCCATGGTGATCTTAATATAATCCCAAGAGTCTTCATAGGTGTCTCTGATAAAACAAATTCCACCAATTATGTCCATGGTAACCCATATAGTCATTCGTTGTGTCATTTATGGAATGGTGACTTAGAGTCTGTATAATGATTCTCATATGGGGGACAGGGTAACAGCTGGGAAATGGAATAACAATCATTCCCCAGATTTTGTACATGGTTTCTCCCATATAGAAATATTTTCACTCATGAGTATAAGTAAATTTCTGGAAGATCTCATATCTAAATAGCTAATGTATCTCTCCTGGTGCATCATGTAGATTCAACCGAGTATAGTGAGTCTATCCATTGAATCCTTAAATCAGGAATCGTGTTATCTCTTAGCCCATAGTAGGTGTTCCACATCAATCAAGTCACGTCATAAGGAAAGTATTATATAGATAACTACATTTTATCAAATTAACATCTCAAATTCATATTTTACTTAATTAACCATGCTATACAATTAAATAAAAACAACCATAGAACAATTTATATGGAAACCAGCACGCCTGTCATTGAATTCATGCTACCCAAATATGGAATAAAAAATAATAAAATTTAATTATAAAATGATCCTTAGGTATATGTATGATAACGTGGTAGAATCTTATGCTATGAAATATGGAATAAGTATATGAAAATTTATTATAGTGATTAGGACATGAAGCTTGACGTCCAATATCATAACAAACCATTTGTCTTAATTTATGTTAAACAACTAAATCATTAGAATATGGAGAAACTCATTTAGTAAAGAACCATTATATGGAATGTGAAAATTGCTATTTTTTGTGGGAACACACAACAGGGTGTAAAATGGAAAGGAGAACACCCCACGTATGGGTTTCTCCATATGGTAGGGTCACAACAGACAAGGAATAAAATTATAAATAATTTATTCAACAAGAATGACACATCACTAAAAGGGTCATGTGTGCTATAGAATTACTCATCATCTGAAATGATATTAAATGAATTGAAAAGACCAATAACAACTATCTTGATGTATTATACTTCACACATCCATTGTCAATGTTTTTTTAGACATTGTTTTAATTATATTGAATTATTTTTCACATTCCTAGAAAATAAGGGAGAAGAAGTCACACTAGAATAGTGTAACATATGGAAGAGGAACCTTGAAATAGAATATAGAGGAAGACGAATCATATTGAGATGGATCCAATGCATCTGATGATGAAATTTTCAAACATTAATGAAAGAATATGGATCAAACCATATATATGAGGGAGGCCGATCTCCACACACCTGGAAGGAAGGAACTTAATTGAATGAAGGGAAGATGTGTATGATTATATGGTAAATCAGTAATGGAGTGAAAATTGGAATTTCACCCTCATACAAACTGCATGTGGTTTGGCTAGACATTTCGCTAAAAATATGTGCCAATCTTTTTCCAAGACACTACATGAAGGGGCATTTATCATTGATTGGCACACTGTTTGACAAATTATGCCAATTCCATGTGAAAGAAAACTATCCCAAAATCATACATCACCTCACAGCCATTATCCCTTGGTCACAATGTTACAGATGAACCATGCGGCTGCCAGCTAACCATATCCTACAAAAGCGTGGTTTAGGAAAACTGTACGGGCTGCATAGAATGACTTCCCCTATCAATGAAGCAAAGTATTATCCATTCACTTTTGGGTTTCGGGTCTCGAAAGATGTCCTATATTCATGTAATACCTCCTTTAACCATTTTGGGATCATTATTAGAGTCATTTAAAAGAATTTAAACAAAACAATTAATGGTAAATTTATTATAAAAATTCACAATGTTACACAATCGATGAAAATTATTTGAGACATATAAATGATCTTCAGTAGATTGTATGCCATTTGAAAATCTAAAATGTATGAATTAATTATTCCCCATCATTTCTATTTTTAGTCTATGGTATTCTTATTCTTTTATATGATTCATGTAATACCATATATTTTATTAATTCTTTATTTTCACGTTATGATACAGCGGATATAAAAGAAATTTGTTGTGAGAAACAACTTATTTTATCTTAATGGGGTTCTAATTGGAATGTAAAAAATAATTATTATAATCCTTGGAGTTAAAAGAGTACCTATTTCATGCATTAACCATTTTTTCCCCTTATTCAGTGGAAATGGGAGGAAACAATGTCTAGTCATCATATGTGCAGGAATTGTTAATAAGATGTATAAGTGGAAAGGGAAGTCCATGTCCCAAGTGAGAAGAGTGTTTCTAGTCAATTGTGTTGTCACATCCAAACTTCTGTACACTTTTTCTCTCTATAGGTATCCCAAATGTCTCATTAAGGGACTTCATGGCATGATTAGGAACTTTATATGGACTCTCTTAGTATATGAAAAGAATATGGTCACCATTTCCTTGATGGAAGGAATTAAAACCATTGAAATAGGATGGAATAGAATCAAGGTCATCAATATATTTAATGATATTATTTTTGGGAAATTTACATATAAACATATCATTAATAATTATTTCTATGCATATTTATCAAACAAATAGAGGGTGAATAGTGAATGGTTACATATAATAAATTTCATCCTTGGTATTTACATTAATAAATAATTCTTTTAATGGGATAATTCATGATACAAATTTGTTGGTCAGAAAGAATTATTCTCTCAACTACTATATGAATACATGGCTGCATAGTTCTCTTCACGACCCAATTAATGTCCCCTCTGACAGATTGAAAATCTCTATTGCTGAACTGATATCATAATCTTAATATGTTGATGGCCTAATCCCTATGAATTTTTTTTGGGGATTCAAATTACACATTCATGTATATTGAAACACCAGTTTGGAAGCATAACAGGAATGTGAAATTTAATGACATGTACTACAATAATTTAAAATCTTAAGGCTCTAATAGAGCACGAACATGGATGATCAAATTTATGGTACAATTTGAAAAACATTTTAAGGATTATTTTTGTCCGGTAGATTTGTAATAATATTCTTTCCATTTATGATCTTCGTAAATAGGCAAGAAAAAATATTTTGTTGGCCTATTATTTTTTTCATGAAGGATGAGGAAAATGTACAACACATGTTTCATGCCTTAATATTTTCTCAAAATCATATTGATTTTGTATGTAGGATATTTATCAACTATTTTTATACTAGAATACACCTTCATGGTTTCATATAGATCATCACTAGAGATGGTTGCAGTGATCAACAGAGAAACCTCTTACTGGAAATGGTGGCCTCTATATTCTCATCTATTTAGACTCCTCAAAATTCCAAGAAGTTTGATGAGTATCACGTATCTATACATGTATCTAATCATAAACTAAATAATGATGATTATATTGATTTTGTGACATATATTGCAGCTATTTCTAATAGAAGTAATAATCTAAATATTCCTAAGTTATTAGGAGTGACAGTTGGATGGGTAAGGTTGTGGTTCAAAATCACGTATGTTGGATTCTACCTGTCATCCCATCACAGAAATTCGATATTGATAGTAAAGAATTTCGAATTTAATGGAACTCATGAAATGGATGTGTTTTCTACACACAACATGGATTATTCAAAATCATATTTAATTATAACAATGGAATTGGAGTTTCTTAAAATGCTGAACTATGGGATATAATTTATCCAATTAGCTATTATTTATACTATTGTTAGAACTCATTATGGATTGAATAGAATTTGTAAATATATGATAAAACATTGAAATAAATAACCTTGAGTATTCAATGGAAATTATTACCTCCTTGGATCTATTATCATAATCTTTTCAACTGCCTCAATTCAGTTTTCTAACAAGCATTTAGAGAGGGAAACCAAGTGGCGGATATCTTGTTAAAGGAGGTTATGGAAATTAATATTATGTGGTACTCTATGTCAATAATGTATTTTTTAATAGTGGTGGATGTGTATATCAATGAAATAACACACTACCATATTTCTAATACCCCATATTACAATTTAATGTGATTTCTCATTTATTTAGATTTTATTAGGACTGGCATTATTAGATCCTAGATTATGGGGTATTCAATGAGTGTCTTGATGATTTTATTGTGGTATTTTTTGATGATATCATTGTGTGATCTGATTGATATTAAAACCATGGGAATAACATGTGAATCATTCATGAGACTCATAAAATAAAATAGTTATATGAGGAATTTAAAAAGTATTAATTATGGCTATAAAAATATTTTGTTATAGAGTCTTCGGGTTGGAATCAAAGTTGTTCTTATGAAGAAAAACGAATCCAAAGAATGGACTTCACCAATAGACATTACCAAGGTACGTAGTTTCATTGGTTTGGAAGGATGTTAAGTGTTATTTTTTCAAACGTTTTTCTGATTCGATAAACCATTTTCCATAATTAATCATAAAGGGATTATGTTCATTTGGTCAAAGGAATGTGTAAAATATTTTTTCTGAATTGAATATGAGAATTTTTAATTAATTTATCTTTACTCATACTTCAAAAAATGGTGAAATTGTGATATATAGTGATGCCTTGATAATGGTATACGTTGTTTAGTTTTTTAAGAATATACTGTAATTTCCTAAGAATTATGGTAGTTAAAAAATCATGAACTAAACTATCCCTCTCAAGATCATTTGTTCGATCCTAAACCATATTCTTTGAAAATATAGGGAAATAATATCTATGAAGAATGATGAGATATATATATATATATACAGATCAATAGAGATTGAAAGAAATATTCTAATAAAAATAAATCCAAATGAAGAAAAGGTGATGGTTGGATCTATTCTATGATAATAATTTTATTATACACAACCACCCATGGATGATAAATGAAGTAGCGCATGCATTTAATATTAATGATAATTCAATTACAGGAAAAATAAGGATTCCAAATAATCATATATTAATGGATTTAGTAAATATGGATGTGGTAATAATTAATAAATGGGAAACAACATCCATTTTTCATATGATTCCCTAGACTTTTATTAAATATGATTGTACTCATCCTGATGGTGAGATATTTCAAAGGAAGATTAAATCAATATATTTTGTGAAAATTTCAGACATTATATATGAAGTTGATGCTCAGAAATTTAGAAAGAGGGAATGATTTGAATCTATAACTATGTTAAGCATGGCAATTATTATATTATTCTTGTAGCTTGAATTTCCTTATACACCCTAAAATCACCATGATATATAGGGATCTCATGGAATCATTTTGGAGGGACAATATGATGTGAGATATTGTTAATTTGTGTCAAGATGTTTTTTTCAAAAGGTTAGTATTATGATATAAAATCATAGAGGATGAATTAACCATTTTCATATTCCAACATGGAAATGGGATAACATTACTTTTGAAGTTTTCACATGATTACAAGATACTTATGGAATTAAAGATGTGATATCAGTTATTGTTGATCAACATACAAAATATTCACTATCCCTCACTATAATTGAGGTTTGTTTATTGAACGCCTTGCATTAATGTATATTAATGATTCTATAAGACTTCATTGTGTATAAATTTATATTATGTCTCATCATTATCAATCTTTTACATAAAATATTTGACAGGACTACAGAGGGATCGTGATATCCAGGATCATTTGAGCATTACATATCATCCTCATATTTATGGTCACTCTTATTGGGCAGTCAATATATTAGATGGAATTTTTTTGGTTATTCTCACTTGACATTTAAGGAATGTGGGATCATTATTTTCCTTTGGTAATTGTACCCTATATGAATAACATCCATTAATTTATTAAAATATAATTGTTTAAATAATTATATGCTAAGATATTTAACTACCAAACTTTTTGGGATGAACTTGGTGAATGGAATCATGTAGGCCAAGAACTATTGGAGGAGATAATGGAAATTTTAAAGACTATTCAAACCAATATCGACGCAACTCAATGCTGGAAAGAATTATTTTTTAATAAATAGGGGAAAGAGTTGGAATATCAAGTCGGAGATAATGTTTTCATTATAATATCTCTATTTGAGGTTATTTTAATATTTGTTAATAATGGATGAAATATCCCCAAGTACATCTATCCTCTATAAATCTATAAATAATTGGACCCATGGAATACTATAAGGAATTTCATCTTATCCTCTCTAACCTAAATGATGTGTTCCACAAATAAATTTTAAGGAAGTAAATACTAGACCTAAGACATGTGCTCCCATCTAAAAATATATAATTTTATCATGATCTATATTTTTGTAAACAACCTTTGACAAGTATGGAGAATAGAGTATATGTTTTGAGGAAACAGATGTCTAATCTTGTAAATGTTTCTTTAGAAAAATCAATAGATATAAATCTAATGTGGGAACCTGAGAAAACAATGATAAATAACCACAAAAATCTATTCGTTGTGTGACATTCTAGAAATTTTTAGTATTAAATTTATTGAAGGGGGAAATAATGCGACACCCCAATATTTTATATTATGATTCCTTTTAAATAAATTTAATTTCACTAATAACATTCAGTATATCCATACCTAAGATTTTAAAATAATTTTATTTTTTATGGTGTATATAACACCCAACATTATTCTTAAAATAACTATGATACACTATTAAAATATTATTATTTTAACAATTACATTATATGAGATCCATTAGATTTTCATTTTGTGAATATTATTAACCATATTATGACATATATATATTTATATAAAGGTCTTAATTAACACAAATTTATTGATTAATGTTTAAGTGATAAACACTAAAATTTTCGAATTTTATTTCAAACAAAATAAATATAATTAATATTTTACCACAATTAGAAAATTTCATTTCTAAAATTATCTTAAATTTTGATATAATAAAATCAAAATTTTCAATGAGTAAATATTTGGGATTTTTCAACAATGATAGATAGTGTATTGAATAGTTAAAAATACTACTTTTTGTTAACAACATTATTTTAATTTCATCAATTTTAATGGTACCGTTTATTTTTAAATTATTTGAAATATAATCATAGTTAACATGTTTTTTTAATAATCCAATAATGTTCATTATAATCAGTTTTATGTAAATTTAGGTTATAAAAGCAATTTTTATACTTAAACTAGTATTTTTTAAAAAATTATATTTTTTAATTTTTCTAGATTAGACAAAAAATAAATGCAACAACTAATGTGTTTAATTTTTTTGAAAATGATATAAAACATTTGGATTCATTACTTCATTATTTATTAAATAAGTCCCTCTTATTTTACGATAATAAAAATATTAACCTTAGTAACAAAAATTACAATAAAAAATAGTAAACCAGATTATTAGACTAAAAATTATAATTGTAATGACTAGGAAATGACCTTAAATATTCCATATATTTATGAAATTATTTTATCCACACTCATAAAATGCTTGGTCCTAAGGGAATTTAAGGAAATTTTGATGAAATTATGATCATTATAGTATTTTATTTCAAGAAAAGTCAAACATTTTACAATCTTATTTTTGGTAACTATAATAGTTTTAACATGGGGTTATCCATAATATATCTTCAACAATAAATTTTATTCATAAAATGTAATGTTTTATCTTCATCATTATAATTTTTGTAGTTTTATAGAAGAAATAATTACCATTATTTCTTACACAATGTTGATGGAATAATTATATAATTAATGGGAATTAAATCATGTAGAAATTTAAATAAAAAAGTAATAAAATTTGAGATAAATAATTAGGTAAATTATTTTTATAGATAACCCTGACATGATATTGATATTATAATATATTATTTGGAATACTAAGTGTATTTTTATATTATCAATGTCAATGTAATGAATAGTTCTAAAAATTGAATTATTAAAATTTTATAATAAGTAATATTTCATTAAATGATATAGTTCTACTAAATATTTTATATTTAGAAAAGTTTTTATTAAAGGGTTTATAATATCATCAATGTCCAATTATTAGATTTTTTTCAATTATATTTATTATATCTACCATCAATTATTAAAAACATATTAACATGTTGAATTTAGAAACATTTAACGAGGGATTAAAACCAAATGATATTGATAAAGAAGTAATTAAGAATTGTAAAAATATTATGGGATAAGATTTTGTGGACCTTTAATTATCATATATTTTAGATAATTTTGTATTTTTTTAATTTATTATTAAATATTAATTTAAAATAATTAAATATTTTATTACATTACAAAAAGTTCCCCTCTCTACATTTATAAATGTATTCATTCCCCCTTATTTTTTAACACCGCAATGAGCAGTCTAGCTCAACCAAAATAATAAAACTCCTCTTATCAAAATGCATATCAATGTTTTTTTTGTTCTTTTCCTTCAAAAATTAAAACTCTATGTCCTTTACAATGATATCTTAATATATTCCACAGAAGAATAGCTATTGTTGGGTAAAAATCCTTCAAGGCATCATTGAAGTATTTTTTAGGTGATTGTGTTTATTGACAATGTGGACATCTATGCTGTGATTGACGACAATACAAACCATGACATACAAATTTGTTGAAAAAAGGGATTTCATGGTGAAATGTGGAGTTCAAGAGCTATGGTCAAAGATCCATGTTTGATTCAAGAACATCAATGAAGGAATGGATGATCTGGAGGCTGCATAAAAAGAACAGATACAAGGTGGTGCCGTTTTCTAGTGATTGCCAAATTTTTGGGCCTGAAAATTGACAAATGAAGAAATGTGTTTTTGGAAAAGGGACATCCGTGCCGAGGTCCTGTAGGATAGGAAACTTGCGCGGAATATTTTTTTGAAGATCATATCATTAAAATATTGTAATGGGATTAGGATCATGCAAGTATTGGGTTGGCGCGCTGGTGACTTGCACACCGAGAAAGGACTTGCACGCCGGTGCCTAGAAGATTTGTAAACTTGCGCGCCTATTGTTTTTCAAGATCAGAAGATCAAAATATGGCTAACTAAAGAGGTTCTCACAGGTATTTGGTTTGGTCATGCAAGTGCCTAAGAGCACAGAATACTTGCGCGCCGAAACATGCATGCCGAGGGGTGACTTATGTGCCGTCGTGCAGCGTGTTCAAAATGCCTATAAATACTGGACCAAACCTCCTCATTTCTAAATGGAGTTCAACACGTTGACAAATCAGAGCTCACATCGTGCAGGTGTGGTGGTCGTGCAAGTGGTGGTGTGTCGCGCAAGTGGGACTTGCTCGCCAGATTTGAAGAAACACGGTTTTTGTTAGTTGCGCACCAATATTAGTTTAGGTGTAAAGGGAAGTGAGTCGCGAAAGTTTGGAGTGGAAGAAGATTGTGTCATACAAGTGTCTGATGTGGACTTGCGCGCAAGTTTTGACTTGTGCGCCAATACTTGCGCGTCGTATTTGACTTGTGCGCCATGTAAGGTTGATATTTTGTTAGTGTTCACGGGCTACACGGATGCTGGATGTTTTCCCGATACCTTTGGTGCAAAGAGAAATTCATCTATGGGTGAAAGGTGAACTTCAACATAGCATTCACATACAAGAGAGGATGTATTCATTAGAGATAATGAAGAGACCTACAGGTCTATAAACTGTAAGTGGATCCTTTCAAGAGTAGTGAGAAAAGGAAGACGAAGAAGGTGATCCTCTCCACTGGCAGTGAGCCAGAGAGAGAGAAACAATGAGTGACCCTTGGGAAAGCAGTGAACTGAACCTAAACTTTGTAAAGGCAGTGAGCCTGGGAATATAAGTGATCTATCCTAAACCTTTGTATCCACATCTAGTGAAGAATAGTGTAATTTGGTATGACCGGAAACTTGTCGGCGTATGCTCCTTTGACGTAGCCCAGTGAAGGTGAACCAAGTAAAAATCTATGTGTGTTCCTGCTTACTTCCCTGCATTGCATTTAAAGCATCATCATCAAATAAAGAAGAAAATAAGTGATCATAATAAACACACAAGTGCAAACAAAGTGACCCTTGTAACATGGAGGTCAAGATCAAGTGGGGCAGGAAGAACATTGAAAAATAATATCCATACCCTAATTCACCTCCCCTCTTAGAGTATATAGGCCCCTATCGGTCCTAACAACTATTCATATTAAAGACTCTTTCATGTTTATTTCTTATTTAATAAACACATCCTATTTTGTACCCATTTTAAAATATTATAAAACAATACTCAAGAATTATTATGATTATTCGAAAACCATATTCTATCTCTTTTCCTTCTAATGAAAATCAATAACATCGCTATTGTGTATGTATAGCTTAACGTCTCCACGTAGCAGAATAATTAGTTTTCATCACAAAATTAAATTAATGGTAAAATAGATTGAAAAAATGATTATATATGATATTTATGAATTAAATATTATTCTTAAAAACTAATTATTATTCATCATTCTTTATTTATATCCATATTTTAGTGAAAATATTATTCATGCTTACATACCACTAACCATATTTATGAATAATGTAATTAATTTTTCTATGAGTATCTTTATGGATGAATATATATATATAAATATATATGATATGATATTTATTCAATAAATAATATTTTTGAGTTGATCTAACCTGGGTAAAATTATATGTACAGGAACAAACAAATCAAAACAACCATAAAAATGAAACTATTACCACCCAAAATAGTGAATTTAACAATGGATTGATTTCAAATTACTGTTAAAATATTACATGTAAATAATATATTTCATGATATATTTAAATACTAATCTTTAATAGATATATAATAAATATTTATCTGTAATACATTAGGATCGAACATGTATAATGGAAATCAAACTTGAGGTATGGGATATTTCACAACCTCATCATTTTTTCAGATTGACTCAGGAGATGATTTGTATGTTCCATGTCCATTTTTTCATAAAAGTATTGTTATTTTTTATAATATTATCCAATGATTGTTCAATTTTTTTACCTATTTTCCTTTTTACAAACATTATTAAAATTAATATATCTGTCATTTTCAAAACAAGGATGTTTTTTTAATTTTCATAGATAATTTTTAAAGAAATGCTTTTCAAATTAAATGGATGTATGAAATATCCCTATGACGTGATTCATTTTTGATTAAAAGCATAAATTTAAAGTATAAATGGTTATTTTAAATGAAAATTAATTTTTATTTATATTCATATTTTTATATTTTTAAAAAATTCAAAGTAAAAAATGGTTATTTTCTTCATGAAATATACGAGTAATATAATTAATGAGTTTTATATCACTAGATAGAAGGAGATGGCATCTCTCAAGGGTTCTCTTGAGGGAGAAATCGAAGAAACCCCTAAGAAAAGCGACGATGATGATAATTTCAAGGAGATGGAAGTGGTTAATCTGTGTGATGAAGATCGTATTGGTCACGCTGATCTCTTAAGCCTCTATGCGAAGTGAAGATCTGATAAATTGGTGCTCATCGGTTCTTATGATCATGGGAGGAGCATTGTGGATCTCACTAAATAGGCTGGAGGCTTCTCATTCATGGATTGTGATGCGGGTAGCTCGGGAAGAATTATACGGAAGGGCTAGATTGTGCATGTATTGGAGAATCAATATGATGTTGAGGAAAGAGTAAAAATGTGAAAATTTTCAATTATTACTCAGGTTGTGATTCCAAAAGGGATATGGCCTTGGAAGTTACATGACCTCCCCAACAAATTAGTGGAGATTTGGGGCTTTAGTGACTGGAAGATGAAAACCATGGGGAGGGGGTTCTATCATGTGGTGCTCTTCTCAAATGAATTGAAAAGGCGTTCATGGAGTTTGGGATCCGTTCCTCTACATCCTGGCTTCCTTCAGATTCACGAATGGGATCAGAATTTTGATCCCAGCTCGGTCAAGAACACCTTTTCCCATGTATGGATACGTATTCATAAATAAATTTGGATTTATTGGCCCCCAAAAATCCTGTGAGATATTGCTTCCTCTGTTGGGAACCCGATAAGTATTGATAAGAAAATAGAAAACCCTAGATTTGGACATTATGATAGGATTCTAGTGGAAGTAGACATGTCATCTACTTAAGTGGAAGAAGTGGTTTTGACCAGTATGGATGATAGAATTAAACTTGAAATCGAATATGAAAGGAAGCCAAAATTCTGTTTCAATGGCCAAATCTTTGGGCATGTACATTCTGAATGTAATAAGAATAAGATTTTATCCTCCTGTAATATTAGATGGCATGATTCTGGTACTTGTAGAAGGAAGAAAATTGATCATGGCCCCTCTAAACCTGATATAAATGACAACAATGGACAGGCAGTGACTAACAATCTGGATACTCAGAATGCATCCTTGAAACCTAATGGTGATAATGTCCTTCTGGCTGAGGATGGTAATTTTAGCTTACAGAACCCATCGCATGCTTCACCTGACACACAGGATAAGGTGGATGGTGTTGTCAATACTAATGAAGGGAATGAGAAAAAAGACATGAAATTTCACACTGAGGTTGATGTGACTGGTGGCTAGGAGCCAACATTTTATGATGTTGTTGCTATCAACCCCAGTGAGGGGAGCTCAATATGTCATGAGAATATGTCCATGACTAAGGGCGCTGGTGCTGGGATCATAAATGACACAGTTGGATAGAAATCCCCCTTGTAAGGATGTAAGATTGTACAACCCATTGAGGACCCAGCATGAGAATTCTCACAAATAACATCATCTAAGGTTTCAAGAAGAATGTTACCCGCCACGTTAACAATGCCTATTGATTCAGTAAACAGGTTTATCTCTCTTTATGATGATGAAGATGAACCTAACAAGGATGGAGGTTCACCTAATGAAGTGATGGATGAGAATAAGTCAAATCCTAAATAATTCTTAGCTCCAAGCTATGCTAGACCCTGCACTAGAAGGAGGTCCTATAATAAATGAAGATAATCTTCTAGAACTGCCAGGGTCTTGGGAATTCTCCCACAGTCAGAACCCTAAAACATATTATCATGACCAATAAACCCATGTTATTGGTTATTACTGAGCCATGATAGAAATTTGAAATATGGATGGCCTTTAATTGGAATCCCCTCGGATGCTCACTTATTGCAACTAATCAGCATGAGAATGAGAATGAATCTCTATGGTTGCTAAGACACAATAGTGTTATTATTGATTCATTTCAAAATGATCAGCAGTCAGTAACTCTCTTTTTTTGTTTCCAGTCCAATCATCTATGCGTGACTTTTGTGTATGCATTTAATCAGTACATTAGAACATGGTCATTTTGGAACACCCTTTTCACCATTTCGGACAACAATGTCTACTAGATAGTTTCTTCTTGGTGACTTTAATACTGTTTTGAGTCCATAGGAGAAAACTATGAGTAATTTTTTCAAAACATCAGCCAAATACTTTTCTTCTTGTATTGATCATTGTAAGTTTACTGAAGTCCCCATATCAGGTGCGGATTTCACTTGGAGAAGGGGCACTCTAATTGGGAGGCAGGCAAGTAAATTGGATATTTGCCTTGTGTAGATGTATAACATAAGTGATATGATGGAAGTTTCCGGCATAACCCTTATCAAACATCATTCGGATCATAACCCCATAATGGTTGATCTCTGTTTTGGTAGCCTAAGGTCAAAACCTTTACCCTTTAACTTCAATAATTCATGGTTGGTGCGTCTGGGTGCAGGGAGGTAATCTTGGAGGCTTGGAAAATGGATTTCACATCTATATGGTTGAACATTTTGACTTCCAAGATGAAAATTGTGAAAGATAGAATAAAAGAGTGGAGTAAAAAATATTTCTCCAACATTGATAATGATATTAAAGAATCTGAATCTCATTTTTTGAGTTGTCAGTAGGGGAATATGCAGCAGGACACCCCATCTCAAGAAGAGATAAAAGTAGCCTCAATTCATGATAATCTCTTGACTCTTAAGTAGAATCTGGATAGGAATTAGTTAAATGTCAAGTGGCTTAAGGATGGGGATATGAACTCAAAAAACATATACTACATGTATAGGGAGAAAATGTTTAAGATAACTCTCAGGGATATAAATATTGATGACATCATGCTCACATCTGAAAATGACATTGCTAATGGTGTGACATGTTATTTTTGAAAATTTATATTCTGATTCTAGGGAGAATAGCTCAAATACGATAATCAGATGTGTTTAATGCAGTGCGGATGATAATTAGAACAAAAATCTCACTGAGACTCCTACTCAAAAGAAAATACATAAATAACTGTTCTCCTTAAATATGGACAGTGTTGCTGGTCCTGATGGCTTTACAAACAAATTCTTTATGTTTTATTGGGATATCATCTAAAATTATTTGATTTCTGTTGTAGAGGAATTCTTCCATCTTTACTTTATTCCATTTGGGGTGACTTATAATTTTATTGCTCTGATTCTTAAGAAGGATTATTCCTTGGACATCAAGGATTTCAGGCCTGTTGCCCTTGGAAATCCCATCCCTAAGGTAATTAGTATAATCATAGAAACCTGGTTAGGAGAAGTTGATAAAAATATTGTCTTTGATAATCAGTTTGGCTTTTTACATGGGAGAAATATTCATAATTTCTTGTTTACTAATTCATAATGTATTCATATTATGAGAAGTAAATCTCAGCATGGTAACATGGCCCTAAAGGGTAACATATCAAGAGCCTTTGACATAATAAGGTGGGATTTTATCTTCAAAATTCTAAAGATGGGTGGCTTCTCAGAGAAATTCATGGGTTTGGTCTCTTCCATATTGAAAAGTGCTTGTCTATCCATTATTGTCAATGGATCCCCTAGGGCTTTCTTTCAATGCACTAGAGGGTCAGGAAAGGTGATCCTCTATCTGGGTTTTTGTTCTCTATGGTTGAAGATTATCTGAGTTTCTGTCTTCAGGATCTTGTCAACATTGGTATATATCATAGAATGAGGGTATTTAGTAATTCCTTTGCTCGTTCACATTTATTCTATGCTGATGAAATACTTCTATTCTGTAAGTCTAATAGGAAAACAATTCCTTGAATTAAGAATATATTTTCACAATATGAAGAGGTACGAGGCCAAGTAATCAGCGGGAAGAAATCATTTATTGTCTTTGGAGAAGGTATTAGAATATTGAAGCAAAACAGGGTTGCTCGTAGGCTTGGTGTTCAAAGTGGTATGATGCCCTTTAATTATCTTGGGATTCCCTTGTTTTTTAGAAGAGTGAAACACGCCTACCTAGAAGTTATTTCTCTAAATATTACCAATCAGTTGGCAAGCTAGAAAGGGAATACCATGTCCCAGGCTGGTAGAGTTTGTCTTGTCAACTCAATCATCACTTTTATGTTTGTTTACTCAATTTCTGTGTATAGATGGCCAGCTATTCTTCTTAAGGAATTCAGTGGAATGGTACAGAATTTCATTTGGATTGGCTCAACTCGGTAGAGGAAACATGTTGTCGTTGCCTGGAAAGAATGTATAAAGCTAGCTAATATGGGAGGATTGGGAATTAAGGATGTCTGAATTTCTAATGATGTTCTCCATCAGAACTTCACTTGGAGGCTTCTCTTTAAGCTATATTATTCTAAGGATTTTCTGGGTGGCAGATTTATCTAGAGGATTCAAAACAGTAACTATAGTTACATGAAATACTCTATCTGTCCTTCAATAAGAAATTCTTATTCAAACATCATGTCTCATTCTATATGGATGGTTTGTCCTGCATCTCATCTAAATTGCTGGAAAACCCCATGGAAGTCTTCCCCAATAAATGATTCCATTAATATTACACCTTTGCTAGGGAAATATGGCTATCTCTGATTTGTAGGATAACATTGATGCTCATGAAATTATTCCTAGTAACCATTGGATGGTGTTTATCAATTATTCTTATGTTGATACCAAAGTTTTAATCTGGAAACCTTCTTTTAATGGCTCCGTCTCTAGTCGTGATTGTTATATTATGCAGTTTGGAGTTCCTTCTGGAACTCTTTCATGTCTGGGAGGTTTGCGGTGACCTTACACCCCCCCTAACGATTCTATTTTGATCAGGTGAATTTGGAAAAATAGATTACCAATTTAGAGTATGTTGTAGTGCACTAGCCTCAATCTGGCTTCGGAATGTCACTTTTTCTTTAGCAGTGACGAATCTCTTTCACACTTGTTTATCCAGTGGGATTTCTTTGTTCATTTATAGAATTATGTGCAATAAATTTTTCACTGCTGACTTGATTTCTGCTCTGTTGAGTCACTGCTAAGTTCAACCTTCAAGAGTGATTTCAGTGACCAAGTGAAATCATTGTTTATTGCTACTATTGTCTCGGTTCTTTCCTATATCTGGAAATCTTGGAACAATTCTGTTTTTAATAACATCAATCCTTCCTTCCGGGATGGTGTGCGGGTAATTCATATATCCATTAAACTTGATTTAATGATTAAAATTGGGTCCATGATTACTGATGTATCTGACCTTGTACTTCTGAGATCTCATGATGTTAGTGGCAGGAAAAGGAAGCCCAGAATGGTAAAGTACATTCGGTGGATTCCACCAAATTCAGAATGGTTGATTGTGAATGTAGATGGGGTAGCCTCTAGTGCACTGGATCCTGCTGGGTGTGGTGGTGTCTTCAGAACTCATCGGGGCTTCTTTAAAGGCTGTTTCTTCCATTATATTGGGTATGCTCATGAAATTGAAGTAGAATTGTGGTCTATGATCAAGGATATCAGGTATGCAGTGCATTATGGGTGCGTAGAGTTTTGTTAGAGTGGGAATCGTCTGTGGATCTGCAGATTTTGAAAGATTGATCTCAGAATGTTCCATTGAGGATGATGGTTTCTTGGATCTCATATCTTTGTCTTACTGAGTGACTATACCATGATGTTTCCCGTGACTTTCGAGAAGCCAACTAGGTTGCTGATGCTCTCTCCGAAAGTTCCATTATGGAGGTTGGTTCCAGTTGGTTGTTTTTTTCCCTCCTATTGTGACAGTCTTGTTATCAATGATAGGGATGGTGTTTTGTATACACGGCTTTGTAAGGCCCCCTATTTCTGAGTTGTAATGTACTATTTAACTTTATTTATTATAGTTTGTTTGGAGCAAGTTTATGCCTGTCTCTCGATCCATTTGGAAATTTAATGTGTTTTCATAAATGAAAATATCCTTTGTTGACTATTATTTTTTTATGTAATCTTATAATATCATTCACCTTATGAATTTCTATGTTTATTATAAGATTCATAGGAGGGTGATTTTATTTTTTTGTGTGAAAATGTCTTTTAGAGTAAAAGATTATTTAATTTTTAAAGAATATTGATTCACTTTTGTTAATTATTAATATGAGGAATTAATTGGACTAAGAATGTGATGAATGATGCCTCATATATTATACATTTATTGGGAATCACATGAGATAAAATTTCATGGTTTTTATCTGAAGCCTTAACACTTCATTCCAATTTCATAGAACAAGTTCTTGATGGTATTTGGAGATGTCTTGTTTTATTCCTCGATGTTATTTTTCTGATGTTCGACATTGTAAATTTCATCATTATGAATTCAGTTTTTGATTTCCATCTTATTATATCATTTTATATCCCTAGATCAGTTTCTAGCTCATTTTTTTGGAATTACATGATTATTGTTTATTATTTCTATAATATTCATTCCTTATTATCTTATTCTATACAAATAATTTTACGATGCATCTGAGTTTCCCAATTTCTTATGTATTATTTTCCTATGATTCTAGAAAATGATTCATGGTTGATATTTTGGGGTATTCAAGTGAGAATAATGATGTTCATGAAATAAATACAATATTTTATATTACATATTGAAAAGTAATTTAAAATGTAATATGTATATAGATTTACAAAATTATAGAACTTTTTTGTTTGTTGGTATATGATTTCTAGTAACATAAGCCAGGATAATAATGTAGCCACCAATTTTGGGCCACTAGATGTTGGTAATTTATAAACATGTAATGATAAACCCATATATGTATCTTTTTTAAAATGACTACAAAACAATTCATGCATTTAGGACATAGTCTCTTATATCTAATTATAATGTAATAAAGTAATCATCCACTCCAGGATATTAGAGTATGGTGAATTGTGGTTGGTATAAAATATAATATATTTTAAACCAAGGGAACTTTATTTTGTAAAAAATATATTAGAAAACATAACCTAATGAGAGTCATGGAGAATAAGAATAATTATATAAGAAAATACTAATGTTTTTGTATGCCAATGATTTTGTTTTTAAAAAAAAACCCTATATAGGTATAAGAATTGGATATAGATTAATAAAAGTACTACGTAGGGGTAATAACCTAAAAAATAGTGGATTGTACTTTGAAATAATCATCACTAGTGCATGAAAATTATCCTCGTTATATTCCGGTTTGACATTCACGGGGGAAATACTTTTGTAAACACATTTTTCCATTAGGATCCATCATTATAAATGAGGGAATCGATCCTATTGAATCATATGATATTATATAGTGATATTGGATAATTCAACCATGTATTATTATAATAATTATAATTTTTAAAATAAATTTAATGTTATAGATACCCATTTATACATTTTGTGAGATCATTGTTTTGGTTGAATATGAATTTTTGTGAAAACATTTATGGGATTACAACACATTGGTTTCATATATATTTTAGTGAAATCGTTATTTGATGAAATATTTTTTTTGGATATAATAAAAATGTTCTTTATAACCATTAATGTAAATATAATCATTGATGTTGGTGTAATAACAATTAATTAATATTATTTAATTTTGAATTAAAATATGTTTCAAGAATACAGATAATGATAAAAAGTGATATGTTGAATAATGTTATTTTTTATGATGTTCATCATATTTTTTTAATGGCTATCATAAATATATTAATATAATTGTAACACCCTAAGATTTCATAGTATGTTATTTCTTCAACGTAATTCAATAACTTGCACTACATGAAACACTGAGTTCTAGCACACCATGAGTTACCAAACTAGCCGTTCAAAAGCGGTTATGAATAGTATTAACTAAATTTTGAACTTAATATAATCCTTATAATTTCATAGTCCATATTATGAGTTTTTTAGACATAATGTAAGAACAAATACATTTGTTCAGATAAAAGAAGTATTTTTCAAAAAATGTAATTTTGCCGCCTTTTAATGGCGAAGCATTTTTAAATCCAATATTTGAAACTTTTATGTTTTCAATTTGACAATATAATCTTATTCCTTAGAATCGGTAAATAATAATTTAGTTTCAATAAAGGTTTCGTGTTTTTCTGATAACTTTCATATTTGGGTGAATAGGGAAAATTCTATATTTTAACTAAAAACGACTTTTTTAATCAAAACAACTTATAGTGAAAAATTATAAATTTTAATAGTTTGGAAGTATAAATAGATTATATTTTTACAATTTAATCCAATGATGGTCATTGTAAGTAATTTCACTTTGAAATTGGACATAAACAAGTGTCAAACTTTTGATAGTTGTTATTACTTAAAAATAAGCCTTTTGGTTTTTAAAGTGGTAATTAATTTTAAATTAACAAATTAAAACTCTATGTTTTTAATTCGGTAAAATAGACTTCATTATTGAATTCAGAATATCTAAATTAGGTTAGGGTATATTTTTGATATTTTTCTGAAAACTTGTAATTTTTTTATGAAAGTGAAAAACACTGAGTTATTGGTTAAAACCGAATTATTATTTAAATAATTATTTTTTTATTTAAATTTATTTTAGGTCAAAATAGATACGTAATACATATATAAGTTCAATTTAATTCATTTGAGTCACTTTATAATAATTTTAAACATATAAAAATTTTATTGAACTTTCCACTATATTTTACCAATCTCCTAGGAGAATTTGTAAATTCACATAAAACATAATTTTAATGCTTCTGTGAGTATAATTTCGAAAATCAGAGAGACACGGTTAATATCAAGGAGTAAAATGTGGTTCAATAAGATAAAAATTATTTTTTATGAATAATAACTTTTTTACTTTTATTTACCATGGTAAAAAGTAAATTGGGTAATTAAAGTTAAAAGTGATATTATTGTTACACTAACACATGTCCAAATTTTATTGGATAAGTATAATTCGACCAAAACAACATTAGGAATAATATATTATCCCTTTGGTCCACTTGGATTAGATTAGTAAATTTGTTATTATTTAATTCAAAGAAGTGTTAAAAGAGTTAAAATCATAGTTTAATAACAAAAAGATTTTTAATATAGGGTTATACATTAGATAGATTCAATTATAAATATTAATTATAAATCTAAAAAGATTTAATACATAATGGTATTTTATTTATAATTTTTAGACCTTAAATAATTTAATTTATTTATGACACAATGATGATGCTGTAATTAACTTATTAGTGAAATATTAAACTAATTAATATTATAAATACCCAAATGAAAATAATTTTAGACTTTTAATGAATTCCCCGAATTTAATTTGTTAATATAACATTTTATGATTGATTAAATTATTTTGGTTATAATTAATAACGTTATTAAGACTTTAACAAAAATCAATTATTAAATAGTGTCAAATTTGACATAAAGGAGTTTTAAAAACAAATATTATATTATTAATTTATATAATATTCCTAAAAATCTAAGGTTCGGACAAAAGACTTATATGATGATAGGTATGTCATTAATGGACCACAGGGGGGGGGGTCTCTTGGAGTATATATTATGTTTATTAACTATATAGTATAAAAATACAAAGAGACAAGGTAAATGTCAAACTATTTAACTAAGAGTTAAATTTAAAAGATAAGGTTAATATAGTGACCCAAACCTGTATAAAACCTACTGGTTGAGTGGTTTTAGACCCATACCCACCTTATAATTTAAATAAATCAGTTTTGAGCTATTAGAAACCGAATATGTTTTTATTATAAAATAATACTTTAAGTTTTTCCTAAAGAGCCCCTCCTCCCCCTTATAAAAGGACACCACTTCTAACAAATTCGTCACACCTCTCAAGTCTTTTGGCTCATCCAAACTCTTCCAAATTAATCTCCCTACATCCATATCCTCCTCCTAGAATCCATACCTTAGGAATAATGCACTTCATGATTACTTTTTGGTTCAAACCAATGGGAGTTATCCAAATTAAAGGTAACAATTTCTCTTAAATTCTTTTCTTTTATTTTACATATCCAACCCTTAAACTGTTTTATTGATTTATTTTGTAACAAAACCAGTATCCTAAATATATTATAATGTTTTTATGAGAATTATTATAACAACACTTACACACACCTCCATATAATGGGTATATAAAATAATGTTTTTGTGGATGGAAACTAAACACCTCACGAAACGATGATTGTTCAATTATTTCCTACCACCCCTCATGGTGGAAATTATTATGGAAATATAAATAAATAATATATTTATGATATTTATTTTATATATAATCTTCTGTAATTCCATTTTATAGAATACCATTATTCGTTTCGGGTTGTATATATATACAATAATTTCATTTGATGAAGTGCGGACTACCGCCCCTCAAATTGATATGACTCAATCATAACATACAAGGAACGTATAATGGATAGTGTTAATTAACATAAGTAACATATATAAGATATTATATTATATTTTAATAATAATATACCTGTGTATCATTTGGTTTTGATTCCGTTTAACATGAAAAATAAAATGGAAGTAGTGTTCGTGCGTACGTACAGATTACCATCTCCACGAACGTGATGCGATTCATTTCCCCATAATATCCATTCAAGTCTAATTCTCATTTGATGATTAAAAGTAATGTTTAAGGACTTGATATCATTCTGGATATGAATAATATATAACTTATCCATAAAAACATGGCTTACGTAACAGAGCATATAAACGAAAATGAATCAGTTAACACCCGAAACGACGATAATACAAAAATATTATTAACAAAGCTATATTATAAGAACATATATTATATCATATTTATGAATGTGATTCTGGTATAATTTAATAACAATTATTTAACTATTATGCATGAGGTTAAACTACCCTCGACAAAGGAAAAGTACATGGTAATGATTAATTTCACAACTCTTTATTATCTGAGGTTGTTTTTACATAAGTATATACTAGGACATATTTATTATCCATGTCCCTGTTTCATAAAATATTTTTCAAAGGGATTATTTTAAGGGATTTTTACTAAAACCTAATTTTTAATGTTTTAAATATTTATTCTTCGAAACCATTTTCATTAATGTCCATGTTTTCAAAATGGTTTTAAGGATTTATTTAAATGGATGTGAATGTTTTAAAATATTAATTACATTAATAGGTTTCACAGTGGTATGGGAAACTTTTATTTAAAAATGTATTTAAATGCATTCCTTTCAAAATTGTGTGAATTTTATATGTTATCAGGAAAAAGGGATATTTCTCGCAAAGAGTTTTAAAAATCTATTTCATCTATGTCAAAATCCGTTAATGGATTTTAAACTAGTTTGAATTTGATTTATTATTATACAAATATACCATATTTTATTGAAGGTTTTCTGATATTTTTGACTGTGTATGTGTTATTTTTATACCATTCATGGTTTATGGATAATGTATTGACATTTCGTATGCCAGTTTTAATGGAGACCGTTATACCTCCTCGATGCATCGGTAAGTCTCATGAGACAAACTAGTGTCATGGCACAAGGCCTTGGAAAAAACATATTTATAGTCTTAGAACAAGGCCTTGACTATGTGATTATGATAGTCTAGAATTATGCATTCCATAATTATGAAAGTGGTTATTGATATTGTATGTGATTATTCGACTAGTAGAATATACATGTGAATATGAAAATGGAAATTTTTCATTTTATTTTTTCAATATTATATTGAAGTTCAAGTTTAAAAGTCTATTGTTTTAGTTATACATTGCCTTAAATGTCTATGCTTATTTATGAAAGTTTCTACTAAATTTTTATTCTTACTGGGAATATGATCTCACCCCTTTCTGTGTTTTATTTTTCCCAGGATGTGAAGAAGTATTTTATGAATGACCTTCAGGGATAGTAGGAGGGGATATGAGTGTGTATATAGAGACAATAAGTTGTTGTAGTTTTTATTTTATCATGTAATGTAAGACATATGAATGTATTTAGTGATTACAAGGCTACTAAAAAAATTGTTCTTTTGAGAATTGATCTTTTGTGATCATGCCAATGTAATGTAATAATGCACCAACTCTGGGTAACTGGGGTCAGGACATTACAGTTGGTATCAGAGAATGTTTAGCACAAACATCGGAAGCTAGATATAGATAAATATTGATTAGAGCACATATACCAAAAATGGACATTGAGGATTAGTATAGAAGAGCATCCTAGAATTTTAGTAATGTAGATATTTTTTGAGTTTGACGAGCAATACATCCTTTTCTGGATACGAGAAGGTAGAGGCAGATCTGGAACAGATGTACCTAGGGGTAAAACCCAAAACACCACTTTGAGCTAGACTCGAACAGGAACTAGTGCACGATAATGGTCCTTGGTGCACTCTTGCTTATGAGACTCTCAATGGATATGCTTAGGATAATTCTCATTTTATTTACAAACCATTATAAAGGATTTATGAGTTTATACTTCCTCAAAGAAAGAATTTTTATGATTATGGATTATATCCATAAACTGTTCAGTCTACGTTAGGTATTTTACACGTTTAGAATTATTCATTGCAATTCAAAAACTGGCCTAGTGTATGCCCTTGTTTAGAAATGGTGCCCAGTAGAAGGAATGTGAACTCTTGCAATACGTATGATCCAAAAAGTAAGAAGGATCATATCTTTCACGGAATTATGCCAACATTGAGAAGGAAAATTGCCTCCCATATATTCTGAACATATGAAAATATAATATCATGTGTTAAAAAGATAAGTAAAGAGTTCTCTAAGTCCTATTGATATGAAGGGAATCAAGAGAGGAAAAGGATGAAGAGAGAAAGATGGATAAAGGGAAGAGGGATAATAAGAATTTTTCCCATATGATATAACTGTGGGAAGAAACACCCTAGAACTTTCCTGAAGGTAATGGGTGTTTTTTAGAAGTGTAGAAAAAAAGGACACCATTTACGTGACTGCAAGGGTAAGAAAATGGTTTCAAATGTACAATGATTCATCTTCGAAGAGTTGGGACACTATGCAAACCAATGTTCAAATCATCATATTATCCCCCAAATGATACTATTGGTTAATAATCATGTTATGATACTACCACAGATGAGGAGGAATGATTAGAGTCCTTATGTTTTTATTAAATAATTATGTCATTTTAGTGTTGTATCAACAATGTACTGGTTAAAATAATTATAGAGTATATAAGGATTGTACTGCAGTACTAATTCATTATGTCTTGAGATTGTGTGGAACCAAGAAAAGTGACTCAATTTCAGGTTAATGTTTCTAACAATATATGGTTGACAGAAAGATAACCCATAATATGGTTTTGATACTGAGGGAGTGATTTTAAAATAATACATGATTGATTTGGATAAATTATATTGGATATTCTAGACTAACTTGAAACTGATTAATGATTTGTATATTCCATCATTGTTGGAATTTTCAACATTTTTGCATAGAAGGATTATATCTAGTATTCTATATGTAATAAGGGATCATTAATGTTATCACTAAGGTTTTATGGTAATTCAGGATGTTGTGGTGTTTTAAAAGATTACATGATGAAGGTGTTCAAATTTTATTATGCTGAAAAAACGATCATCATTGTGTTTACATTTTGGATAATTCTATTTTGAGATTATTTTTGGATTTCAATAAAAGGACATCTCGGAGGTTGGGCGACAACCCGTCGCGATCGGCAAGGCCGCGAGACTTGAACCCACAACTGAAGGGTGACAAAGGTGTATCACCTACCACTGACCCACATGACGTCTTAGATTGAATAGTGTAGTTATATTTACAGGGTCTGTTAGATGAATTATAAATTCATTTTTTTGAACCCCATACGAATAGTATAAGTAGAATAATTTTTTTATATCTATTATCTTTTAGAGTGAAAGATGATTTTGTGGTAGAAATTAGTTAAAGGATGGAACTCTACTTTTCATGTATATATTTATTCTTCTCTTATTCTATGATGAAATTAATTCTTAAACGTTAAGTAAGGGATGTTAAAACTAAAAATGTTCTATTATAATACCTTGTATTTTGTTGAACTGATGGTATTTTAAATCATCATAGATTGATGGCTTTGATGCCCCTAATTCTACAATTGTTTGTGATTGATGATCTCAATCACTCCCTATAAATATTTACATTTTTACTCCAATTATGTGTCTTTAATTGCCACTAATTCTATCTTAATCGAGATCATAATTTGGTGGTGTCTTTTTCATTCACCTTTTTGGTCTTGTTAGGACTAAATTTTATAAACCCAATTTTTTATGTGGGTTTTCCTACAAAAGTATTTTTTTTATTTTTAACCTTTTATTTTCGAAGAATAATTTGAAATTGCGAGGATGCAACTTATTGAAGGAGGGAAGAATTTAACACCCCAAGATTTCATAGTATGTTATTTCTTCAATGTAATTAAATAACCTGAACTACACGCAACACCGAGTTCTAGTGCACCAAGAATTACCAAACTAGCAGTTAAAAAGTGGTTATGAATAGTATTAACTGAATTTTGAACCTTATATAATCCTTATAATTCTATAGTCCATATTATGAGTTTCTTAGACAATATGTAAGAACAAATACATTTTTTCAGATAAAATAAGTATTTTTAAAAAAATGAAATTTTATCGACTTTTAATAGAGAAGCCTTTTTAAATACAATATTTGATACTATTATATATTACATTTGACAAAATAAACTTCTTATTTAGAATTGGGACTTAAGAATTTAGTTTCAATAATGTTTTTGGTGTTTTTCATATAACTTTCATATTTGGGTGAATTGTTAAAAATACTATATTTTAACTAAAAACAACTTTTTTAATCAAATTAATTTATAGTGTTAAATTATAAATTTTAATAGTTTGGAATATTAATATATTATAGTTTTACCATTTAATCCAATGATGGTCATTTTATGTAATTTCTCTTTGAAATTGGACATAAAAAAGTGTCAAATGTTTGATAGTTTTTATTTCTTAAAAATAAGCCTTTTGGTTTTGATAGTGGAAATTTATTTTAAATTAATAAATGAAACTTCTATGGTTTGAATTTTTTAAAATAAAAATTATTATGGAATTATTAATATAAAAATTAGCTTATGGTGAATTTTTGGTATTTTTCTGAAAACTTTTAATTTTTGATGAATAGTCAAAAACACTGAGTTATTGGTTAAAACCCACTTTTTATTTAAATAATTATTTCTTTTATTTAAATTTACTTCAGGTCAAAAAAGATACATAATACCTATATAAGTTCAATTTAATTCAATGGATTCAGTTTATAATAATTTTAGACAGTTAAAAAATTTATTTAACTTATCACCGTCTTTTACCCATCTCCTAGGATAATTTGCAAATTCAGATAAAAATTATTTTTAACATCTCTATGAGTAGAATTTATAAAATACCTGAGATACAGTTAATATCAAGGAGTAAAATGTGGTTCAACAGGATTAAAATAATTTTTGGTGCATAGCAACTTTTTACTTTTATTTACCACGGTAAAAAGTAAATAGGGTAATTAAGGGTAAAAATGATATTATTATTACCCTAAAACATGTCCTAATTCTATTGTATAAGTATAATTCGACAAAAACAAACCTTAAGAATAAAATATGACCTTCTTTGGTCCACTTGGTTTAGATTAGGACATTTATTATTATTTACTTCAATGAATAGTTAAAAGAGTTAAAATCAATGTTTAATAACTAATCTATTTTTAATATAGGGTAATACATAATATAAATTCGATTATAATTATTCATTAGATACCTAGAATGATTACCTACATAATAGTATTTTATTAATAATTTTTAGACATTAAATAATTTAATTTATTTATGACACAATGATGATGCACTAATTACCTTATTAGTGAAATATTAAGATAATTGATATTATAAATACCCAAATAAATATAATTTGAGACTTTTAATGAATTAATCGAATTTTATTAGTTAATATGACATGTTAGGATTGATTAAATGAATTGGTTTTGAATTAATAAAGTTTTTATGACTTTAACAAAAATCAATTATTAAATAGTGTCAAAATCTACATAAAGGAGTTTTTTAAACAAATATTATATTATTAATTGATATAATATCTCTAAAAATTTAAGGATCCAAAAAAAGACTAATATTATGATAGGTATATCATTAATGGGACACTTGGGGGTCACTTGGATGTCTATAGTAAGTTTATTAACTATATAATATAAAAATATAAAGAGACAAGGTAAATGTCAAACTATTTAACTAAGAGTTAAATTTAAAAGTTAAGGTTAATATAGTGACACAAACCTGTCTAAAACCTATTGGTTGAGTGTTATGCGACCCATCCCCACCTTATAATTTAAATAAAATGGTTTTATCTATAAGGCCTCGGCCTTAAACCTTACTTAATATTGAATTAAATGAATAATTCACATTGAGGAACTTTTCAGGTTTAGAGTTTTAGAGAATTAGAACATAACTATTACATCCTAAAAGATTACAAAGTAGACACTTCTACTAAGTCTCCATGAAATAAAAACTCTTAAAAAGAAAGATGTCTAGATTCCATGTTTTAGATAGCATGAAATTCTCTTGATCCCATCCTTGACCTTATTCCACTTTAAGTCCTGTGAAAAACATTTCGAAAAACTTGGGGTGAGCATAAAAAGCTCAGTAAGGGATACAAAAAGAATGAAAACTGTTAGTTTTTTAAACATCAAGTAAACCATGTATACTATATCAAAGTAATACCTTCACCTTCTTGAAGTAGTAAAAAAAATCTTCACTGAATAAAGTATCATTACTTACCGTTTTGTAACCAAAGGAATTACCATAAAACCCATATAAAGAACACATAGAATATATAAAGGTAACTTGGGACATAAACATACTTAAGTGGAATAACCATACGGTTGACTTCCACACATATCACTTAATGGAATAGCCATACGGCCAATTTCCATACATACTTATTGTAATAGCCATACGGCCGACTTCCATACCCAATGCATTGGAGGTTATAACGTAACCACCCGTCCTGGTATTCACGGCACCACCCGTCATATGGTTTATAACGTAACCACCCGTTAAAATGTCCATGTACCAATATAAAATCATAAAACATAAAACCAATATAAAGGAATGATAACATTTCCACATTTCAATCACAATATATCATAAATATATTGACTTAATAGAATCCTTTTTCAAAAACCATTTTCAATACCAAAATACATAAAAGATTATATGGTATTTATTTTATTCTAAAAACATTACGGCTTGTTGAGAAAGCCAAAGACAAATAATACTCGCGGCGGCGGAAAAGGTCATTGTCGCCATGTACGTTAAAAGAAACATTCCTTTTTGTCATTTTATAAAACGCTTCGTAGAAAAAGATTCCTTTGTATAAAAGTAAAAGTCAAAGGGGTTTATACACCGTATAAAAGAAAGTTGTGTATAAAACGAAATATGCCTCAATGAAAGGAGATTGAGACGAAGTCCCTTACCTTGGGTCCGACTTGACTCGATCGTTCTTTAACGTCCTGAATAATAAACTTGAGTTAATTTATACTTGATTAAGAACCTTTTTAAAGTTCATTATTCCTTTTATATCACTTATTGACATGTTATAAACATTATGTAACCATTTAAGTTAATAATGTTTGTTTTGTCAATATTTGGTTCTTAAGTCGAAAGTTGACTTCTTACAATTACATGTTGTTCGTTTGGTCAAAGGTTCTTTATATCCAGAATGAAATTCATGATTTGGATATCATATATATCATATATATCCATCATATACATGTATTTATAATATTACATAATCATTTAGAGGTAAGAAATGAAATGCACCGTTCATGGAGACGGTAAGCCGTACGTACGCATGAACGCTACTTTCATTTCTTTGTCATATTAGTGGAATTAAAACTAAATGAGAGGTATGTATATTTTAATTCCAGAATTATATTCATCATTTATATATATCATTAAATATATATATACATTATATACATTTAATTTTAATAGTACATTACATTTGGGGATAAGAAATGAAATGCACCGTTCATGGAGACGGTAAGCCGTACGTACGCATGAACGCTACTTTCATTTCTATCTCATACTTTAATGGAAAGAAATAATAATGATATAGAGGTATATAATAATTCCAGTATAACATCATATATAATAACATTAAATCCATCCTTTATACGTCCGACATATGGCATTAACGAATCACATCACTTTTAGGGGGCGGTAGTCCGCACTTCCTTAAATGAAGATATCGTGTTTACCCATAATGGAAACCATAAAGGTATGCCAAAAATGAAAAATAGAGAAGCTTAAAGAAAACATAAACATATTATATATCATATATAAAAATAGTGACATCATAATGGCCACCCTTGAAGGTGTTAAATGAGTATTGAACAATCATCGTTTCGGGAGGCAGACTTTCGCCATCCACGGAAACCGTATGTTCTTTAACCATTTGATGTAGTTGTGTGAGAGTGTAGCTAAAATAAATATTATAACAACATCCTAGTATATTGAAGATACTGGTGTTGTTACAAAAGAAGTAAATAAAAAGAGTTTAGAGGGTTGGAGAAGCAAAATAAAACAAATGAACAAGAGAGAATGAATTACCTTTAAAAGTGTAACTCCTTTTGATTTGAGCCTAAAGGCTTCCTTTGAAAGGATTCTGCCCAACGGGAATCCTCTAGGATGAGGAGAGGGATGTGGAGAGTGTAATTGGGCAGGGGTTGGCCGGGCCAAAGGCTTGAGAAGTGTGTGAAATGAGGTAGAGGTGGGGGCCTTTTATAAGAGGAGGGGAGGGGCACTTTTGGAA
This sequence comes from Viscum album, assembly GCA_963277665.1. NCBI lineage: Eukaryota > Viridiplantae > Streptophyta > Magnoliopsida > Santalales > Viscaceae > Viscum > Viscum album. Next base: position 1,626,564,416 of record OY728125.1, read on the forward strand.
AGTAAAGAAATATTACTTTATTTGAAAATGTGTTTCGGTTTTAAAAGGTCCCACATTGATATAATTCGTGGATAAGGTGATAAGGGTTCGAAATAAACTCATCCAGTTGGTTTTGGCCATGTGTAGGTTTTAGATATTTCATTATCTTTCCATTTTATTTAAATCGTCAAATAATGATGTCATCACTGCATCATTATTATGTCATATATAATTTAATTTATTAAATGTCTAAAAATTATAAAAAAAATACTATGATGTATGAAATCTTTTTAGATTTCCAATGACTATTTATAATCAAAATTTGGACTTGTATAACCCCACTCAAAAAGTATTTTAGTAAAACAATTTATGTTAGTGTCATTTTCACTTTAACATTAAATAAAAATATATTAATGTCATTTTCCTACTAAAGTGGCTCCATGGGGTCCCCAAGTTGGCCCATGGATTGTATGGGTCGGCCATGACACAACCAATAAGGTTGGGACATGTTTCTAAGTCAGTTCATATTATTAAAGCATTATTTATACCTTAAAATACACTAATTACCACTAATCGCGATTAAAAACTTAATAAGTTACTATTCACCAAAAAATTATTTTAATCTCATTGAACCACATTTTACTTCTTAATGAAAACCATGTATGTCGGATTTTCAAAATTCAATACACATTAGTGGTAAACATTCATTTAACTGAAAAATCAGTTTGCTTGATTACCACTTAGTGTTTTCATTATTCATCAAAAATTGAAGTTTTTCAGAAAATTACAAAAAATTCACCCTAAGCTATATTTGATATTCAGAATTCAAAAATGAAGTCTATTTTACAAAATTCAAATAATATAGGTCACATTAATTAATTTAATAATTAATTCCTGCTGCCAGAGCAAATAGCGTGTTTTTACAAAACAATAAGTATCAAAAGATTGACACCAGTTTAAGTCTAATTTCAAAGTGAAATTGATTCCAATAACCACCATTGGATAAAATGGTAAAAATATATTCTAATTTCACTTCAAAACCAATTCAAAACATAATCTAATCATATAAATATATTAGATTAAAAAGCAGTTTTGATGTAAAATGCAGTATTTTTCACTATTCATTAAAAAATGAACATTGTCAGAAAAATACCAAAAATGCACACAAGGTAAATTTTGATGTCCCAATCATAAAGATTAAGTTTATTTTGACAAACATAGCTTATAAAATTGTCAAAAGATAGATTTAAAAATGGTTTTCCATCATAAGGAAGTAAAACAATCTTTTAAGAATATTAGTGTATTCCATGCATAAGATTGTATTTATTTTCATTTTAAGCCTCTAAAACACTATCTTAATCATTAATAGACATAGATAAAAATATCTATTAGTAATTACTTACTTGGGATGTTACATCCTTCCCCCCTTTTGGGAATTGCGTCCTCGCAATTTTATTCACTTATCAAAATAAGTGGGGGTATTTATCCCTCATAGCATTTTTAGATTCCCATGTTGCCTATTCAATCATGTGGTTTTTCCACAAAACCTTTACCTGCCTAATCACATTATTCTGTAACACTTGCTCCCTGTGGTCAAGAATCTGGACCGGTTGTTCCTCATAAGATAGGTTCTTTTCTAGCTGAACTACCTCTGGACTCAAAACATTTGATGGATTTGGCATATACTTTCTCAACATCGAAACGTGAAAAACATTGTGTTCCTGAGATAAACTCGGAGGTAAAGCCACTCGGTATGCAACTGATCCAACTCTTTCCAGAATTTCGTATGGTCCAACGAACCTTGGACTCAACTTTCCTTTCTTACCAAATCTCATCACACTTTTCCAATGAGAAACCTTGAGAAAAACATGATCACCTACCTCGAAAGATAGATCCTTCCTCCGGTTATCCACATAACTCTTCTGCCTGCTCTGAGCTGTTCTCATGTGCTTCTGAATCAGCTGAACGTTTTCTGCCAAATCTTCTACCAATTCTCATCCCATCAACTTCCTTTCACCAACTTCATCCCAGAAAGCTGTAGTTCTACACCGCTTCCCATATAATGCCTAAAATGGTGCCATGTGTATACTGGAATGAAAAATGTTATTATAAAAAAACTCAACCAAAGAAATATGTTGGTCCCTACTTCCCTGATAATCCATAGAATAAGCTCGTAGCATATCCTCCAATGTCTGGATTGTTCGTTCTGACTGCCCATCTGATTGAGGATGAAAAGTTGTAATAAAATTTAATTCAGTACCCAACGACTTATGAAGGACTTTCCAAAAGTTAGAAGTAAACCTGTGATCACGATCCGATACAATGGAGAGAGGAACTCCATGTAACCTGACTATCTCTTTAAGATACAAACGGGAAAGTTGATCAAGAGAGAAAGTATCTCGTATAAAAAGGAAATGAGCAGATTTGGTCAAGCGATCAACAATAACCCAGATTGCATTATTACCTCGAGATGTCCTTGGTAATCCCACAACAAAGTCCATGGATATGTTTTCCCATTTCCACTCTGGCACTGGTAAAGGCTGAAGCATCCCTTTCGGTAACTGCTGCTCTGATTTAACCTGTTGACATGTCAAACACTTCACAGTAAAATCAGCAATGTCTCTTTTCATTCCATCCCACTAGTAATACTCCCGCAGACCTCTGTACATCTTAGTACTGCCAGGATGAACTGAAAACAGGGAACTATGAGCCTCACATAACAACTCATTCTTCAACTGTGAATCACAAGACACACATAACCTCTTCCCAAACCTCAAAACACAAACACAAACTTATCCAGGAACTCATGGAAAATTTTATTCATAAGGTCCATGAATACAGAAGGTGCATTGGTTAACCCAAAAGGCATAACTAAAAATTCATAATGGCCATATCTAATACAGAACGCAGTATTCGGAACGTCTGCTTCTTTTACTTTCAACTGATGGTACCCCGACCTCAAGTCAATCTTCAAAAAATACTGAGCTCCCTGGAGCTGATACCACTTCATTCGATGGCCCAACATCTGCTGAAGTTGTTGCAAAGGATTTCACCACCCCTTTCTGCTTGTAGTCTGGCTGCATTTCCCCAGTTGAGTTCTTCGTTGGACACTCGTTTGCATAATGACCCATTTCATTACACTTAAAACATCTTACCGCTGGCTTTTCATTTCCTGCTTGATCATCTTCCTTACAGTTACGAGCAATGTGACCAGACTTACCACACCGAAAGCACTTACCAAACTTGGATAAACATTCTCCAGGATGCATTTTACCACACTTCTCACAGGATGGATATTTGGTTTTCTTACCTCCTTGCTTCTTTGATGAATTTTTCCCCTTTTCCTGCCAACTAGATCTCTTATTCTGTTGTTTGTCATAGAACACCTGATCATCGTCAAACTCCATTTCCACCTTCTCCGCACATCGAAAAAGTTTTTCATAACTTTTGAACTCATGAGAAGCTAAAGCCCTTCGATACTTTGGCTTTAACCTTGAGTAAAAACGGTTTATTTTACTATCAAGATCTCGTATGAAGTTTGGAGCATACCTTGCCAATCGAGTGAAATTTTCTTCATAAGAAGCCATTGAATCATCCTCCGGCCTCAATTATAGGAATTTTTTTTCCATCCTAAGACAAACCACCTTAGGAAAATATTTCTCAAGAAACATACCTTTGAATTCGTCCCAGTGAAGATCCTCAATCTCATCACTATCCCTTATATTTTTCACCATCGACCACCACTGATTAGCATCACCTTCAAAACGGTAAACAGCAAGACTAACCTTTTGATGTTCTGAACACCCCATGACATCAAAAATCTTCTCCAGTGCTTTAATACACCCTTCAGCTTGCACAGGGTCAGATGATCCTCTGAATGATGGGGGATGTTGCCTCATGAAATGTTCCACCACTGACATGTTCCTCTGCGGTTGATCTGGCTGATCTTGTGCATGGATACAACCACCATTTATAGCCTGAGTCAACTGTGCCATCACTGCAACAAACTGTTCAGTTCCGATTCTGACCATCTCAGGTTGCTGATTTGGAAGGTTATCTTCCTCCTGATGTCGTCCCAACATAGCTGCTTTGTTTCCTCTGTGGAAAACCATTCTGAACACAGAAATATCTTAGGCGAAGTAACATGGAAATCCGTAAATGCTATATCATTTCAATCATATTATAATTTAACACTTTTCTAACTCCTAAAGTTGTCTAAACCGACCTTTGATACCAACTATAAGGCCCCGGACTTAAACCTTACTTAATATTGAATTAAATGAATAATTCACATTGAGGATCTTTTCAGGTTTAGAGTTTTAGAGAATTAGAACATAACTATTACATCCTAAAAGATTACAAATTAGACACTTCTACTAAGTCTCCATGAAATAAAAACTCTTAAAAAGAAAGATGTCTAGATTCCATGTTTTAGATAGCATGAAATTCCCTTGATCCCATCCTTGACCTTATTCCACTTTAAGTCCTGTGAAAAACATTTCGAAAAACTTGGGGTGAGCATAAAAAGCTCAGTAAGGGATACAAAAAGAATGAAAACTGTTAGTTTTTCAAACATCAAGTAAACCGTGTATACTATATCAAAGTAATACCTTCACCTTCTTGAAGTAGTAAAAAAATCTTCACTGAATAAAGTATCATTACTTACCTTTTTGTAACCAATGGAATTACCATAAAACCCATATAAAGAAAACATAGAATATATAAAGGTAACTTGGGACATAAACATACTTAAGTGGAATAACCATACGGTTGACTTCCACACATATCACTTAATGGAATAGCCATACGGCCAATTTCCATACATACTTAATGGAATAGCCATAAGGCCGACTTCCATACCCAATGCATTGGAGGTTATAACGTAACCACCCGTCCTGGTATTCACGGCACCACCCGTCATATGGTTTATAATGTAACCACCCGTTAAAATGTCCAAGTACCAATATAAAATCATAAAACATAAAACCAATATAAAGGAATGATAACATTTCCACATTTCAATCACAATATATCATAAATATAATGACATAATAGAATCCTTTTTCAAAAACCATTTTCAATACCAAAATACATAAAAGAGTATATGGTATTTATTTTATTCTAAAAACATTACGGCTTGTTGAGAAAGCCAAAGACAAATAATACTCGCGGCGGCGGAAAAGGTCATTGTCGCCATGTACGTTAAAAGAAACATTCCTTTTTGTCGTTTTATAAAACGCTTCGTAGAAAAAGATTCCTTTTGTATAAAAGTAAAATTCAAAGGGGTTTATACACCGTATAAAAGAAAGTTGTGTATAAAACGAAATATGCCTCAATGAATGGATATTGAGACGAAGTCCCTTACCTTGGGTCCGACTTGACTCGATCGTTCTTTAACGTCCTGAATAATAAACATGAGTTAATTTATACTTGATTAAGAACCTTTTTAAAGTTCATTATTCCTTTTATATCACTTATTGCCATGTTATAAACATTATGTAACCATTTAAGTTAATAATGTTTGTTTTGTCAATATTTGGTTCTTAAGTCGAAAGTTGACTTCTTACAATTACATGTTGTTTGTTTGGTCAAAGGTTCTTTATATCCAGAATGAAATTCCTGATTTGGATATCATATATATCATATATATCCAGCATATACATGTATTTATAATATTACATAATCATTTAGAGGTAAGAAATGAAATGCACCGTTCATGGAGACGGTAAGCCGTACGTACGCATGAACACTACTTTCATTTCTTTGTCATATTAGTGGAATTAAAACTAAATGTGAGGTATGTATATTTTAATTCCAGAATTATATTCGTCATTTAGATATATCATTAATTATATATATACATTATATACATTTAATTTTAATAGTACATTACATTTGGGGATAAGAAATGAAATGCACCGTTCATGGAGACGGTAAGTCGTACGTACGCATGAACGCTACTTTCATTTCTATCTCATACTTTAATGGAAAGAAATAATAATTATATAGAGGTATATAATAATTCCAGTATAACATCATATATAATAACATTAAATCCATCCTTTATACGTCCCACATATGGCATTAACGAATCACATCACTTTTAGGGGGCGGTAGTCCGCACTTCCTTAAATGAAGATATCGTGTTTACCCATAATGGAAACCATAAAGGTATGCCAAAAATGAAAAATACAGAAGCTTAAAGAATAATAAACATATTATATATCATATATAAAAATAGTAAAATCATAATGGCCACCCTTGAAGGTGTTAAATGAGTATTGAACAATCATCGTTTCGGGAGGCAGACTTTCACCATCCACGGAAACCGTATGTTCTTTAACCATTTGATGTAGTTGTTTGAGAGTGTAGCTAAAATAAATATTATAACAACATCCTAGTATATTTAAGATACTGGTGTTGTTACAAAAGAAGTAAATAAAAAGAGTTTAGAGGGTTAGAGAAGCAAAATAAAACAAATGAACAAGAGAGAATGAATTACCTTTAAAAGTGTAACTCCTTTTGATTTGAGCCTAAAGGCTTCCTTTGAAAGGATTCTGCCCAAAGGGAATCCTCTAGGATGAGGAGAGGGATGTGGATAGAGTAATTGGGCAGGGGTGGCTGAGTCAAAGGCTTGAGAAGTGTGTGAAATGAGGTAGAGGTGGGGGCCTTTTATAAGAGGAGGGGAGGGGCACTTTTGGAAAGTAAAGAAATATTACTTTATTTGAAAATGTGTTTCGGTTTTAAAAGATCCCACATTGATATAATTCGTGGATAAGGTGATAAGGGTTCGAAATACATGCATCCAATTGGTTTTGGCCATGTGTAGGTTTTAGATTTTTCATTATCTTTCCATTTTATTTAAATCGTCAAATAATGATGTCATCGCTGCATCATTATTATGTCATATATAATTTAATTTATTAAAAGTCTAAAAATTATAAAAAAAATACTATGATGTATGAAATATTTTTAGATTTCCAATGACTATTTATAATCAAAATTTGGACTTGTATAACCCCACTCAAAAATTATTTTAGTAAAACCATTTATGTTAGTGTCATTTTCACTTTAACATTAAATAAAAATATATTAATGTCATTTTCCAACTAAAGTGGCTCCATGGGGTCCCCAAGTTGGCCCATGGATTGTCTTGGTCGGCCATGACACAACCAATAAGGTTGGAACATGTTTCTAAGTCATTTCATATTATTAAAGCATTATTTATACCTTAAACTACACTAATTACCACTAATCGCGATTAAAAACTTAATAAGTTACTACTCACCAAAAAAATTATTTTAATCTCATTGAACCACATTTTACTTCTTAATGACAACCATGTATGTCGGATTTTCAAAATTCAATACACATTAGTGGTAAAATTTCATATAACTGAAAAATCAGTTTGCTTGATTACCACTTAGTGGTTTCACTATTCATCAAAAATTGAAGTTTTTCAGAAAATTACCAAAATTTCACCCTAAGCTATATTTGATATTCCGAATTCAAAAATGAAGTCTATTTTACAAAATTAAAATAATATAGGTCACATTAATTAATTTAATAATTAATTCCCGCTGCCAGAGCAAATAGCGTGTTTTTACAAAACAATAAGTATCAAAAGATTGACACCAGTTTAAGTCTAATTTCAAAGTGAAATTGATTCCAATAACCACCATTGGATAAAATGGTAAAAATATATTCTAATTTCAATTCAAAACCAATTCAAAACATAATCTAATCATATAAATAAATTAGATTAAAAAGCAGTTTTGATGTAAAATGCAGTATTTTTCACTATTCATTAAAAAATGAACATTGTCAGAAAAATACCAAAAATACACACAAGGTAAATTTTGATGTCCCAATCATAAAGATTAAGTTTATTTTGACAAACATATCTTATAAAATTGTCAAAAGATAGATTTAAAAATGGTTTTCCATCATAAGGAAGTAAAACAATCTTTTAAGAATATTAGTGTATTCCATGCATACGATTGTATTTATTTTCATTTTAAGCCTCTAAAACACTATCTTAATCATTAATAGACATAGATAAAAATATCTATTATTCATTACTTACTTGGGATGTTACGTTATCCATTTTAAACCGAATGTAATTTTTTTATAAAATAATACTTTAAGTTTTTCCTAAAGAGCCCATCCTCCACCTTATAAAAGGACACCACTTCTAAACAATTACTCAAAACTCTAAGTCCTTTTGGATCATCCAAAATCTTCCCAATTACTATCCCTACATCCCTATCCTCCTCATAGAAGCCTTAACTTTGGAATAAATCACTTCAAGTGTCCTTTTTTGTTCAAACCAAAGGGAGTTACCCAAATTAAAGGGAACGATTTCTCTTAATTTATTTTATTTTATTTTACTTCTCTAACCCCTAACAACTTTTTATTATTTTATTTTGTAAAAAAAAGTATCCTAAATATACTAGTATGTTTTTATAATAAGTATGAGAACCACCCTTACACACACCTCCATCTAATTGGTGAAAAACATAATGTTTTTGTGGATGGTAACCAAACGCCTCATGAAACGATGATTGTTCAATTATCTCCTACATGATCTCATTGTGGCCATTATGATGGCACTGTAATTAAATATGATATTTATGATATTTATTTTACATATATTCTTCTTTAATTATATTTTATATCATACCATTATTCGTTTCATGTTGTATATATATATACGATAATTTCATTTGAGGAAGGGTGGACTACCACCCCCTCAAATTGATATTACTCATTCATACCATACATGGAACATATAAAAGATGTGGTTAATGAACATAAGTAACATATAAAAGATATTTTATTATATTTGAATAATAATATACCTATGTATCATTTGTTTTTTATTCCTTTTAAAATGAAAAATGAAATGGAAGTAGCGTTCGTGCGTACATACGGATTACCGTCTCCACGAACGTGATGAGATTCATATCCGCATCATATCCATTCAAGAATAATTCTAATTTGTTTATTAAAATTAATTTTTAAGGACTTGATATCATTATGGATATTAATAAGATACAACATGTCCATAATAAACACGGCTTATATAACAAAGCATATAAAGGAAAACGAACCAGTTTACACCTGAAATGACGATAATACTAAATTATTATTAACAAATAAATATTAAAAGATCATATATGATATCATATATATGTATATGATTCTTGAATATTGTAATAACAATTATTTAACTATTATAAATGAGGTTAAAATACCATCGACCATGGAAAAGTACAAGGTAAGGGTTTTTTCACAATCTCTTTATTATCTGAGGTTGTTTTTACAAAAATATCTAATGGGACATATTTATAATCCATGTACATGTTTCATATAATAGTTTTCAAAGGGATTATTTTAAAAGACTATTTACTAAAACATAATTTTAAATGTTTTAATGAATTATTTTTCTAAACCATTCTCATTAATGTCCATGTTTTGAAAATGGTTTTATGGATTTATTTAAGTGGACATAAATGTTTTAAAATGTTAATTACTCTCCAAAGTTTCAAAGTGGTATGGGACAATTTGATTCAAAAATGTATTTAAGTGTCTTCCTTTTTAAATGGTGTGACTTATAAATGTTTTCATTAAAAAGGGATATTTCTCTCAATGATTTTTAGAAATCATTTTCATCTATGTGAAAATACTTTAATGGATTTTAAACTTGTTTGAAGTTGATTTATAATGATAAAAATCATCCATATTGTATTGATGGTTTTGTGATATGTTTGAATGTGGATGTGTTATTTTTATACCATTCATGGTTTATGGGTAAAGTATTTACATTTCGTATGTCATTTTTAATACGAACGTTTATGTTATATTTAAACGTGTTCATACGAGGAATGCATTGGACATAGTAAGTGATAGGTGGATCTCGCTATATCTCCTCGATGAATTGGTAGGTCTCATGAAACAAACTAGTGTTTTGGAACATGGCCATGACAAAAACATATTTGTATTCTTCAGACAAGGCTTTGACTATGTTGTTATGATAGTATGGAATTATGCATTACATCATTATGAAAGTGGTTATAGATATTGCATGTGATTATTCTATTAGTATAATATCCATGTGAATAAGTAAATGGAATTATTCCATTATATTTTTTCTATATTATGCTGAATTTCAATTTTAAAAGGGTTTTTTTAGTTATACATTGCCTTAAATTTTTATGCTTATTTATGAAAGTTTACATTATATTGTTATCCTTACTAGGCATCTGAGCTCACCCCTTTCTTTGTTTTATTTTTCCCAAGATGTGAAAAAGTATTTTATGAATGACTTGTAGGGATAGTATGAGGGGATATGAATGTGGTCTATAAAGATAATATGTTGTTGTAGTTTTTCATATTATGATGTAATGTAAGACATATGAATGTATCTAGTGATTCTAAGGATACTAAACAAATCGGTCTTTTGAGACTTGATCTTTTGTGATCATTCCAATGATATATAATAATGCACCGACTCTTGGTAATTGGGGTCATGGAGTTACAGTTGGTATCAGACAATGTTTAGTACAAACCTTGGATGCTAGATTTAGATAAACTCTAATTAGAGCACCTAGACCTAAAATGGACTCTGAGGATTAGTATAGAGGATCATCCTACAATTTTAGTAACGTAGAGATTTTGTGAGTTTTCTGAGCAATACATCCCTGTCTGGATATGAGCAGGTAGAGGCGGCTCTGGCACAGATGTACCTAGGGGAAAAACCTGAAAACACTGCTTTGAGCTAGACTCAAACAGGAAATGGTGCACGACAACGAGCCTTGCTGCACTTTTGGTTACGACACTCCCGGGGGATATGCTTAGTATAATTCTCATTTTCTTTACAAACCATTATGAAGGGTTTATGAGAATATACTTTCTCAATGAAATCATTTTTATGATTATTGATTATATCCATAAACTGTTTCGTCTACGATAGGTATTTTACAAGTTTAGAATTATTCATTGCAATTCATAAACTGACTTAGTTTAAGCCATTGTATAAAAATTGCACCCAGTAGAAGGAATGTGAAATCCAGAAATACGTATGATCCAAAAAGTAATAAACATCATATATTTCACGGCATTGAACCAAAAATTAGACCATAAATATTCTCCCATGAATTCTCAACATATGAAGAAATAGTATCATGTGTTAAAAAGTTAAGTAAATAATTCTCTATTTCCTATGGCTATGAAGGGAAGAAAGAGAATAAAAGGATGCAATAGAGAAAGATGGATAAAGGGAACAGGGAAAAGAATAATTTTACCATATGAGATAACTTTTGGAAGAAACACCATGGAAATTTCTTGAAGGTAAAGGGAGTTTGTTATAAGTGTAGAGAAAAAGGACACCATGTACGTGACTACAGGGGTATGAAAAAGGATTCAAATGTACAATGATTCTTCTGCAAAGAGTTGGGACACTACAAAAACCAATGGTCAAATCATCAGAGTATGCCCCAAATGATGCTATTGGAAAATAATCAAGTTATGATACTATCATAGATGAGGAGGAATGATTGGAGTCCTTATGTTGTTGTTAAAGAATTATGTCGTTTGAGGGTTGTATCAACGTTGTAATGGTTATAATAATTATAGAGTATATAAGGATTGTACTGCAGTACTACATTATTAAGGACATGACATTGTGTGGAACCAAGAAATGTGACTCAATTTCAGGTTAATGTTTTGGAAAATATGTGGTTGAGAGAAATATAAACCATAATATGGTTCTGATACCGAGGTAATAGTTTTGAAATAATACATGATTTATTTGGATAAATTATATTAGATATTCTTGACTACCTTGAAACTGATTAATGATTTATATATTCCATCATTGTTGGAGTTTACAACATTTTTGGATAGAAAGAGTATATCCAGTATTCTACAATTAATAAGGGATCATGGATGTAATCAATGAGGTTTTATGTTAATTTAGGATGTTGCAGTGTTTTAAAAGAATACATGATGAAGGTGTTCACATGTTATTACGCAGAAAAAATGATCTTCATTGTGATTAGATTCCTTATAAATTTTGTACTGTGATTTTGGACAAAAGTGTTTTGGATAATTCTAGTTTGATATTATTTTCTGATTTCCATAAAAGGACAACTCGGAGGTCGGGCAGTAACCCATCGCATCCGGCAAGGCCGTGACACTTGAACAAACAACCGAAGGGCGACATGGGTGTATCACCTACCACTGACCCACATGATCTCCTGGATTGAATAATGTAGTTATTTTTAAAGGATCTGGTAGATTAATTATAAATTCAATTTTTTGGAACCCTGTACGAATAGGTTATGTAGAATAATTTTTTTATTTCTATTATCTTTTAGAGTGAAAGATGATTTGTGGTGGAAATTAGTTGAAGGATGGAACTCTATTTGTCAAGTATATATTTTTTTTATCTTATTCTATGTAGAAATTAATTCTCAAACATTAGGTAAGTGATATTAAAACTAGAAATGTGTTATCCTAATACCTTATATTTTGTTGAACCGATGATATTTTAAATCATCATAGATTGATGGAATTAATGCCCCTAATTCTACAATTGTTTGTGATTGATGACCTCAATCACTCTCTATAAATATTTCCATCTTTCCTCCAATTATGTTTCTTTAATTTCCACCAATTCTCTCCTAATCGAGATCATAATTTGGTCGTTACTCTTTCATTCCCTTTTTTCTTTTATTAAGACTAAATTTTATAAAACCAATTTCCGATGTGGGTTTTCCTACGAAAGGTATTTTTTTATTTTTAACCATTTATATTTGAAGAACAACTAGAAATTTCGAGGATTAAATTTTTTGAAGGAGGGAATAATTTAACACCCCAAGATTTCATATTTCTTTATTTCATCAATGTAATACAATAACTTTCGCTACACGCAACACCGAGTTCTAGCATACCATGACTTACCAAACTAGCCGTTCAAAAGAGGTTATGAATAGTATTAACTGAATTTTGATCATTATATAATCTTTATAATTTTACAGTCCATATTATGGGTTTCTTACACATAATGTAAGAATAAATACATTTTTTCAGATAAAAGAAGTATTTTTTAAAAAATACAATTTTACCACCGTTTAACGGTGATGCCTTTTTTAAATCCAATATTTCAAACACTTATATTTTCAATTTTAAAAAATTAACTTCTTATTTAGAATCAGTACATAATAATTTAGTTTCAATAACGTTTTGGTGTTTTCTGATAACTTTTAAATTTCAGTGAATAGTGAAAAATAATATATTTTAACTAAAAACAACTTATTCAATAAAAATAAGTTATAGTGTTAAATTATACATTTTAATGGTTTGGAAGTATAAATAGGTTATATTTTTACCATTTAATCCAATTATGGTCATTTTATGTTATTTTTATTTGAAATTGGTAATTAAAGAGTGTCAAACTTATGATAGTTATTATTTCCTAAAAATAGGCCTTTTGGTTTTGACAGCGGGAATTAATTTTAAACTTATAAATAAAAAATCTATGTTTCTAATTTGGTAAAATTTAAATCATTATTGAATTTAGAATATCAAAATTATCTTACAGTGAATTTAAGGTATTTTTATGAAAACTTTTAATTTTTGATTAATAGTGAACAACAATGTGTTATTGGTTAAAACTGACTTTTTATTTAAATAATTATTTATTTTATTTAAATTTATTATAGATCAACATAGATACTTAATACCTATATATGTTCAATGTAATTCATTGGAGTCAGTTCATAAAAGTTTTAGACATAAAACAATTTTATTGAACATTTCACGGTGTTTTAACCATCCCCTAGGAGAATTTGCTCATTCACATAAAACATAATTTTAACACTTCTGTAAGTAGAATTTCAAAAATGTGAGAGACACAGTTAATATCAAGGAGTAAAATGTTTTTTAATAAGATAAAAATAATTTTTGGTGAATAGTAAATTTTTACTTTTATTTACCACGGTAAAAAGTAAATAGTGTAATTAATGGTAAAAATGATATTATTATTACCCGAACACATGTCCTAATTCTATTGGATAAGTATAATTCGACCAAAAACAAACTTAGTAATAAAATATGAACCTCTTTGGTTCACATGGATTAGATTATGACATTTATTATTATTTAATTCAAAGAAGATTTAAAAGTGTTAAAATTAGGGTTAAATAACTAAAACATTTTTAATATTGGGTTATACATAAGATAAATTCGAATATAAATATTAATTAGAAACCTAAAGAGATTTCCTACCTAATAGTATTTTATTTATATGTTTTCGACATTAAATAAATTAATTTATTTATGACACAATGATGATGCAGTAATTATCTTATTAGTGAAATATTAACATAATTAATATTATAAATACCCAAATAAATATAATTTGAGACTTTTAATGAATTACACGAATTTTATTGGTCAATATTATATGTTTGGAATGATTAAATTAATTTTTTTCGAATTAATAATGTTATTAAGACTTTAACAAAAATCAATTATTAAATAGTGTCAAAATTGACATAAAGGAATTTTTAAAACAAATATTATATTATTAATTGATATAATATTCCTATAAATTCAATGTTCTGCCAAATGACTTATATTATGATAGGTATATCATTAATGGACCACTTGGGGGTCTCTTGGACGTATATAGTATGTTTATTAACTATTAAATATAAAAATACAAAGAGACATGGTAAATGTCAATCTATTTAACTAAGAGTTAAATTTAAATGATAAGGATAATATAGTGACCCAAACCTGTCTAAAACCTATTGTTTGAGTGGTTATATACCCATCCCCATCTTGGAATTTAAATAAATCATTTTTTATCCATTATAAACAGAATATGAATATATTAAAAAATAGTAATTTAAGTTTTCCCTAAAGAGCCCCTCCTCCCCCTTATAAAAGGACACAAATTCTAACCCATTCCTCACACCTATAAAGCCTTTTGACTCATCCATTCTCTTCCCAATTAATCTCCCAACATACCTATCCTCCTCCTAGAATCATTAACTTAGTTATAAAGCACTTCAAGAGTCCTTTTTTGTTCAAACCAAAGGGAGTTACCCAAATTAAAGGTAACAATTTCTCTTAACATCTTTTCATCTATTTTACTTTTCCAAACCCTAAACACTTTTAATTATTTTATTTTGTAACAAAAAAAGTATCATAAATATAATAGGATGTTTTTATGAGATGTATTTGAACCACACATACAGACACCTCCATCTAATTATTGAATAACATAATGTTTATGTGGATGGAAACCAGACGCCTCACGAAACGATGTTTGTTCAATTATCTCATACATGCTCTCATGGTGGACATTATGATGGAACTATAATTAAATATGATATTAATTATATTCAATTTATTTATAAGCTTCTGTAATTCAAATTTATAGCACACCATTATTCATTTCTTGTTGTATATATATACGATAATTTCATTTGAGGAAGTGCGGACTACCGCCCCCTCAAATTGATATGAATCGTTCATACCATACATGGGATGTATAAAATATGGGGTTAATGGACATAAGAAACATATAAAAGGTATTATATTATATTTTAATAATAATATACCTATGTATCATTTGTTTTTGATTCCTTTTAAAATGAAAAATGAAATGGAAGTAGCGTTCGTGCGTACGTATGGATTACCGTCTCCATGAACGTGATGAGATTCATTTCCACATCATATCCATTCATGGATAATTATAATTTGATGATTAAAAGTAAATTTTAAGGACATTAAATCATTCTGGATATTAATAATATACAACCTATCCATAACAAACACGGCTTACGTTACAAAGAATATAAAGGAAAACGAACTAGTTCACACCTGAAACGAAGATAATACTAAAATTTTATTAAGAAATAAATATTAAAAAGTCATATATGATATAATATTTATGTATACGATTATTTTATATTTTCATAACAATGATTTAACTATTATACAAGAGGTTAAACTACCTTCTACCAAGGAAAAGTACAAGGTAAGGCTAAATTTCACAATCTCTTTATTATCCGAGGTTGTTTTTACAGAAGTATCTACTGGGTCATATTTATTCTCCATGTCCATGTTTCATAAAATAGTTTTCAAAGGGATTATTTTAGGGGACTTTTTACTAAAACATAAAATTAAATGTTTTAACGATTTATTCTTCTATACCATTCTCATTAATGTCCATGTTTTCAAAATGGTTTTAAGGAATTATTAAATGGACATGACTGTTTTAAAATGTTAATTACATTAATAAGTTTCAAAGAGGTATGGGAAACATTGATTAAAAATTTTATTTAAGTGTCTTCCTTTCTAAATTGGGAGACTTTTAAATGTTTTCATGAAAAAGGGATATTTCTCTCAAAGGGTTTTACAAATCATTTCCATTTATGTGAAAATCCTTTAATGGATTTTAAACTTGTTAGAAGTTGATTTATTATGATACAAATCATCCATATTGTATTGATGGTTTTTTTATATGTTTGACTGTGGATGTGTTATTTTTATACCATTCATGGTTTATGGGTAACGTATTGACATTTCTTATACCAGTTTTAATGCGAATGTTTATGTTATGTTTAAACCTGTTCATATGAGGAAGGCATTGTACTTAGTAAGTGACGGGTGGAGCCCGCTATAGCTTCTCGGTGCATCGATAGGTCTCATGAAACAAACTAGTGTCTTCGCACAAGGCCGTGACAAAAACTTATTTGTAGTCTTGGGACAAGGCCTTGACTATGTGGTTATGATAGTCTGGCATTATGCATTCCATCATTATGAAAGTGGTTATTGATATTGCATGTGATTATTCGACTAGTAGAATATCCATGTGAATAAGTAAATGGAATTATTTCATGTTATTTTTTCCATATTATGATGAAGTTCATGTTTAAAAGTCCTTTATTTTAGTTATACATTTCCTTAAATATTTATGATTATTTATGAAAGTTTTCGATATATTATTCTCCTTACCGGGCATCTGAGATCACCCCTTTCTCTGCTTTATTGTTTCCAGTATGTGAAGAAGTATTTTATGAATGACCAGTAGGGATAGTATGAGGGGATATGAGTGTAGTCTATGAAGACAATATGTTGTTGTAGTTTTTCATTTTATTATATAATGTAAGTCATATGAATGTATCTAGTGATTCCAAGGCTATTAAACTAATCGGTCTTTCGAGACTTGATCTTTTGTGATCATTCCAATGTTATGTAATAATGCACCGAATCTGGGTAACTAGGTTTGGGGAGTTATAGTTGGTATGAGATGAAGTTTAGTTCAAACCATGGAAGCTATATTATGATAAACTCTGATTAGAAGACATAGACCTAAAATGGACATTGAGGATTAGTATAGAAGAGCATCTTTGAATTTTAGTAATGTAGAGATTTTGTGAGTTTTCTGAGAAATACATCGCTCACTAGATATGAGCAGGTAGAGGTTTCTCAGGCACAAATGTACCTAAGGGTAAAACCCAAAAACACCGCTTTGAGCTAGACTCGAATGTGTACTGATGCACGACAACGGGTCTTGCTGCACTCTTGGTTACGACACTCCCCGGGGATATGCTTAGGATAATTTTAATTTTCTTTACAAACCATTATGATTGGGTATATTAGTATATACTTCCTCAGAGAAATCATTTTTATGATTATTGATTATATCCATAAACTGTTCAGTCTATGTTAGGTATTTTACAAGGATATAATTATTCATTGTAATTCATAAACTGACCTACTATATGCCATTGTATAGAAATGGCGCCCAGTAGAAGGAATGTAAACTCCAGCAATACGTATGATCCATAAATTAAGAAGGATCATATCTTTCACAGCATTAAACCAACATTTAGAAGGGAAATTGTCTCCCATGTATTCTCAACATATGAAGAAATAGTATCATGTGTTAAAAATATAAGTAAATAATTCTCAAAGTCCTATGGATTTGAAAGGAAGAAAGATATGAAAAGAATGGAAGATAGAAAGATTGATAAAGGGGAGAGGGAAAAGAATAATTTTTCCATATGATATAACTATGGGAAGAAACACCCTAGAACTTTCCTGAAGGGAATGAGAGTTTGTTATGAGTGTAGAGAAAAATGACACCATGTATGTGACTGCAGGGGTATGAAAAAGGTTTCAAATGTACAATGATTTATCTGTAAAGAGTTGGGGCACTACTCAAATCAATGTTCAAATCATCAGAGTATTCCCCAAATGATTCTATTGGATAATAATCAAGTTTTGTTACTACCCCAGATGAGGAGGAATTATTAGAGTCCTTATATTGTTATTAATGAATTTTTTCATTTTAGTGTTGTATCAATGTTGTTCTAGTTATAATATTTTTGGAGTATATAAGGATTATAATGCAGTACTACTTCATTAAGGACTTGAGATCGTGTGGAACCAAAAAAAGTGACTCAATTTCAGGTTAACGTTTTAGAAAATATATGGATGAGAGAAAGATAAACCATAATATGGTTATGATACCGAGGTAGTGATTTTGAAATAATACATGATTGATTTGGATATATTATTTTAGATATTCTTAAATACCGTGAATCTGATCAATGATTTATATATTCCATAATTTTTGGAGTTTACAGAATTTTTGGATAGAAACAGTATATCTAGTATTCTGTAAGTAATAAGAGATCATGAATGTAATCAATAAGGTTTTATGGTAATTCAGGATGTTGCAGTGTTTTAAAAAATACATGATGAAGGTGTTTACATGTTATTAAGCGGTAAATAGGATCTTCATTGTTTTTAGATTCCTTATAAATTTTGGACTGTGAGTTTGGACAGAAGTATTTTGGATAATTCTAGTTTGAGATTATTTTTGGATTTCCATAAAAGGACAACCCGGAAGTCGGGAAGCAACCCGTCGCATCCGGAAAATCCGCAAGACTTGAACCTACAACAGAAGAGAGACAAGGGTGTATTACCTACGACTAACCCACATGGTGTCCTAAATTGAATAATGTAGTAATTTTTATAGGGTCTGGTAGATGAATTATAAATTCATTTTTTGGAACCCTATACAAATAAGATAAGTATAATAATTTTTTTTTATTTCTATTATCTTTTAGATTGAACAATGATTTTGTGGTATAAATTAGTTAAAGGATATAACTATACTTGTCAAGTATATATTTTTTCTTCTCTTATTCAATGAAGAAATTAATTCTTAAACAATATTTAAGGGATCTTAAAACTAAAAATGTGTTATCTGAATACCTTATATTTTGTT
The DNA here is from genome assembly GCA_963277665.1 of Viscum album. NCBI lineage: Eukaryota > Viridiplantae > Streptophyta > Magnoliopsida > Santalales > Viscaceae > Viscum > Viscum album. Next base: position 1,626,583,713 of record OY728125.1, read on the forward strand.
GAACTGAAGATATTTTAAATAATCATAGATGGATGGCTTTGATGCCCCTAATTCAACAATTGTTTGTGATTGATGACCTAAATAACTCTCTATAAATATTTACATTTTCCTCCAATTATGTGTCTTTAATTTCCACAAATACTCCCTTAATCGAGATCATAATTTCGTGGTTACTTTTTCATTCCCCTTTTTTCTCTTATTAAGTCTAAATTTTATAAACCCAATTTCTGATGTGGGTTTTCCTACAAAGGTATTTTTTATTTTTAACCTTTAATTTTCGAAGAAAAATTTGTAATTTCGAGGATGCAATTTATTGAAGGAGGGAAGAATGTAACTCCCAAATATTTCATAAAACATTATTTCTTCAAAGTAATTCAATAACTTTCACTACACGAAACACTGAGTTCTAGCGCACCATGACTTACCAAATTAGCCGTTCAGAAGCGGTTATGAATAGTATTAACTGAATTTTGAACATTATATAATCTTTATAATTTTAGAGTCCATATTATGGGTTTCTTAGACATTATGTAAGAACAAAAATATTTTTTCATATAAAAGAAGTATTTTAAAAAAAAGCAATTTTACCACCTTTTAATGTCGAATCATTTTTAAATCCAATATTTGAAACTTTTATATATTCAATTTTACAAAATAATCTTCTTCTTTAGAATCGGGATATAAGAATTTAGTTTCGAAAATATTTCGATGTTTTTATGATAACTTTCATATTTGGGTGAATAGTGAAAAATACTATATTTTAACTAAAAACTACTTTTTTAATTAAAATAATATATAGTTTAAATTATACATTTTAATATTTTGGAAGTATAAATAGAATATATTATTTCCATTTAATTCAATGATGGTCCTTTTATGTAATTTTATTTTGAAATTGGACATAAACCAGTGTCAAACTTTTGATAGTTATTATTTCATAAAAATACACCTTTTGGTTTTGGCAGTAGGAATTAATTTTAAATAAATAAATGCAACATATATGTTTTGAATTTGGAAAAATATACTTCATTATTGAATTCATAATATCAAAATTAACTTAGGGTGAAGTTTTGGTATTTTTCTGAAAACTTTTAATTTTTGATTAATAGTGAAAAACACTAAGTTATTAGTTAAAACTGACTTTTTATTTATATAATTTTTTATTATTTTTAAATTTATTTTAGGTCAAAATTGATACGTAATACCTATATAAGTTCAATGTAATTCATTGGAGTCTATTTATAATAATTTTAGACATATAAAAAGTTTATTGAACTTTTCGCCGTCTTTTACCAATCTTTTAGGAGAATTTTCAAATTCACATAAAAAATAATATTAACGCTTTTGTGAGTAGAATTTTGAAAATCCGAGAGCAAATGTTAATATCAAGGAGTAAAATTTGGTTCAATAATCTTAAAATAAGTTATGGTGAATAGTAACTTTTTACTTTTATTTACCACGGTAAAACGCAATTAAGGGTAAAAATGATATTATTATTACCCTAACAAATGCCCTAATTATATTGGGTCAGTATAATTGGACCAAAAATAACCTTAGGAATATAATATGAACCACTTTGGTCCACTTGGATTAGAATAGGAAATTTATTGTTATTTAATTCAAAGAAGAGTTAAAAGAGTTAAAATCAATGTTTAATAAGTAAAACATTTTTAATATAGGGTTATACATAAGATAAATTCGATTATAAATATTAATTAGAAAGATAAAATTATATCCTAAATAATGGTATTTTATTTAGAATTTTTATACATTATATAATTTAATTTATTTATAACACAATGATGATGCAGTAATTCCTTTATTAGTAAAATATTAAAATAATTGATATTATAAATACCCAAATAAATATAATTTGTTAATTTTAATAAATTATAAAAATTATATTGGTTTATATGACATGTTAAGATTGATTAAATGAATTTATTTCTAATTAATAAAATTATTAAGACTTTAACAAAAAACAATTATTAAATAGTGTGAAAATTGACATTATGGAGTTTTTAAAACAAATATTATATTATTAATTAATATAATATTCCTAAAATTCTAAGGATCGACCAAAGGACTTATATTATGATAGGTATGTCATTAATGGACCACTTGGGGATTCTTGGAAATATATAGCAAGGTTATTAACTATATAATATAAAAATACAAAGAGACATGGTAAATGTCAAACTATTTAATTAAGCGTTAAATTTAAAGGATAAGGTTAATATAGTGACCCAAACCTGTCTAAAAAATATTTTATGAGAGTTTTTAGACTAATACCCAACTAATAATTTAAATAAATTAGTTTTGAGCCATTCATGATAGAATATTAATTTATTATAAAATAATACTTTATGTTTTTCTTATAGAGCCCCTTCTCCCCCTTATAAAAGGACACCACTTCTAACCAATTTCTCACACCTCTCAAGCCTTTTGTCTCGTCCAAACTCCTCCCAATTAATCTACCTACATCCCTATTCTCCTCCTAGAAGTCTTACCTTAGGCAGAAAGCACTTCAAGAGTCCTTTTTGGTTCAAACTAAAGCGAGTTACCCAAATTAAAGGTAACGATATCTCTTTACATCTTTTCTTTTATTTTACATCTCAAAACCCTAAACTCTTTTTATTATTTGATTTTGTAACAAAACAATTATCGAAAATATACTAGGATGTTGTTATGAAAACGATTTGAACCACACGTACACACACCTCCATCTAATGGGTGAAGAACATAATGTTTCTTTGGATGGAAACCAAACGCCTCAGGAAATGATGCTTGTTCAATTATCTCATACCACCTCTCATAGTGGCCATTATGATGAATCTATAATTAATTATTATATTTATTATATTTATTTTATATATAAGATTATTTAATTTCATTTTATAGCATACCATTATTCGTTTCATGTTGTATATATATACGATAATTTCATTTGAGGAAGTGCGGACTACCGCCCCCTCAAAGTGATATGACTCATTCATAAAATACATGGAACATATAAAGGATGGTGTTAATGAACTTAAATAACATATATAAGATATTATATTATATAATAATAATAATATACCACTGTATCATTTGGTTTTTATTCCTATGAAAATGAAAAATGAAATGGATGTAGCGTTCGTGCGTATATACGGATTACCGTCTCCACGAACGTGATGAGATTCATTTCCCCATCATATCCATTCATGAATAATTCTCATTTTATTATTAAAATTAATTTTATGGACTCGATCTCATTATGGATATGAATAAGATACAACCTATCCATAACAAACACATCTTATGTAACAATGCATATAAAGGAAAACGAATCAGTTAACACTTGAAACAACAATAATACAAAAATATTATTAACAAAGAAATATTAAAAAATCATATATGATATCATATTTTTATATATGTGATTATTGTAAAATTTAATAACAAATATTTAACTATTATATAGGAGGTTAAACTACCCTCGACCAAGGAAAAGTACAATGTAAGGATTAATTTCACAATCACTTTATTATCTGAGGTTGTTTTTAAATAAGTATCTAGTGGGACATATTTATTATCCATGACCATGTTTCATAAAATAGTTTTCAAAGGGATTATTTTAAGGTTGTTTTTACTAAAACATAATTTTAAATGTTTTAAAGATTTATTCTTCTAAACCATTCTCATTAATGTCCGGGTTTTCAAAATGGTTTCAATGATTTATTTAAATAGACATGAATGTTTTAAAACGATAATTACTTAAAAAAGTTTCAAAGTGGTATGAGAAACATTGATTCAAAAATGTATTTAAATGTCTTCCGTTCTAAATTGTGTGACTATTAAATGTTTTCATGAAAAATTGATATTTCTCACAAAGAGTTTTACAAATAATTTTCATCTATGTCAATATCCTTTAATGGATTTTAAACTTGTTTGAAGTTGATTTATTATGATACAAATATTCCATATTGTATTGAAGGATTTGTGATATGATTGACTATGGATGTGTTATTTTTATACCATTAATGGTTTTGGGTAATGTATTAACATTTCGTATTCCAGTTTTAATACGAATTTTTATGTTATGTTTAAACCTATTCATATGAGGAATGTATTGGACTTAGTAAGTGACGGGTGGATCCCTCTATAGCTCCTCGATTCATCGGTAGGTCTCATGTGACAAACTAGTCTTTTGGCACAAACCCTTGAAAAAAAACTATTTGTAGTCTTGGGATAAGGCCTTGACTATGTGGTTAAGATAGTATTGAATTATACATTCCATCATTATGAAAGTGGATATTGATATTGAATGTGATTATTCGACTAGTTGAATATCCATGTTAATAAGTAAATAGAACAATCTCATTTTATTTTTTCCATATTATGTTGAAGTTCAAGTTTAAAAGTATTTTGTTTTAGATATACATTTCTTTAAATGTTTATGCTTATATATGAAAGTTTCTACTATATTGTTATCCTTACTGGGCATCTAAGCTCACCCCTTTCTATGTTTTATTTTACCGAGGATGTGAAGAAGTATTTTATGAATGACTTATAGGGATAGTATGAGAGGATATGAGTGTGTTCTATAGAGACAATATGTTGTTTTCGTTTTTCATTTTATGATGTAATGTAATACATATGAATGTATCTAGTGATTCCAAGGATACTAAACTAATCGGTCTTTCGAGACATGATCTTTTGTGATCATGCCAATGTTATGTAATAATGCACCAAATCTGGGTAACTGTGGTCGGGGCATTACAATAATTATAGGAAAATGGGAAACAAAATTTCGGGTGACAACCTAACACATTTAATAAGGTTTTGTGGATTTAGCATGCAAATTGATGTAAATAAGGGATTAGTACTACCCATATGACTACATGATGTACCGATTAGTATGAAATTGTTTTTATTAAAAAAAATTACTAGTATCTACTTTGGAAATGAATTGAGTTAAATTTTGGTCAATAAATTTGAGGTCAATAATTTTTTTTTGGTATGGATAAATCCTTCATACCATTTTGGTTTTTGAATATATTCAGAGACAAAACAAATTACTTATCACTCATTTATGATTCATTAAAAGTATACTATTCTGCTTCAGGAATAAAAATTCATATTGGAGATTCATTCATTATAAAAAGATGCAATGTGTAAATTGATTGAATTACTAAGAAAGGATGAAATTGTGTTTCTAAAATAGAAATATACCTAGTATTTAGTTTTCATTAAATTCATAGTTTGTAAAAACCCAAAAAATATTGAAAAGGATATTAGAAGAAAAATATTATCATATCACATTCATAATCGATCAATAAATGGAATTTTAACTCACCACATATATATGGTTTTTTTCATTGGAATTCTCTTCATCAGTAAGTTTTCTATAAATGAGGTCTATCCCTCAACCTAACTATATATTTTTTTATTCAATGTATCTCATTTCACCTCCCACTAATGTTCTTTTACATAGAAACCATGTTATGTGTTCTTCCAAATGTCCTTAATATTTCCCTTTCCCTCATTTTAATAGGATGTATTATTAACCCACTGATGATTTGTGATTTCCACAATTGAATTACCAAATTTTATATCATTGTATTTTTTTTTATAATAAGTTTATATTACGAGGACACAATTTATTCAGTTTTTGGTGAATGTTTCTCTTGGATATTTAACAAGAAGAAAATTGTGTGGGATAGCATATACCACATGAAACAATTGATATTAATCAAACCATGATATAATATTAAAATATTATTATTATATGTAACCATTATATCATATCCATTAATTTGGACAAAACGAACATTATTAATCACATAACGAAAATATATATATTGATTTTATATAACATATTTATAAAAGAGTATTTAATTCTCTTTAAATATTTTTATGCTTAAAAAATAATTTTTAATGTGTTTTAGGTTTATTAAATATAATGTATGATCTTAGATCCATGTACTTCTACAATTTGTGATTTTTTGAGGCTTGTGGTGCTCAGAGGTGGCCTAGAGTGATTCTGGTAGGGTTTGACTACTATACCATGGAATAAAAGAGAATGCATCAAGTTTATTTTATTTTTAAGACTGTGTATTCACAATTCATAGTTTATTAAAGATAGTCTATCTGAAGCATAGCAACATGTAAATATTCAAGCTTAAATTATTCAATGTATAGTTTTTTTAAATTGTATAAATCTTAAAATTTATTTGATGTGTGAGGGTTAATTTTTGTGTAAATTTCTTAGGAAACGTGATTATAAAATGTAATATACCTATGGTTTTTCCAGAAACCCTATTGAAACTCCCAGTTTTATGAAATATTGTTTCCCTCCCTTCAACATTTTGGGATTCCTTTTATGGGGATTGATCCTTCGTCTTCCCTGAGTGATATTTGGTTATACATTTTAATATAAGTTGATTTATATATCCACTTGTTGTTGTATATCCATCATTTCGTCTTATTTTCCATCATTCTTCTATATATTACTTGGTGTATCATCTACATGATTCTATGGGAGTTTTTCATAGATTATTCTTATTTAGGATAAGGTTTAGTGTCCTTGGAGGGATGCATCATTTTGTAGGATAGGTGATCAGGATCAACAATGTTGATCTATTATCATATGAAGAACATAAATGCATTTGTGGTGAGGGATTAATTAATTCTCAATTATTTACAAGAAATTGTAAACTGATCAATCTTTATTCCATTGGATGGAAATATAATTAACCTAATAATATTTTTCAGGATTATGAAAAATTTTTGTGATCAGATGTTGACGATGTTGATGATTTATACAAGTAAAATGGGTTGCCACTTTTTTCTAAAAATTTTAGTGTCTACGTTGTTCATTTTTATCATGTGGTTATGATTGGATTATTATATTATAATTGATAATGAACATGAAGATGGAATTAATTGAATATTAAAGAAGATTAAGGTTTGTAACATTGTGAATTATTTAATTTGATAACAATCAAATTGATTATTGAATACATTATTAATCAGATGTGTTTTCCAGGATAATATAATTGATCAATATGGGAAGAATGATTCATATTTTAGATAATTTTTAAACAAAAAAGAGTTAGTAAATGAGGGTCCATGGAAAGCGCTCTAGTGAGTATACTATGAGATCTGGGTATAGACTGGCTCTTGGAATCCACTCTCACGACTCTGATGTGGGACCATGGAAAGCGCTCTGGAAACTCAACGTCCCCCAAAAAATACGCCAATTTTGGTGGCATGTATGCATGGGCACCCTTCCTACCATGAGACCCCTTGTTTAATGAAAAATGGACAGTGCTAATTCATTCTCATTCTGTCCAAATATTCCTCATACTTTAGGGCACGCCATCATGAACTTCCCAGGAGCCAAGGAAATTTGGAATAAATGGGGCTCGACTTCGGATGCTTCACTAGACATTGCCTCTAACCTCCCTGATCTTCAGATGCACTGGTGTTCCTCTCTTTCATCGGCTAATGAAAGCGATCGTTGCACCCAGGCCTGGATCATTTGGATTCGGCGCAACGATTCGATTTTCCACCATGTCCATCAACCCACCCCCCCCCCCCCGAGTACTAGATTGACCAAGACAATTCATAGATTGAGGACTGGAAAGACCGCAATGGACACCTTTTTTCATTCATTACCCCCTCCTTCCCCCCTCATTGGACCCCCCAAAGGAAGGGAGTCTTAAGCTCAACGTTCACGCTTCTCTCCCCAAGGATGGGCCTGTTTCTCTCAGCCTCTTGGCTCGAAATCATCTGGGGCATATCATTGCAGAAAATTATGAACCACATCACACCTTCTGGGAACCAGAAGTTCCTGAGGCCTATGTCATTCTTCCAGGGATGATTCTTGCTATGGAATGTTGATGGGCTGATATCATCATCGAGTCAGACTGCCTTTCGGTTATCAATGCCATTAAACACAATGACGTTGGACTTCAGGCCTTTGGATTCATCATCAGGAGAATGCACTCGATGCACCAAATCTTCTCTTTCTGCAGCTTCTCCTTTACCAAAATAGAAGGAAATAATGCAGCCCATCACCTGGAGGCCTTAGGCCCCTTCGATGTCAACCAACTACGGCTGGGGAACTTCCCTTCTTGGCTCTGAATATGTATTGCTGCTGATTTTCGTCATTAATATTATCCTCCTTATTTTCAAAAAAAGGTTATTCACATAGTTTTATTGTGAACTATATAATATCATGTATATTATGTGATTTTTTATTCTTACACACCTATTTAGGTTTTGGGAACATTGTACTAGTCATCTCGGGGAGTTTTTTCCCCAATATCCTGGTGGTGGAATTAATTTATGAATACCCAATATAGTCCCACTCTATTTTCATTGACATTACATGATCCAGTACTCATTGTGGTTAGTATTAGAAAATTTTTGTATAGAATGTTGTGAGGGATTGTGTTTATTTAACTCACATTTATTACTAGATATATTATCCAATATAATATTATATGTATGACTGGTATAGGATATGATAGATTAAGGTACAAACTCTATGAATTGGATGTGTTGTCTTGATGTATACTACAAAATGATTGAAACATGTTGTCGAGGTTTTGGTTTCTCTTGAATAATACTTTGTATCTATATATTGAAATTTGGATGAGATGGTGTCAATTGTTTTTGTACGAGGTGCAGGTTTTGAGGCCTTTGCTTGGTTTTTTAGGCTCTCTTGTTTTGGAAAGAGATGGATCGAGAAGAGTGAGGTTGGGGTAGAGCGATAATGTAGGGGGGATGGAGTGGGATACACTAGATGCTTCATTATTATATTATATTTTCTCTTGTATGTGTTAGTTGGTGGTTGTTTTCCATGGTGAGGTTGAGGACATAATATATTTATTAACGTGATTAGTTATTTTCTATATTGTTCAATTTTATTTAGCATACATTATCATTTTTTAGAGAGGCTCTCAAGAGTATCTTATTTAGTGTACTATTATGCTCACCCTACTTATTTGGGACAAAAGTTGTTCATCTGGAGTATATTAGAAATCTGGATGAATATTTCTAGTTTAGGGTTTTTCAGGAGATGTCTGGGTTCTGGGTCACTATCATCAATAACATTTTGTCACATATAGTTTCCCTTTTAATTATTGTACTACTGTATGGAATTTTTTGTCTTAACTTGGGATATATATATATATTTCTGATAAAGAGTTTTTTGGTTTGTTTTTGTTATCTCTATATTCCTAAAAAATTTCATAGCGGTTATTGCATTCCATATCCATGTTCATTATAAACATGGTAGAAGATTCCATCTCGAGGCCTACTAGAGTTGATACATGGGGAGTCACTATCTCCATCCCCTCATTGCAGTATCCTTATGGGGAGGGGGTACAAAAATAGTGGTAGTAGAGGCTCGGGTTGAGGTATATGATGGCAAATGGATTTCTGGACAGGTGAGGTTCAATGGGTTTGTAGAGAAATGATGTTAGATTATTTTAGTCTGTGATTTAATCATGGGAGATCAGCTAAGACGTGGGATTTTTAGGACCCCAGTGGTACTGTTCACAAGGTAGATACTTTGGAAAGGATTATGATTCACACATCTTGTACCAATATTTGAAATTCTTATAATTTGGTATATGTTAAAAATATATCTATATAATAATTAATAAACTAAATAATATTAAATATATTGTACTATAGGTTTAGGAGAGCTGATACTTTGTTCCTTTTCAGGCTTGGATCGTGGTTGGTATCATATCCAAGTTCACATAGAAGATGTTATGTAGGATGTTCTAGAAGATCACTCAAGAATGTCGGTCGATGATGATGAATTTTAAAGAGAAAGATACAAGAGTTTTTTTATAGTATTATGAATAAGTATAAGGGCTCGATTTTACATTCTATAAGAAAATATATTTAGAGTGTGATGAGATGTCTTTATGTTCGATCAGTTCTTGGAAGGATCACTAGGATGTATGATGTTGTATGGTGCAATGAGGAAGTGTTGGTTGTTATTCCTCCAGTATTGTGAGGAGTTGACCCTCTTGTCAGAGTTCTTTTGAGACCAGTTTGAAGTAGTGTTACATTCTATGACTGTGATGGTAGCGAATTTCAAGGACTTTCATTCCATTTAGTAGGTGGTTCTATTGTTAAATAGCATGGGATCTATTTCATGCCCCTTTTTAGTATGATTCAAACCTATTTATAGATTAGTAGGTTGGGACAATTAATTTTAATGAGTATATGCATCACGATATCCAGCATCAGTTCACCCCATTTATATTGAAGACGTATCTCAATGTGGTTGGGATAGAAGATGCTAAAGAAAGGATAATATCCTGAAATGGATAATCATGAGAGGGGATTAATTAGGATTTCTCTTGACGTTCAGTATTAGTCTAGTGTCCCATTTGACCATACAAAAAATATTTTGGTAAACAAAGGGTAGGTCCCAGACCTCATCATCTAGTTTCTCAAATATAGGTGTCTCTCATACCTATATTAGGTGATCAAATGCAATTTTTCTCATTTAGGATGAGTTCGACATTGGCGAGAGATCGTGAAATATTGTATATGGTAGTGTGTTTCAGGTGTTCCTCTAATGGTTACTTCATTGAGGAAGTCTTATATGAGGTAGTTGCAACATGGTGCTCAATATTAGAATTAGCATAGGGAAAATATGATAGGCATAATTTAGCCTCGAGATACTCCATGTCCCTATACAGTATATCACAATGGTGTATGTGGTCTTCAATAGGGTTATAAAGGTTATGGAGTAGGTCATCGACAACTTCATGATTTAGCGTTTCCAACTCCGGGTGAGCCATATGTCATTTGAGGTATACACACCTTATTTTATAAATTGGTCTATGATTTTTTTGAATCAGTAGTGACACACACTTTAAAATCGCCTATCATTTTTCATGATTTAGTACTTTAGGTAGAGTGGTTTCCAATTCCCTTGGCCTTAACTACACCAATTGGATGCCAATATTACTTATATAAATTATGTAAGGACAACAATATATGTTAGGGGAGCACCACTGTTAGTGATATTTCCAATGTTTTTTTATAAAACCATAAGACATCATCCTTAGTATGTATCTGTTATACTTGTTGAGTGATATACTAGAATATTTCAAGAGGCATATTGTGTTATATGATACTGATGGGGATCGAATAGTGTTTTTTGGCAAACAAGACACTTAGGTGTGATGGATGCATGTTCTGACCTTATCATCTCCAATGACTGAGATAGTGTTGATCTCATTATCAGTTCAACATTCATTTTATCAAAGAGTTGTTGAAGAGTACCCCAATGTCCTTCTATAGGATGCTATAGTTTTACCCCCTCAATAAGAGATCATTTTTTGATTGATTTATACCTTGTCATGTCTCTTATATCATCATATTTTTATAGGATATAAACTTCTATGTTTTCAGAGATATGAGTATAACTAGATAATATGTTTCAATGGGGTTTTCTTCTATTGAGTGTGTCACCTTGGGGTGCAATAGTTATGTTCATGTAGAAGTAGGATGGTATCTTGTGTCCTAATATCCATTATCTTCACATGAACCAAGTTAATGGTAATAAATTTTTTCCTCATCCTAATATTTATTATTTATTTTATCGGATGAAGTTAAAAAATTTGGTCATTGATGATAAGAAATTGTTTGGGATATCATCAAATGAGGATGAATGATGATGGTACCTTGAAGATTGTTTTCTATTGCATTTCATTCGAATATGAGTTCACAATGCTTTCATTCGTAGTGATGAAATCTATTGCTATGATCATGGGGTTAATTAATGTAGTGTTCTGAGATTTCATATATATATTGATAGAGGTTATGCTGGGAAAAAATCTTGTTCAATCCACTTCTTGGATGGACCATGTAGGGAATTTCACATTAAATTACAATTTTCTTAGTTGTAATAATATATCCATGAAGTTATATTATTTTCAGTTGTGGACTCATGAATTACATTCCTTGGGGCATGTTGTGTCCAAATAAGGATTAGTTGAGGGACCTTCAAAGATAGAGGCAGTTGTGTCTTGGGTAGACCCCAAGAGAGTGGTAGAGGTGCAAATTTTCATTGGAATTATAGTCTATTATAAAAGGGTTGTAGATTATTTCTATCAGTAGATGATTGCTATAGAAACCTTCACAAAAAAGTATTATGAATTCTTGTGGAATGACTACTATCATGCTAATTTTGATTACCTAAAGGATAAGTTAGTTATCACTTTAGTTATTGTTTCTGTAAGAGAAATATCATTTTATGGTTTTATATGATGCTTTATGTAATTGGTTGGGATGTGTTCTAATGTAGCATAGATGTTTTGTTTCCTATGTTTCCTTGCATTTACATTATCAGGAATGTAACTATGCATAAAAATATCATTAGTTAGTGGAAATTCATATTTATTTAAATTTTCTGAAACATTTATCCACCAGTGACTTTTTATTTGTTTTTCATGATCAAAGGAGATTGAGTTATTTCTTCTCCCAGTATGACATAAACATTCCTCAGTGACTATGGATGTAATTATTATAGTATTACAACATAACGATACTAATATTCTCGGAAAAATAAATTTTTTAGTAGATGTGGGAAGTAGAATGTAACATAGTGATTCTATTCCTAAATCTGAATATTCATAGAGAGTGATCAAAGAAATATTAGTGAAAAATTTATATATTGGAGATATTTCAAGTATAGGATCTAATTTATAGATTATAGTGAAGTTGGCATTGGTGCTTCAAGTTGATGAGTCCTATTTGGTGGATTTGGAGGTGGGGATCAAGAGAGATCAAGTTTTTTTTGTGGTTCCCTTGATGTTTGGTCTGAGGATGAAAAAACTTGGTCTTATTCCATGGAATTATTTTTGTTCCATCCATGATGTTTGATATGGTTCCCTGTGAGTTACATGGTTTTCCATTAAAAGTATATCCTGACATGTTAAATATGTATCAAACCTTGTGAGGTCTATTTTTTTTCTTGGTTGAAGAATTCAGTTTCATAGTTTATTTCTTAATGCCCAGTCTTAAAAAATGTTAAGGATAAAAACCATGATGCCATTAATTTTCTCCATCAATTAAATTTTCCATATTATAAGTGGTAGAAAATCTCGAAGAAAATTATTTTAGGTTTACCTTGATCTCTAGAAGGCTATGATGATATATTGTTGATAGATAATCACTTATTGAAATCATCCCACTTTATAGTAATCTGGGAGTCATTATCATTGAATGTTTTAGCGAGGTGGTACCAGGAGTAGGTTGTGAAACTTCATAGTATAATGATGATGATAATTTGTGATCAAAATCCTTAATTTACATCTACGGTGTGGAGTGGTCTTCATAATTCTATTTTTTATCCTTCATTACTTGCAACATATTTTCAATCGTAGACATCTGGTCAGATATGGAGTCTCATGGAGACTCTTTATTACATGATTCACTCTTGTGTCATAGATTTTTGAGGTTCATGGACGAGGATCCATCCATTGGTCACATTTTCTTAATATAAAATTTTCCTCTCCACCATATGTATAGAACAATTATAATATTTTTACAACAAACCTTGTTGTTCTCCATTGTGCTAGACCAAGTTTGGAGAATCATCAATTATAGGGTTTTAATTGGTACAATATAAAATTGAGATGGTTATTGTAATTCATGAGATGATGAATTTATCAAAATATTATAATAATTTATATTTCAATTATAGGAGGTGACCTCTATGGTTCAACTTTATAGATAATATTTTCTTGTAGGTCAATCATAATCATGTCAAGTTAGAGATTTGTCATGGGGGAAATCTTTATACGTGGTTTTTTGGGTCGTTCAAATGCAGCAGGCCTTTTGAATCATACCTTGGTGGCTCGATTGAGTAGATTTTGGCCCTCAATTGATTCCTTTGATAAATACATATTTGGATATGGTGGTATTCATAATCGATAAGTAGTGGGACTTCTCGACAAACTTCACATGATGGTTTTCTTTTCTATTGAAGAAGTCATGATTATTTCATGGTCCAATGTCTCTTGAGTTTGTAATGGGTGACCCTTTTATATATTTTGTTGGTTGGTTGATCTACACGTCAATCAAGATACTCATATGATGGTGTTGTGGGTAATATTTCCAAAACTCCCACATCCCTTTCCAAATCACTCCATTTTACACATGAAAGGGAACACGGTAGGATCATATTGGGGATTTCATAGTAGGATTGATGCTCTGTGTCACCTAATTTTACCATGAATATTCACTGAATTTGATGTGTCTAGATCACTAGTTCAGTGGATTTGGATCACTGTTGGGGAAGAATTCAGATGTAAATAAAAGGTTGTTCTTGTATCCTAGAATGGGTTTTGCTCGATCTGTAATCTCTTGGAAAATTCTATCCACTCTTGTCAGCATGAACATAAAGACTAGAATTCTAGACAGTCTCTTGTGCCAGAGGGTGCCCAATAGATCAAATAAATAGAATGGATTCCGATGATACTCACTTCATGAAGGTGGACATATTGGCTGATCCTAATCCAATGGTGGTGGACATATTTAAGTGGTTGTGAAGCAACTTTTCTATGTGTTATCTATCATATCAAGAATATACAAGGTCATGGTATCCTTTAGATTTTGATTATACTAGTATCCTTTATTATGCAGATGTTGGTCGAATTGGAAATGGACTTGTTGAAATAGAAAAAAAAGGGTCATAAATCATAAATGTAGGAATTTCCACGAGAAGTGGGGAAGTGGGTGAATGTTGGGGAAGAGCTAACCATAGATTTACCATTTTATCGATTAACACCAGCAATAATTCTGATTGTTTGGGATATGATACTTCAAGTTAGGACCTAAATAGTTCAGGGAGACACTCAGCGCCCGAGTCGGGGGGTGGGGAGAGAAATTCCAAACATTTGGATAATAGTGTAAAGTGACTATCTGGTAGAAGGATTTATAGACCATGGAGGAAAAAGTCGAGAAATGAAAACAGGGACCCAATAGTTTTATTTATATCAAGAAGACATATTCCAATAGCCACAAGGACTAATCATACCTTTCATGATGTATGGAGACAAGATTAGTTAATAAAGGAAGGACCAAGGTAAGGGAGGGTGAGTCATCTAAAATATATCAGGTAACTTAGGAAATGATGAATTCTGTGAGTCGAAGTGGAGTAATTGAAGGTTGTTTCTCCAAGGATAATGTAAGAACCCGGATCTTAGTTTTCAGGTATGTTTTTCCTTTTTCTGGAGTTTTTGAGAAAAATGATGTTTCTGGAAATTTTTGAAGTACACACCACATAGTTTCTGAGTACACGCTGTGTACTCTTTTCCCACTCGAAGCCGTGTGATGGTAGTGTCCGGTCCACACAGATGGTGTGGGGGGGGGGTGACGTGGAGGCCGATTTTGGCAGAGTACGGAATGATCTACTATAGGCCATGTACTCTAAAATTACACACCATGTACTTTCTTTTTTTCATTAATCGGACCGGGGTCGTGCCCGATCACCATAAACATCTTCTTCAAGGTCGGGTTTGACCGAGAGACATCGTTCGGCTGTAAAACATCTCTAGATTCCCAAGCCTCCATCTGTTGGCCGATTCGACCGCCGTCAGTTGCTTTGGGACCACAACGGTGGGTTCTTCCTTCTTCTTGAGTTTCATTCCATGATTCTTCATCTTTCTCAAGTTATAGTGGTTTGAGCATTTTGTCCATTTTCTCAGATCTACGACGGTCAAGGCAGAATCTGTTGTCGTGGTTCAAGTATATCAATCTCCTTGGAACGAGGAGGGTGGTTTGTGCCATACCGTTCGTAGTCTTTGAGTTTTATGTGCAAATACCACCAATGCCCGTGAATGGTGTATTGCGTGTTTACCCTTTTTCCCTTGTTGTTTTCCAACCCTGATTTTATGCCTGTGTAGAGGTAAATTAATCATGTTAGAGGATAATTTTTTGTGCATGGATGTTTTTCCCATGGTTTTCTCTCTTTAAAACCTTTGGGTCTTGTTAGCCTTTTGTCGTTATGTCTGTTGCCATTCCTTTTGTCTATAGGTTGGAATGTTTTGTATTACATGATTTTTGCCTTGTAGACTATTATCCAAGTATGTCAATACGTGCACTTTTGTTAGCCAAGTAGCTCTGTAGGATTACTTTGGCCTTATAGAATTATCATGCACTGACTGGCACGGGGCTGTGTGAACCTGTTGCTATAGACTATAAGGGATAGACCGAGTGAGATTCCCAAAGAGTCCTTGACATTATAGACTATAGGAGGGTAGACCGAGTGAGCTACCTCAGTGAGTCTTAGACATTTTAGGCCACGAGGGATAGACCTAGTGAGCTTCCCAGAGTGCCTTCAGATTTTATAGACTACATGATGGTAGACCGAGTGAGCTTCCTCAGAGAGTCTTACATTGTTTGAATCTTTTTAAGAACCTTCCCAGGCTAGAGGAGGAATTGACCGAGTGAGATTCCTCAGAGAGTTTTTAGTATACCTGAAACTATAATAGGAATTGACAAAGATATCTTCCTCAGAGAGTCTCTAGACCATGGGGCTAAGAGGTTTAGACTGTGTGATCTTCCTCATATAGTCCCTGACTACCCTAGACTATAAGGGGAATTGACCGAGTGAGCTTCCCCAGAGAGCCTCATAAATTCGTATGACCAAGCCAGAGGGGTTAGGCTAAGTGCACTGCCCAGAGGGTTGTGGTAATTCTTGGTTAGGACCAGAGGGAATGGCTGCGGGTAATTTCCAGAGGTTTTCTTGTTTGTGTTAGCAGATTTGATCATTGCTGTTATTGGTTGTGGATTGATTACTATTGTATATCATCCTCCTTCACTAGTTACTGTTTACTGCCTACTGCTTGTTGTAGTTGTTTACTACTTATTGTACATTTACATGCTATATACTCACTGACTGTTACACACAGATCTTCAGGTGGTTTCCTACTGGGATTTTATCACACACCCTGTTTGGGTATTGCTTTTGGGACCAAGCAGACTATGTTGTTGTAGGTATAGACAAGGGAAAGCACCCTTTGACTTCTGTAACATGATTTCTGGGAGAAAAAGAGCATGTGACCAAGCTTTGGCTTATGATTCTGAGGAGAATTTTTAGTTTTCTATTGTACTTTTTTGGTACTGTGTTGTTTTTTACCATTGTGACTTGTTTGGATGTTTTCCTAGACTGGTATCTTGTATCATTCCATATATACATATGTGATCCAGTTTATTTATCTAGTCTTCTGCTGTTTATTGTTGTTGATTATTCACTGCTTATGATATTGCATGATTATTTATTTTCACTTTGTACTCTTCCAATGAGTACATAGATTCCCAACTATCACACCCAAGTCCCTCACTGCTAGTCGGCAGCCTCTGGCATTTGGGGAAATGTGCTTGAGGCCATGTGACCAACCGGGTATGGGGCACCTTTGGGTGGCTTCCGGAACAGGGATGTTACAAAGTGGTATCAGAGGAGCTCTTTTATCTTTCTTTACTGTTTGGAGACTTTAGCCAGGGATAGGATGGATTCAGTTTTTGGTAATAAGATGTTCTTGGAAGTAGCTGACCCTTGTACATGGAAAATCCATACTACCTTGTTTATTGCAATTTACTGGTTTTTAGATTTTACGGTTTATATGATTTCATCTATAGTGATTCACATGCCTTGTTCTATTATTGATTTGATCTTACGGTTCTATTTCTGTCTCAACCCGATGAGATGAGGGTATTCCTTCACATGCATTATATAGGAACTTATTAGAAATCACATGCCATTCATTCTTGCAAATTCCATATAGGGTGCATTAGCGATTTCATGTTGTTGTGATAGACTCTATGTAGATTATGTATGTTGTTGTGATATATGCTTGATAGAATCCCTTCTATTTTGATAGAGAAATTTATTGTGTTACACTTTGCATCAATGAATGCCAAATTATGATTCTTGAGGTGTTATGGGCCCTCTTTAAATAGAAGTTGGTGGATCATGATCATGTTTTCTATTTTACATGATTGTAGAAGATTCCAAGATTGGATTCGTGGGGAGTATGGGACCTTACAGATTAGAATATGGCACCTCTTGGCCTTGTTTTCAGTGTTTCTGGGCTTCTGGGCAGTTTCTGAGCTAATGCCCAAAAAAACCCAGAGTACACGGCGTGTACTTTCCGGATACACACAGTGTTGTTTTCAGGCCGTGTCACTGACTGTGTGAGTAGAAAAACGGTGTCGTGAAAATAACTTCAAGAACACGGCATGTACAGTAGGTGCACTCCATGTAGTTTATAGTCGTGTACCCGGACGTGTCACTAACAACACAGGCCGAGGAAGCTCGAGTAGAACACACCGTGTTGGTTAAGAACACATTGTGTAGTTTTGTCCCAAGTACCCGGCTATGTCACGAACAACACAGGTCGGTCTTATCTTCTCATATACCTATTGTGTTTGTTTGGAACATGCCGTGTGAGTAAAACCATGTAGAAGACCATTTAACTTACAACACGGGCCGCCGAGGCCATGTCTAGTACACGTCGTGTCTCTAGGGAACTTGTCGTGTAGTCTGCGGTTAGTTTGGACTGTGTGGGTTAGCCATGTAAGGAGACTCGGGTAGGGGTTTAGGGCTCAAGTACATGCCATGTGTGGGAATGACACGCCGTGTGGTTTTGGGTGTTACACAACCAGTAGTGGTGGGAGTGCATGCCCATGTTAATGGCTAAAAGTATATGCCCTGTAGGTTTTATACACGCCGTGTAGCCGTGTTTTTTAAAACATGATAGTTTTGTCCCCCTCTTCCAGTTTTATACTCCTGTGTTTTCAGTCTTTGTTATCCCGGTCTAAGGTGTGGTTTTGATCTTTCAGATCTATTCCTCAGAGAGGTCCTCTAGTTATACGTCAATTGTCGGACGGTGACCAGACACCGGATATGGCCGATCAGGGACTTCCTGTTGATCCACCTGCTGTTCCAGCCTTGGCACCAGCAGTTATACCCATCACAGGCACTGATATTCTGTTCAGGGAGGAATTCCTGAGGATGTTACAGACTTTTCATGGAGCTTTTCCTCTTACCCCGTCGATGGCTGAGTTGATGAGGTTTTTTCAGAAGCATCGTCCTCCTACTTTCTCAGGGGATGGAGGACCCGAGACTGTAGAGTCATGGTTTGAGGCCCCTAAAACTATCTTCGAGCATATGGAGATACCCCCAGAGAAGAGGGTAAAGGTTGCCACCTATATGCTCTGGGACACCATGAAGAGGTGGTGGGAGGTGATCTCGTAGTCAGGACGCCAGTATAGTATGTCATGGGATGAGTTTTGACGCACCTTCTATGACCACTTCTATCCGGAGACCCTGCGGGATGATCAAGCCTTGGAGTTTATGAGTCTGTAGCAGGGTACTCTTTCTGTTATGGAGTACTTGTCTCACTTAACTGAGCATCATCATTTCACACTGATCCTATCAGGTGATGAGTTTTTCTTTTCTAGGAAGTTCGAGGATGGTCTCAGTTAGGAGATCTGTTCCCAGGTGAATATCGTACAGTTGACTTCTATATCCTCCATCATCAACCAGGCGCTGATTACTGAGCACAATCTGAGGGATTCTGGAGTAGTGAGCCAGGGTGGTTCATTATCCAGAGCTGGTGTTCCTCCTACGGATAGTAGGAAGCGTTGCAAAGAGTTTTCTTGTGGAGATCGTGGTTCATTGATGCGTCTTCCGGTAGCCAGGTTGTATGCTACCAATGTGGTATGAGTGGGCATACTAGGCCTTAGTACCAGAGAGATCTGATAGAGTGCCAATCTTGCGGCAAGATGGGTCATCTTCAGCACGTCTGTCACATCTTCTCACCTACAACTGGTTGTAGGGGCTCTTCTATGACCCCGCATTATGGAGTTGCTTCGCCAGTTTCCCACCATTCTGGGAACTGGAGTTCTTCCGTCTGTTCGGGCCGATGTGGAGGTCGTGGCCGTGGTGGTCAGTCACCAGGTCATCAGTGACAATAGAGTGGATCAGTTCAGAGCGATCATCCAGGGGCGCAAGGCTGCGGTGCAGGACAGTCTTTCGCCATGGAGCAGACCTATCATGAGCAGGACCCCGGACCTTCTACAGTTCGAGGTATGATCTTAGTAGCCTCAGTTTTATGTTCATCTCTTTTTGATACCAGTGCTTCGCATAGATTTATCTTTATTGCTATTTTGGAAAACCTTGGGTCCTATATCGTTTTGTCTGCCAACTTGTTGACTCATGACACACCATTGGGAACGAGGAAATCTATCGTACGTTAGTGCGTAGAGTTCCCTCTTGAGGTTGTGGGGTGCCATTTCATGTGGGACCTATATGTCCTAGAGATGACAGGCTATGATGTCATTCTCAGTATGGATTGGTTGGTTCCCTTCCAGGCTGTCGTCGATTGCTATTTCTGGAGGGTGAGTTTCATATCACCAGAGGGCAGATCATTCCTTCATAGAGGCGAGTGGGATGGCCAGGCAGGTAGAGCTAGATCAGATCATCATAGGCTAGGGGAAGATACAGAATAGATTTCCAATCATTATCTAGATGACCAGGGGACTTCATAGTTAGACTTTCCCCCAGTGGTGGATCATTTCAGGGATATTTTTTCTGGAGGACTTTTCAGGTTTTCCTCCGTAGCATGAGGTAAACTTCTCAATTGAGCTCATGCCAGGAGGGGCACCAGTGTCTATTCCTCCTTATAGGATGGCTACACCCGAGTTGAAGAAGTTCAAAAAGAAGCTGGAGGAGTTGCAGGAAAAGGGTTTCATCCGACCCAGTACTTCTCCATGGGGTTCGCCAGTCATTTTTGCGAAAAAAAGACTACACCCTTGGGCTTTGTGTGGATTATCAGAAGCTAAACTAGTTGATGGTCAAGAACCGATATCCCTTGCCGAGGATAGATGACCTATTTGATCAGGTTCAAGGAGCCTGAGTGGTCTCGAAGATCGACTTGAGGTCCGGTTATCATCAGTTACATGTTAGACCATTAGATATACCTCTTACAGCCTGCAAGAGTAGGTATAGTCTATACAAGTATACAGTCATGTCGTTCGGTCTCACGAATGCGCCTGCAGTTTTCATGGCACTATTGAACCGAGTGTTCCATCCATACTTTGACTCCTTCTTCGTGGTCTTTGTGGATGATATAATGGTGTACTCCCACAGTTGACATGACCAAGACACACATCTTGAGATCATTCTGAATACAATAAGAGATCATTGGCTGTATGCTAAACTATAGAAGTTCCACTTTTGGATGGACCATATTCACTTCATGGGTCATGTCATCTTAGAGGCATAAGTATCTGCGGACCCAAAGAAATTGAGAGCTATATTTACCTGGGAGTAGCTGAAGAATTTCATTGAGGTACAGAGTTTTCTAGGGCTGGCAGGATACTACAGGTGTTTCATACAGGACTTCTTGTGCCTAGCACCACCATTGACACGTCTGACCGAGAAGGGAGAGAAGTTTGTATGGTCAGATTATTATGAGTTAGCCTTTCAGGAACTGAAGGGGAGGTTGACGTCAGCACTGATACTTGTCTCTCCAGAGCCGGGAAAGGGCTACACTGTTTACTATTATGCTTCATGTATGGGGCTGGGAGCTGTGCTTATGCAAGGAGTTGGAGTTGTTGCATATGGGTTTCGGCAGTTGAGGCCACATGAGTGGAATAACCCTTTGCACGATCTTGAGTTGGAAGCTTTTGTTCATGCCTTACGCTGTTGGAGAAACTACCTTCTAGGAGATCACTTTGTGGTTTTTACCAACCACAAGAGTCTCAAGTATATCTTCACTCTGTGTGATCTTAATCTGAGACAGTGTAGGTGGGTTGAGTACCTTCAGTCCTTTAAATTCGAGCTCGCCTATACGCCAGGAAAAGGCAACGCAGTGGAAGATGCGTTGAGTAGGAGAACTCATATTCAGGTAGTTCAGGAGGCCAGCAGTGCGTGGCAGCTTATGGATTTGTTCATTGAGATGCACTTGGAAGTTCAATAATGACAGGGGAAAACTTTTCTATCTTCTGTACCTGTTAACTCTACACTACTTGATCGGGTACGGATGAGGCAACTATCATACTCATAAGGAATAGTCCTGCCGGAGAGTGTGTCAGGAGAGGACCCTCTTCCTGGATGGACAGTGGGCGAGGATGAGATCTTGTGTTTCCATGGTAGCGTATGGGTGCCATCAGGCATACGTGAGGAGCTGATGCTGGATTTTCATTCCTCGGTTTGGCAGTTCATCCTGGCATCACCAAGATGTATCGTGACCTACATCTGCATTACTAGTGGCCATGTATGAAGAAAGATGTTGATGGTTTTTTCATGAAATGTTCTGCATGTCATCAGGTGAAAGCAGAACATTAGCTACCAGCAGGGCTTTTACAGCTGTTACCCATTCCGAAGTGGAAGTGGAATGATGTCACGATGGACTTCTTGATCAGGCTACTGAGGTCACCTTGGGGAAGTGATGTTGTTTGGGTTGTCATCGATAGGCTTACGAAGGTTGCTCACATCTTTATGATCAAGGAGACCTTCAGTGTTGATGATATGGGACGATTTTACATCCGGGACATCGTACGTCTACATGGATTTCTACACTCCATTGTTTCAGATAAGGATGTGCGCTTTACTTCTCGGTTATGGAAGGGACTTCAAAAGGCTTTGGGTATACATTTACTTTTGAGTACAACAGACCATCCCCAGATAGATGGCCAGTCCGAGCGCACGATATAGGTGTTTGAGGATATGCTCTGAGATTTCATTCTAGGCTTTGGAGGATCTTGCGAGAAGCATATCCCTATGGTGTTGTTCACCTACAACAACAGTTTTCAGGTGACCATTCAAATGGAACCTTAAGAGGCTCTCTACGGTAGGCCTTTCCGATCACCTTTTTGCTCGCTAGAGGTAGGAGAGGCAGCTTTGTTGGGACCTCGTCTTGTTCAGGAAACCTTAGAGAAGATAGAGTTGATTCGTAAGAGTATGGCTACAGCACAGTCTCAACAGAAGTCGTATGTTGGTCAACAAAGACGACCTCTAGAGTTCGAGGTTGGAGATCAGTTTTTCCTATGTGTTGCACCAAGGTTGTGACACAAGAGGATTCAGAGACAGGGTAAACTTTCACAGTGCTACGTCATTCCATTTGAGGTGTTGGAGAGAGTTCGGTCAGTTGCCTATCAGTTGCAGTTACCCGAGAGGTATCGGGCCATGCACGATGTCTTCCATGTCTCTCAGCTCCGATGTTACTTTTCAGACCCATCACATGTCTTTTAGCCCAAGGAGGTTGAGCTCGAAGCAGATGCATCGTTTGAGGAGCATCCCATCTGGATTGTCCATCGTAGTACGAAGTTTCTCTGTGGGTGGTCAGTTCATTTAGTACGGGTGCTTTGGAAGCATGGGTGGGTGCAGGACGACACCTGGGAGAGGGAGGCCGATGTACGATCGCAATTGGTGGAGCTATTCAGGGTTTCTTATTCTACGCCTCGCTAGGGAAATTTGGGGATGAATTTCATTAAGGGGGGATGTTTTTAAGAACCTGGATCATCATTTTCAGGCATGTTTTTTCTTTTTTGGTGTTTTTGAGAAAAATAATGTTTCTGGAAATTTTTGAAGTACACGCCGTGTACTTTCTGAGTACACATCGTGTACTCTTTTCCCGCTTGAACCCATGTGCTGGCTATGTCTGGGCCACACACACGGTGTGTAGGGGTGATGTGGAGGCTAATTTTGGCGGAGTATGGAAAGACCTAGTACATGCCGTGAACTCTAAATGTATACGCCATGTACTTTATTTCTTTTCCTTAATCGGACCGGGGTCACACCCGATCACCATAAACGTCTTCTTCTAGGTCTGGTTCGACCGAGAGACATTGTACGATCACAAAACTTCTACGGATTCCCGAGCCTCATTCTATTGGCCGATTCAACCACCGTCAATTGCGTTGGGACCGCAACGATGTGTTCTTCCTTCTTCTTCGGTTTCATTCCTTGATTCTTCCACTTTCTCAAGTTATCGTGGTTTGAGAGTTTTGGAAATTTTCTCAGATCTACGACTTTCAAGGGGGAATCAGTCATCGTGGTTCATGTAGATCGATCTCCTAGGATCGAGGTAGGTGGTTTGGGCCTTACAATTCAATGTCTTTGAGTTTTATGGGAAAATTCCACCAATACCCGTGAACGGGGTATTGCGTGTTTACCCTTTCTCCCTTGATGTTTTCCCACCATGCTTGTATTCTTTTGTAGATGAAAATTAATCATGTTAGAGGATAATTTGTTGTGTTTGGATGTTTTTTCCATGCTTTTATCTGTTTACAACCTTTGGGTCTTTTTATCCTATGGCCGTTATGACTATTACCAGCCCTTGAGTCTATAGTATGGAGTGTTTTGCATTACATGCTTGTTACCTTGTAGACTATAAGACAAGTAGCTCTATAGGAGTACTTTGGTTAGCCAAGTAGCTCTGTAGGTGTACTTTGTCCTTATAGCATTATCATGCACTGACTGGCACAGGGCTGTGAGAACCTGGTGCTATAGACTATAAGGGATTGACCGAGTGAGCATCCCAGAGAGTCCCTGACATTATAGATTACGAGAGTGTAGACTGAGTGAGCTTACGCAGGGAGTCTTAGACATTATAGGCCACAACGAATAGACCGAGCGAGCTTCCCAAAGTGCCTTCAGATTTTATAGAATATAGGAGGGTAGAACGAGGGAGATTCCTCAGAGAGTCTTACTTTGTTTGAATCTTTTTAAGCACCTTCCCATGATAGGGGAGGAATTGACCAAGTGAGATTCCTCAGATATTCTGTGGTATACCTAAGGATATAGGAGGAATTGACCGATATAGCTTCCTCAGAGAGTCTCTAGACCTTGGGGCTAAGAGGGTTAGACTGTGTGATCTTCCTTAGAGAGTCCCTGACTACCCTAGACAATAAGGGGAATTGTCCGAGTGTGCTTCCCCAGAGAGTCTCATAAATTCGTATGACCAAGCTTGAGGGGATAGGCTGAGTTCACTGCCCAGAGGGTTGTGGTACTTCTTGGTTAGGACCAGAGGGGATTTCTTTGGGTACTTTCCATAGGGTTTCAAGTTTGTGTTAGCTGATTTTCTCACTGCAGTTGTTGGTAGTGGATTGATTATTGTTGTGTATCATCCAGCTTCACTACTTACTGTTTACTACCTACTGCTTGTTGTTTCTATTTAATACTTATTGTACTTTTACCTACCATATACTCACTGACTGTTAGGTACAGATCTTCGGGTGGTTTCCTACTAAGATTTTATCTCACAACCTTTTTGGGCCATGGTTTTGGGCCCAAGAAGACTATGTTGTTTCAGGTATAGACAAGGGGAAGCGCCCTTCGACTTCTAGAACTTTATTGCTTGGAGCAGGAGAGCATGGGACCAGGCATTGTCTTGCGATGCTGAGGAGCTATTTTAGTTTTCTTTTGTACTTGTTTTGGTACTATGGTGTTTTCATCATTGTGACTTGTTGGGTTGTTTTCCTAGACTTGTATCTTGCATCATTCCAAATATACATATGTGCTCCGGTTTATTAATCTAGTCTTCTGCTGTTTATTGTTGTTGATTATTCTCTGCTTCTAATATTGCATGTTTATTTATTTCCAATGTTTACTCTGCCAATGAAGGCATAGTTTTCCCACTATCAAACCCAAGGCCCTCGATGCTAGTCGGCGGCCTCTGGTGTTTGGGGAAATGCACTTGAGGCGATGTGACCAATCGGGTACGGGGCGCCTTTGGGTGGTTTCTGAAACTAGGACATTAAAGATTAATCACTTTATATGTATGCTGAAAAATAACGATATTGAATCTAATAAGATGTACTAGCATGTGATGACCATATTTCATCTCCACATGATCTATCCGGAAAGGAGGCTAATGTTGGGGAAGTTTAATCAGTATACAAAGCTGGCATGCAACATGTTGCAGATACATTAACCAGGGGAAAATCATGGAACCATCTTATGAAATCTATGGAAGGGATGATAGAGAATTTCCTAATCATTGTAGCATTTTTGTTTGACGTCTAATGGATGAATAAGAGACCAACCCAAGAGGAAAAAAACTAGGAGCAGGGCGATTGGATTTTTAAAAAATATTTAATCTAGACTAGAGGATTCAAAACTAATAAGATTATAGTTTAAGAGTTCTTACAAGCATGGGAAAATGTGTTAGATAAATATGAATATTTAATAAAATATGATCATGATAAAAAATTTAACATAACTTTATATATAATAATTTTTTGATGACGCATCTAACTCATCTATGTTTTCCTTTAATAATTTTTCTATCTTCTATATTGTTGGTTCTCTTGGATTAACATGAAGGATTAAAACTTTTCCCACAAAAGTGTTTTAATAAAAAATACTTTTGGGTCAGTACCTCAAGTTTAATATGTATTGATATTATATTTTTATTTTATTTCCTTTGGATATTGACCATTATATTTTATGAGTTGGTTTAATCTTATTTCTTGTTCTAGCTAATGTTTCTTATGTGAGGTATATCCCTTGAGAGAGTGTTTTGGAACTAGTTGTTGTTTTTGATGTGTTCTTTTTTAATTTTCCCTTCGATGAGGTGGTTGTGATATTGAGATGGTGAGATAGTTGATTTTTATCTCATGATATGGCTGTTCAGATGACCATTTTTAGTTTTTCTATCTTTTTTTGATTTGAATTCTCGAGGATAATAATTTTTTCATTAGAATCTAATGTATGATATGAAATATATGTACAATGAACCTTTTTCTATTATGAGGCTCAGATTTTTATTATATACTTTACATGTGTCTATATTTGTTTAGTTGCTAAAATATTGATGTAGGGAGAATATACAACTAGTATGTGTTTTTTATCAACCATTCACAGTTCATTGCTTGTTAAGAATGGTTCACTGGGTGTATCTTGGTGTGAAAGTATTTGAAATTAAATTATTTGAGGTGGCGATTCTTTGGTGACATCTGATTCATGACATTTATGTCCTGTGTAATGGTTACATGCCACATATATTTCATATGTTGTGAACTTATTATAGTGAAATTGCATCTAGTTTTAACTCAAACCCTATGGAATCTATTGATTCATGGATATCTGACAACCCCACATTCAATATTTTCATATCCCTTCGATATGGATTGATGCTTTTCATCCAATATTCAATCTTTCGTAATCTGAGTTGTTCTGATTTGAGTTCTATCTTTATTTCTTGAACTTTCTTCCTTGTTTAGTCAAATTTTCCTCTTATTCTTCCTTTCATGGGATGGATATTCATCCTTCTTTTCAAATGTATTTTTTCATGGTTTGTTGTTGTTATTGTTTTGGTGAAACATCCTTTGGGAGATGGGGAATTTTTTGGTTGATGTGAATGGGTTCCACAAAGTTTTTATTATATCGTGTGAATAATGTGGATGCCTTTTTTGTTAGGGGATTCATTTATTCTGATTTCATCAAGTGAAATCGTAAATTGATCATGATTTATCCCTTTGTATCAAAACAAATTTAACCTAATAATATTGAACCATTTAAAAGAAATTGGTTATTGTCACACATTTATGATGTTTATGCTTTATACCATGATAACGGGTAATCTATTATTTTTATAGAAAGTGTGATACCTATGATATTCTTTGTTACCATGTTATTATGCTTAGAGTAGAAAGTTGTTATTGAAAAATAATTTACTACTAGATTATATTTAAAATTACTGAAGATTCATCTTAATAATCCTATGTAATTTGTAATGTGGTGAAAATAAAATTCATACTTTTATGCATGTTAAATAAAATTTGTTCTGACATGATAATGGAATTGATAACGATATGAAACATGAAAATTCCTATGGATATATTTTTTTAAAATACTATACATTTAATATCGTAGTTATCATTGTTGATTAAATCTTGTTTTAATGATTAGAAAATATTTAGAATTTGAAATATAGTCATTTCTTTCTTCATAGGTTTCCATGAGTTAGAACATTTGAAAAATAAATCGGTTTAGTCAAGATTCAATATCAACCAGTTTTGTGATAAATATAGTTCCTGGGGATATTGGTTCAAATATATTTTGAACGTCATGTGCCTTATGATGGATAGATGATATCTTGTTTATGTGTGAAGGAAAAATTACTTCTTTGAGGACCAAATTTCTCTCTTGGATATGCATGCTTGTTTCCTATTTCATTGGTGATGTGGGACTGATATGGTTTTTCATGGGATTTTATTTTTGATATGGGGTAGGGAGGATAAAATATGATATTATATAGGTATGGATGATCCTTGGATGGATGACGTAATGTGATTTGGGAAGGGAGTCCCAGATGAGGTTAAAGCTGTTGGCACCGTTGATGGTGATATACATTGGGATATTCATGTGTGCTGAGAGGGATGATACTTTAGATGATATAGTGGGTTGAAGTTGGGATTAAATATTTATGGGATGGTAATAGCAATGATTCTTTTCTATTAATCCATTTATTTGTTGATGTCTTGGTTTCTTTTTTATCAATATTCCATTCCCTAAAACATGAGGCAGATGGATGTGCTTGTTTCAATGTTTTTCTCTTGGAGGAAACATATGATGGTTTTCCTAGAGTTTGTTAATTATGGAATGATGCAGATAGTGAATAGATATTTCTTTACCAACATGGTTGGATAATGATTGAATCAAATGATAGACATTGGGGATATTCATACAAGGTGTACTATTATGAACATAGAATGTATATATAAATAGTTTTTTAGGTCAGCCGAAGTTTGTTGGATTATGGGCATGATATTACTATTTCATGGGTTTTCATGAGCTATTTAAGATTCATGGTCGATGTTTTCATTACATCTTTCGTACTTGTACTTCCCTTTTTAGTTATTTTAGTACAATATGAAATTTCATTTTTGTACATCATATTTAATTATATATATATATATAATCATGTATAAGCGGGTTTTGTTTTTTGTGTGTCATTCATATATCTAATTTCCAAATGTTTTTTAGAGGTTAATGCTTCCCATATGCATGTTTATAATACCATCTATGCTAGTTTCCATCCCAAGGACTACTGGTGGTAGTAAATGGTCAATCACTATCTCTCTCATAACATTATGGTATGTTTTTTGGGAGGTTTTAGGAAATTATGTTATTAAAAGAACATGTTGAAGGATATGATAGTTTTTTGAGTTAAGAAAAGGTGAGGTGACCTCAGTTGTTAGGAAAATTGTTTTAGCTAAATTTAGTTAGTAATTTAAATAGAGATGACTTTATGAGACCTATGTATTTAAGTCCACCGATGATGTAACGAAAAATTAATTAAATTTACTAGCCTTACTAAATGAAGTGAAACTATTTGTAGGGTACGTTCCTAGGAAATGATCATGTATCATTCTTTTTGGGAATATGTCTGAAATGGGTAGATTGTGGGATAGGCTAAATCCTTAATAAGATAACTAAATAAAAATTATTTTTAAATATTAAAAATTCTAGGAGTTGTACCTCTTATAGATTTTTCAATTTCAAGATTTGATGCAATTGAACATCCTCTATAGGTATCTATAAAATGTGATCAGAAGGATGTACAAGTTGATCCTCATAGGGTAGGGGATAATGATAAATATGATTGGGGTGGAAAATATTAGTGTTTAACCACCAGGTATGCAGAAGTATGAGGGAACCATTTCACATTTATTCAAAGAAGAATGGTTATATAAGGTTATGATATCATTCATTTTGATCCTTGATCATAAAGAGCACAGAGTTTCATTGCCTATGATGACACTTCCTAGAGGGGAATGGGATTGTAGGATATTTTTCCTTGAGGATCGTATGGAGTCATTAATCTCATGGGAGGAGTTTAGAGATTAGTTTAGAAGAGAGTTCCTTTCATCAAATTTGAAGGTGGCTAGTTGTCAGGATCTACTTACCCTATCGTAGGGGAGATCCCATGTGCAATAGTTTTGGATCCCTTTTACGACCCTTATATAGTATACTGTATATCGGTTACTATATGAGGATACTAAAGAGATAAAATTTGAGGGGGTTTTGAATCCATATATCCAACACTAGTCCACCCTATTAAACTGAAGTATTATCTCAAGGTGCTCGCAAGATGATAGGTTATTAGGATGATTCTAATAAAACCCTTGTATTTATGAAGGTGGATTCATCAAGATCTCTCATGACATAGTGAAATAGTCATAAGTTCTCAATTCTCATGACATAAGATATTTAGACATCCAAGGGTATGTCCCAACACTCATCATTTCAATTATCTGTGAGAGACAACACATCAACCTATTCCAAGTGATGTGATGCATTATTTTCTTATGGGGGGGGGGGGATAAGGTCTTCAATCATGAGAGTACATGGAATTTTTGAATAGTCATCATATTCTTGGTTTTACACTTCAGGTTCCACCATTAGAGAAGTTTTAGTCAATGATGAAGCGCTAGGTTTTTCTAGTCTATGATCAGCAAAGAGAATATGGGATAGGCAGATCTCATCTCGGAGATTCTCTTTATCCCCTTAGATGAGAGTGTGGTTATGGCGGTGGTGGTCCGTAAGATCATAAAGGTTTTGTAGTTGGTTATTTTCTAAATATTTATTTAATTCTTCCATTTCCAGTTGATATAGATATCATCAGAGGAAATAATTTCTTAATTTTTACATTGTTAATTATTTTTTTGTTAAAGAATAACAAACTCCAATATATCACCTTCCACCATCCATGATTTTTAACGATATCTAGAGATGATAACCATTCCCACTATATTGACTATTTGAATTGGAGGTCAGGATTACTTCAATGTAGTATATATTGAGGGGTATCTACTGTTGGGGTGACTCATTTTTTGTAATATTTTTTATGTTTGGAGATATAGTTGTAGGACATCACGACATGTATTGTTTGGTTTTACATAATGAAGTATATAATGGATTAATTAAAGAGATGGGTTGTGATATATAATGTTGATGGAGAGACAATACTGTTTTTTTATAAATGTGATTATCAAATGGTCTAGAGTCATGGTCTATACTTATCGACTATGATGGATGATCTGACACTATGCTCGTCAGAGTTTATAAGTCAGCATCTCCACATTTTTTAGAACAATACCTTGATGTATTTCTATAAGAGGTTGTATCATTACCCTCGTGATGGTTTATAGAGCTTGGGATCAATCTATATACATGAATGTATCTCATCTTGGTGTATCTATATAGGATGGTTCTTTTTGAGTTGTGACAGTTGGGATTACAACACAATAATCATATATAGTGAGTTTTAATTTGGACTAGTGTTTGAAATTGGGGTACACATGTTTTTTATGGATAAGCATAATGGGTTTTTATGAATTTGAATTGATTACTATATCATTAACCATGTTAATGTAAAGAACTGTAATCCACTTATACATTTTGATCAGCTAAAAAGAAAATGTTTTGTTAACTATAGATATATATTCAAGATATTATTAGACGTGGGAGATGATGAGGACAACCCAAAGACGAATGTATACACTCATCATAGTATTCATGAGTTCATTATGATTTCATTTGTTGTGATAAATTCATTATATATTTGTATGGGGTTTATGAACATATTTTATGGAGGGTTCCATAATATGATCATGTAGGTTTTAATTGAAGAAATTGTGGTTTACTCTATGTATGAGGATAATCATGGAGAGAATTTTTTTAATGAACCATACATTTATTAATGAAAATTCCACTTGATCTAATTAAATATAGTATAATTTAAAATGGTTATATAACATATCCACTTCTTTGGTTTTGTGGTTTTGGATTTCCAAATACCATTATGAATTGTTACCTTTGCTAATAAAGTCATTGAATATTGATCACATGAATAATATAAATATAGGGCTTTAACAAATCCAATTTTCTCAAACAAAGGAAGCGATGAACTCATCCAGTAGAATAACTCCATACAAATCCCATTTATCAGAGTTTGCAAAGGATGTTGCGTGATTGGGCTTCACTCTTGACCAAGCACAAGATGAGCATCAACACATTAAGCTCAAACGGAACTGCCTACATGAGAATTGGATGTTGAAAGAGTTTTCCACCCAAGAGATGTTATATGAGACCCCCAAAGAGTCTTTCACCTTCACACACCATACCCATAGGTCATATGTTGGTGTTATAAGGGTCTATGTTACAGGACCCTATTACAATGACTATGGGCATTATTATTGAATTGGATGAATAATATGCATTCATTTTATTATTGTTAATTTATAAATAGTTTTTGAAAAAAATAATATATTTTGTTAATATGTAATTAAAAAATCTATTTTGATCTATTAATGGGTTTTTAATTAAATTTTATTTTAATAAACAGTTATTACTAAATTAAATATTATTATATATAAATGATTGTATAATTTTTATGAATACAATTTTGATTTTTATTAAGGTTTGAAAGCCATTTTTGACAAAACATATGAATTTTCGATAAATGCCGGTTTTTATTTTCAAAGTAAAAAAATTCACAAATTAAGAAAATTATTTAGATAAAATAAATATTATTTTTTGAATCACAATGTCTAAATTATCCAATGGTTAATTTTTCATAATTTTCTGAGACAATAGAATTTTTACGTAAAAATTAAGTACCATTTAATTGTATAATGTGTTTTATGACATCATAATGACCTAATAGTGATGTAATAAAATAATATATAATAGAGTGTCATCCATTATATTTTATACCATTATAATAATGTAATTTTAGTTTTTTTTGGTTAATTTTACAAATATTTAGCGGACCCTCGAAAAATTAGTAAACATTTTATCTTTTTAAATTGATTTCCTTGAGAGTGTGACTCACCTCCACGTAATCAAGCCCACTATTTTAAGACGTTCGGACATTGAATATATAAAATAATTTTTTCCTCTCAAATTAGGCAAAAAACATGGTCAGAAACCAATAATTTGGCTTGTAGTTTTGTTTATTTTATTGTGTGGTGGCCAAACCGAAATAATAAATAATTTATTCTCTTTTCCCATATAAACCTACCCTAGATCCCACTTACTCTTCACTAAAATAATTTTATGCTCTTTAAAACTCTTCCCTACTACTTTATAATCTTCCCATGTCTCCCCAAGCACCCTTAAATCCTCTCTCAGGCTTCTCCCAGGCCTTTGGGATCACACTTCCATGTAAGGGATTTCTTCATTTCTCATTTTTTTCCAAATATCATTATGTTGTTATACCATTTTTTTCTCAATTAAAAATGTTGGGGTATTATTTTCTACATCCCTTATACTTTCCTTCCTATTTATTAATGATGAGGGGCCTCTTTCTATCTCATTAATTTCTCCCATTTACACTTGTTACCGTGCCAAATTATATAACAAATTTCTCTTTTCTCATTTACATTGCAGAATTTTTTTTTATATTATGCATATGAATTATGTTAAATATGTTAGGATATTATTTTCCATGAACCTCTTACTATCCATTTTAGGTATAAATTATTAGATACTTATTTCCCTCTTATCTACCCATTTCACGATTTCAATTTTACGTTGTTATGCTGCCGAAGTTACACAAAAATTTCCTATACCAAAATCATCATGTAAGTGAATACCATACACATTTATTTATCAACAGTATTCACCTCTATGATCAAGTAATTGATTATGGAGAACATGAATTTATGTATTCCACATCTCTTATACGTGTAATAAATTATGATTTTTAAATAATCCATGTTGTATGATCTGTGTGGAATACTTTTGCATGAAATGAAATGTTTATAAATGGTGAACCGTAATAGTGCTTCAATCCATTAGGTAAATATTAGTATCATGATAAGTCAAATTAAATTAGTGTTTACTCATTCAAATTCATTTTTAATGATAGTTTACTCAAGCCCCGGGTTCAATGTGCCTTAACTCATGCTAATTCCATGTTCTGTGTGGTTTCAACGTTTACATGTTATGATAATCATGCTATTTCATGCCTTTATGTTAATGTTTCTCTTTTGATCCATTTATATGACTATTTCATAAAATGTACTATATTCTTGATGTTAGGCCTTTTTTACTATTTCTCTGTGATATATAGATCACCATTTTCTTATGCATGTCCTCAGGTTATCCTATGCAATGCTAAGTACGAAATAATGGTGTGGTCATGTAATATATGTTTTTAATTAAGATATTGTGTTTTTGTTATAATATGTTATGTAATTTTCCTAGTCGACAAAGACACTAGACCTCTCCATCTTCTATATTGTTTCAATTCAATATTTAATGTAATAAATTATGTTAAAGTGTGTAATACTGAGAAGGGTTGTTATAGTTGGTATTAGAGAAGAGGTTTAGTTTTTATATTGGGATTAGGATTAGAAACCCCTAGTGAATGACTTATGGATATGACTATGTATAATAATAAAATCCATAAATTTTAGTGAGTATCGATAAAATGGTTTATAATGAAAATGTATCCCTATCCAGATACAAGCAGATATATGTGGGTCTGGCAGAGATGTATCCTCGGGGTAAATCCTGAAAACACCGTTTTGTGCTAGACTCAGACGTAAACCGGTGCATGAAAAAATTCCTTGATTTACTATTTTTAACGACACTCCTAGGAGATATGATTTTGTAAACTCATAATCTTAGAATGAAACATTATTAAGGGAATAAAAAAATGTGCGAATGAATATATGTTGGGATGTAGATCATGGATAACATATATTGAAACATATAAATTCATAATTTAGGAAATAAAAGTAATTTATAATTTATCTTATATTGTCAGTGGATTTAAATTTATATTTTACCCATAAATTTTAATTTTATTCAAGCCAATGGCCAATAATATAAGGACTCGGGCTAACAACTAATGTGAAGATCAATGTGATGACTATTGTATTGAGATGTCCAATATGATGGGAGCTTGAATCGTGAATTTTTCATGATAATCTCATAGTTAACTCAAGTTCTGAATAGAATCATGGGTCATGAGGAACATTCAACCCTCACTATGATAGAAAAATTAGAAATTGAGAGCTTCATGAGGAAAAGGCCTCCTTTTTTAATGTATCATCTGATCCCTCAATTGTCAAACAATGAATCAACTCCATTGAAAAGATCTTATACATCTATCAATGTTACGAAAAAGATAATATTCTTATGGATGCTTATCATATGGTGGGTTAAGCTAATAAATGGTGTAAACTAACCAACAATATGAAGCACAAGGAAGGGATCAAGGTGTTGGAATGGTAGGATTTCCAATAATTTTTTTTGACTAATGTTTTCCTCACACTCTATGACTTAAGATGGAATGGGACTTCCTAGAAAATATGAAAAAAGCTGATGAATCTATCAGATCCTATGAGTAAAACATTACAAGGCTTGAATGATATGCCGCTAGAATTTTTCATACATTAGAATGAATGGTTTACTACTTCATTCTTGGGATAAAACCTAGCCTATGAAAATATATGGAGATCCGTGAATTTAAAATATATAAGGAATTGTTCTATGTGAACACAATGTTGAAATGGATATCGAAAAATCTCTGGGGTATCATGGGGATAAGAAGAATAAGGTGAAATTTAATTCTGGAAGTCTGATGGTAAAATCCAACGGATCGAAGAAAATATAGCACCCCACATGACAATGGTGTAGAAAAAAGAACCCTGAAAATTACATAAAAGGGATGAGGAAATACTTAAGGAGTGGAAGAAAGGGTCACCTGGAAAATAATTGTCGACAAGAATATTCAATGGCTGTGAAAGAGAAGAGGAACACTCCGTTCAACCCTCAAAGTGTTTTTAGTTGCTTCAACTAAAATGAACTATGGCACTTTGCAAACCAGTGCCCTATGCTAGTGGGTTTTTTAGGCAGCCAACAACCTATAAGGCAGAAAGTGAGAGTTTTTTCATCACTTCCGCTGAAGTGAACCCTGACATTGAAGTGGTGAAAAGTATGCTAGTCATTCATTCATGAATAGAATGTACTTTTTGATTCTATTTTAACACATTATTTTATATACTGATAGATTAGTAGAATAATCCCAACACCACCACAAGTTATGTAAATGAAGATGTCGGTGGGAACAAAAAATGGGGGAATCATTGCATAACACCACCCCTGTCATATTTTGTGGATTGAACATTCCTAAAAACCACTTCATACTCCCATTACAGGAATTTAATGAAATTCATAACCAGAACTGGAATGCCTTATATAGATCCAACATTAATATTTGTGATAGGGAAATCACTCACCTTATGGAGAATTGACCCTTGATGTTATACAACTGGAAGGAGGTGGATGAATCTTCTGTAGCACCATCATCTCAAGAATGGATATTGCTACCCTATGAGGATGAATATCTAGCTTAGATTATTTTGTCTAAGGATGCAACTGTCCTTGAAGAAATGCCTATTGTGAGGGAATTCACTTAATTTTTTCTTAAAGAATTTCCTAGACTTCCTCCTTGAAGATATGTTGAATTCTCAATTGTTCATATACTTGGGAGTTGTAAATATCAAAGAATCCATATAGAATGGTTGTTGTGTATTTTGAGGAGTTGAATACCCAACTAAAAGAGAATATAGATAAAGGGTTTATATGCCCATGTGCTTCACCATGTGGTTCACCTGTTCCCTTCATCATGAAAAAATATTGGTCAATACGCCTTTGAATTGAATATCATGAGTTAAAAAACTCACAATAAAGAACATGTATCCTCTATCCCAAATTGATGACTTGTTCAATCAACTATATTATGTACAATAATTCTAAAATGTTGACTTGTGGTTGGGATATAACCATGTATGTGTGAATAATAATGATATCCAAAAGACTACTTTTCATACAAGATACAGGCACATGAATTCATAGTAATGTCTTTCAGACTCAGAAATGCTCATGCAATATTCATGTAGTTGATAAATATAGTAATTAAAGATTTCCTCAAAAAAAAATTTGTTATTATTTATTGAAGATATTTTAATATACTACAAAAAATAGTGGATCATGAGGATAATCTAGGAACTGTGCTAGTGACCTTGCGAAAGGAGAAGCTATCTACAATGTATATAATGGGTGAGTTCTGGTTGAAGGAGGTCTTATTCATGGGTCATGACATCACAAGAAAAGGGATATATATGGATCCCTCTATGATAGATGCAATTGTGGGATGGTCAAGGACAACATCAGTAACAGATATCTATATCTTCATGGGGATAGAGGTATATTATCACCGATTTGTGAAAAACATTTCACAATTTTCCAACCCTCTTACCAAACTAACATGAAAGGGAGTAATGATTTTTTAATGTGATGAATGAAAATAGAGCACTAAGGAGTTGAAAATGAGGCTTATCACTGCATCTGTTCTCACACTACCCACAAGAGGATGACATTTTTGGCGTTTTTAGTGATGTTTCAAAGAAGTTCATGGGCTATGTGTTGATAAAAAATGAAAACTTCATTTCCTACTCTTCAAGGAAATTGAATTTTCATGAGAAAAACTATCCAAAACATGACCAAGAGTTTTCTGCACTAATCTACTCTTAAAAAATTAGGTGACATTACATATTTGGGGAGAAGTTCAAAACATACATGGATCAGAAAAGCGTCATGTATATATTCACACAGAAAGAGTTGAATATGTTCAAACAAATATGGTTAGAGATGATCAAAACTATGACTTCTCAATCCATTACCACATAGGGAAAGATAACAAGGTGGAAGATTCTCTAATTATAAAGGACGCCACAATTCTATCATTGATGAGAATTTAAAACAATCAAATCTTATTATATTTGATGAAGATGGATATTTTAATCATAAAAATTGGAATGTCATCAATAATTTCACAAATGATTGATCAACTATCTCTTTTTAAAATGATTAAGGATGCGTAAAATGATGATATGTAAATTTAGAAGAAATAGGAAACTATCAGAAAAGGGAAATCCATAGAGTTCATTGTGAATGAAGAAGGAATTGTAAGATTTGGGTCTAGACTATGTGTTCCATCTAATACAGAGTTAATGAAGTAAATATTAGATGATTCATGTAGTTCTAATTTCTCAACTTACATTAGAAATGAAATGATGTATCGAGATCACTAAGAGCTTTATTGGTGGGATAACATGAAGAAGGAGATCGTAGAGTATACATAAATGTTCTTGGAATGTTAGTAAGTTATGGATGAGAGGTATAAGTATAAAGGGATGATGCAACCTTTACCCATAATAGCATGAAATGGAAGAACATCACCATGGAATTTTTCACCAGACATCCGAAGACATACAAAAGAAAACATTGCAATCACGGTTTTTGTGGATTGTCTTACAAATACTTCACACTTCATTGCAATTCGAGAGGATTTCTCATTAGATCAACTGGAACAGATATATATCAGAGAAGTGGTAAGGGGAAATGAAGTACCAAAATATATTTTATCTGATCGAGATCCATGATTTACCTCTATGTTATTGAAGAGTCATCAACATGATTTGGATACAGAGCAGAACATCATTACGACTTATCATCATCAAACTAATGGCCAGCCTAAGCAACTATACAAACACTTTAGGACATGTTGAAAACATGCTCAATGGACTTCATTGGAAATGGGATCGACATCTTCCACTAGTTGAGTTATTTAACAACAACAGTTTTAAGTAATTCATCCAAATGGCTCCATATGAAGCCTTGTATAGGAAAAGTTGCTGAACAATGGAATGTTTTCATGATGTTGGGGAGAAAAAACTCCCATGTCCATAAATGGGAGATGAAATGGTGGAGAAGGATAATACCATACCACATCACATTAAAGCTGTATAGAGTCGATAGAAGAGCTATGCTGATAATCGTCGATGAGTTCAAGTGTTGGATGTTAGAGACATGGTATTCTTCCACATAGCTCTGTGGAAATATTTATATCATTTGGGAAGAAGGGACTGCTTAGTCAGAGGTACATATTCTTTTTTGAGATCCTTGATTGCATTAGAGAAGTGAAATATTGACTAGCTATCCCACCAAAACTATGTCATGTACATGATGTATTCCATGTATCACTATTTCTTATGTACATACAAGACACATTGCATGTAATCAATCCACAGGTGGTACCATTTGAGAATGACCTCTCATATGAAGAGCAGTTGGTAAATATCTTAGATTGTAGGTAAAAATTTATATGAAATATTATAGTGCCCCTCATCAAGGTATTGTGGTGAAACCAAATGTTTGATGATGCATCATGGGAATTAGAGGATGTGATGAAGCAGAGATAACCTCATCTGTTTTAGTGCAGGAATAGGAAAATCTGAGGATCAAATTTGATAAGGTGGAATATTGTAACAACTAAAACTTTTATTAATGAAAATTAAAGATGATTTAATTAAATGTCTTATTATGTAAAATGGTTATATAAAATATAAATTAGATTGGTTTAATGATTTTTGATTTCAAAATACTGATAATTCTTTTTAACATTGCTAATATAGTCATTGAATAGTGATCACATGATTAGTATAAATATTGGGCTTTAACAAATCCAAATTACTTAGAAAACAGAAGGATGACCTCATCTAGTAGAATTACCATATACGAAGCCCATTTTCCAAATCTCGTAATGGAGTTGGAATCATTGGTATTCTCTCTTGACCAAGACCCAGTTGATCTTCAACACGTTAAGCTCGAACAGAACTGCCTACAGGTAAAGTGTATGTTGATTGAGATTACCACCTGAGCGATTTATTCGAGCCACCCCAAGAGTCTGTCAACATCGCACACCATACCCATAAGTCATATGCAGGTGTTATAATGGGATATGTAACAATACCCTAGCACTATGATTATGGGAATTATTTTGTTATAGAATAAATAATATTTATTTATTTTATTATTGTTACTTTGAAAATAAGTTTTAATGAAAAAATAGTATTTTTAGTTAA
The DNA here is from genome assembly GCA_963277665.1 of Viscum album. Taxonomy (NCBI): domain Eukaryota; kingdom Viridiplantae; phylum Streptophyta; class Magnoliopsida; order Santalales; family Viscaceae; genus Viscum; species Viscum album. The sequence goes on from OY728125.1 coordinate 1,626,623,703, forward strand.
TATTTAGTTATGAAATATATTTTTGAGAATTAAAGGAATTTTGAATTAAATAATTTTTTAATAAAATAATATTACTAAATTAATTTTTGTTAAAAATAAATGATCTTATACTTTTTATTAATATCATTCTGTTTTTTATTATGGTTTGACAACTTTTTTTGTCAAATATCTTGAATTCTCGATAAATGTATGTTTTTATTTTATATGTAAAAATTAGAATATTTATAAAAATATTTAGATAAAATGAATATTATTTTTTGAATCTGGACTTTGAAATAATCCAATGGTGAATTTTTCATAATTTTTTTGAGAGAGTCGAATTTTTGGGTAAATATTAAACATAGTTTAACTGTATAATGTGTTTTATGACATCATAATGACCTAGTAGTGATGTAATAAAATACTATAAATGGGATGTTTGGACAATATATGTTTACAATTAAACTAGTGTGATTTTATGTTTTTGGTTGTTTTATTTTAAAAATCATTCGTAGACCCTCCTAGACATATAAAATATTTTATGTTTTTAAATTGATTTCCTTTAGAGTGTAATCACCACCACCTAAGAATGCTTAATATATTAATAAGTTAGGCCATTGGTAATGTAATTTTTTTCCACTCCACTTTTGACAAAACCATGGGCACAACCCATTTTTTGGTTTGTATTTTTGATTAGTTAAATGTGTGGTGGCCTAAACATAAATAATAATGAATTTTATCAATTTTCAAATAGAATCCCACACATGCTCCAACATACTCTTCACTAAAATCCATTTGATCTCGAAATATCTCTACCATCCCCTCTCTATAATCTTCCCAAGGCACCCCATTCTCTGAATAATCCTCTCTCAATCCTATCCCAGGCCTATGGTATCACACTTCCATGGATTTCTTCCTTTCTAATTTTCTGTCCAAATTTCATTATGATGTTATACAATTTTGTTTTCAATTACAAATTTTGGAGTATTATTTTTCACCTCCCCCATAATTCTGTCAATATTTTTTTAATGATGAGAGACATCTTTCTCTCTTATTAATGCCTCCCATGTACACCCGTTACCATGCAGAAATATCATAAAGAATTTCTCTCTTCTCATTTACATACAAGAAGTTCTTTTATATTATGCATTTAAATTCCATTACATATGTTTTTATATTATGTTCCATGACACCCTTACAATCATTTTCATGTAAAAATGATTAGTGTTTCTTCTAGAAATGGGAAATTAATTTGTTTTCTTAAGGTTCAATGTTCTCCAATTGGTTTCTAACGGGTTTATTCATAGAACTATAAACATCCAATGATTTGATATCCATTTGGACCTACTTTCCAATGTTAGGTGCGCATTAGTTGTGGACTGATGAGGCTTAGGAATTTTCTTTGGTCGAGCGGATGGGAGGTCAGAATCATCACTCCTTTTTGGGGGAATTATTTCCTACTCTAGGACTCTCTTATAGATTTAAGTAATGTTCACATATCCTTATTAAATTACCAATCATAAAATGAGTTTTCCTTTAGATTTGGCGATCAATGATTGATACGTATGAGTTTTAGAGAATCATTTATATGTATTTGAGGTTCTTCATCGATGGAGAATCATCTGTATGTATTGGAGATTCTGTAACACCCCAAACTTCCATGGTACGCTTCTCTTTGAATAATATAGTAGTGTGTGTTGTACGTATCTTCGAGTTCTAACACACACCACAACCAATCAAACTAGCCGTTATAAATAGTAATACCCACATTTTGAAATTTTATAAATTTTATCCATCAAAATTAACTTCATTTTTGTATTCAGAATATCTAAATTATCCTAGGGTTAAATTTTGGTACTTTTCATATAACTTATATATTTTGATGAATATTGAAAATTACTAAATATTAATTAAAAACATCTTTTTTAATTGAAGTAATTAACAGTGATAAATTATGAATTTGAGTGGGTTTAAAGTATATTTAGAATATATTTTTACCATTTAATACAATTTTGGTCATTGGACATATTTTCATAATTAAACCGGACATAAACAAGTGTCAATCTTTTCATAGTTATTATCTCTTAAAAACACGCTTTATGTTTTAACTACGGGAATTAATTTTAAATTAATTTCTGCCACTTCAATGTTTTGAATTTGGAAAAATGGATTTCATATTTGGAATCAGGATTTACAAATTGTGTAAATAGATAAATTTTATTTTTAGACATTTTGAATAATTATTTCGTTAAATATTTAATTTACCATGGTTAAAAGGTAAATACGGTAAATAAGGGTAAAAAATATTATAATAATAACAATAACCCTAAAACGTTTCCTAACCTTATTGGTTGATACATATCCGACCATGGGCATCTTTGGGTCAATTTGGGGACACTATGGAGCCACTTGTAGGTGCTAAGGACACTTTATATTAATTAAGTTAAAATAAATACAAAAAAGACATAAGCATATATATTTTAGAAAAAAAAATTACATAGAGTTATGTATGTTTGAATTTTGACTATAAATATTCATTAGAAAGATAAAACTATTTCCTACCTAATGGTAGTTTATTTTTAATTTTTAGACATTTAATAATTAATATTATTTATGAAACAATAATGATGCACTATTTTCCTTATTAATGAAAGAATTAAATAACTGGTAATATATATGTTAAAATAAATATAATTTGAAATTTTTTATGACATCCATGAATTTTATTGGTTAATATGACATTATAATATATCTTAAATTATTTTTTTTGAATTAATAAAGTTGTTAAGTCTTTAACAAAAATCAATTATTGAATAGTGTCAATATTGACATAAATGAGTTTTTAAAACAAATATTGTATTATTAATTGATATTCAATTCCTAAAAATCCAAGGCTCATCAAAAAGACCTATATAATGATAGGTGTATCATTAATGGACCACTTGGGGGTCTCTTGGATTTATATAGTAATTTTATAAACTATATAATATAAAAAACAAAAGTGACATGGTAAATGTCAAACAAATTAACTAAAAGTTAAAACTAAAAGATAAGGTTAATATAGTGACCCAAACATGTCTAAAACCTATTGTTTGAGTGGTTTGAAACCCATTTACACTTTAAACTTTAAATAACCCACTTGGAGCCATTATAATCCGATTATGAATTTATTAAAAAATAATATTTATAGCTTTTCCAAAGGTGCCCCTCAACCCTCTTATAAAAAGGCACTCCCCCTTCTCACTAATTCACACATTCAAAGCCTTTTTTCGCGGCCAAACCCTACCCAAATATCCCCTAAACGTCCCTCACTTCATCCTAGAGGCCTCAGTTTGATCCGAAAGCCATCCTAAGTATCCCTTTTGATCGTATCAAAAGGAAGAACCCGAAGAAGAGGTAATGTTTTCACCACCCTCTTTCAAGTTCCTTTCTTCTTCAACTTCTTATTTATTTGTTATTACCATTCAAATATAATAACTCCAGTATCCTCTATATACTGTGATGTTATTATAAATATTTTACAACCATATTCAGTATTCTATCCATCCATTGAATGACATGTCACCATACGTGTGTACGTACGACTTATCGTCTCCATGTCGTGGTGTAATTGTTATTGAAAAACATTATTATTTGTATTGGTATAATAATGATGTTTAATTCATGTAAATAATAAATATAACAGTATAATTATATTGTATATATGATATACTATCCAATTATATATTATTTTAATATCAAAAGAGTGATATTGTCGTTTGTGCGTACGTACGGACTACCGTCTCCACGAACATGATGAGATTCATTCCCCATCGTATCCATTCAAGTCTAATTCTCATTTGATGATTAAAAATGATTTTTAAGGACTTGATATCATTATTTATATGAATACGATACAACCTATCCATAAAAGATATGGCTTATGTAACAGAACATATAAAATAAAACGAGTAAGTTAACACCCGAAATGACAATAATACAAAGATATTATTAACAAAGAAATGTTAAAAGATCATATGTGATATCATATTATTATATATGATTATTTTATAATTTAATAACAATTATTTCACCATTATACAAGAGGTTATTCTACCCTCAACCATGGAAAAGTACAAGGTAAGGGGTTTCTTATCCCACTTTTAATTCCGTGAGATTTCCATTGTTCACCACTTATTTATTTCATGTAGTGTGTGTACTGCCCATGATTGTTTTCATTGTGTAATATAGTTTAATTTATTTATATTTACATAATCATTGTGTGCTCCTTCTTCCATGGGTATATGTTTTGTACGTTACTAACTCGATAAGGGAATTTGAAATTTAAATTTCCACTCATTCGGCATTACGCATACTTCGTTGATTATTTTACTCCATGATTATGTGTGGAATCACTATTAATTTGCTTATATAATAATTTCCACTCTCCTTTCTGTGGATATACTTTTTATAAACATAATCACTCCATTGGTAAATTATCAAGTCATCGATATGAACTTGATAAGAGTAATTTTGGCTCAATCTTATTTTGTTGAGTTAAATATCCAATTCATTGGTGTTGTTTTTACAATAATATGTGTGAATTTCCTATGATTTATTTTCACTGAATATCCAATCATATTGAGTGTATTTATATTTTTCACACATAATTATGTCGTTGATTTATCCTTAACCTAAGGATATAGTCTTTATAAGAGGTTTCATCTCAATTTACATTCCATTGAGACTTATTTGTTGTTATACACCAATTCACTTTAATATGGTGTATATAATGTACTTTGAAATAGTATATCATGAATCCATTTATTCTTTTTATATTACAATGTTTTTATTTCTTCAATTATTTGTATTCAAGTGTCTCTCTTTTGGTTAGGAACTCTAACTGAAATATCATTTTAAAATGGTTTAAAAATTTATTCTTCTAAATATTTCTCATTAATGTCCATGTATTCAAAATGGGTTTCAAGGATTTATTTATATGGACATGAATGTTTTTAAAATATTAATTCTTTTAAATTTTTTCAAAGTGGTATGGGAAACTTTTATTCTAAAATGTCTTTAAATGAATTATTTTCCAAATTGTGTGACTTTTAAATGTTTTCATGAATAAAGAGATATTTCTCTCAAATAGTTTTGATTTCATCTATGCCAACATCCATTGATAAATTTTACACTTGTTTGAAGTTGATTTATTATGATACAAATCTTTCATATTGTGTTGAAGGTTTTGTGATATGTTTGACTATGGATAAGTCATTTTTATGCCATTAATGGCTTATGATTAATTTTTTGGCATTTTGTATGCTAGTTTTAATATGAATTTTTATGTTATATTTCATCCTCTTCTTAAGATGAATGTGTTGGACTCGAATGTTTCAGGTTGGGGGCCGGTAATATTAAGCCCTCCGGGTTGGTGTCTTGTTATTAGAGGCACTCCAGGTTGGTGTCCGGTTATTAGAGGCATTCCGGGTTGGTGTCCGGTTATTAGAGGCACTCTGGGTTGGTGTCCAGTTATTAGAGGCACTCCAGGTTGGAGTCCGGTTACAGAGGCTCTCCGGGATGGGTTCCGGTTACAGTTATCCCTCAGGTCTTGGCACGAGGCCTTGACACAGAAATTAATGTTCGGCATTATGCATTCCATCATTATGAAAAGGGTTAGTGATATTTCATGTGATTATTCGACTAATAGAATATCCATGTGAATAAGTAAATGGAATTACAACCTTTTATTTTTTCCATGTTATGATGATGTTCAATATTAAAAGGCTTTGGTTGTAGTTATACATTGCCATAAATGTTTATGCTTATTTATGCAAGTTTCCGCAGTATTGTTATCCTTACTTAGCATCTGAGCTCACCCTTTTCTATGTTTTATTTTTCCCTGGATGTGAAGAAAAATATTTTTTGAATGACCTACAGGAATAGTCTGAAGGGGATATGAGTGTAGACTGTGGAAGCTATATTATTGTATTTTTTCACTTTATGATGTAATGTAAACCTTATTAATGTATCTAGTGATTCCAAGTCTACTAAACTAATCATTCTATCGAGACATGATATTTTGTGATCATGCCAATGTTATGTAATAATGCACAGACTCTGGGTAATAGGGGTCGGGGCGTTACAGTTGGTATCAGAGAAAGTTTATTACAAAACTTGGGAGCTAGATTTAGAAAAACTATGATTAGATCACATAGACCTAAGATGGTCTTTGAGGATTAGTATATAAGAACTTCCTATAATTTTAGTATTGTAGAAATTTTGTGAGTTTTCCGAGAAATATATCCTTGTCTGGATACGATCAGGTAGAGGCGGCTCTGGCACAGATGTACCTAGGGGTAAAACCCGAAAACACCGCTTTGAGCTAGACTCGAACGAGAACTGGTGCATGACAACGGGCCTTTCTTTACTCTTGGTTATGACACTCCTAGGGTATATTATTAGGATAATTCTCATTTTCATTAAAAATAATTATAAAGGGTTTATGCGTATATAATTCCTCGAAGAAAACATATTTTTATGATTATGGATTATATCCATTAAAAGTTCAATTTATGTAATGTGTTTTACAAGTATGTAATTATATATTTTGAATCATAAACTGGTCTAGTTTATGCCATTGTTTAGAAATGGAACCTAGTGGAAGGAATGGAAACTTTATCAATTCACACACTCTATGTTGGGATTTCCCTCCTGCTCAAGATAATTATAGTGGAGCTGGTGATGCAACTGGTGCAGATCAGCTAATCACCATACTAGGACAACTCACTCAGGTTATGAATAATAACCTTACCCATATACAGCACCCTGATCCGCAGCGTGGAGGATCAATGTTAGATCACTTCATGAGGAAACAACCACCAACATTCAATTGGAGTATAAATCCTTTAGTATCTTAGCAATGGATAAATTCTTTAGAGAAAATATTCCATGCCTTGGGGGTGGTGAAAGGGAAAAAGTTATCATGGCAGTTTACCGCCTCACAGGAGATGTTGACCAATGGTGGACATTGCTTCAAAACATAAAGGAAGATGATGAATTATGAAATATGTAATGGAGGGAGTTCAAAGAGATTTTCTTAGAAAAATACATTTCTCATGACCATCAAGCAGATATGGAAAGACAATTTCTGAGTCTGATACAAAAGGAGGATGAGAATGTCGAAAAGTATGATGCTAACATTAGAAGGTTAGAAATGTATGCTGGAGATTATATATGTAACCCAAGAAGTAAGATTCATCGTTTCTTTGATGGGATAAAACCATTTCTTCATCGAGCATTGATCTCACAATCCTTCTCATCGTACGAAGTCATTGTATCATGTGCTATCAATACAGGAAAGGAATTCTCTAAATCTTATGACAATAAATTAAAGAAAGAGAAGAAGATAACGATGGAGCAAGAGAAAGATAAATGGAAAAAAGAAAAGAAGTATTTTCCATTATGTGAAAATTTTGGGAAGAAACGCCCCGGTACTTGCCTAAAATGAATGGGAGTTTGTTACAAATGTGGAGAAAAAGGTCACCAGACTCGTGATTGCAAGGGAAAGAAGAAGGCTATTAATGTTGAATGCTATAATTTTATATAAATGGGGAATTATTCAAAATAATGTCCTAAGAATCAGGGAAACATAACTCAAAAAAGGCCAAGGAATCATGGCCAAGCTTATGCTGTTACTACAGATGAAGTTGAATAATTAATTTATTTGTGTTTTTTGGACTCAAGGACTATATTCTGGTTATAAGAATAATGTGATATATATAAGGATTGAAGTGAAGTACTTCTTTTTTTCATTAAGGATTTAATATGATGAAGGTAATCATATTTTTAATATACGACAATTAGAATCATTACTTTGTTTGGGGAATCTGACTTTACAACTGATTTTCGAATTTAGAAACCTTTAAGAGAGAGAATGTGGACAAAAGTATTTGGATAACTATAAAGGTTGGAAAGGATTATGTTGAAATTTGGATAGTATGGCTTAATATTAATTTATTTCTTAAGATTATTTTTTGGATTTTATAATACTATAGTTTTAGGAAAATGACAACTTGCTGGTCGGGGGATAACTCGTCGCGTCGGTCAAAGCTGCAGGAATCAAACCCGCAACAATAGTGTGATAAGCCTTTATTACCTACCACTAGCCTACAAGAAGTACCTGGTTATTACCAAATATATTTCCCAATCTAAATGGTATGTGTTAATATTTGGTACCTTGTACGATTAGGATAAATATACTATTATTGAGTTCTACTATCTTTTTGAGTGCAATATGAGTTTGTGGGAGAAATTAGTTGAAGGTTAAAACTCTACTTGTCATGTATATATATATATACATATCTCTTATAAATTAATTCTTAAACATTAGGAAAGGTATATAAAAAAATGTGTTATCCTAATAAATTCTGTATTTTTGAACTGATGATATTTTAAATCACCATAGTTTGAAGGCTTTGAGGCCATCAATTTTACACTTGTTTGTGATTGATGACCTCAATCAACCCCTACAAATATTTAAATTTTTCCTCCAATTATGTGTCTCTAATTTCCCCCAATTTTTCTTAATCTTGATCATAATTTGGTGGTTACTTTTTTATTTATCTTTTCCTCTTATTAAGGCTAAATTTTATGAACCTTATTTCTGATGTGGGATATCCACAAAGGTATTTTCTATTTTAAACCTTTTATTTTCGAAGAACAATTTCAAATTTTGAGGACACAATTTCTTGAAGGGGGGGGAGAATGTAACACCCCAAGCTTCCGCAGTAGGCTTCTCCTAGAATAATACAGTAGTGTGTGTTGTACACAACTTCGAGTTCTAACACACACCACAACCAATCAAACTAGCTGTTATGAATAGTAATAACCACATTTTGAAATTTTATAAATTTTATCTCCAAAAATGGACTTCATTTTTGTATTCGGAATATTGAAATTATCCTAGGTTGAAATTTTGGTACTTTTCAGATAACTTTTATATTTTGATGAATAATGAAAATTAATAAATTTTAATTAAAAACAACTTTTTTTAATCGAAATAATTAATAGTGATAAATTATGAACATGATTGGTTTTAAAGTAGATTTAGAATAAATTTTTACCATTTAATATAATGTTGGTCATTGGACATTTTTATATAATTAAACCGGACATAAACAAGTGTCAGTTTTTTGATAGTTATTATCTCTTAAAAACACGCTTTTTGATTTAACTACAGGAATTAATTTTAAATTAATTTCTGCCAATTCTGTGTTTTGAATTTGGAAAAATGGATTCCATATTTGGAATCAGGAAGTCCAAATTTTGTAAATATGTAACTTTTATTTTTAGACATTTTGAATTATTATTTCGGTAAATATTTTATTTACCATGGTTAAAAGGTAAATCCGCTAAATCAAGGAAAAAAATAATATTATAATAAAAATAATTACAGTAAAACGTGTCCTAATATTATTGGTTGATACATGTACGACCAATGCCATCTTTGGGTCGATTTTTGGACCCCACGGAGCCACATGTAGGTGATAATGATACTTTATATTAATTAAGTTAAAATAAATACAAAAATGACACAAGCATATATCTTTTAGAAAATCAATTTTTACATAGGGTTATATATGTTGGAGTTTCGACTATAAATATTAATTATAAATCTAAAAAGATTTCCAACATAATGGTATTTTATTTTTCATTTTTAGTCATTTAATAATTAATATTATTTATGACACAATAATGATACAGTATTTTCCTTATTAATGAATGAATCAAACAATTGGTATTATAAATGTTAAAATAAATATAATTTGAATGTTTTGATGACATACATGAATTTTATTGGTTAATATGACATTATAGTATTGCTTAAACGAATTTGGTTCGAATTAATAATGTTTTTTAAGAATTTTAAAAAATCAATTATTGAATAGTGTCAAAATTGACATAAATGAGTTTTTAAAACGAATATTATATTGTTAATTGATATTAATTTCCTAAAAATATAAGGTTTGTCCAGAAGACTTATATCATGATAGGTGTATCATTAATGGACCACATGGGGGTCTCTTGGATGTATATAGTATGTTTATTAACTATATAATATAAAAATACAAAGTGACATGGTAAATGTCAAACTAATTAACTAAGAGTTCAAAATAAAAGATAAGGTTTATATTGATACCCAAACCATTCTAAAACCAATTTGTTGAGTTTTTTTCAACCCATACCCACCTTAATCATTATATAATCCACTTTGTATCCCTTAGAAACCGATTATTAATTTATTATAAAATAATATTTATAGCTTTTCCAAAGGTACCCCTCACCCCTCTTATAAAAGGGAACTCCCCCTTCTCACTAATTCACACATTCAATGCCTTTTGGCTCGGCCAAACCCTACCCAAATATCCTCTAAACACTCTTCAATTCACCCTAGAGGACTTATTTTGATCATAAATCCAACCTATGGATCCCTTTTGATCAAATCAAAAGGAAGAACCCGAAGATGAGGTAATGTTTTCACCACCCTCTTTCAAGTTCCTTTCTTCTTCAACTTCTTATTTCTTTGTTATTACCATTATAAAAATATAACTCCAGTATACTCTATATAATGTGATGTTATTATAAATATGGTAGATCCATATTCAGTTTTTTATCCATTCTTTGAATGACATGTCCATTTACGTGCGTACGTACGACTTACCGTCTCCACGTCGTGGTGTAATTGTTATTCAAAACATTATTATATGGATAGGTATAATAATGAAGTGTGATTCATGTAAATAATAAATATAACATTATAATTATTTTTTATATATGATATACTATACAATTATATATTATTTTAATATCAAAATAGTGATATTGTCACTCGTGCGTATGTACAGACTACCGTCTCCACGAATGTGATGAGATTCATTCCCCATCGTATCCATTCAAGTCTAATTAGTTTTTGATGATTAAAAATAATATTTAAAGACTTTATATAATTATGTATATGAATAAGATACAACCTATCCATAACAAATATTTCTTCTGTAACAAAACATATAAAAGAAAACGAGTAAGTTAACACCCGAAACAACAATAATACTAAGATATTATTTACAAATCAATGTTTAAAGATCATATATGATATAATATTAATGTATATGATTATTTTATAATTTCATAACAATTATTTTACCATTATAAAAGCGTTTAGAATACCCTCATCCAAGTAAAATTACAAGGTAATGGGTTTCTTATCTCCCTTTTAATTCCATGAGATTTCCATTGTTCACCAATTATTTATTGCATGTGGTGTGTATACTGCCCATGATTGTATTCATTGTGTAATTTAATTTAATTTACTGATATTTACATCATCATTGTATGATACTTCTTCCATGGTTGTATGTTTTGTAAGTTACCAAATCGATATGGGAATGAGAAATTTCAATTTCTACTCATTCGACATTACACATTCTTCGTTGATTATTTTACTCCAAGATTATGTGTGGGATCACTCTTAATTTGATTATGTAATAATTTCCACTCCCCTTTCTGTGGATATACTTTTTATACACATAATCACTCCATTGGTAAATTATCAAGTCATCGATATGAACTTGATAAGAGTAATTTTGACTCAATCTCCATTTGTTGAGTTAAATATCCAATTAATTGGTGTTGTTTTTACAATAATATGTGTGCATGTACTCTGATTGATTTAGTCTGAATATCCGATCATATTGAGTGTATTTATATTTATCACACATAATTATGTCATTGATTTATCCTTAACCTAAGGATACAGTCTTTATAAGAGATGTCATCTAAATTTACATTCCATTGAGACTTCTTTGTTTTTATACACCAATTCACTTTTATATGTTGTATATAATGTTCATTAAAATAGTATATAATGAATCCATTTATTCTCATGATATTAAAATGTTTTTATTACCTCAATTATTTATTTTCAAGTGTCTCTATTTTGGTTAATAACTCCAACTAAAATATCATTTTAAAACGTTTTAAATATTTATTCTTCTAAATCTTTTTCATTAATGTCCATGTCTTCAAAATGGTTTTTAAGGATTTATTTATTTGGACATGTATGATTTTAAAATATTAATTCCTTTCAAAAGTTTCAAGGTGGTATGGGACACCTTGATTAAAAAATGTCTTTAAATTAATTCATTTCCAAATTTTGGGACTTTTAAATGTTTTCATGGAAAAAGAGATATTTCTCTCCAATAGTTTTGATTTCATCTATGTCAACATCGTTTGATAAATTTTACACTTTTTAGATGTTGATATATTATGAAACAAATCTTCTATATTGTGTTGAAGGTTTTTTGATATGTTTGACTATGGATGAGTAATTTTTATGCCATTAATGGCTTATGATTAATGTTTTTGCATTTCGTATGCCAGTTTTAATATGAATGTTTATGTTATATTTCATCCTCTTCTTAAGATGAATGCATTGGACTAGTATGTTTCAGGTTGGGGATCAATAAAAGTAAGACCTCTAGGTTGGTGTCCAGTTATTAGAGGTACTCCTGGTTGGTGTCCGGTTATTACAGGCACTCCGAGTTTGTGTCCAGTTATTAGAGGCACTCCGTGTTGGTGTCTGGTTATTAGAGGCACTCTGAGTTGGAGTCTTGTTACAGAGGCTCTCCGGGTTGGGCTCTAGTTACAATTATCCCTTAGGTCATGGCACGAGGCCTTGACACAGAAATTAACGTTTGGCATTATGCATTCCATCATTATGAAAGTGGTTAGTGATATTACATGTGATTATTCGACTCGTAGAATATCCATGTGAATATGTAAATATCATTACTTCATTTTACTATTTCCATATTATGCTGAAGTTCTAGTTTAAAATGCTATTGTTTAGTTATACATTGCCTTAAATTTTTATTCTTATTTAGGAAAGTTTCTGCTATATTTTTATCCTTACTGAGCATCTGAGCTCACCCCTTTATATGTTTTAATTTTCCCGGGATGTGAAGAAAAATATTTTATGAATGACCTACAGGGATAGTCTGAAGGGGATATGATTGTGGACTATGGAGACTATATTATTGTATTTTTTCACTTTATGATGTAAGGTAAACCGTATGAGTGTATCTAGTCAATCCAAGGCTACTAAACTAGTCGGTCTTTCGAGACTTGATCTTTTGTGATCATGCCAATGTAACGTAATAATTCACCGACACTGGGTAACTAGGGTTTGGGAGATACAGATTATTAGTCAATGGCATCCTTTAATACATTATATAGAAATATATTTGTCATTGTGATGACCATACTGGTTTTAAAGCCACTCAGCGGGGCACTTTATGTTTATTTTCATTCAGAAGAACATGGAGTCTTTTAGAGTTGGGATCATACACACAGATGGGCTACCTAAGTATCCTTATTAGAAACAGAATCAGAACCCACGTAGTTCAGTAAATAAGATTAGTTTAACATCATATGGGACAAAAAAATTAATGAATGATGGGATTGAAATATATAAAGGCTTCCCGCGTACTCTACATTTAAGGAGGAGACCAAATACCACATAGTTCAAGTAAGATGTGTGGGGATTACGTATAATTAATGACCCAAAGAGATGTGTTGTAGTTACTTTTACACTCTAATCTCATGTGGGTCATGCTCGTTGTGGGAAACAAGAGGTATCAGTAGCCCTGGCGATTTGTGTCACGAAATATGTGGTCATAAGGAGTGATATGGGGCTTATGTATGTGTGAATGCCCATGTAAATGAAGATCAGGTCTCAGTTCAGGAAAGAAGCCCAAGAGCAGGGTCCATAAAGATATTTGTGCTCTATGGGGATTTGGAATGTTAACTCAGGACTTACTTCTGAAAAGGAATCCTAACTTAAGAGGGACTTATGATTGGGTTTTACTGCTGAAAAGGAATCCCAAATCAAAACAATTAAGACTGGGGCTTACTCTTGAGGAGGATGCCCAATGTCAAGGGGACTTGTAGCAAGGGGCTTACTCCTAAGAAGGAGGCCCAATTAAAGATAACATATAACATGGGGCTTAATCCTTATAAGGACACCCAATGTTAAAGGAAATTATAATTAGGACTTACTCTTGAGAAGGAGGCCCAAATTAGTGGGGACTTGGGGCTTACTCTTTAGGAGGATGCCCATTAATAGGTTCCATAAAGGTATTTGTTCTTTATGGAGATTTAGATTCTTAATTTGGGGATTAATCCTAAGGGGGATGCCCATTAAGGGAGATTTGACTTATTATTGGGGCTTATTCTTGAGAAATATTCACATATAAAATATTCTCTCATCTTAAGGGATGAGTTTGAATGATGGGAACCTCTAACCGTAGTGATATAATGTTATATAAATCTCGAGGTTTTGAGAGATTTTACAGAAAATTTATTTCAGATAAGGAAATAAACTAAGAAACCATGCCTCCAATGGCTTTGAAGAGGGTTTTGAAGTCTATATCTTGAAGAGGAGAGGTGAATTTGAAGAAAGGAAGTCAATTGGTAGGAAGGACACCGAAAAAGAAGGTAGGCGCGCAAGTCCTGTTTGGTCGCGCAAGTCCTGGTCGTGCAAGTATACTTGCATGACATGGGTTTACTTTGGTGATGGTTAACCAATAGGGTAATACTTGGGGAACACTTGTCTCAACCCATTATTATTATCCCTAAAGGTTTAAAAATGGTTGGCACGCAAGTTCTGTTGAAGGGGTAAGGTGGTTCAGAAGTGTGTACATTTACCTTGAGGGTTAGACACTTAGGCGCACAAGTGTTGAAGAATTTCAACACATAGGCCTTGTTCCCCATCTTTATATCTTCTATTATAGGTATGAAATTGCCTTATAAGTGTTCTGAAGACTTCAAGAAAAGACTAGGGCACCGAGAGCTTAAATATGAATTTTGGATTTTCTCTTACTCAAAATGGGGGGCCCACATGGGGTATTTATATGCTACTTGAGGCTTGGGTGAAATTTGATTTAGGGCGTGCAAGTGACTTGCACACCAAATGTCTAGAACAAAAGTGACTAGCATGCCCAAAGGCTGGCACACAGGTATACCTGCGTGCCTAAATGAATTTGCACTTTTTTTATGATTATTCCTTCTTATTTTCTTGAAGTACTCTCCTTATTCAGTCATTGGACTCTGTGACAGATAGGAGCATCAACAAAAGCCCCCCCCCCCTTAGAGTTGGATCTGAAAAAGAATAGAGGATTTGACTTTGAGGTAAAGGAGAAAAAACCAAGGATTTTGGGCGCACATGGTTTGAGCGCGTAGATAGCAGCGCTTAGGTGCGAGCCGCACATGGTTCGACATGTAGGGTTCAGAATTTTCCGATAAATATACAGCACCACTTCGCCCAAAGCACCCGACTTCCAATGTTTCGAGCTCTCGGCACGCATGATTCTCTTTCCATGTAGGTGATGTTGTCCGCAGTTTATTGCTTCTTCTAAATTGTGTCGCGCTTCTACAGATGTATTTGGACTTTCGTGGTGATACCTGCGCTCCCATATATGCGCGACCAACATAAACATGCGCTTCAATATGGGACTTGCATTCCATAATTCCTTATCCATTTTTTCTAATTTTTCACAAATTTTATGAAAAATCTAATTAGTTAAAAGTTAATTATTCAAATTTTGTGCAGATTCAATGGCTCCCAAAAGAATTGGAATGGCTAATAATCTGGCTAGCAAGTGGATTGATGACATGATGAACCTCATTGGCCATGACTATTATAATATCTTCGACATCACTCTTCTAGATTTGGCCAATTACTTGAAGAAGTATCATCTTAATTTCCCACAGAGTATTTACCTGCCCTGTATGGGCACTGTCATCTGCAAGAAGTCAATATTATAGAGGCAAATAACTATCTCCAACATTCCTTGTTTCAGACTTATACCAACTTTTATTCCGAAAATGTCTTAGTTGGGGGATCATTTGTAAATGCAGGAATAGTGGAAAAAGCCTACATAATGCGTCATATCCCTTGTGCCCCAGATCTGAAACCTCATATGCTCGAGATACAGCTGCACTGTTATCCCTCTATTTTCATTATGTTGTGCATTAAGAGTAGCAACAATGGTGTGAACATTAAAATTTTTCCTCCATCCCATTTCCTTGAAGATATGAAAATGGAAAACCATGGGTTGATATGTTTTCCTCCACCGGTTGGTGGAGAGAAGACTATCATGACATTAGAAACAATATCTGAAATGAGTACTACCTCTAAATGGATCTTTACTTCCAATGGTCCATTCTCAAATCCATGTATCCATCTTCCATGTCTCTTGGACAGAAACAGAGTCACTGTTTGATCAGTATAAAATTTTCTCAAACCACACACAAGAGCATTCTTTTACAATTGTTCCAAGAAGAGATAGTATCACGACATCTCTTACTGTATCCAGTTGAATGGATGAATTGCAGGTGGCTATTGATATAGCTTAGGATGCCATAAATCAAATGATGAGTTATATTGAAATCCTATTGTAATTCTCGAAAAAGAGAAGAGACTCCAATCTGTGGATGTCCTTCTAACTCTTGTGCATCAATGAAAACCACTTTTATCTTCAATCATTTGTTCCTGCATTCTTTTACTACCCGCTTTAAATTTGTACCTAAGCCAATGGGCCTAGTAAGCATAGTTTTTTTGCTAAGATTATAATAATAATCCTAAAATCTTTGAATCTTTTTATTTCTCAATATTATCTAAATCATACAAAATGTATGTTTAGTGATCTGGGACTTGTCTTTTGTTCAAATTTCCCTTCTCTTTTGTTGGCAGTTTTAATTCTTGCACGTCAGACATAAACAAGTCTAATGTTTAAGGTCGAATATCCTTGACCAAATAGATTAAAATTGACTCAATTCCTTGATAATTTTTTTGAAAACATATTACCATATTCAAGTACGGGGGAAAACATGTAAAATTTGACCTAAGAAATTTTGAATCTGAGGAATTATATGAAAAAATGGCTAAAAGGCATTAGAAGAAGAATTTCCTAAGAGTGAAGTTACCACTATTTAACAAACCCGTTAAGGGGTTTAATTATGCAGGGCCATTTAAGGGCATTGGCTGCATAGTCAAATAATAGAATCTTTTGGCTGACATGTCCATTATGTAGACTACTGATTCAAGGACACTTAAGTGAATGTGCTGCATAGTCAGGAAAAAGAACTCTCATAAACTTCACTTTTCTATTGATAAAAATCCAATGAATGTTTATGGAGATTCAAATTTTCCGAATCATAGTGTCTTCCAGATGGAGAAAGGTACCTGAATTTGGAAAAGATATTTCCGATCAATATTGTCAAAGAATTGGATGAATGTCACTCTTGCAAAGGTCAGACCCAAACGCAGGTAAGGGAAATTTAAACCATAGACTTAAATAATTTTCGAACATGAAAAATAGTACGGGACAAATATGTTAAGGATGGTTATTTTTTCAGATCCCTATATATTGTCATTAAGAAAACAAGGAAAAAAGTTTTTCCTCCCAAGAATGAAGTTAACACTATTTGAAAAACCCATTAGGGGATTGAATTATATAGGGCCACTATAAGGGAATTGGCTGCATAGTCAAATAACAACATCTTTTGGCTGGCAGGTCCATCATGTAGACTACTTATGCAAGGCCACCTAGGGGAACATACTGCATAGTCAGGTAAAAGAATTCTCGAGTATGAGACATTTTGTGACCAGAAGTCAAGAAAAGGGTTATTGAGATCTAGATGTATTTAACGTTAGGATTATGACACATCATAATGGGAATTGTATAATTCATGAAAGAAATACATAGAGTAATGCTGACCATAATCATGTTGTGGCTGGGTCCTAAATTTAGGTGTTGGACTTCACTACGTATCCTAAAAGGATGTGAATAAATCCACTCATAGTTCATCAAATAAATTTTAACGTCATGTGGGACGAGATTGTAGTAGATCCTATTTTAGGGTCATAGAGCTTGTAAAATAATAAGGAATACACATTCTGTGTTTTATAAACCTGATGTGGATGAAGACTAGGGTTTTCATACCATATTCATGTTTATACAGGGGGACTTTTCAGCCAAGGGGCTGAAAGTGGAATTTGGAGTTATGCCCAAAGACTTGGGTCTGGATTGGAGGGATGCATGAGTGTTTCTATGTATCCCATAATGATGGGAATCAACCCATATATAGTTCTTGAATTTCCCTTTTGTACAGATTTGGTTCGTACAAGTGAAGGGTGAAAGTGGACTTTATTCCAAGGACGGTTTGACATAAGATTAAATGTTAAAAAATTACCATGTATGTATGTAGTCTTTGAAATATAACATGATTGGATAAAAATTTAAATAATAATTACCTCTCAGGTGAGGGTTTCAAACAATGTTGTAGTTTATTGTCATATAGGACAAAAGTGTGGATAGTTTATGGTCATATGCATGGACCGGTGCTGCACAATTTAGTGTCATGTAGCTAGGACATATAGCTATGCAGTTTAATGTCTAGCAGTGAGGAAAATGTGGGACTGCATAGTTTAACATCATATAGCAAGGACGATGGTGAGCCAATGTAAAAAATAATGGTTTTGGGGGCGGCTTCACGAATCAACATCGTATGAGATGGAGGTGAGTCGACGTGAAGAGATTGGTTTTGGGTTGCCTCACGAATCAAAATCGTATGAGACAGAGTTGAACTGGCATGAAGGGGAAGAGATTGGTTTTGGGCTTGAACCTCAGGTGGTTTCTTACGTACCCAGCCTAAAAGGCTTGGATCAAAGTCCGCATAGTTCAATTAAAGAATGAATTGGTGATCGAGTTGTACTTGAGGACAACCCGAAGGTGCTGTTGGGACTTACGAATGATTATCGTCCCAAAGAGGGTGTTTGGTTAATTTTTACTCTAAGATCACGTGATTCATATACGGTGTGATAAACAAGTGGTAGAAAAAAACCCTAATGATGCACAGTTTAATGTCATGTAGGAAAAGAGGGACAGAATATACTTTAACGTCATGTTGGACAAAAGAGGATACTATGCAGTTTAAATTATTTCAGCAAGGACTATTGTTGTTTAAGGTCATCTGCATGGACCAGTGCTGCACAGTTTAATGTCATGTAGCAGGGACAAAATATAGTTTTATGTCATGTAGGCCTTATAAGGGAGATTTTTCAATTTTATGTCATATAGGACGTTGGGTTGTACAGTTTAATTTCGTGTAGCCAAGAGAATGGTTATGTAGTTTAACATCTTGCAGGACGGAAAAGGGATTGTTTACCATTTTACATCAGGACAGATGAAAAAGGGGGACACAATTTAACGTGATGTTGGACGGTAGAGGGACTATGCAATTTAAAGTCTTTCAGTATGGACTAAAATAGTTTAAGGTCATATGCATGGACCAGTGCTGCAGAGTTTAGCATCATGTAGCTAGGACAATGGTGTTACAGTTTAACGTCTTACAGGACATGAGTATTTGTCTTACAAAGAATACTTTTTCAATATTCTGGAATTGGATGGAGTTGTAATGTGTTCTCCATCCATTGAGATTAAAGAATAAGCTCCATTGGAGTAGACATTATGTATTGAATAAGGTCCTTCCCACTTTTGCTCATGCTTTGGAGGTTTCTTTCCTGGTATCATTGGAGTTATTAGGACCAATACCAATTCTCCTTGAATGAATGAATGAAGACAAACTTTTTTGTTGAAATCTCATGCTATTCAATTCTGATAGACTTATAAGTGGTGCAGGGTGTCAAATAATTTATCAACTAATCATTCCAATTCATCCAATCGCTTTTGATATTGTTCATCTATAGATGACTGATCACAAATGGCTACTCTAATCAATTGTAATTGAACCTCAATGGGCAAGACTGCTTCTGTTCCATATACCAATGATTATGGAGTTGACCACGTAGTAGTGCGAGTGGTGATCCGATAATCCCATAAAACATGAAAAATTTTATCAGGCCATGATTTCTTATCTTTATCCACCATATTTTGCAGTATATTTGAAAGACTCTTTTTGAAAGCCTCTATTTTACCATTGGACGCTGCATGATACTGAGATGAATGGTTGGATTTGATGTTGTATTCTTGATACAACATCCTTACCTTGGATGAACAAAATATGGTGCCATTATCCGTCAGTATGGTATAAGAGACACCAAATCTAGTTATGATGTTAGACTTGATGAAGCTAACAATGATTTTAGAACTAACTTTTTTGATAGGAATTTCCTCTACCCATTTGGAAAAGAAGTCAGTAGCAGTAAGAATATACTTAAACTGCTTGGATGTAGCAGAAGGATAAGGTCCTACAACATCTATTCCCCATTTAACAAACAGCCAGGAGTATTTTGCTGTATAAAGCAACTATGGGGGTCGATGAATGATGTTGGTGCATACTTGGAAAGAATGACACTTCTTAGTGAAATCAACACATTCTTGTATCATTGAAGGCCAAAAGTATCCAAGCCTTCAATTTTGATCAGACAGTCTATGTCCAGATAAGTGGGAACCATAGACTCTTGCATGTACTTCTTTCATGACAGTCATTGTCTCTTCACCATAAATGCATCTTAATTCCATCAAAACCTCTTTTGTAGAGAATTTTTTCTAGGTGATATGGGCTATCATAAAGAGTATAATTGAAAAAACATCGCCGAACTTGTTCTTTCCCGGCTTTATCAGGTGGGAGTGTTCCATTTTGAAGGTATTCCCTGATAGGTGTCATCCATCTTGTTTTATAACAATATGGTTTAGAAATGTGACTAATTTCATTGATTTCCTCTATTCTAATTTGAACATAAGGTGAAACTGTACGATGGTGGGAAATACTGATGAATTTCTCGTCCGGATTTGGATCTGGCAGAGCTGTGGCTATATTAGCCAATGCATCAGCTTGAGTATTTTGTGATTGTGAGACATAAAAACAATTCGGTTCCGAAGGGAATTCCCTCATTAACTCCATGACGTAATCATAAAAAGAGATTAACTCTTCCTTTCTGATGGAATAATCCACATTGACTTGTTCGATTACCAGGTCTAAATCACCTTTTCACCTTTAAGTGATTCACCTATGCCTGAAGTGCCAACTCCAATCTTGCAATGAGAGCATGTTATTATACTTCATTGTTTGTACCGCCTTACCACAATAAGAAGGAATAGGGTAGTAATTCCTTTTCCGAGGAAATATCTACAATTACTAACCCATCTTTTTTAAATTCAGGATCTTCCATTTTCTTCCCTGTTGGACTTCTGGAAGCACCATAAAAGTGGATTTCCCATGTTTGAATATTATCATGAATAGAGAAGAATTACTCATCATGAAGTTCAGGATCTAAAGAGGTATTTTGAACTGAAGGGTGTTCAGCAAGGAAATCATCCAGACCTTGTCACTTTATTGCCTTTTGAGACACATACTGGAAATTAAATTGCTATAAAATGACTGCCCACCTTGCCAGACGTCCTGTAAGAATTGGTCAACTAAGGAAAAATTTGAGCTGGTTATTGCGAGATACCAATTGGACCTCGTGAGGTTGTTGGTAGTGTCTCAGTTTCTGAATAGAAATGATTAATGCCAGGAAGAATTTTTCAAAACATGAATATCAGGTTTATACTTCAAGAATACTATGACTAGGAAATTAAATGATGTTTTCATTCCGAGCATCTTTCTTTTTGGAAAGGAATGAATCCAATGATCGCTCTAAAACTGTCACATAAAGGGTAAGTGGCCTTCCTTTAACAGGTGGCATTAATACTGGTGTAATCAAGGTATATTTCTTGAGAATATTGAATGCCTCTTGACATTCTTCAGTCCACCAGTATGTGACTCCATTCTTCATCAATTTGGTGAAGGGTAAACACTTGCCTGCCAAATTGGCGATTAAACGCCAAATATAGGAAAAGTGTCCAAGAAGTCCTCTCAATTATTTCAAATTTTGAGGAAGTGACATACCAAGGATTGATTTTGTCTTATCAGGATCGACTTCTATACCACGATGGTGTACAACAAAGCCGAGAAATTTTCTTGAGGTTACCCCAAAAGCACATTTCAAGGGGTTCATCTTCAAATTGTGTTTTCGATGTTTGTTGAATATGATTTCCAAATCATCCATGTGATTAGAATGTTGTCTGGATATAACCACCAAATCATCCACATAACATTCAAAAAAAATTTCCCTAAAAAGGGTTTGAAGATACGGTGCATGGAACGTTGATATATTTCACCTGAATTCTTCAGGCCAAAAGGCATTACCTGATAGAAAAACACACCCTGAGGGGCTATGAAGGCTTTATATTCCTCATCCTATGGGGCCATTCAGATTTGATTATACCCAGAATAACCATCCATGATGGAAAGTGATTTATAGCCAGCTGTTGCATCAATTAAGAGTTCTGTGATTGGAACTGGAAAATCATCATTGGGATAATGCTGACTAAGATCACTAAAATCATTGAAAACTCTATTTTGTCCTTTATTCTTTTTCACAGGAACAATATTTTCCAGCCATTTGGGATATTGAACTTCTATGAAGATGTTAGACATAATAAGCTTATCCACTTCAGCTTCAATTTTGGAGTCATAAGTTGGGTGTGTTCTTCTTGCAGCTTGTTTGAATCCTCGATGTTCTTCTGGAAAACCCAAATAATGAGTAGGAACATCAGGATCAAGCCCTGGAATTTTAGTATAGTTCCAAGAAAATATATCTCGATTTTTCTTTAGGAACAAAATATACATTTCTTTCTCTTAAAGAGTCATTTCTGCACTAATTAAAGTCAGGCATGGATCTTCTTCTGTACCCAGATTTATTTCTATGAGTTCATCTATTGTGGTAGAGATACCCTCTTCAAATGCTAGAGGAGAATCCCTGAGATCCTCCACTTCTTCTTCAGTATGTGTTACTTATTCTGTTTATAGTTACATAGTAGATGATGATGTAGAATTTCCATGATCAGGATAGAAGAACAAATTTGAACATCTTGAAGAAGAGACTACCATTTTTTGACATTATTGATGATTAAGGGTCTTCCTTGGTTAATAAAGATGAGATGATGTATTTGGAATCGACATCAGTGTTCATCTCTGACATTACTATAACTTCTTCTGGCCTGGCTGATGAGGTATAGAATTGCTGGATTTTAGTAGATGAAATAAAGGAATCTCCATTTAAAATTTCATCATTTCCTGATGAATCATCAATTTCTAACATGCTACTAGGCTTGGTTTCCGTAATTGACATTATGGAAGTTTCCATAAGAATATTTTTATTTGTGTCTATCCGGTCAATTTGATAGATAGGTAAAAAATAATATGTACTCACCTGTATGAATGGGTTTACTAAAATCTTTTCCAAACCACATAGAGCATTAATTTTGGTAACCTCATTTGTTATGGATTTCACCATTCCCTCCATGTGATATAATTCATCCTCAATGTATCGTGATTCACATGTTTTTAATGGGGATTTATCAGTATACAATGTACCAATTTTACCTTTGAAAGAATATTAGAGACACTGATGGTATGACGAAGGTATGTCCACATGTTATTGTAGCCAAGGACATCCAAGAAAAATGTTGAAGGTAGTGTCGTGATGAACAACAATGAAATATGAATTGGATACAAGGTCTCCAAACTGAGTTCTCAGTGTAATCTTTCCCAGAGGCTCTTGTTCATTTTTATCATATCCTTGCGACATCAAAGTATAAAAAGATAAATCAGATTCGGTGAGACCCAATCGACGAAGTGTACGAATAGGGATGAGTTTGACTTCTGAACCATTATCAATGAAAGCTCGTCGGATTTATATATCATTGAACTTTCCTGATAAATAAAAAGGTCTGATATGTCTATGTACAATAACATTCATCCACATCTGTAATAGATATCACTGCATGGCATTCTGCAGGACCATTCTCTACATTGTAGACTTCAGCAGCAGGAATTTCAGTTTCAAATTATTGAGGACGTAACAAATCCTCAATAAGTTCCTCCCGAAGTTCCTTTGATAGATTCAATGCATCCAAAATAGATAAATTGTCTGGTACATGGTCCAAACGTTTCAATACATCATACTTTTGGTCCTATGGTCTTTGTTTCACAATAGGAACATGTGGTTTCGTAGGTGCCTTAGAAGTTGATGCTTTGGAAGTAGATGCATCTTGTATCGGGGTAAGAGTTGGAAAAACTCCTGGATTTGGTAGATTAGACCAACTAGGTCTATATATTTTCTGAGAGGAAGAATGTGTAAGCTCTAACCGATCATCCAAAATAATTGTACTAGGACTGAATATGCAATGCGTGGAAGAAATTTCTTGTTCTTGTTGAGCCCGCTAAAGGGATTTTCCACGAGTTTCTTCCGCATATACAATTATAGTAGGATTAGGATTGAAATAGTGTCTTTTGGAACATCCATTTATTCCCATGTATCCTAGACCTATGTCTCTTCCTCTAATTCCCCTGTTTGATATAGGGAACTCATGCTCATCAAGATAGAAACTCTGACTGGCATAAGGATGTATTAATTGAATCATGTTAACAGAACCAAAGATCAACTCTTCATCTGATGAAGATTCTGCCTGATTAGCCAGTTTATGTTGTTCCGTTTGGTGGGGTGGTGCCAGTGCTTTTGAGGCAGATGGAATAAAATCTTCTAGAGTCAAAGACAACTTGGGCATTGACATGAGCCCATCTTCTTCTGACTGGCCTTCTTTATTTGAAATATTCCACTTCTTTGAGGATTTTCCTTCTAATGAAGGGGGTTTTGTTGTGGTATTCATAGTAGAAGACACAATTGGTTTCTTCAATTGTGTTAATAAAATGGAATGAGATCAATTGATCATTTTATTGACCATCCAATCATCATATTTCTATGCATTTTATTTTGTGACTTCATGACACTCAGCTTCTTCTTATGGATCTATAGCAGTAACACATGATACCTAGGCTGAAAACCCATTCAATTTTACCTGTCCATAGTCCACCATCTTTTGCAGGAGGTCTTTGAAGAAAAAAACTCATGAATGGGATCTCCCCATCTTCTGATGAAAAAGGAAATAGTTGGGGAGGTCTTCATCTCCTTCTTTGTTCGGCCTTTTGGGCCTTGGAAACTAAACGAAATTGTTTTTTAGAGCCGATATGATGTATCCTAGAACATGTTCATTATGTAAACAATAAAAGTTGTTCTCTAGCTCCTCCAATTATTCCTGTCTTTGATCTCTTTGATCATCTTGACGAAATGGCCTCTATTGTTGAGGCTTAGGAGGTGGAGCCCTTTGATAAGATGAAGGTTTTGATGTAGAAGTAGGTATAGGTGCTTGTTTAAGTGTGATTGTAATAGTATCTTCTTTATCCGTTCTCCATCCTGGAGATGATGGAATTACATGAGTTTTATCCTTAGTTATTATAAGAGAGGCCTCAATCTATTGAGAGATTTAAGTAAGGTCTCAAAACCCTCCTATGTATTTCATAGGGACCAACGGTGTGCGTAATCCATCATGAAAATTTTCCATAGAGATTGGAAACAATTATTCTTGAGGGAGTGCTATGATTAAAGATTATGTTAATCCCTTCCAACGAGCAATGAAATTTGAAACACTTTCATTTTCCATTTATTTACAATTTGTAAGATCAAAAACTGTCATCTTTGGAAATGTTGAACTGAATGGAAGAAAGAATTTTTTATGGAGATCCTCCCACCCAGTAATTGATCGGGATTGCAAGCTTGTATACCAGACAAAAGCAGTCCCTTGTAATGACTGTACAAAACACCTGAGCTTAACTGCTTCTTTTTGTTGAGGGGATCCCATCATAGGATCAAATAAATAAACAAAATGTGTTAAGTGTTGTTCTTGATCTCCCGAACCATTAAAAATTAGGAATGTGGTACTTGTAAAATTTAATGGGGGAGGAATTGAATCCACCCATTCAGTGTAAGATCTCTTCTCCGGTTGAACTGGTGCACACTTTCATTCGATATCTTTCGACAGACTTGTTAATGAATCAATGGTAGTCATTAATTTTTGAGAAAAATATGGTTGGGCTTGGACCTGTGCAAGAGTAATAACTGGAGTTTGAATAGGTGTCATGACCGGGACTTCCACTGATGGTAGTATTGTCGGTTTTTGTTGCGTATAACACATAGGATTGGACCTATGAGGGTGTACTGGTAAATGAAGATATTATTGATCCATCCCAGTAGCTGCAACAAATTCCCTTGACCGATTGACTCCATCACACTTAGGAGGAAGACTACTTTGAAGTAGTTCTGCATTCAACCTCCTTAACTAATTCATTTCCAACTATTGTTGTGCAAACCATTCCTCTAATGAGAGTGATTGTCCATCTCCAAAGGTAGGGTGGAATGTTACCTGACTTTTTCATTTCCCCTTGTTGGACGCATTTTGGAGAGGGGGAGTTGGTTACTTGAAGGAATACCTAAATTCTGGGTAAGCCTTTGATTTTGTGTACGCACACCTTCTTCATTTTCCTCTATGTGTACAGCCTCTTCCGCAGGAAATTCTTCATATGATCCCTCTGAGTGAGCCTGATGTTCTAGAGGATCAAAAACAACAAAATTAATGACATTAATTGATTCATAACGCATTACATCCCTTCTATCAGCAATTCTGCGATACTATCTTCTTCCATGTCCTTAAAGAGACATTGCCTTTTTTTGAGTTGATCCCTCAAGATATTCTTGTTGAATCGTAATTTGGAGGGAATCTTCTAATAATTCAACTCTGTGTTCCTCTTGTGGCTTCTTCTCTAATCGAGATATTACTGAATTTCACTGAGGACGAGATTGAGGATTTGAAAAAGTCCCCAGTCCGGTGGACTGGGGATGTTCCTTCTCAACTCCCCAAATCCTATTTGTTGATATCGAGGGTTGGGTTAAAAGAGCCCCCAGACTAGCAAGCTTGGGTGGTTCTTGAGCTTCTACATCTGAGAATTTCTTGAAATCTCTCCTGATTTTGCAGACTTTAGTCATGAAATTGGCCAGATTCATCAACATAAATCCACTCAAATAACCTTGCTCAAATGACCGTTGGATTATTTCTGACACTTATGTCACCTAATGATGTACCTTCTCTAAACGAGAAGCTTGTTCAATATTCTATTTTACCTGATGCAAGAGTAATTCAACAACTTTTTCTTTGTATACCTGACTTTGGGAAGAAATATTTGAGTCATGTTCTTGAGCAAGCAACTGATTACACACAAAAACAGTTGGTTGTGGCCAGCCATTGGCAATAACATTGCTTGAGACCACATTCGGCGGGCTTTGTTGACTAGATATCACAGTGAAATGCAATGATCCCTGAACACCACATCCCCTGATATGAATAACATATGGGGCATTGTCAATTAACTGGAAAAATATTTTTGGGGCGCCAAGGCATGAATGCTAAAGGGATCTCTACTGCTTTTCATCTTTCGGATGTCGGAAAACTGAGAGAAATGCCATGTCTATTTGGTGTTGCAACCCTTCTATTATATTGACATGATTTTCATATTCATCATAAGATAATATTTTCTTTTTTATTTAACATATATTCTTCCACATGTTAAGATGAATATTGTGAATAGAATCTTCCATCAACATTTTTGGAATATCATACTGAGAGTCAGCCAAAGGCCAAAACATGAATAGTACTTCACCTTCTTCAAGTTGTTTTCTCATATTCAGAACTTCCTCCTTATCATTCGATAAAGATTCATCTACCTGATTAGACCAAAGTTGGTTCGTCTTTGTTTCTTCATTAGATTCAACAAGATTGGTATAGAATTCATTTATCAAATTAGATGATGAATGGACCAGGGGTAGTTCAGAGAATGGCCTACGCCCCGAGTTATCTTCTGATTGAAAAAAGTATTTCACCCACAAGCGGTAAAGCATCAGACATGACTGGCTTCACATTTGCAAGTGCCTCAAGATAAGAGGGCATTCTCGTTACTGCATTTTCCTTTGATGAATTTTCCAGGAAATGAGAATTACTACTGCAGAGAGGAATTTCGTAGCTAAATTCATCATCATAGGGAGGACAAACATGGTGGGTTACAACAACAGATGTAACCTCTTGATCTTTGATCTTTTGGCCACGTAGAAGGTTATCGTGGCTCTCATATGAAGATGATACTTTGAGATTGACCAAACTATCATGAAGCAAGCATTTATGAGGAAGTGTCTGATGAAGAGCTTCAAAAGTATTGTTCCCACTATTGGGAAGTAAGAGAGTAGAATCTTGAGTTGTAACAGATAATTGTCTGAGTGCATCATGAACTCCAGCATCGAGCAAGGCCTGATTTTATATTGGCTCTGGATTTCTCAAATGTGTTGGACATGTCTTTTTCTTAGACACATTCTTAATCATTTTGGGAACCACTTGTTGCAAAAGTTGTTATTATGGGCAGTTGTATGTACCTGCTCAGGTGAAATAGTCAGGTTAGGTTGATTATCTCCATTCAAATCGGGTATATGTTCCTGACTTAATTGTCCGTATGGCATGGGGGAGTATGCCCCACAACCCTCTTGGACTGGAACAGACATGCGTATCTTCTTTGGAGTGACATGCTGATGAGTCACTCCACTAATAGGGATAGATTTATGATTCCTTCCCTGTGATGCTGTTGAAGTTGTTATTATATTCTGACAGGCATCCCAAATATGGGCAGGGATTTGATTCATCTCTTTTAACATTACCAGAATGTACTTGGTGACTACAGCTACTGGAACGAGAATATATGTCCATTCCGTGTCTGGAGTAGGTGTTTGTGCGTGCTCCTGTCATCCTTTTCTTGTCAATGAATTTTGACAGTACTTATGCATAAGGGCATAGAGTTGAGTCTCATACAAATTTGTCGTCTAAGCTTTCCGATTGACTTCTCCAATTGGTAAAAAATGAGACTGTTGGTAGTCTTGATGAACATTGGCAGGTGTATGTTCCTGCTGTGGATTATTCGTCAAGTACCGTTGACAAATTTTCTTCAATACTGGCAGACGAGACTACTGATAGAATTTTTTTTATAAACAGGTGTATGTCCCTGCTTATTAGTTGCAACCATATTAGATTGGTGAGATTCGTTGGTTGTAGTCAGACGATCCTACTGACTAGCTGATGAGTTATAAATCGGTATATATTCCGGCCTATAATACTCTGACGGAATTGCCTGGCGGGATTGGCGTGTTACTGCCAGACGAGTCTGTTGGGTAGTAACATCAGGGCAGAAGGGTGTATATGCCCGCTCATTGATTGCCATCAAGTTGGCTTGATGGACTTCTCTTGAGGGGGAAGAAGTAAGAGCCTACTCCATACTAACCAGATTTCGCCTATGGAGGTTTGTCTTGCGTGCTCAGGTTTGAGGTACCTGATCCGAACCCCTAAAGGTTGTACCCTCATCATGTTGAGAGTGAAATACCGCACGAGTCTGACAGCGATTGTTGATGAGAGACCTCGGGATGGACTCCTGCCTTCTTGAACCGAGGCCTTTAGTGACCTCTTCATTCACCTCCCTATAGTATGGGAGGGACTGGTTGTTGCGTTCCGGGGATAATGACCCAAAACGGTTGGAGACAGTGGTTAGCACCGCCTGTTTCTTGATCACTGGTCATCGCTGTCCGGACAACAAGGGTGAGTTGTTATCCTGGAGGGCTTGTCGAGTGGCCTCTAGAGTCGGGATGGTTCCATTTTGACTGCATTCCTTCACTAGTGCATTTGAGGCACAACATTGAAGACGCTGAGTAGGTGATATCATCCTCAGATCGGACGAGGATCCAGCAATAGTAGCGGCCAAAGAATTCACAGGTGTGCACATTAGAGAATCCATTTTGTAATGCAGAGAGATCTTGGAAAAGAGTGCATGTTTGATATAATAGACATAATCAAGATTATTCTGGCCATACTACATATTTTGGATGAGCACATATGTTATTGACTGCTTTGTTGTCCCGCATAGTGAGTTTAATAGGGGCCTAACAAATAGGAATAACATCATTTTATCTTGGTTAAGTAATGACATTGGGTTCACCATTTTTTGTTTCTTCTGGAAATGGGGAAGGGCCTCATTTTCTTAAGGATCAAACGTTTTCAATCAGTTTATAACGGGTTTATTTGTAGAAACAGAAACATCAAAAAATTCTATATCCATTCGGACCTACTTTCCTAAGGTAGGTGCTCATTATTTGTGGATTGATGGGTCTTATAAAGTTTCATTGGTCAAGAGGATGGGAGGTCAGACTCATCACACATTTTTGGGGGGAATTATTTTCCACTCTGGGACTCTCTTATAGATTTATGTTATGTCCATGAATCCTTATTAAACTTCCAAGCATAAAATACGTTTTTCTTTAGATTTGGTAATCAATGATTGATATGTATGAGATTTTGAGAATCTTTTATATGTATTTGTGGTTCTTCATCGATGGAGAGTCATCCGTATGTATTGGAGATTCTTAGTCAATGGTATCCTTCAATACATTATATTGAAATCTCTTGGTCATTATGATGACCATACTGGTTTTAAATCCACTCAGTGGGGCACTTGAAGTTTATTGTCATTCAGAATGACATGGACTATTTTAGAGTTAGGATCGTACCCGCAGATGGGCTACCTACGTATCCTTGTTAGAAATGGAATTAGAACCCATGTAGTTCAATAATGAAGATTAGTTTAACAATGTATGGGATGGAAAATAATTAATGAAATATGGGATTGATCCATAGAAAGGCTTCATATGTACTCTACTTTTAAGGAAATGATCAAAGTCCGCATAGTTTGAGTACGAAGTGTGGGGCTTACGTATAATTAACAGCCCAAAGAGACATGTCATACTTACTTTTACACTCTAAGCTCACGTGAGTCATGCTCGGTGTGAGAAACATGAGGTATCAGTAAATCCGATGATTTGTGTCATGAATGATGTGGTCACATGGAGTGATATGAGGCTTATTTATGTTTGACTGCCCAAGTAAATGAAGATCAGGACTTAGTTTAGGATAGAATCCATAAAACAAATATTCCTTTTACTTTTTCAGTAAAATCTAAATATGTTTTTTTAAAATAACATGATGATTCCTTTCAATAAAATAGTAAAAAGGAAATAATGGGAAAAAATTAATTTAGAAAGGAAATAATGGGAAAAATTAATTTTTTTAAATAAGCATTTTTTCTAAGCTCACGTGAGTCATGCTCGGCGTGAGAAACAAGAGGTATCAGTAATCCTGACGATTTGTGTCACGAAGGATGTGGTCCCATTGAGTGATTTGGGGATTATTTATGTGTGATTGACCAAGTAAATGAAGATCACGACTTAGTTTAGAATAGAATCCTAGGAGGAGGGTCCATAATGATACTTGTTCTTTATAGACATTTAGAATTGTTAACTCAGGACATACTCCAGAATAGGATGCCTAAATTAAGAGGGACTTATGATTGGGTTTTACTCCTAAGAAGGAAGCCCAAATCAAAATAATTAAGACTGGTTCTTACTCCTATGGAGGATTCCCAATGTTAAGGGGACTTGAAACACGAGGCTTACTCCTGAGAAGGAGGCCCAAATCTAAATTATTATATGGTTGGGGATTTCTCCTCAGAATGAGGCCCAATTAAAGGGAACTTATAACCTGGGGAATAATCCTGAGAAGGAGGCCTAATGTTAATAGAAATTATAATTGGGACTTAATCCTGATAAGGAGGCCCAAATTAGGGGGACTTGGGGAGTACTCTTAAAGAGGATGCCCGTTAACATGTTCCATAAATGTATATGTGCTTTATGAAGATTTAGATTCTTAATTTGGGGCTTACTCTTAAATAGGATTCCCATTAAGGTATATTTGACTTATGATTGAGGAATATTATTGAGAAAGATTCCCAAATAAAAGATTATCTCATTTTAAGGGATGAGGTTGAATGAAGGGAACCTCTAACCGTAGTGATATAAAGTTATATAAATCACAAGGTTTTGAGAGATGTTCCATAATATTCCTTTCAGATAAGTAAACCAACAATGAAATCATGCCTCCAATGGCTTTGAAAAGGGTTTTGAAGGCTAAATCATGAAAAGGAGAGGTGAATTTGAAGAAAGGAAGTGAATTGGAAGGATGAACACCCAAAAATACGGAAGGCGCACAAGTCCTGTTTGGGCGTGAAAGTCCTAGTCGCGCAAGTATACTTGCGCGACATGGGTGTACATGGGAGATGGTTAACAAATAGGGTAATACATGTGTGATACTTGGATCAAGCCCTTAGTATTATCCCTAAAGGCTTCCAAAAGGTTGACGTGAAAGTTTTGTTGAAGGGGTAAGGTGGCACACACGTGTGTCCATTTCCCTTGAGGTTTAGACACTTAGGTGCGCATGTGATGATGAATTTCAACACTTAGGCCTTATTCCCACTCTTTAGATTTTCTATTCTAGGTATGAAATTACTATTGAATTGTTCATAAGACTTCACGCAAAGACTATGGTGCCGAGAGATTAAATCTAACTTTTGGATTTTTCGTCCTCGAAATGGGCGGCCCATAGGGGGTATTTATAGGCTACCCGAGGCTTGGGCGAAATTTGATTTTGGGCATGCAAGAGACTTGTGTGCCCAAGGCTGGTGCACAAGTATACTGGCGCTCCTAAATGCCTTTTCAGTTTTTTTTATGATGTTTCCTTATTCTTTTAATGTACTCTCCTTAGTAAATCTTTGGACTCTATGACGGAAGGGAGCATCAAAAATGAGATACCCATTTCTCTCTCATCAACCCATTTTATGATTTCAATTTGACGTTGTTATGCTACCGAAGATACACTAAAATTTCCTATGACAAAATCATTGTGTAAGTGAATTCCATACCAATTTATCTATCAAGGGTGTTCCCCTTTATGAAAATTTACTTGTTGAATGAGTAAGTGCATTTATCTATTCCTAATCTCTAATTCATGGAATATATTATTATTTTTAATGAATCTATGTTGTATGATCAATGTGTCACACTTATGGATGAAATGAAATGTTTATAAAGGGTTCACCATAATAGTGAACCAAAGCATTGGGTAATGATTAGTATCTTGATAATTCAGGTGCAATGAGGGTTTAACTATACTAATTCAAGATAAACATGTGTTTAATCATGCTCCAGGTTCAATGAGCCATAGCTCATTTTAATACCATGTTATGTGTGGTTGCCACATTTCCATGTCATGATAATCATGCTATATCATGCCAATATGTTCTTGTTTCTTTTATGATCCATTGATATGACTATTTCTTATCATGTACTATATTCTTCATGTTTTTACATTTTTAATCCCTTGCTGGTATTTATAGATCACCCTTTTCTTATGCATGTCCTCATGATATCCCAGGGAATGCTAAGTACATATGAATATTGTGGTCATGTAAAATAATATTTCAATAAAGCTGTGGTGTTTCATGATCTATGTTGTTATGTAATGTTCCAAAGCCTACATGACACTAGAACTATCGATTTTATATCTTTTCTCAAATGGTGATTTTATGTAATAAATTTTGTCTATGTGTGTAATAAAGAGTGGGGTTGTTATAATTTTATTGTCATTTTAGGATTTGTTCATGATGAGTAGTAGTTTTAGACATTCATTAAGTGTGATTTCTAGACTCATGAAATCTATTTTATAGGGACGATT
Source organism: Viscum album (assembly GCA_963277665.1). Lineage (NCBI taxonomy): Eukaryota > Viridiplantae > Streptophyta > Magnoliopsida > Santalales > Viscaceae > Viscum > Viscum album. Next base: position 1,626,657,332 of record OY728125.1, read on the forward strand.
GTGTTCCATCATGGATATTTTTAATTTTTATAATATTTATTTGGATATTTCTTGTGAATCTTTGATGATACTGGATGTTGTGAAGAGTTTTCTTCATATTTGAATATATTATTGGAGTTTCATAGACTATTTATCTCTGTTTGTGACTCCTCTAATAGTCTTTACTAAAAAGGAACTATTGTTCTCATCGAATTACGATGGTCAACATGATTTTTATTTCTTAAAAGTGAAGTTAGTCGGTACAGAAATTAATTGTTTTCTATTGAAGGCATTTTAGTTTGATGTTTTCTATGATTATTTTTGTCTTTTCTTGGGAAGTCTTATGATGTAGCGAAGATTAATGAATTTTTATAGGGATTAGCATTTATTCAATCATGAGAATAATTATGAAACCCATGATTTTGATTTGGGGGAAGTGGATATTTATTTGATATTACAGAGACATTACATCATTAGTGATCATTTTTTATATTTTACCATTCAAAAGTGCATGAGTTATATCTTCTCCCAGAGTAATATGAACATGAATAAAGGTTGGTGGATGTAATTAATGTATCTTTATGACTTATATATTTCATATATTCTTATAAATGGAAATTTTGTAGCTAATGAACTGATCATAATGCCACGTAGTGATGCCATGCATGAATATGGTTACTTTTATATAGTAATGGATGAACTCTAAGGGATTCATATAGATATGGGGGTAGTTGGTTATAGATGATTTATATTACAAGTGAATTTCAAATCATCATTCGTGAAGTGAGTGTAGGGGTCCCAGAATGGGGATTCTGAGGTGGAGTTCCTGAGGAACTGAGTAAATTTTGTTGATTCCCCTGAAGGTTTGTCTAAGGATAGATAAAACTAGGTATGGAAAAATAGATTTCTTTTTGTTAATTTATAAATGAATGAAATGGTTCTATGTGTGTTCCATGTATATTTTTTCTCAATTCATTCTGGCTTGAAAAAGATGTACTGATCCTTGAGAGGTAAGTTTTGGTGGTTGGGGCTTTATCAAAAAGAAAATTTCACATTATTGAATAATTTATTAAATAAAATTTCATATAATACAACCAATAAGATCAAGATGACTTCTGTATTTAGTAATAAGTTATATATATAATAAAATCGTGAACATGGGATACAATATCATTTTTTAATGATTCCATAAAATTGTTCTAAAATTATTGTACATTTAATATTTTATGAGATAACCTGGGGACATACATATGAAATGGGTGATCTAGAAAGCCATATGGGGGAATTAACATAGTATAAGGAGTTATATGATATAAAATACATATATAAATAGGAAATAAAGTTACAAAGAATCATAAACATGAATAATAAGGCATGATATAACATGATAATCATAAAGGCAGTATGGGAAATGTTGAAACAACATAAAACAATTCACCATAAACATGGGGAAACAATAACTACTATGAAATCATAATCAAAAAATTACCATTAAATAATCAGTTTCTCTCACTATCCCAACAAGATTTTACATGATACTTAACATTACCTGATGCATTCGAGTTGAATTTAATTCAATGCTCACTCGTCACATTCACTTCATTTTCAGCCTTTAATGTTCCACAAAGATCATACATCATAGATTCAATAATAATAATATTTTACTCAATGAAATTGGAGTATGGAATACATACTTATATGTATAAATAAAAATAATTATATTTTTATAAATTTGAGCAACCTTGATTGGAAATGGGTTTTGTATTCACTACACAATTGCTGGAAAATCGTAACGAAATTTCGGCAACATATCAACTTCACATAATTATTCAAAAAATAGTTTCATGAGATATAATAGGGAATATCATTATTTTTACATAACATATCAAGTAATAGTTAAATTTAAATATATATCACAACATAAAGAATTTAAAATAAACAGTATGTGATAATAATTAATCATGAATAATGAATAAAATGTTTGGATCTCTTACTTGAGTGTGTGACTCCAAATACATGGAAGGAGATTATAGAGATCTTTGGGAACCATTAAAGTATTTATATAGAGTCGGGGAAGATTAAGGACATGGAAAAAATATTTCTAGTCAATATAATTGTTTTCTTGGGAGAGTTTATATTGGAAAAGAGAGGGTATTTCTTTAATATTCCACAAATATGTGTTTTAGACACCATAATATAAAATAACCAAAATCACAAATGTTATGTTAGTTTTTCCCATGATTTACATCATAAGAGAGCTATTTCATTATTTTATGCATCTATGGGTAGAAATTAATAAAATAAAACCCTTTATTTATGACGATGTGAGTCATCCTCTTAAAGAAATAATTTAAAAACCATTTAATATATTATATTTTTTGAATTAGTAATGGCTTTAAAAACAAGATAATAAACTTTAAATCCTAATATGTTAAATATAAAACATATATTTGGTAATTTATACCTTTTATTGTATTTATTATTTTACTTTTGTTTCATTATGATGTCATAATACACACAGTATATTTATATGAAATTTAATTTTTTTCACGAAAATTGGACATTCTTAGAAAATTATGAAAAGTTCATCATTGGATAAATTAGATATTTTGATTCTAAAATTAATATTCGTTATATATATAAATTTTCTAAATATAATAATTTTCACTTTTAAAATTATAGTTGATATTTATTGTGAATGTCTAGGTTTTCTGACATTAATAGTATTCAAACCCTAATAAAAATATATTTGACTTCATAAAAATTATTTTATCATTTATATTATATAAATAATATTTGAAAATAATATTTTCACAAAAAATAGTATTAATAAAATTCATTAATTTATAAAAATATATTCCTAAATTGAATTTTAATATTTCATGAAAAATATAATTTTTGTTTTATTGAATAAAAATATAAATCATTTATATAGTTACAATATTTGAGTGAAAATATATTAATTATTCAATATATAATTATTTACATATTAATGTTCTAGGGTATTGACACATATCTCTATAATACACCCTCAAACACCCAAAAATAATGGTGTGCGATAGTGAGCCTTTTATGGGGTGGTTTGGTGTACATAGTTTGGGTCGAGCTCTTGATGAGCATCAAATTATCCTATAATTAGTTTATCTCATGATTATTTTGTTGGATATAATCATGGTCTTGGTAAAAAGAAATTACCATTGATGTTGTCTCCAATGTAAGCTTCAATAAATTGGATTCATAGGTAATGATCCTAATAGATGAGGTCATCACTCCCTTTTTCAATATCAATTGGATTTATTAAAACCTTATATTTACACCAATCATTTAATCACAATTAAATGGTTATTTTGTCAATGGAATAGATTATTAATGGTCATTTAAATATGATGTGATATAATAAAAACAAAATAGTGTGTTCCTTTTATATATATGTATTACATAATAAAATATTTATCTAATTCAAAATGTGAATTTTATTTATAACAATTCGGATCATTATGGTATTCCCCCATTACAAAATGTCAAATAAAAAAATTTCATTTCCCAGAGTTAAAAACATGAGGGTAACTCCATTTTTTCACATCCTCTAGTTCCCACATCACATCTTCAATCATATGGTTTCCCAAAAACACTTTGACCATGTTCATTGTCTTGTTTTGTAGAACTATGTCTCTATGATATAATATCATCACTAGCTACTCCTCACATTAGAGATCATTCTCCAATAGTACCACAAATGGATTAATTACATGTGAGGGTTATATTATGTATTTTATTAAGATGGATATGTGGAATACATCTTGACATGAGGTAGTTTTGGTGGGAGTGAAAGTCGATAGTAAACCACTCTAATGCGATCAAGGATCAAAAAGGGGCTGATGTATATTGTACTAACATTTCCCTTCATACCAATTCTCATAACTTTATTCCATAGATCTATAGAGAGTAATAATGTGTCTCCAACATCAAACTCTTGTTATAATTGATGATTTTATTTATAAATCATCGGTCAACTCTTAGTAGTCTTGATGTTATATTGAATGGTCTTAACCATTCCAAATATTTTTTTAACCATTTCTAGACCATGATGTTTTCATTCCCAAACATGATCCCAAAATGCAGTTTTTCAACACCTCTTTCCATAAAAGGTATTATTGGGATCCATTTGGATGCTCGAGTTGAAAATATTTTTATAGGTGAACTATACCATAGAAATATGCTGTCCCCATCCTCCTTTAAGTCAATTTATAGTGCTCAAATCATTCCCTTAAGTGTCTAGATTTTTTTCTCATATTGGACATCAGTTTGGAGGTGATAATCCATGATGAAGTTAAACTCTATATTTATTGAAAATTGGAGACATTTCTTGAACATATAGGTTTCTCTTGTATCTCAGTCCAATACAATCAATTATAGTACTCCACTCATCCTTACCACTTCTCTAACGTTCACCAATTAATGTTGAACCAATGAAGAGTCATCTTGGATTATATTGAATTCTGTAGTCATTATAAGATGATCTAAAAAATCCTAGATAGCATTTCTCCCTCTTAATGTATTTTCAAGAGCATTTAGAAATTCCATGGTGATGTTTTCCCATTAACATATTTGTATGTGTTATGGTTGAATCATCCCCTTGTATTTTTCCTTCATTCTTTTACATGCTGACATACAAGAAATATAGATGTATACTCTTTGATATCTTTATTCAAATTATCCCACCAATAGTTCTATCAGATATACCAATACATATTTTTGATTCTATGAAGGATATAAAAGGTTGAACTATGTTCATAATCCATCTTCTCTTTATTTATCATAGGATTTTATAGTGCATATAGTCATCTCCAAATATCACAAATCCTTCTTCATTAAAATTAAACTCTGAAGATATCAATATTTTTATAGTTTCCAATTTCATTTAAATTACCACATTAGCTATTTGAAAACCCTTTAACTATTTAGAAGATAATGTTGTGAAATAATTTGTGAAATGATTGATTATATTCTTTCTTTTATCATTATCATTCACATCTTATCAAAATATAATAACATTGAGTACCTCTTAATTCTAATCAATAATAGAATTGTTGGATCTTTTATAAATAGATTGAATTCCACATTATACTTTTTATCAGGAGGGTAATGAATTGATCATTCAATGACCTTGAGTAGATCAAACCAACTTCATTAGAATGTATTCATATCTTTATGTGTGAATATGTAGGTGAGGATTTTCTGATCCATATATATTTCAGAATTCTACAAAAAGAGATAATTCCTCAAGATCATGAAGTATAATATCTTTTAATTGTACTATAAATTTTTTTGGTAGTTTATTAATGAAATCTAAACTTCAATTATGCATATGCTATCACTTTTTCATTTTTCATTAATGCACATCTCAATCACTTCTACAAAGGATCACAAAATCCAATGAAAATTTCTCCACATTTGGGTACATTTATAACTAGAGAAGTGATAATATTTCTTATTAAATCATTGAATCTCTCTTCATATTATTCATTCAAAGAATTCTTGAATTCCTTTTGAGTTTTCTTGGTTACAGGGATTGACAATCTATATGAATTACTCACAAATGGATGATAATACACATCTTATCCAAGGAAAATATAAATATCTATTATATATGTAAACCTCAACCATTCGTACCTTACCTATATCCTTGATGGGCCCACAGATATACCATTTCTATTAATGATATGCCCCAATAATGATATTTCCATCAACAAGAACATGATGTTTTTGTACATAGCATAAATATTCTCCTATCATAAGGTCGTTAGCACAGTACCCAAATGATTATCACGATCCTTCATGAATTTGGAGTATATTAGAAGATAATCTATAAATACTACGAAAAACATGTCAAGGATATCTATAATGACTATATTAATCACATCCATGAATATTTTGGTAGCATTAGGGAGTTGGAATGGAATTAAAATTTTCTCATATTAATTATACATTGTACAGAAAGAAGTCTTGAGGATATCCTCCTACATCCCCATAACATTATAATATCTTGAATGTATATCAACCATTAATAATTTTTTTCCTCCATACAGTTTTAATAACGCTTCATCAATCCATGGAATATGATACTTATTTTTTCTCATGATATTGATGAGATCACGATAATTTTTGCAAATGCGCACTGACCTGTCATACATATTCCCAATGAGAACTGGTGCACTCCATGGTTAATCTCTTGAAAATATAAACCCTTTAACCTGATTCTCTTATAGTTTATTCTTTATATCTTAATTTTCCACAACAGCCATTCTATAATGACTCTTGGTTAATGGTAAACCCATGGTCAAAACTCGATTTAATATTCAATCACTGTTCTATGTGGATGACCATTCAATTACTAGAGGAACACATCAATGTATTCCATAATAATATGAATGATGTCAAGGATAATTCATTCCTTAGACTCAATCATTTGATCTAGACACACATTCATTTAGGGTAACAATATCTATGCTTAAGGTTTTTATACTAAATAAGATTCAAAACCCCCCATGAACATGTATCAAATCAGGGGTTGATTCCCAATACGAAGAGTGATTTCATTCACATGGATATTTATGTTGGATATATACAAAGAAACCGAATCCATACCCATAATTTCAACAAATTCCACTTAAGGGAGTATGAAAAGTTTACCTAGTATGTTCATCCATTAAATTTTGATAGTGGAGGAGTTATATAGTTGGGATGAAATAATGTCTCCATTTTCCACTTTCACTAACATCCCTAATTACAGACATTGTGGTGGTGTATGAAAAATTATCAAAAACATTCTTGAAATGAAGGAATGAGTAGAACCATAATCAAAAGGAATATTAACTATTACTTAATGAAGAACTATTATAACTAAAACCACATCACTTTCGGGATCCACCTTAGTGGTTTTGATGGAAAAAATATCACCCTTACAGACTTTGAGGTTTTGGTTGTCTCTGAAAAACCATAACATAGAGCTTTGGTTTTCAATGTCCCCTATGAGATTACATTTGATGAAATGAAAAATTAACTAAAGGATTATAAGATCATTACTATTGTAATAATAACTTTTCATACATTTTCAATACATAAATTCTTCATAATAGTTAAAATATAATAAAAATAGTCTCCCAATGACTATATTACTCTCATGACTTTGTAAACAATGAAAAATAATCATTAATACAAAATTTATAAACGTTATTAACCACTTGGTTCTTCATGACTGTCACCCATCTTCTACAAAACAATGATGAAAAATATTTTTATATCCTTTAAAAAGATTCATAAATGTGGGTGAGCTCATATCCTCAGTAAGGGTAAAAAAAGGAGACATGTAAGAATAATAATGAGCATAATTGTAGGAGAACATGATCACGAAAAAAAGATCATACACAACATATCAAAGAACATAAACATGAATCATGGAATAATGGTTGGAATATCATTAGACATGAATCATATGTAAATAAATATCATCAGACATAAAATAATAATAATTTAATAAAACAATATATTGTGGAAAACTCATAAGCATATAATTTTATTTATATAGTAGCAAACAAATCACAACCAGGACCATCTTAATAGTATGGGATTACTCCTCACACCATCATGGTAGTCATGATTCACTCCCATTACCATATTAGTAGCATTAATTCCATAATATTACAATATTTCTAGTCATGGGTTTCTCAAATGGTCATCTATGTAGCATGATTTCACTCTTCATACCATTTTTGTAGTCGTGGTACAATACAATGTCTGTCATAATAGACCAGGTTTACTCCCAATACGATATTAGTCTATCACATTATATTTAAATATGTACTCAATGCATTAGAGGGAAATATAGGTCCCACAAATATTATAAATAAATATCACATACATGTTCCACAAAATCAGAAATAGTCATATAATAACCCATGAAATGAAATCGGTATCATAAACATCTAACCGTATAATAAACTATGAAAAATGGTATAGGTTTCATATTCATTTCTTCAATATCATAATCGATGAGGAGAAGTGGGTTTGAAAATAATTAAACATGTGGGTGGTAAACTAGTGTCATAATAATCATTCCATTAAAATAGAAACCATTCAAGAAAGAATATAAATTGAAACTTTGGATCATTTTAAATAAGGGAATGAGTAATATTAACCGATGTAATTTTAGATGAAAAATAACATGGAATGATATGTTAAAATCATTTCTTGAGGAAAATATACATTCCTCAGTATATTAAATATCATATAAAAAACTAATTTTAGACTATTTTATTTAAAATGTAATTTATGTTCGTTATGAAATCTTTTAAAACCTTTCTGAAACTTATTACTTTTAAAACTTGTAAATACAGCTTGAAAAAAATTTGAAAACTATTTTCCATGAAAAAATATAAAAGGAGCCTTAAAAATATTTGAAATATATTTCTATGAATATAAATTTCAATATTATAAATATGGATTCAAATAATTTGATATTTATTATACTTTCAAACATAATAAATTTGTCTCAAACAATTTAGTAAAGTTTTTTTCCTGAAAACTATGAAAAATATCATGAAAAAAATTAGAAACATTTTAAATTACTATTTTTTATTTTTTTAATTCACATTATTTACATGAAAGGGTTTCTTCACAAAAATTATGGTATCTAAATCCCTATATTATATATGAGCTATGATGAATATTAATTTTTCATGGTAAAAGGAAGGAAAAATGCATTTTTTAGAAAAATAAGGTAATAACATTGAAAACACTGGTAAAAGTAAAAAAATTTCAAAATTAATTTTTAATATAATTTTATAATTTTATAATTTTCTTTTATTACATTTTCATAATATATTTTTTTTAAGAATCATAGATTTCTGGCCGAAGAGATGGTGATGTTGGAATTTCTTAAAAACACTTTTGTAACTATCTTTTATAACAAAGAGTATAAAAATGGTACAAGTACATGAAGAGATCAATTAATAAACATAAGAGATGAAATTTAATGAATTTTATTTATTAATGCATCTTAATATTACATCAATGGATTTATAAACCAAAAAAATTTCAAAAATAGATCAGATTATTTCAATAATATATTAACACATGGTATCTTCGAACCATATTCCCCACGTATGAATTTAAAATTCCATGAATCAATAAATATCATGAAAATTATAAGATTCATGATATAACATTTTAATGTTAGTATATTCCACTCATGAAAAAAATTAGGTGTATAACATGGCATGTGTCCCAAAGAAAGAAAATTAAGACAACATTACTTTACCAGTTTCATAACTTTTGAACTATAAATTCCATGATAGGAAGAACATAAAATGGATGTGTAAATATATATATTTTTAAATATAATATGCATATAATATATTAATTAATAGTATATACATCATGAAAATATGTGAGTGGTGGAGAAGTCACAAATCTCATAGAAATGAAAAGTGAGATGAAATCTTCTTACCTTATGTCTTGAATCTCTTCGTACTCATAAAATATTCCAATATAATAAATTACATATTATTATAAATCATTTAAGGAATAATATTATAATATGTAATACCATATATGGTTTTAATATGACCTTACATTTCCCTTGTGTTTATAATTCTATGTCAAGTATTCACTTTGCGTAATATCCTCAATGTTCTTCACATGTGCCTTAATTTTGTATATCACTGGAACTTATAAATATATAATGATTTATAGAGTGTAAAAAATGATATAAATTTCATGTATAGTCTGTATATTTTTATTATAATAATCTATAGAATATATATATATATATGAAATGGAATACACTATTTATAGAGATTGTTAGTCGCACATACGCATAAATTCACTATCGTATATAAATATATATATATATCATTTTGAAAGTAACATTAATATATCATATACATCATATATGTTTATTAAACCCATCCAAAATACATTTTGCGTACTGGGTGAAAAAATCACATCTCTTTGGGGGCATGGTTGTCCAAACATCCAAAAACAAAATTATCATATTTTCACCAAATTGAATGTAAAAAATATTTGTATTGTAAAATTATTTCATAAGCTAAATTTAATCCACAATATAATATATAACATATATAAGTATAGTTACTATCTTAATGTCCACCATGAGTGGTGGTAATGAAGAAACAGAAAATCATCATTTTTGTGAGGCTATAAAACACCATACACAAAAACAGTTTGTTTGTTACCCATTAAATGGTGTTGTTAGTAATTGTAGGAAAAACCATGAGAATCCAATACATTATTATATTGAAGATGTATTATTTTTCATGAAATAATAAAATAAATATAGTGGAGGTGTGGATAAAGGAACTAAAATAAATGATCTTGAGGGAAGATGTTGCATCTTAATCAGGTAACTCCCTTTGGTATGTGCCAAAAGGCATCCTTGTATTTCTTTATTCCCAAGGTGAGGATTGTAGGATGAATGGCGTATTGTTGGGATCTTATTGGAGAATATTTTTGGTGATCCATGGGTTTCAAGATGTGTCAGGATGTGGGAGGGGAGGAGGCCTATTTATAGTGGATGAAGCGTGGAACTCTTTTAATGTTTTGACCATGAAATTACAAACATGTTTTTTACATGTAATGTTGATCCAATAATGGATCCAATTTTTTAAAATTTAGGATATGTTCAAACTATGTCTATATAAATGCTATTGGACAAATTTGTAGGTAATTGTGGGTTTAAACATTAGGGTTTCGTACTTAGTTATGCTTAATTAAATGTTAATTTATATAATTTATTTTAATTACAGTCAATCATATTTTAGGTCAAAAACTATGTGAAAAATATTATTTAAAATAAATTATTCTCATTCCATATTTGCAACCCATTTTACCAAATTCCAATCACAGAATTTTCATAATTAAATTTAAAATTAATCTCAAAGTTGGGTCGACAATGAGTGATTTTAATGAAAAAATGATCAAATGATTCTTATTTTTGTATACCTGGCTTCAAAGTAAAATTTATATAAATTACATATATTTTATTAATTGATAAAATTATTATCTAAATTAAAATTAAAAAATTTAAAATATAATTTTACATTATAAATGGATTATATGAAAATTCTACATGGAATTAAATTTCAGAGTTTTTAACGACCCATTAAAAAATGAATCCTTATATACAAATAAAAAAAGTAATCATAAAATAATTTTCATTAATATCATTCAATGTGAATGTTTATTTGGATAGATTAAATATATAAATTTTCCCAAATTGTATTTAAAATTTCTTCTCCATTAAAAATCGGTAAAATTATCTTTATAAAAATAAATCTTTTAAAGAAAAAACCTTATATTTTTCTTATTTTATATCAATCAAATATATTGGATTATTTTAAAAAATATTTGACTGAATATATAAAAAAATTTAATATATATCATTCACTAATTTTAAATTATTTACCTTATTAATATAAATCATATTTTCTCACATAAAAATAGACTTTTATAAAATTGGTCCATTTATAGTTTTTTATAATTAATAGCTAACCAATGAATTAATCAATATATATATATATATATATTAATATGTTATTTAATAAAAAAACATAAATTTAATTGTTATTTTGTATCCATCTAAATAGTACTATTTTAAAAATTATCTATTTTTCTGTAACACTCTATCTTGTATATTACACAAGCCATTAAGTAATGTGGGTCTTGTGAGTAAAGTAACCAAACCTCCATGTTCCAGTTTTGGAAATCTATAATTTATATTGTGTTTAGTGAATGATTTTCTTTATATTTCATATTTATCATTCTAAAAATAGTGATTCAATGTAAAATTAGTATGGTTAGTGTTGTTTGAAATGCCAAATATCAAAAACAATTCAAAAATAAATCCCAAAATCTCAGGGTGTTACAATATACCACACTAAAAATGAATTTATCCCTCTAATATCAACTTGTTTTTCAAAGAATTAATACTTTATACTTCCTTTCATGGAAATCCACATCATAAAGAAGAATACTAAAACATCTTTTAAAAAAGATAGCAGAAAACCTAACGGTTACACAAAGTAACTCATAACTAGTTTTCATATATACAAACATTATTGGGAACTGAAACAAATGATATAGATTAAAAATATGACCATCATGTTCTGATTGATAGTGATATAGAACATAGTCCGGATAATGTTATCAATCAGAAATACAAAAATATTTAATGACCTAAATGATCATTTGATCAATCATAAACAAAAGTACATTGATAATCGTTTTGGTTTCATGTTTCATTTTCCAAATTTTTAAAAAAATTAATGAAAATACATACATGCATAATTTGAGGAAAACCTCACCCTTTGTTGTTCGTTGATTGACTTCACCTATTTCTCCAAAACTGATGTTGAATTTTTCATTCCTTCTATACTAAGAGATCATGAGATATATGACATTCCATCCCATTTTTTCACTATTTATCATTAACACAATGTTGTTAGAATGGTTTCTCCTATAGGCATTAATCTTCATATGGAGAGATAATGAATTAATCTCATAATTTTCTCTTGAATGTTATCATAACCTCACCATTAATTGCTAATCTTATAACAATTAATAAATATTACAATACAAAACATTATAATTTAGCTTATAAAATTAGATTAAAATTGATCCAACATACATCATAAAGTACCACTTGTTTGTTACATTCCAATAATGTTAGTACCCTCATCATATATTCCCTTTAAATGTGTTAATAACTTTAATTAACATAAATCCTTTTAGAAAACATTAATTCTTATTTATTCCAAATATTAATGTATATATTCCATAAATCCAAGAGGTTGTAAGCACCAGACATGATGAAATATTCCACTTTTTCAATGATCATATATAGGGTATTCTACATTGACAAATATACATATTCCTATGAAAAATACCATTGTCCAAACATCATTATATCAATTATAAGATTAAATTATTGGTCACCTTCCCTTAATAAAAATTTCATATTTACATAAAAAATTTCTATCTCTCCATAACCATTTTAATTTTAAATTTAAATTAATAATAACAAAATACAAAAAATAAATGTACATTTTATGATTCACATAAAATAATAAACTGACTTTCAGAACACAAATACTTCATTAATACAACCATATTTTTAAACCATTACCCCTGATCTATCAACTTACTACTTAAGACATCTTTATATAATATAAAGTATGAATCATTATTATGTTTCTTCCATGTGAATATATAATGATTATTAGCTTTAATGTAAACTATATTGGAAGCACATCATATACCTCTCACATTTTTTCTTTGGTCAGTTTACGTTAAAAAGTAGAACCAATACTCATACCACCTTACTGATTCTCTTTATGATATTTCCACTTATTAAATAGATTTTCATAATTCACATATATTTTAAATCCTAAAAATTCAATGCAATCCATGTTCTTTCTAGTTTTATCTAATTACCAAAACTAGATGGAATATGATGGGAAAGACATATCATTGTCGAAAACCACATAATCATGAATATTTACTTATATGTTGTCAAATTATGACACCTACCTTATTATCTGAAACCCTTTTATTATCCTACATAATTAATTGGTTGTTTATTTTTAAATCCTTCCTGATGTTTCATGAATAGTTCGTAAATTTCTGAATTAAATTCTGAGAGAGTGTCAGGCCAGTTGTGCAACAATGTTTGTTGACATATACCATATTTCCTCGAGTAAGTCCTGAATCATTTTACAAGAGTTTTTAACCTTAGTTATATCTATTCTAGATCCAAATACACTTTTAGTATCCATAGAAATACATATTATGATGAAACCACACACTCTATCATTGAAAATTGTATGAAATTTTCATATACCTTATTTATCTGTACTCTTTTTCCTAAACATATACTCAGAGATCTCATAATGATTTTCTCATAAAATATTTTAAATGAAAACTAATCCATTTCTCTTATAAAAATATTATAGACACTATATTTCCATAAATTAACATTTCATAACTTTTGAGAATACATAAAACATTATATAAATGGATTCCCAATGATCGTATTTGCTTAGTGAATTTGGAAACATGGAAACATAAAAACACGTACATAAGTGAGAAACATTATCTCCCACTAGGTAATTCATGAAAATAACCCTTATTAAGAAGAATACAAAAAAATAAATATCATTATTACTTGGGAAATTAAACATTTAATATGGTGAGCTTGAATTATTATTATTGGTAAACAAGTTAGGAATGTATGATAAACCATGAGCATAAGGGTAGGAGAAAATGATTGAGAAAATAGATGATCATACCTTGTATATCAATGAACATAAAGATGAATCATGTAATAAAGATAGGTAGTTCATGTGACATGAATAATTAGTAAATAAAAACATAATCCATGAAATCATAACATGTGGATAAAACATGGAATTATAGATGAAAAATAAGCATATAATATTATTTCTGTAGTAGACAAAGAATAACTACCAAGAATAAATTAGTTGTATGTTATGACTCCTCATATGATCTTGGTAGTCATGTTTCACTCCCACAGATATCTTAGTAGAATAACATCACCCCATATACCCCCTTGGTAGTCATGTTTCACTACCATGGTCATCTTAGTAGCATGGGTTCAATCCTCAAACCATCTTTCTAGTCATGGTTCAGTCCCACGGCAATCTTTGTAGTCAGGTATTACAAACAATAGCATCTTAGTTTATATTATGAGATATAAATATATACCCACTACATTGGATGGAGATATATTCCCCACATATCTCATAACGAAATCATACAATCTTGTTTCAAAAAAGCATAAACAATCATTTTATAACCAATGAAATGAATTAGTTATCTAAACATGTAAACATATTATAACATGTGGAAAATGTTATAGGATTTATAATCACTTCATCAAAAGAATAACCTATTAAATCAAACATGTTTTAAATGAAGAGAACCTGTTAAATATAAATAAGGTTCATAATTATCATTCCCTCAAAACATAAACCATTAATGAAAAAATGAATGTATTCTTTCAATCATTTCCAATATGGACATGATTAACATCAATAGATGTCATCTTAGATGAAAATAACCTGGAAATTATTTTTAATATATTTTTTGCGAAAAAATTACTTTATTCATTTAAAAAGTATCATTAAAATAGAAAATGTGTTTGTAAATAATTTTCGTGAAAATAAACTTGAATACTTATAAATGAATATCTAAAAACTTTCTCGAAGCCTTTTTCATTGAAAACATGCAATGATAGAAAAAATGATTGAAAAAAATACTAAAAAATGTATAAAAAATATTTAAAATGTTTTGGAATCCATTTCATTCAAAATAATTTTCAAATTAATAAATAAGTCTTGAAAATAATTTATTAACCACTTTTTACAAAATAAAAAAAATGAAGCTTGACATTGTTTTTAAAAGAATATTTCATTGAAATATATAAAACGATCATGAAAACATTTTAAAAACATTTCATTTAAATATTATTTAAAAAATTACTTAAATATTATCCTTTTAAACATGTAAAGGATGCTTAATATAAATTATGGTGGGTAAATTCGTAAATGGCATACAAGGTTGGAAGAACATTCATTTTTCGTGTAAAAGGTTTGAAAATTGACTTTTTCTAGAAAGGACAAGAATTTTACATTGAAAAAAATGGTTAAATGAAAAAATTTGGAAATATTATTTTAATTATTATCATATAATGGTATAATATTTCTGTAAACCGTTTGTAGAAAATATGGATTTTTGAGAATCATAGATTTTAGACCAAGGAGAGAGTAAGGATTTAATTTCATAAAAACACTTTCATTTCAATCTTATGTATCATATTGTTAAAAAATGGTACAAATAAATTAATAAATCATGAATAACTATAAGATATGACAATTCATAAATTTTCATGATATATGGATCATAACATTTTATTAAAGGAATCATATACATAAATAATCTCCAAAAGTGATTAGATTGTTTAAATATAACATACCACTTAGTATTTTTCAACCATAGTCCACAATTAATATAAATGAATTAAATGAAGATTAAAATATAATAGAAGAATTAAATTCATGATATAAAATTTCAAATTCTTTATATAAACATCATGAAAAAATTAATGTTCATAACATGGCATTTGTCTCAAAGAAGGAAAATTGAGACAAAATCCCATTACCAATTTGGTAAATTTTGAAACATAAATACAATGATAGAAATATAATAAAAAGGTTTTGTAAATACCCATAATATTAATTATAATATGCATATAATATATTCTTGTTCCTTATAAAAACCACACAAAATAAGTGGGTGGTGGATAACATATATATCTCAGAAAAATAAAATGATAGATGAAATCTCATTACCTTTTGTTTTAACTCTATTTGTAGTTGTAAAATATTCCTATATAATAAATCTAAGTATTTTATAAATATACTAATGAATAATATTCTTATATATAGTTCTATATATGGTTTCATTATGTCCTTAAATTACCCGCTTGTTTTCAAATATATGTTGAGGTTCCACTTCAGGTAATATCTCTATTTGTTCTTCGCATGTATCTTAATTTGTTATATATTTGGTCCTTATATTTATATCATGACATTAATAATGTAAAAAATGATATAAATATCATTTATATTCATTATATTTGTATTATAATAATATATATAATATAGAATTATTAGATGGAATACATCATTCATAGAGACAGTAAGTTGTATTTATGCATGAATGTTGTTTCCTATTTTATTGTCGTATTGAAAGAAATAATGTACATGAAATATGTGTATATATAATTATATATATAATTATTACTATAGAATTATTATATCATATATATATATATCATATAACTTCACCAAACCCATCCTAAATACAGTTTATGTATTATGTTAATGAATCACATCACCTAGAGGGGGAGGTAATCCACACTTCCTCAAAACAATTATCATATTTATAATGAATGCAATGTGCAAATATATGTGTGTTAAAATTGTTAAATAAGATTATATATATATAATATATTATATATAATATATATAAACATATTTTAAATCATAATTTCTACCATGATAGGTAGTAAAGAAAATAATAAACAATCATCGTTTGTGAGGCGATAGTTCATCGTACTAATAAATAGTATGTTTTATACCCATTAGATCGTGTTTTTTGTAATATTTTTTCAAAACCATAGAATAAAAATATCATATTATATTGAGTATATTCTTTTTTATACAGTAATTCAATAATCATATTGTAGGGGGATAAAGGAAATAAAATAAATGATCTTGATAGAGGATGTAACCTCTTAATCAGGTATCTACTTTTTGTTTATAGAAAAATGATTCTTTAGATTAATTTCAAACCAATATGGGATTATAGGAATAGGTTATGGTATTTTAAATCATATTTTTGTAGATTTTGGGTGATTCAAGTGGCTTTGGAGGTGTGAAGTGGTGGGAGGAGAGGAGACTTTTTGATAGTTGAGGATGAGTGGAACTCTTGTAATACTTTGACAACAGAATTACACACACATTTTTTACATTTCATTTGGATCAAATAATGTGAAATATAAGAACCAATTTAGGATAGCATTGAAATAATTCCAGCCAATGTCTCTTGTCAAATATTCAATGTCATTTTGGGTCAAAATATAGTATTTTTTCTTTTGTTATGACTAATTTTACCTTAATCGATATAGTTAATTTTTATTAATTTCAATATTATATTTGGTGAAAAACTATGTTGGAAATATTATAAAATATAAATTATTCTGGTTTCAAATATGGAATCCATATTTTCAAATTAGAATCGAATTTTTGGCCAAAATAAATTTAAAATTATTCCACCAGTCGGGTTAACAATGCTACGTTTTAATGTAAAAATGATCAAATGATTGCTATGTTTTTTTACCTAAGCTCAAATTTAAATTGATATAAATGTCCTAAATTATATTAATTGATATAAATATTGTGTAATTATAATTTTTAACAAATTAAAAATATAATATAATTATATAAATGGATTAGATGAAAAAAATAGTTTTGATTTAAAAATGATTATTTTTTACTATACATTCAACAGTGAACCCATATTAAAAAAACCAAGATTTTATCCTAACATATTATTTATGTTTTAATTTGACATATGATTTTTATTTTGAAAAATAAAATGTATAAATTTTCAACAAATTGTATTTAAAATGGGTTATCTGTTAATGGTTGAAAAACTACCTTTATAAAAAATATGGGTTTTAACGATAAAATTGGGTTTCTTCTTGTCATATATCAATCAAATATATTGTATAATTTTCAAATAAAATTGGAATATATGACATATAAATTTAATTAACATCAATCACTATTAGAATTTAATTTAATTTATCAGTATAAGTCATCTTTTTCATATACAAATAGGGTATTTAAAAATCATTGCATGTATATTATTTTCTAGTTAACAGTTTACTTTTTAATTAAATGCTATGTTTTCCTAAGATATTAAACAATATAATATAAACATTATTTTACATGTTATTTAATATTAAATAATAATATTTTTATAATTAATTATTTCTCTATAACACCCAAATATTCATGTTAAAAAAGACATAAGGGAAAGTTAGTCTTGCATGTAACATAAGCTAACATTAGTGTTCCATATAGAGAGAGCCAAAATTTATGTTACATTTAGTGCATTATTATTTTTTTTAATATAAAAAATTCATATTTAGTTATTTAATATTAAATAACTACTCAAAAATTACTTGAAATAAAAAATATCAAATAGATTATATTAATTTTAAAAAATACATTTCACAAAATCATGGGGTGTTACAACTCCATTACTCTATCGAACTATTGGGTTTCTCCAAATTTAGATCATTATCTAGGTTTCATTACTAAACATAGAAAAATAATTTCCTCTTCCCTCTTAGAAAAATTTATAGGTTCTTTTATCCACACACTTAACAACTGAAATGTTGAAATTTTGAAGCACTGTTAGATTTTTCCATCAGACCACTAGAATTAAACTACACATTATGATTTTTATCATTGTGATGCCCTTAATATTCTCAAAACACTATTTTGAAATTGAGGAAACATCAGATAATCGATTTATTGATATTAATGTCTCATATTTCCAGGGATGTTCGTAGAATATGTTTTATCCAACATCGATGTGGTCAAACATGCATTTTGAGGGTGACAACAAAGCTAGAGGTGTATCCTTCAAGTCTTGCGATGTTCTACTCATGTTAAATGATATATTGAGTACATTTTATCCTAAGAGAAACGAAATATTGTTCTATATTAAGTTGGAGGGTGTGGAGAAAATATTTATCCAAAAAGATTTTTTTGGATTCCTTTCACCCCATACCTTTGAAAAAAATTTCACGGTTCATATTCTGGATCAATGTCCACAATAGATTTTCTTCTCTCTATATATCTTAAACTACCAGTAGAACATTTTATTATTTATAACACGGATGGATTGAAATGATCTTCTCAATTGAGTTTTCCATTTTTACATGATTAGGGGCTAAAATGATTTGCTGAAAGTCTGAGAAATTTGTTGCATAAAGGAATCAGTTAATTCTTATTCATTCATAGGGAGGTTTGGTAACTCTTCATGTTTTATTTTTTTATTCTGAATTGAGATAGTGTCCTTATAAATTTCAAGATTCCCACTCCCATTGTGTTAGGTATCTCATTAGGGAATTCATCAACTTTCGATTCACATAAGTTCATTAATCAATTCCCATGATTAACGATAATTCACTAGAATAAAAAATGTAAGGGTTTATATATTTAATCTATTATACACATAATAGGGGGAACAATTAATATTAATTAGATAACTTTTTCATTTTATGATATTAATCTATGTTATCCATGAATTAATCCCTAAAATATATTCTTATGGGAAATTTTTACCTCCCTTTAAAATGGTTCCTAATGAGCTTAAGAATTTTCCAATAAATATCCCCCAGTAGAGTTAAGCTTTATGCACTATAAGGTTCTTTATTGTTTTCTTGGATATGCATATTATGGCCAAATACACATTGTTAGAGTTGTTACAACTTGGTACATCTATACCAGAAGCAATTCAACTTGTGTTATCTAGACATGGGTGTATTTTTTTGATAAACCACATACTATATTTTAACAAAATATAGGGATGTTTACTAATACATATTATTATCTCTGACCCTTTATTTTGATTATCCTAATCCCAATCCCAAAAAAACTAAATGTTTCCCTTAATATCAATTATAAAAACCATTAAAATTATTTCACATTAATACAGGATTTGTTATATAAACTTCCATATAATACAACTCATAAGATCATGATGTAATGTTTGTTTTGGAATTAATTATGTAGAATAAAATCTTCAACATGGGATACAACATTATTATTGAAAACTTCCTTTACAAGATTCTAAAATTTAATGGCTTTAAAAACTATTTGTGATATCCAAGTGGCATAATAAGAAAGTGGTGAGCTATAATGACTATTGATGGAATAAACAAGGCATAAGATGATACATGATAAAAAATATTCATTTGAATGGGAAATAAAATGAGTGATAATTTTATGAATTAATAATATTTCATGATATAGCATGATCATAATGGACTCCTAGGAAAAGTAACAAAAACTAAAAAACAAACCATCATAAAAATAAGTAAATGATTACCATAAAGATATCATTATAGTCAATGTCAAATAAAACATTCATTTTCACTATCCTTCCCAACATGCTGTCTGATGATAATAAAAATTTCCCAATGCAATGGAGTTCTATATAATTCATGGCATACCTGCCATATTCATTTCATTCACATTACTTAGTGTTCCAAAGATATCATACAAAGTGGATTCATTCATCCTTATATTATGTTACATAATCAAGTATTGTGAAAAAAATACATTTGTTTTCTAATTAATGGATGTATAAGTGTATAAATATTAATACCCTTAATATCAAATGGGTGTGGTATTTACTACAAAATTTTTTTGGAATGAAAAATCTCAGTGATTTTTTAGCAGCATAACGATATCACTTTATAATTCATAAAATGGTTTGGTGAGTGAGAAAGTTGTATATAAAAATATGGAAATAATATAAGTAGTAATATGGTTAGGTAAATTAATTTCCTAACATAAGAAATTGTAAATAGAAGTAATAACATAATGAGGAAACATGAATAAAGAAGAGAATGTGAGGATCCCTTGCTTGAGTGTGAGACAACAAATGCATTGAATGAGATTATTGGGATATTGGCAAACCATGGGAAGATTATAAATTGGGTACAGATGAGTAAGGATGAGATTAAATTAATTTTACTGATTATAAATGGGAGCTTCATTAAATTTATATATAAAAAGAGAGGGGATATCATTAATATTCCTCTATCATAGGTTTTGGACTCTATATAATAAAATAACCAAAACCAAAAACAATACAAAGGATTTTTTCCATGGTTTCTACCATATGATAGTGGTTTTGATTATTTTATGAGTCTATGTGAGTAAATGAATAAAATAATATCCTTGATTATGTTGAGTTTATTGGAACACTTAATGAAATAAATTTAAAACATTACAATATATTAATGGTTTTGTAGGATTTCTAATGGATTTAGAAAAATAAAAAAATAAACATAAAATTTCATTATTTTTAATATAAAACATATATTTGTTCATTTATTCCTTTTATGGTAATTTTTAAATCACATTTAGTTCAATATGACATCATAATACACATTGTATTTTTAAAAGGTATTTGATTTATTCCCAAAAATTAGATAGTCTCAAACAATAATAAACAATTAAATATTGGATAATTTCCATGTTCAGATTCCCAAAAAAATAACTTACTCAAAATAATTTTATAAATATGTGTAGTTTTCCATTAAAAATAATAATTTGTATTCGTTGATAAAATATGGGTTTTTGATAATAATAGTTTTCGAACCTGTATAATAATTATATTTGACATCAAAAATATATATATATGATCATTTATATTTTATATACAATATTTATTAATAATATTTAATTAAAATGATAATTATTTCAAAATTACATTAATTAATCATATTAAATTCCATAATTAAATTTTAATATTACCCTAAAAATGAATTTTTTTTTGACAAAAAAGTCATTTATAAAGTAAGTATAATAGGAAGGAAATATAGTCGTTATTTTATAATAAAAAATCTATATACTCATATTACAAGTTCATGATACAAATCCCATTAATACACCATACAAATCCCTAATTTTACGATGCTCAATGGTGATACATTCATTAGGTGGTTCAACAAACATCATTTTGGCCATGATTTCGATGGACTTGAACATGTCTCGTAACTATTTTAGCTCATGATTATATTATAGGATCTAGTATTTGGATTATTGAAGGGAAAATCCTAGTTATTTTATCATCCTTTGAAAAGTCTCATAAACAAGCTTTATAATGTATGATCTTATAGGTTGGGGAATCACATCATTTATCTTTATCTATTCAATTTGTTAAAACCCAAAATTTATACTCATAATGTGACCATGTTAAACAACAATTTTATCAATGGTATACATTCTTATAAACCATTTAAATATGATAGTATATAATAAATCTAATTAGGTGCATGTTTTTCTATAACCATTTTACATTATAATACATTAAATTAAATGAAATGGTGATTTTTATTTATAATAGTGTAGGTTGTTAAAACGGTAGATATGTGAAGTTGTAGAATTTTTTTCCCAATGTTTAGTATTTTATAAGATAAAAGATGGGCATAATGTTCACTTTTTTATCCAGCTATTATATATTCCCATGTGGAAGTGGGTAGACATATTAATGGACTTATTTGCGGGTTTACATAGATCTCACAGAGTCTATGATACAAAATTGGTGATAATAGATCATTTTACAAAATCATCCCAATTTATAGAGATCTGTGATTCAAGATCATTGATGGTTTCATTTATGTAGTATTGGGAGAAGGGGTCTATACTTAATGGAGTCCCAAGGATGACCATATCTAATCAATATCGATATTTTACCTCATGGGTGTGGAGTGGTCTCTATTATGAATTTGGTTCTCAATTACTGCATAGCCCCACCTTTCGGGCACATATATATGTTCATACACTGTTAACAATCCAAACACATGAATACACATTGTTATTTGTTTACTATATTTTTAGTGATTGGGGATGTTGTACCTTCCATTATTTAATATGCCGTACAATAATTGTTTCTACTCAACCATTGGTAATGAAACCTTAAAAGAATTTTACGTCTTACCTTGCCATTATCTATTATAGTAGAATTTGGTCAGAGATGTAGTTATTTTTTGGTCAGAACTGGAAAAAAATATGATAGAGATATTCAAGAAATTCATAATAGGATTGAGGTAATGTAGGACCATCAAAATTGAAATGTATCACATAGGAGGAGTCCTATAAGGGTCAACATTGGAGAACATGTGTTCTTGACGTTCCATCCTCATCATAGAAAGAGATGGTTTGGTTTTGGGAGTAAACTTTTTCCTGGTAATGTTGGTTTATTCAAAGAAATTCTTATTGCTGGATTCATGGTGTATCAGATAGCACTTCAACCTTAGATAAGATAAATACATAGTTTTTTCGTTAGTTGCATATCCATTGTTATCTTTATAATTATTTCCACATTATCAGTTGGTGTGAGATCAATGTTGATCACGATTCAACCATAGAGGATAAGCTTGTTGAGATCTAGAGACACCAAGAGTAGGTGTTTCATAGGAGTAATACTACCATTATTCATGTCTTATGGTGTCATTATGGAATGTTGAAGAGTAAAAGAGAGTGTGAGTCACAATTGTGAACTTGTTACCTTGAGATTATTTTTATTTAGATCCTCTTGTAATGTTTTTCCCTTGTAGAGGTCAATATTTATAGTTTATTAGATGATTTACACTATTTAATTATTCAGGACCTAGTCTCATTTCAGAGGTATCTCCATCGAGGAATATTTTATGAGCTAATTGTTTCCATTTTATTGTTACATACTTTTCCCTATGATGATTTGGTCAAGATCCTAAGGAAGATATATCTTTGAGAGGTATCTCATGTGGTGGATTTTTGGACGACCCCTTTTTCTTCTCTCTTAGTTGGTTTTGGATTATTGATTATCATAACTATCTTATGGTTATCTAATGTAATGTCATGAATCTATGTTCGATGATCCTATCATGTTTAAGAGACTCATGGAGCTTGAAGGAGGCTTGGAGTGAGTGTGGAAGTTTGTGAATACTAAAATCTATAAATAGGTATAATAAATGGAATGTAAGTGTTTTTATGTCCATTATTAAATTTTCATGGGTCATTAATCATGGTTAAATGTCTAAGGCATGACATGTAAATATTCAAGAATAAATGCTTCGAGGTGATACATTTTTTCAGGAGATATAAACAGGATAGTTACCGAATTTGAAAGGGTTAGACCCATGTAAAAGTCCTCAATAGATCACCTATAAAACATAATGTTCATCTTGTATTTCCTTAAACCCTATGAAGTCTCCAGATTCTAGGTGATCGTGTATCTATACCTTCTGCATTTTGGGATTCTATAGATGGGGGTGACCATTGGCTTACATTTTTTGACTCTTGGTTATTCTGTTTGATCGTTGATGAGTTCTATCATCATTTCATGTGTTTTATTCCTCATCCATGCTCATTTTCATAATATTATTTATTCCATGAATTGGTGGTTCATCTCCATGTTTCTAATGGATTTTTCATTCTTTGTTTATTGGAGGACTTATATTTGGATTCCTTGGATCTAAGTAGGGTCTTTTTTAAGAGAGGATCTGGATACACAATGTTGGACTATTATCATGTGAAGAATATTGATTACATTTTCATAGTGGATTATGTTCTTCTATTTTATTTACTTAAATCGTAAATTGATCATTCTTTATAATATTGGACTGAAATGTAACAGACATAGTCATATAGATTCAGATTAAATAAATTGTTCAGGATGTAATTTTGAGGATGTTTATATCTTATACCATGATAATATAATGCCTATTATTTTTCTAGGTTGTAAGATATCTATGATATTCTTTTTTATCATGTTTTTAGGATTAGAGTATAATGTTGTAATTAATATAGTACATAATTCTATGGTAAATTGATCATTATCTACGAGTCATATTTTTAAACAGATGTTTTCAATTATTTGATAATAATAAAATTGATTCTAGTTTGAATGTTAAATTAAAAGTTTTATTCAATCATATTGAAATTGATAAATATGTGAAGAATTATAATTAATGTGGATAATGTTTAAACAAAATGCATCTTAAATGAGAATGATACTTCTCACAGTTTGGTGATCTTAGTTTTAATGTTAAGATAATGTATAGTTTTTGATTTCTAGTAATATTTTGATGTGTTAGGATTTCTATAGTTAAAAACTACGAATATAAGTTCAATTAATTAATGACTCAATATGAACTAGTTCTGTGATAAATATAAATGAATTTTCTTGTGTTTCACATTGCATGAGAAGGACGACTAACTTTTGATAAAGTCATTATAGATCGTTTGTGTGTGAAGGCTAAATTCATCATTTGAGGGTTTAGTTTCCTTATTCATTATGGATTCTCGTCTTCTCCTCATATTCGAATTGTTCGTGATATGGTTGAGGTTGTGATGGCTGATGGGATATGGGGAAAGGATTTCATGATATGATATGAGTCTGGGATGGCTTTTCCTGGGATTTCATATGTGCTATGATGTGGGTGAGGAGGAATGTATGATGTGAGAGTAGTTGATGCATGTGATGGTGAGATACATCATCATATACATGTGGGCATTGGGGATGAAACCATAGATGATGGAATGAGTTGAAAATGGGAATTATTGTTGATTTGAGGTTGACATATTGGATGGCCACTAATGAATCTATTTAATGGATGATGTTTGGGTTACATTCTTCTGTATTATTTTACCCACTTCTTGATGCAGTCAGGCGTGCATGGTTTTATGTTTTCCTCTAAACAGTTTATTATGATGGTTTTACTAGTGTACCTCAACTCTATAATGATGATGATATTTAATAAATAATTTTTGACCCATGGGGTTGGATGATATTGTAATTAACTGAGCTGCTACTCCTGGATAATCATGGACTATGTTAGGATATTTCTAAAGGGAATGGAATTGTTCACTAATGATTATTTTACAATAACTTGAAATAAAATTACTGGTTAAATATTTTATTGTTAATCAATAGATATATGTAAATGTATAAAAATGAATAATTAATTATATTATATCTTCAAATTAATATTTACTTATAAATTTTTTTAACAGTAGTAGTTGGGATTCCTAGAGTATTTGGCTTTTGTGGAGTCAAATATAGGGCTATTCCAAGAGTGTGGTTATGAGATATATTATAGTATATATATTTTTATTTAATAAATATCCTTACCCATCTCCGATTGGGAGAATAATACCCAGTGGAATCTAAGAGTTTTCATTCCTCAATTATTTTTGTGTGATGACGGATGGATTACTAGCCCTTCTAGTCCCGATCTATACACATGGTATTTACATGTGATGGAATAAACGATAATTATTTTTCCTATATCGGATTTTAGGGGAAGTGATGTATTTTGCTTATTTCATACACATTTATTTTTATATATAGTATCCAATGGATTATTATCGGTATGATGTGTATAGTTTACGATGTCTTCAGGTAGAAACTCATTTTATGGGATATAATAGATTATCGTATAATAAACAATGTTTGACCCATTTCACACAGGATGTGTTGGATCCCATGATCTACTTTGTTACTATATATGGATATTTTGATGTGGTAATTTTAATATGTGATCCATGAGGTGTATTTTTTAACTCATTTCCAAGGTGTTTTTAGGCTGGCCTGTTTTTGAGTGATATGGATTAGGATGTGTAACATTACGATTGAGCAAAAAGCTAGTGGGGAAGGGGAGCAGGGTACATTAATATTTCATTATTATATGTCATCATATTTTTTATGAGATATATTGTGAGTTTTATCAATGTTTTGGATGGATAAGTAGTATATTAGGTTAGTTGATGTGTTAGTTTTACTTTTATCAACTATGATTTATAAATAATTCTTTATCTTTTCCATGAGAGTCCCTAGGGATGATCCTATTGAGTATACTATTATTCTCACCCAACATATATGTAAACTATTTTTTAGGATAAATATAGGAGGTTGGAGATAATTGTTGTTATTAGGTGATCAGGGTTTTTGAAGTTCAATTTGGGCATTTTGGTAACTGACATATTTACATTTTTGTTACTTTTAGTTTTTCATTAATTATTTTTTTAATGCATGACATTTCAAATTTTAACATAGGGGAATTTATAGGTGTGTATGGGTTTGAAATGGGTTTTAGTGTATCTTTATTATCTATCTCTTTTACATGTTTCTACTTTAGGTTAATTCTTCTCATATGTTTGTTAATTTTAGTCGTTGTATAAGCTGCCAACTCAGGGCCTATTGGTGGTAGGAATCGCACAATCAATCTATTTCTCCTCAGATTAAATTATTTGTTTGGGGAGGTAATCATGGAAAGAAATTATTTTTTAAAAATTTTAGAAATTATTTTTTTTCAAAATTACATTTTTTATTGAATTTAGTATTTCAAAATTATGTTTGGGTGAAATTATATTATTTTTCAGAAATGTTGTTTTCTCTGTGAACGGTGAAAAATACAAATTTTTCAGAAATCATAATTTATCTTCATTAAGTTCAGTAATTTGAAAGTTACATTATACTATGAATTATAATTAAAATAAAAATAAGTATTATTTATTTATAATTAATTTCATTTGAATAATATTGTTACCAGATTTTTGAATATGATTAATTTAAAAAACATATGTTTTTTGAAATGTTTTTTAAGTGAATAATGTTAATCCATTTTAGTGAATGAAATATAATAATAATGAAAAGTTTTTTAAACGATATTAATAAATTATATATCTAAATATATTAATTTATATATATGTAATTATTTTTACTACTTTTGAATTCCATGTAAGATCACATTATGCTTGACAAAAACATTTCTTGAAAAAAGACTTTCACTAGTTTTCAATGATTAATTTTATGTAAAATTATTCCACTTATATGAATATAATTTTAAAAAATTAAATCCAAATTTTATATATGAATAATTAATATTATATTATAATATAAACATAATTTTTTTTCATAATGATTATTAATGATAGAAATTTTTATCAAATGTAATTAACAATTTACATGGTTTTCCGTGTTATGTGTTCTTGTGTTAAAATAAACATTACACAAACATGGATTTATTATTTGGAAAATTTTATTATATATTAACATTAATTATGTACAAATTATCTAATTTTTATAATTTTATTTCATTCCTATATGATTACTTACAGAGGATTAATAAACTAATAACAATGGTCAAATCAAAAATTGTTAGAATAAAAAACACATAAATTATAATTGAATAACGTCGTTAAAATATTGACTTTTTCTGGGGAGAGTTATTTTTGATCAAAAATTCAATCCACCCAATTAGTTATAATTTATATTGACCAATGGGCGGATATATACTTTCCATTATTAAATTATATGAGTTTTTAAAAAATACACACACTTCCTTAATAATAAAAGGGCATCATTTCCCTTCACTTATTCACATCTCTCATGCACCTTTTCTCAACCAAAACCAACCAAAATATATATAAAACAGCATTATAAAAATTCTATAGTGTTATTTCATCCCAAAAAAACAATTTTAGGGTCCTTATCAAGAGGTTAAATTGATGGTTTTCTAAGTGATAGTAATCGCCTTCACTAAGATTTTGTTTTCTTCTTTTTCGGCTTAAATTATGTATTCAAAATTACAATATTGAAAAAAAAATCTTCATCATACATAGATTTTATTTTTTTAATGTAATATTATTTATTCATATCCTTATCTATTAAATGGATATCAAATCGATCGTACATGTGTACGGTGGACTACCCCCTCATGAACTGATGTAAATTTTTTCCCAGGACTGCCTCGCATGGATAGTAAAAATTATTTGAAATAAGGAATATTTAGGATAGATATTAGTTTTTTATTATTTATTTAAAATTAATATATCATCCACTTCCTCATCCTTTCACTCATTATTTTAATTATATCTTTTCTCATGTGTACATACGACCTTCCATCCTCATGAAGAGATATGATTCAGTTTCCAAGTCCAACATTCACTAATAGATATAAATTTGTTAATAAATAATAAATCTTTTATTTATTACTTTATTATAAATCTAGATATTATGGATCTCTATCTAATGCACAATAAGTAGAAAATCCATGAAAAAACTTGAATGAGAAAACAAATCTGTTAACAAGTGAAACATCGATAATAATGAAATATTATTAATGAATCAGTTACAGCATGTTATAAGAAAATAATATATGGTTTTTTAAATATATAAATGGTTGTTTAATAAATTTATAACATGTTTAAAACCATTATAAATTTATACAAATCATGTTACACTATATGGAAATGTTTAGTAAGGTAATTCGTCTCAATTTCCATTCATTAAGAACTTATTTAATGTTATGCATATATTATATTTTATATGGTGTATATAGTTCCACTTATATATTTAATATGATGAATACTTAATAAAGAATTTTATTTTATTTTTTAATTTAAAATATTTCATCCAAGGGATCATTAATTTAATGGACCATAAATAAATGAACATCATAACTCAATTTATTTTCATTGAGTTATATTTTTTATTCATTATATTAAATATTATAAGACTGTATATGAAATGAATTAGGAATATTTTTTGTTTTATTTATATTTTTCTAATTACATTTCATACGTATTATAAATTATTTTATTTTTTACCACATCAAAGGAATCAATTTTTTATGAAATTTCATCTTAATTTCCACCCAATTAAGATTTATATGTATTTACAAATCAATATAATTATATAAAAATTCTATAAGTACCATTGAATGTATTATTTAAATAAAAAATATATAATAATGTTATTCAATGTTTCAGTTTATTTTATTTTTTTTCTGGTGGTTAGGATTCGAAACATAGAAAATAAGTAAGGGTTTGTGCTTTAATACCTTTTTAAACAGGATTATATATGATTGACTTTCCATCAAAATAAATTTTTGAAATTTTCCTATTAAACCTATTCTATTTTATTCTCTATTGGTTATTAATTAACTTTTAATTTCATATAAAAAATTACCCCTCTTTAAAAAATAATATTATTATGACATGTTTTGAATGAAATTCCAACTGTGTTTCTCTCTTCAGTTAGAAATACTCTATCTAAATCCATGTTTTCTAAAAACAGTTTATATGAATGTTATTTATATTTTCCTCTAATTTTTAGTGTTATTTTAATCCATTATAGGATTTTTTTATTTTTTTTGTATGTAATCAACCTATCATATTCCAAAGAAGGTTCTTTTTGACTTTTCTTATAAAAACATGAATGAAATACTTGTTTCAATGATGTTGATATGAATAGAACTTCACTACCATTGTGAGTAATCATTCAATTAAATATTTATTCAAAATTTTAATGGATTACTTTTAAAAAAAATGTTTTCATAAAAAATATTAAAATTATGTTTTTCGAAGTTGGTTTTTATGTGAAAATGATATTTTCATCAAAAATTATTTTATGATCATTTTATGGTGTTTATAAAAAAAAGGACAACAAAACATTATTTTATCTATAATATATCTGGAATATTCTTTAATGATAAAATATTTATTACTTATTTGGATTTATTATGAATAGTTTTTACTAGGATAGTATTTCAGTTTGGCTTCTTGATTAATATTTATTGTCATTTACATTCACTTATTCAATTCGCATTCATATGATCATTGTAATTTACATTTTTCTTTAATATACATATTTTTTATCATAGAGATTATTATTTACTAAAAAATATAAAAATTTAACATATCATGATTTATTAAGATTTTTTTTCATTTATTTAGAAAAATATTGATAAAACTATTTCTCATACTCAATAAAGACATTTTTTATAAGGTATATTCTTCATGAATTAATCATTTATTATATATAAGAATAATTCATTGGAAATGAAGCGATGATTAGGACCTAGAATTATATATCCCTTCAATGAATCGATTGGACTCATTAAAAAATTTGTATGCTGACATTATATCTTTCTTTACCCATAGTTTTTAGCTCTCTTGGGTAAATATATTTATAGTATGGATATCAAGATATTTATGATCATGATGTCCAATATTAAAAATTACATTCATTAAAAATTTATTTATTATAATCCATGATATTGAAACATTGATATTATCCATTTAATAGATTTAAAATATTAAAATTTTTTGAATGGTTAATATTCTATTATGATTTATTTCTACCATATTATTATTCATGCACATGTTGTTTTTTAAATGGAATTTTTTTCAGTTATTTACATTTCTATATCGATTATAAATTATTTATTCATGATATATTCCATTGTATGTGAACCTTACTGAACATTTAAGCTAACCATTATTTTTCCCCTTCCCTCCTGATATGAAGAAAGAATCATTTATTGAGTTTAATGGTGAATAATACATACATTCACAATCATGGAATTTATGTATCAAATGTAATGAGAGAGACAAGTATGTATCTAGTATACTAGGATTACTATTCCATTCATTCTATTCGGATAAGATATATTGTATACGATAAAAATGTAATATTGTAACCACCATCTCCATTCAACTAGAGTTAGTGTCATTACATATAGGAATATTAACTTCATAAACATAGTATATGAAATAATTTCTTAAAAAATGTTACATATTATTGGGTTAAATAGTTAATGAATATATTTCTACAATAATAATTTCCATATAAAATGATATTGATGATATAATAAATTATTCTATATAATAAAATGTCATAAAATGTTTATTATGATTAATTCTATCAAGAACATTCATTGTTTATGTAACACGCCATATAGGATGTATCATTGTGAACTTTAAATGAGTTATATTGACTATGTAATATATATTCACTAAAATATTTATAAAACAAAGGTATATTTGTTATATTATGCATTAAATGATATTTATAACCTCATTTAATTGCTTAATGATGTCTTTTTGAAACCAGTAGAACATAATATGTCAACAATAGCTCAAGAATTCATTATTGGAAATTAGTGTGTTTCAAATAAATTAAAAAATATGAAATAATTTTTCCCATATAGTTAAAACCAAATTTATTACATCTATATATTATTATACATAACGGATAATGATAAAACAAAAATATGTCAATTTAGATAAATATGTATAGTTTTTGATTTTTTATTTTTATTAAAATAGTAATATTATCAATAACTGAACCTAAATTTGTATTCCATGATAAAAAAATGATTTATCAATTCTTAAAAATAATTTATGAAGAAAAAAATATTAATATTTTATATGTATTAGTTTGTTAAATAGAATTATAAATTATTAAAATTTATATTCATCATATATATTATGAAATTCATTATATATACATAGTGGTTTACCCCACTTAGGTTACCTAATTAGTTCAATTTATTCTTTTAGTACATTATGTTTTTCATTATTAAAATATGATACGGTTTTCATGGAGTGTTCTATATATATTATATTTTTATAGAGGTATTATAAAATTATAATTTTTTTGAATTTGAGTAATCTATTTGTAAGTATAAATTGATTTTTTAGGGAGAACAACTCAATAAGTCATTGGTAATTTTCATTCAAATGGTTTTCCCAGATTCATTTTCTTTTTTTCCAAAATTGGAGAGGTTTATAGATTATCATTGTGAATGACATTGAAAAGTTTACAAAAAAATCAAAAGTATTTATATGTTATATCTCTTTTTATTATTAAATTACTAGTGCTGTATTTTCAATAAAATTTTGCCAATATAGGGATTTTGTGATGAATTTTGGATACATATTGATTTATTATTGTTTCATGTCCTCATTATTGATTTATTGAATCATGTCATATGACTATACTATTATAACATAATTAAATACTATATATACCACTGATTGAAAATAAGATGAATTTGATGGATATAATGAAATATAAAAATCGGGTTATAAAGGTAATGAAAAGATTCATTATATGTAGTGATAATTAGTTGAATATTTGGTTAATTATTTTATAAAAAAATTACTATAATAAATAACAGTTATATATTTTATATGACATCTAAAGGGACATATAATGTGACAAATAATTAAATTAATTTTTAATAATGCAATTTAGTAAACATATATTTAATTTTCAAGGATAATTTATTATCAAATCCTATAGTTCACCTCTATGTTCTCATTGAAGAGTAAATCTATAATATTTAAAGTTTTATAGGAGGAATAATAGGTTGGTAATGAAAAAAAATTAAAATTTCACAAGGTAATAACATTTAATTCAAGAAATGATTTATTACCAAAAAAACATAGAAATTGAGCTATGGAATTCAGAAAACTATTTCCATAAGCAAATAAGATTTTTGTTAGAGGCCCATTTATTAATGAAAAAAACGAATAAGAAAAAAATAAGGGGTCATGAAAAATAATTATTCCCTCAAAAAAATGACACAGACCAAAATAGATATTTTAGGAGGAATTTGGAATAAAAATTATATTAGAAAAATTAAACAAACCCATATTCACCCCAATTAGAATCTTTACTCAAAGGGGTAAAAATATTAGAATTTCGTATGGTTTCAACAAAAAAAGGGATACATATGGTTAAAATAGACTAAATTTTAATTAGTGTCAAGAATAACATCATAGTAACCTAAATGAAGAAAACAATTATTTTATAGGAATCATAAATAACAATGTCACTTGTTTATATCACTTATTGTAATATTCATGATTTAATAAATATTTATCTTAATTATATGTTCAAATCTATTATTACATTGAGCTCATATGGTTCTATTAACAAATATTAGTGGTTGTTTTTATGTTGAATAAGTATGAAACATTTATTTATCAATGGATTATATGTTTAAATGTACTCAAATACATTTTAATATAATGATGAATAATCTAGAGATTATGTCACATGTGATAACTTGCATGAATATGATATATAATAGGTGTGATGTGTATTTAAAAATGTAACATTTGGAGTTCAGTTAAACATATGATATTATTGAATCATAAAATATGGAATTTGTTGTGTTTTTAAAAATAGGTTTACGATTCCTATTTGAACACATGTGGAGAAATGATTTTAAGAAGACAATGAGAGAATATATATAAAATAACAGAGGAAAAATATTGGGATTCTATATGGGTTTCATTGAAAAAATATGAATTAGAATGTTATATATTATTTTTTCTTAGTGGATCAAAACATTTGGTTTCTACGCGTTATATTTAATCAATCAAACGTGTATGGTTATGAAGAGGTGTTGATTCCTTATTTTATAAATAATTAAATCATGTTATAAATTTTTTATGTTCTACTTTTAATTAATAAATCATTTTAGTGACCTGGATATATAAATGTGATATTATTTATCCTTATCATATCATATATTGGATGAATAAATTACATTATGGTCATACATATGGGTTTGTATTTTAGATAATGATTATTATTTACAAAATAAGTATTTTATTCCATCATAGATGTGAGTCGATATCTATATTTAAAAGTCACCATAGTTGAAATGTTGCAATTAATAATTTTTCATAATCAACCACATAAGACCTTGAAAATATGTGTTATCAAACTACCATACCATTATAAAAGGATTGAATACTAATAAATAAGTATTAATATATTTATTTTAAAATATTATCTCACATATTCATGAAATCATACATTAATATTTGTCATAAAATTATTATTTATTTCACATGAATAAATTTATATCAGGATCATTTATGTAGTTTTCAGATGACATGATTTATGTTTTATTCATAATATATAATAAACACGTTATTTACTTATAATTTAAATTTTTTACACATTTTTCTTCACAGTGGATATTGATTAAAAAAATTAAATTTGAACCTTCTAATATGTTTATTACTGTTACAAATGTCAAATTTCCTGAAAAATAATTATTTATTAGATTCTTTATCATATTTTTGTTTTAATTATAATAATGGTAATTCATGTTTATATATATTAGATTTGTTATGATGATAATGAATCTCTTATATTAGTGCATTGTAACTCATATATATATATATAATTTGGTGATTTGACATTAGTGAAAGATTAATTAGACATCCACCTACACTAAATTAGATTTACATTCATTTTCATAAAAATACTGTTTTATTGTTTTAATGGGATCCTAAATAGATATATAAAAATATAAGAAATTTATTCACTAAGGAAAAATGATGTAGCATCCTAGGATAACCAAAATTGATTAGACATATGCACCCCAAGGAGACTGAAATCTATAAAATGTGTAAACCACTCTAGATACACATGAATAAGATCCCCAAATAATGACTATAAATTTTATTTTATTTGAATAAAATTAATTATAATTACTTTTCCCCCATTGAATCATTGATATGAAATTTACTATTATGTGTTAATCTATTTTACTTGGTCTTCATTGGGGACAAAATTAAGCACTCAATAATAAGAAATGTTAATTTTCTTTTAAATTTAATTAAATAAATTATTGATACAGTCCTTGCATATTTTTTCTATTAATCCCAATATGGGATTATATTTTTCAAAAAAAAAATTAAATAGTAAAACATAATTTATAAAATTAATGTTATAAAATAATTGATAAGACCCTATATATTATTTATATCTTTATTTCTTTTTTAAATACGTTGTATTTATATGATAAATTATTAATTAAATTTATATTTTTTTTTTCTAATACACAAATTTAGATGTGAATTTCAATTATCATATCATTATTACATAGAGTTATGAATGAAACTTTCACACCATAATAGTGATAATACATATTTAAGTACCATTTTCCTAGAAATTACCTTGGATTTGTTTTTCATAAGAAATGGATATAGGTGTTACCAGCTACATATATAACATTTTTATACTATGACTCCTCCAAATAATTTTTTTTGTATAGTAATAAATGAAACTTTTAGGAGAGTAGGAACTGATCGATTTACACCTATAAATTTAAAATTTAAAATTTTGGGATAAAGGAAAAATATATGAAATCAATGGTGGAGTGTTTTATGTGGTAACCAAATTCCACAATACATGTGATCCACCCAATAATCCAATTGACCATCTCATCATCTTTACCATCATCACCTCACCATCTTCCACATCACGTCTCTTGTCATTTCCTTTGACACATGATGATTTAAAGTGGATGAGATCCTAAGGATAGACCAAGTAACGAGAAACCCACATATTTTCATTAACATTGGATTTTATTGACTTGGAGAATGTGTATTTGAATTCTAATATTATATTTTTATCAATATGTATCATTTGATAAAGAACATTGTTAAAATATGGAATGAAGAAAATTTAAAACAAAGGAGATATGTCTTTTCATGGGTTGGACATTATTTATATTTAATAAATGGAATGATCATGATAGATTATGTCTCTTACAATATTAAGAGGATAAATTTATCCACATAACAAGGAATGTAGTGTCTCAACTAGATGTAATGACTGAAAGATTTATCAATTGGATTTTTTTCTCCCTTCTTATAATTATGTTTTATGGTATAAAACACCTATAGAATAAGAATCCCAAAAAAATTATTCTCATAACTATGTTATAAAATATGTAATATTAATATGATATAAGAAAACTTTATTTAAGGAATTTTAATATGACCTTTTGAATTATAACATTACCCTTAAGGATAGTAATCTTGATAATATAATAATAACCTCACCTATGAAAGTATAAATAATATTAATGAATCTGTTAAATTAAAATATTATATAATTATATCATATTATATCACAATAGTTGTTTGAAAATTGAAAAATCAATTGTTGGAATTTTTGTAAAACATAAATGGTGATTTAATATTTTATAATTAATATTATAATTTATAATAAATGTTATTTTCAAGAAACAGATTAATAAATTAATATTTGTTTTTTATGAATATAGCATAAATTTATGATACCTTATGCAATTTTTGAAGGTCTCATAAAATAATTAATAATTATAAAATCTGTATTTTTTGAGTAAATAATGATTTTATTTTTAAAAAATATTTAAAAAATTCATTTTCATAAAATGGAATTATGTTTTTTATTCTTCCTGTCAAAAGATTATAAGGATGAATTATGGTGAATTTTCAAAAAATTGTTGAACTTTTTAAATAATAAAATATGGTACTGTACTGTTTTTAACAAATACATGAATTATTGAATCATTGATGATTTATGTATATTTTAATACTATAATATAAAAATTTAAATCATTATTTTTATATATTTAGTGATAACATTCATAATTTTTATATTATTGATCAAAAAATAAATAAAATAATGAATAAAATAATCAAAAAACATTTCTCTTCTCTCCTATAAATACCACCTCTTCTCCTTACACCTCTAAATCCCTAAAGGTTGTCCAATTTCCAGCATATCCTCTTTAAGAACCCCATACCAACATATAAGAGCCTTCGGAATCTAAAAAATAACAAAACTAATCCTCATAATGAGGTTATGAAGGATTATAATTCAAGAGGTAAAAATTCACTTTCATTTTCTTTTAATTTCTTTTCATTTTCATTTCTATTCTTATTCTATCCACCAATCACCAAGTCCATGTTTCATAATGACTTAGTATATTATATATACTGGAATAAAATTATTTTAAGAAAATAACTCATCCTCAACCCTCTTATCATCTTCCTTTTATTCTAAAAATGAAATTGTTATTCATAATGGGTCGATTTAAAACCATTATGGAGGATACATTTTAATTTTTTTACTACCATTAAGGCAACAAAAAAACCATAACAGTAGGAAAAACAGGTTATAAAATTTTTTTATACCTGTTTTATGTTCTGTAACTAACAAATATACATAATATTTTATAATAAAATAAAATGACTTGGTTGGGGCTAATAAAACCAAAATTAATTCAAAACAATTATAATTAATGTTTTATATAATGAATTAAACTCATATCTAGAAAAAAAAATATAATACAAATTTTTTATTTTAGATCAATAACAACATAAAATTTCAATCTTGGACAATTACCCCTATTTTATATGATCATACATACATTAATAAAAGTGAAAAAAAAAAAAAAAAAAAAAACGAACACTCTTGAACGATGAAATTGAATAGTATAACTCATCAAAATGGACATAAATGAACATAGTATGATAATAATGAACCAAATAAAATTTTAATAGGTTCTATATTTATTAATTAAGGATTCTAATTGTATTATCCAATATATTAAATTCATTAAATCATTGATACAAAATGTAAGGGGATTCTCAAACCTAATTCCCTTCTTTTGGGTTATTCCTCCTTCAGGCCAGAAATTAGTATAATTGTTTTCTTAATATTCGTCAAATATATCTTCAATTTTTATACCTTTTAATTTCTAGGATATACATGTTTACAATATGGTTTTACTAAAAAATAAAATAGTTTCCTAAAGAACTCTTCTTCCATCCATCCATAGTCTAGAATTTTATTACAAAGAGATAGAGAGGTCCCAAGGGTTGTACAGATATAGGAGGTCTAAAGTTGTACAAGCCAAAAGCATTAGTCTGAACAAAATTAACACATTTTGTGGGAAATGAACCAATATTAGAAAAAATGGTACTAGGGGAATAAGTTGATGCTATGGAGGCCATGAAATCCGTAACCATGTTGCCTTGTCTCTATGTATGGGTATGCTTGATATCGTTGATATGAAACTCTCTGAATTTGATAATAGTATATGTGATTGGCCAGGTGATGGACTATACTCTTGGGATAGAGATGATGAGAATTAATGAATCAAATTCCAATTTGTTAAGAGAAAAACCATGATACTGACTCACTGATAATCCACTAAGCAAGGTAATAGATTTGGCATGAAGGGAGCCACCTGGCATGAGGAAAAAACTAAAATATATATATAATAATCTAATCGCATCCCTCAAAACCCCTACACCACGCATGGAGCCATATTTTCCCGAGCCATCGATGTTCAGAAGGAGGCCTCGCATAGGAGGAGTCCACCTCACTCAAAAGACATGGGAGAGTTGTCTTGGTTCCGGTATGTCAACTTTGCAAACTGCCAACATCCGTCGATGAGAGGGAGAGAGATTACACTACCTGAGTGAAGGAGAAAGTTCCATGGATAGAGCCCTAGCCTAAATAATAATAGTTAAATGAGAGCTAGTGGATCCGTCACTTCTGGTATTATTCTGAGCAGACCATATAATCCAAGACCCAGCGATAAAGAGGTTTTCCCAGGCCATCTATTCTTATGTGAGATCGTATGAGCCATGAAACCAAGAAGACCTAAATGAATCACCGGAAACCTCCTCGACATTTCTTCTAGTGATGTGTCCTGGATCGTACCAGATGGGGAGCACCCAGTGACTGAGGAATAATAGATGATCGATGGACTCATCTTGAGGGATATGACCACAGTTATAGAGGGAAGTGAAGGAGACCCATTTTCATCGCACCCCCTTATCCATGGGTAAAGAATGATTTCAAAGATGCCAAACCATAAATTAGTATTTATCAGGCAAGTACATACATTATAAGACAACACCCCAAATATTCGAGGTATCCCATGTATGCATAGAGATATGATATTCTTTTGATGATAGCATACGAGAAGAAGATCCTCTAAACACCAACCAGTCCGGTTCAAAGGAGGAGAAAATACCTTGAAGAAACTCCTGCTATTGACGGTTTATAAACATCCTCAGTAAAGGCAGGGAAATTGATCACCTCAGAAAACATGATGTTATGAACATGATAAATAGGAAAACTATGAGAAAACCTTGCCCATTTAGAATTCCAGAAGCTGATCGCGCTGATACCCACTATCCATTTATAATGATTATTATGGTCGAGAAAGTGTTGACAAATAACCACCCACAGCTTGGTGCATCAACCATCATCGGATTCCATGAAAGGGTTGTAATTGTGCCTCGTAAAACTAGACCAAAGATAATTCCCTTCCATCGTATCCTAGGACACCTTGGCTTGTAGAAAGGACATGGTGTCACTAACATTCTTGAGATTGGTACCACCTTCCTCATTCATTTTCCATGGGTTATTTTAGGTATATTACTGACATATTCTCTTTGTGGAAATCAAGATTTTAAAAATGTATGTTAGAGGTGCACCTAAAATTATATAGTGCTCAAATGCATCAGGTAATGTGATAAATCTCGTGAGATAAGGTGTATTACTCATGAGAATTATGATATATTTGTCCTGAATAATAGTATATTTAGTATTCCCATATGGTATAAATGAACTGGATTTTAGTTGTTATTACGATAATGTGTGGCCTTTCACCACTAAGACATGATGTTTCATTTTTATGCATTTCAACATTCCATGCCTTTATCTAATACTTCCTCTCGTGATTATGATGATGATCCTATGATTATGTAATGATGATGATTATTATTATTCTCACCCCATTTCATATGGATTAATGTTCTTTTTAATCCTCTTTTTATGCTCTTATCAAACCCCTTTCTT
The DNA here is from genome assembly GCA_963277665.1 of Viscum album. NCBI lineage: Eukaryota > Viridiplantae > Streptophyta > Magnoliopsida > Santalales > Viscaceae > Viscum > Viscum album. The sequence continues at coordinate 1,626,698,228 of OY728125.1, forward strand.
GATGTATAGACTCCACTAACTACTAAAACATTGGAATACTTGTGGTCCACTAAGAAGAGAGATAATAAAAAATGAAATCAAGTGTATAATTTATTATGTAAATGTTTTGTTTGGTACTAATATTACCATGACCCTAAAAATTTTGGATCCTATTTTGTAACTTTATTATATTGTTTATCATTAAAATGATGTAAGTGTAATGTTAGAAAAATCCATGTCATGTTAGTTTGAATCAAAGTAATGTTTATTTTTTAGAGATTTAGATTGGGGAACTATTTTAATAACCCTTGGGAAATTTCTATCACCATATATATCCTATAATTAACATAGGGAATCACATGTTAGGGTAAAATTTTCACATATAACTTATCCATTTAATTATATTTGTTTCTATTTTATTTTTTTAAATGTTTAAATGATTCCATTTTTATTCACACATTCAATTATTTTTTGTATGAAGTATATTATTAAAATTAGAAACAAATAGTGAAAGGGAGGACAATATTGTATGTTTCTAAGAATTATTTCATATCTTTCATGTTTATCAAATCTTTTCAAACACCACTATAAAATTTGAAGGATTACATATCTGTGAAAATAGAAAACAACATAATTTTTTCATCCAAAATATATTCCCTCTAACATATTAATGTTTTTTGACTAAACCTCCTTGAAAATTACATCATTTATACTTTGGTCATGTTTTATGCTTATTGGGAACTGACTGGATTTCTTTATAAAAATCATTCATCAACTGTTATGAAAGTGAGTCTTCTCATCACATCCAAAGGCATCCTATAATTATATATAAGTGTAAGGATGGGGGTGAATCTCCTTCAAAATCATCATCTATATTTTTGATATAATTTACTTATGTGAATGAATATATAGAGTAAGTGATTGATTCAATGGGGAGAATCATGATTGAAGACAGGCCAACTACAAGGGAATTCACTGATTTATTCCCTAATGAATTTCAAAGTCATTATCCAAAAATAATGGTTGATTTATTAATTAAAATTACTATTGGATATCTGCCAATATCAAATAATCCGTAAATAATGACCACTATTGAGTTTGAAAAAGAATTGATTCAATTATAAGGGAATCTGTATAAGGGTTTTAAATACCCGAGTGCTTCACTGTGGAGTTCTGCAGTCCTATTTGTCAAGACCGTTGATAGATCCATGCACTTATACATTAATTATCATGAGCTCAAAATAATCCTGATAAATAATAGGTATCCCATACCATCAACTAATGAAATATTCGATAAACTGTGTTTGTCCAATTATTTATCTGAGGGGGATATTTAGTCAAGATATCAACAATTAAAAGTGATAGAGGATGATATTCCCAAGAGAGCCTTTATAATGAGGTATGGATACTATGAGTGTATATTTATGGCTTTTGAAATCAAAAATTATACAACAATATTCATGGACATATTGAATAGAGTATATAGAGGTCAAATCAACAAATTTGAGGTATTCTATATAGATGATATTTTAATATACTCTAAGAACAAGGGGATATAAAAAGTATTTTAATATTGTACTGAAGGAATTGTGAAGGAAGAAAATTATGCAATGTAAATTAAATGTGACTTATGTATAGAAGATGTATCATTTTTCACGGCCCATCCATGGGGCCCATGCTATGACTACCCCAAGCCCGCCTTCAATAGGGTAGGGGTGGCGACTAGCACCAAAAGAGTAATCCCTATAAAAAGGGAAGGCATTTCCTTTTAACGTGTAACACACACACAGCCTGAAGACAAGCAGCAGAGTACACAACTAAAAGTAAAGACTAAGTAAAATTGTATACAAAAGTATGTGCTGAAAGAAAAGGGGCTGGAAATACAAGCCCAATAGTAAAGTACACCAACTGCAATGATAGTACAACTGCAGAAAGATAAACATCAACTACTGAGTCGTCCTCCATGAATCCCACCTGAAGGGTGGGTATCGATGGCCTCTTCATAACCCAAGGTCCTTCATTCCGCTTCGAGTACGTCTTGCCAAGTGGTCTACCACCGGGTACCATCCAGCTCTACAACCCCCTACCTCGATCAGTGTTGTCCGTCGTCTACAACCAACACAACGATGTGCGAGCATATCCCTTGCAGGGTTGAGAATAACGATACTTAGTAGGGGACCACGAGACCCCAGAAAGTATCTCAAAATCCACAATGGATAAACTAAAGTAGAAATATACAATCACGAAGTATCAACCAACCCTACATAGGTATATGCCCACACATATACCTAAGTTACCAGTCACATCCCAGCCCCAACTCTCGAGCCCAATCACAACCAAGTCCACACAAGAAGTAAAGTCAATCACATTGATGATAATGATTGAAAGACAAGGCTCATCTCACACGGGTATACATCATTTATATAGCGATAGAGATGATCAGATGTAGTCACTGATTCAACTATGCTATCAAATCCACACAGGATACAGGACCATCTAAGCTGTCAGACCCACACAGGATATAGGACCAGCTACTCTGTCGGACCCAAACAGGATACAGGAACAGATGTCAGAACTGTCGGACCCACATATGATCCTGGTACAGTAGTCATCTCTACTGAACCAATAGAGGAATCCAATTCAGAAATCATCACTGTCGAACCCACGTAGGATTCCGGTTCAGTATTCATCACTTTCGAACCCACCTAGGATTCCGATACAGTAGTCATCACAGCCAGATCTAGGGTTCCCGCACACAGCACACTCGATTCCAAGAGGGTTTTCTCCTCAATCCAAGTGATGAAACAAAATCTACCATGAAGTCCTGAGTTGATTTATCATGTAGTTCTATCTCATCATAAAGAATCCAACATTATAGACGGCATGTCAATCAGACGCCCGGTCTGAGAGTTATTAGCATTTCCGTTCCAGGGGCCTGGTTGGATTTACGCTCATTCCAAATCCGTCCATTTTCCAAATTTGTCCAAAACTCATTTAGAGTATCGTAAAAATACCTCCTCGTCACGAGGGTCCTAGTTCCGTAGATGGTACGTCGATCGGAGGTGCGGTCTAAAAGAGATTTGCGTTTAAGCGAAGACGGGTCCGACCCATCAACCACCATGGGCTGGCGGGCGGCCGGACCCAGTTCGGCGGGTCTGACCCGGTTGGGGGGTCGGCCCGGCCCGGTGGGGTGCGGCCCACCTGCGGACCCGACCCATGCTGCGGGTCGGTTCGGTTCGCCCGGCGGTGCCTAGCGACGCCGCACCTCCTCTGCCCGGTTGGTCGTAACCGACCAATTCTTTCCGGCACGAGTGGATCGCACAGTAGGCCGCGATTCTCCCCACGATGCACCAAGCGGCGCCGAAGTCTTCCATCCCGGCCAGCAGGTCGCCGGCCGGATCTCCCATCGAAGCGGCTCGTAGATCGGGTCGTGGTCTTCTCCGCACAGCGCCAACGAGCGCCGAGGTCTTCATCACAGTCAACAGGTGGCTGGCCGGTTCCTCCATTCGAGCGGCGCCTATGGGCGCCGAAGTCTTATAGCGGCCCGGTTGGATTGACCGACTGGTCATCCCATGTACCGGCACCACAGCGTCTGGTTTATCCAGCTGCCTCCACACCTCCAATGCGGTAGGGCGGCGCCGCAATCCTGCTGCTCTCTACGCGACGTGACGGTGTCGTGCCACCTCCGTCGTTGCGGTGCGACGACACCATTCCCTTTCAGCTCCACCTCTGATGTCAACCAAATGAGATTCAATGGAGGGTTGTGGGGCCATTTTTTTCGGCCCTCACCCTCTGCGTTAGGTGATATCAATTTTCCGCTGTCAAATCAAAGTAAACATCAATGAATTGGGGTTATAATTTTATTCATTTAAAATTAAACAATTCACCCTACCTCGACTCAAGAATGTTTTCGAAGTCACTAAATATGGTGTCACGGAAGACGGACAATGTTCCGTCAATGTTGGAGGGAGAGTCATTGTCGTTGGCGACTTTCTTCATGGGCGGCGTCTTCCCGTGCTTGCCTCGACTGGAAATGAAGGAGACGCATCTTCATTATATGATGGAGACGACATTCTTAATTGGAAGAATGCTCTCCCTATTTCTACAAGGCTCCACCAATAATCTCAATCTCTCCAACGATTATTCCAACACCAAATAAAATAATAGCTTCACTTATTTAAACTTGGAATAATGTTTTCAAAATTCAAACACTCATATTCATTAATTAATAGGGTTGCTAAATTAATTAATTAATGATGTTGGCAATTTAATGAGAGAAAGTGGGAGGTGGGGAAATTTCAAAAAAAATGAGGTGGAAAGTGGATGGTTTAACCCACAACAATGGGTGGTTTAAAGAGTTTCAAGGTGATGTTGAGGGGTTTGTGATCTTGTGGGCACCACCACAGAACATGCTCCTAAGGGAGGTTTTGTGGGGGGTGGGCCCCACTTACATCTTCCCTTTGGAGGATTTAACCACCACCCACATAAAAATATGTGAATTATATTTTTAATTATTTAAATTAGAAAAACCCCAAAAACAACTTGCAACCTATATAATACACAACTGCAAAAAAGGTCTCCTTAAGAGAATATTGGTGTTGGGAGTTCATTGGTGCCCTCAAATTTTAATTCCAAGAACTAGTTGGAAAGATATAAAATCCCAATTGTATGTCTACTGAATGTACCCAAAAAAAAATTCATAAAATTATTCAGGGCACACTAGGACTTGGAATCAGGTGCTGTCAGAAAATGCGGACTCGTAAAATTCGAGTGTAATTAAGAAAAAAATTCTACAGAATTTTAGGGTCTTTACATTCTCCCTGCCTCAGAGATTTACGTCCCCGTGAGCTAAAACACTCGCTAAGGGAACAAATTGGGGTACTAAGAACTCATATGAGCCTACCACTCCCATGTTCTCTCCTGGATGTTCCCGTGTTTCCAGTGAATGCGCACAAGAGGAATCGACCATCCTCATAGTACCTGCTTCTGTCAATCCTCGATCTCTACTCGGACCTCCATGAATGAGTCCTCGTCATCGATGTCCATCTCTCCATGGTCAATGATGTGGTACAGGTTGTGCGCGAATCTCCTTAACTGAGATATGTGGAAGACGTCGTGAACCCGATGCAACTGAGGTTGATGGTCTAGGTGGTAAGCCGCCTCTCTTACTCTATTGAGGACCTGTAATGGTTCAATGTATCATGGATATAACTTGATGCCTTGGCCTAATATCTATATACCTCATCCAGGTGATACTTGTAAGAAGACGCGGTCACCATCCTCGAACTCCAGTGGTCTCCGTCTCTTATCAGCATAGGAATTCTGTCTTCTCTGTGTGGTCTTCATCCACTCCTGGATGATCTTCACATTCTCCATTGTAGCCTGAACCATCTCTAGTCATACAAGAGCTGACTCCCCTTGGTCAATATAACACAGAGGTGATCTGCAAGGTCGGTCGTACAGTGCTTCATAAGGTGCCATCCCGATGGTGGAGTGGAAGCTGTTGTTGTACGCAAACTCCACCAAGGGTAAGTGATCCTCCCAACTATGACCAAAGTCAAGGAAACAAGAACAGACCATGTCCTAAAGTGCTTGGATGGTCCGCTCAGTCTGGACATTCGTCTGAGGATGGAAGGAAGTTCTCAAGAAAAGATGCGTCCCAAAATCCTCTTACAACACCTTCTAATTCTGGGAAGTAAATCACGTGTCACGGTCTGAGACAATAGAAGAATGTACTCCATGTAAACGAACAATCTCCTACACGTAGAGGCATCCCATGCTCTCTAATGAACCCTGCTCTCTGAAGGGTAGGAAGTGGCCCGACTTGCTGAATCTGTCACCGATCACCCAGATAGAGTAATGTCCTTTGGATGTACATGGAGGTCCCATCACGAAATCCATGGATATCCCATATCACTTCCACTATAGGACCTCAACGGGATGTACCAAGCCTGCTGGTACATGGGGATCCACCTTCACTTGCTGATAAGTGAGGCATCGCGAGACAAAATCTGCTACCGCCTTCTTCATACCCAGCAACCAGTGTTGTCGTCTGAGGTCCTTATACGTCTTCTCCACTTATGGATGTACCACTGGAGGGGAAGTGTGGAACTCCCTCAACACCTCCTTCTGTAGTGAAACTGGTACCATGGTATGTCCTCTGAAGAGGATGACTTTCTCCCCACATTCAGAAAATCCATCAGGTGCCTGCCCTGAGGATATCGGAGCATGACGCGTCTCATAGTCAATGTCCCCATGTTGTGCCTCCCTGATTCGCTAAAGGAGTGGAGGAGTGACGGTGAGAGACTTAAGAATGAAAACTCCATATCTATCCACAAAGGATATCTGCAATGTGGCCAGTTTCTCTGTCGCCTCTCCTAGCTGTTAAATTCCCGATCTCATGCTGAGTGCATCTGCTACAACGTTTTCCTTCCCAGGAGTATAGACTATCTTGATGTCATAGTCCTGAAGGAACTCGAGTCATCGCCACTTTCTCAGGTTCAGGTCCTTCTATGAGAAGATGTAACTGAGACTCTGGTGGTCAGAATAGACTGTAAAATACTCACCAATCAAATAGTGCCTCCACATCTTCAAGGTGAATCCCACAGCTGCTAACTCTTGGTCATGGGTACTGTAGTTCTATTCGTGGTGTCTCAACTACGGTGAACCATATGCGATAACTTCTCACTCCTTCATCAGGACACACCTGAGTCCGGTCCCTGATGCGTCGCAGTAAACTACGTACCCTACTCCCTCCTCTGTTTTCCTAAAGATGGGTGAACTGGTCAACCTCTTCCCCATTTCTAGAAAGCTCTTCTAGCATCTATCTAACCACATGAAGGGTTTCCCCTTCTTCGTCAATGCTGAATGTGGTGCTGCAACTCTGGAGAAGTCTAGCACAAATCTCTGATAGTACCCAACCTGTCGTAGAAAACTCCAATGCTCTGTCACACTCATGGGTGGCTCCCAAGAATGTACGGCCTCAATTTTCACTGGATCCACTGTAACTCCATCCTCCAAGATGACAGGTCCCAGAATGTGAACCTCTCGAATCTAGAACTAGCACTCAGAGAGCTTACTATAAATCTAGTGCTCTTGGAGTGTATCTAGTACTACCCACAAATGGTAGGCGTGCTCCTCCTCATTAGTCGATTAAATCAGTATGTCGTCAATGAATACTATGATTAAACGATCAAGGTAAGGCTAGAAGATCTTGTTCATTAGACTCATGAACACTTCTGGTGTGTTGGTTATGTCGAAGGGCATAACCAAGAACTCGTAGTGGCCATACCGAAACCTGAATGCCGTCTTCTGCACATGCATATCTCAAACTATGAACTAGAGATAGCCTGACCTGAGGTCCATCTTCAAGAACTATCGTCCTCCTTTGAGCTGATACAATAGGTCCTTAATCTTCGTGAGTGGGTACTTGTTCTTCACGGTCACCTGATTTAGGCGACGATAGTAGAGATACATTCGCAAGCTCCCATCCACCTTCTTGGTAAATAAAATAGGTGATGCCCAGGGTGAAACACTGGGTTGGATAAATCCCATCCCCTACAGGTCCTCCAGCTGTACCTGCAGCTCACGAAGATCAGCGGGATCCATCTGATATGCTAGAGTAGATATCTGTGTTGAACTAGGGAACAAGTCAATGTAGAAGCCTACCTATCTATGAGGAGGTAGTCTTAGAACGTCTTCAGAAAAAACATTCGCGTACTGATCAACCACAATAGGAAATATCGGACTCTTCACATTAACAACTCCGAGGAAGATACCAGCCAACTAATGTGTGATCGGCTACCCCCACTTCCGTGTAAGTCCATCCTGCGCTCAATGGCTCCCTTCTCACCGGTGAGGGTGAACCTAGTTCCATCCGTGCAGATAGAATGCACATTTCACCTAATACAGTCAATCTAAACATGAACTATGGAAAACCAGTCCATACCCAAGATGACATCGTAAGGCCTCGACGCCACTATAAGAAGATACCAGCTGAAGCACTCACCTCCAAGAGTAAGATCACACTGCAGGCACAAGTGCGTAATCATCGAGTCTTCTCCTGTAAATGTCTTTTGCCGTAAGTATATAGCCAACGTCTCTGTCAGAATCTTTGAACTCCAAAAAAGGGATGTGGCATTAAAAGAATGACTCGCACATGTCTCTATATGTATTGAAACAAGGGTGGAGTAGACACAGATAGTACCTTGATTCATCTCTGGTGTGCCATGGTCATAAGCCTCAACTGCCTGGAGCTGAGCCCGCCTCTTTCCTCTAGCTCCATGTGGCTGGGGTGGACCTCATAGTGGTGGTGGTGGTAGATCCTCAAAACGTCGTCCACCACCCGCTGCTCGGCCAGCTCCTCTGCCACATCTGCCTGCTCCCTATGGACCACCATGGTTGAACCTCTACCTCTGCCTAGGAGGTACCTTTACTGTCTGTTTCTCATCTACATGGCAGGTCAGGCAGTCTCGAGAAATGTGGCCCTGCCCGCCGCATGCATAGCACTGCCTTCTCCTCGTATGCTAGGCTCTAATTCATAAGCCCCGCAAAACCGAACCCGTATCCAAGGATAGTCCACCTGATGTGTTAGTCCTCTTGGACCTCTGCATCATCTGCCTATTTTCGACTGTAGAAGACTCCGCTATATGTCACCCTCTGGTGGGTCTTGCTGGTGGTGACTGCTCAGCGAGAAAACTCTTCACTAGAAGGGCTCGCTCCAGCACCCCACCTGCATCAGAATGCTGAGGGTAATCGTCAAAGCCCTAATCTCATTCATGAGCCCCTGCTCGAAGATCCGAGCCCGGAAAAATGGGTCTCGTACCATATCCGTGGAGTAGCATAAGATTTCGATGAACCACGATGAGTACTCAGCTACTGTCATGCTGCCCTGCTGTAGATGAAGTAACTCTTGAATCCACACTGCACGAATGGTGGTTGGAACAAACTCTGATTGAATGAGACTCTCAAAGTCTGCTTAGAGTAATGATGTCTCATCATGCAACTGGAGCATCAGGATCCACCATTTTCATACTGCTTCATGAAGGAGACTCACAGCAAGGATCACCATGAGGTTGTTTAGTTTCCATACCAATATGAAAACTCTAAAGACAGCCTCCAGCCAATCCTCAACTGCATGTGGGTTCATCTCTCCCCAGAACCTGGGCAGCCTTTGGTGTTGGAACTCATGAAATGCACTCAGGTCGTGTGCACTCTCTGCTACTGGAGACAGTGGTATCGGTGGCCCATTGGGGAGTGGTACCGCTTGTACCTCTGCTGTGATGGGGCCCTACAAGTAGGCCTCGTCGCTCAGTGTGCTACAATCTTGTACATAACTCGGAACCCTAGCAGGATGCCTTCGTGGGTCCATCCTGAGATGAATCTGGTTTTCCATAGTTAAAACAGTATACCTGGTGAGCTGAAACAAAGTAATCACAATGAAAATGTTTCAAAGGAAACACACACGCAATCATTGTTTTCATGCACTAGGTCGGAGATCAGAAGTCAGAGTCCTAGTGTATGGATACGTCGACCTCCGCACTAACACTGATTTCCCTAAACTAATATCCACACCTAAAACACTTAACTCTATTGTTGTTAAAAGAATCAGAGTCCATGTTATGTGGTAGAACTGACTCCTCTGATACCAATTTGTCATGACCTGTCCTCGGGGCCCGTGTCGTGACTACCCCAAACCCACCATCCATAGGCTAGGGGATGGCGACTAGCACCAAAGGCATATTCCATATAAAAATGGAAGGCATTTCCATTTTACCTGTAACACACACAGAACCTGAACACAAGAAGCAGAGTATGCAATTAAAAGTAAACACTAAGTAAAATTGTATACAAAAGTAAGTGGAGAAAGGAAAGGGGAAGGAATTACTAGCCCAACAGTAAAGTAAAACAACTGTAAAGCTAGTAAAACTTCAGAAAGATAATCATCAACTACCGAGTCATCCTCCAGGAATCCAACCTGAAGGGTGAGTACATATGGCCTCCTCAGCACCCTAGGTCCGTCCGTCCGCTTCAAGTACATCTCGCTAAGTGGAACACCTCTGGGTACCATCCAGCTTCTCAACACTCTTCCTCAATCAGTGATGCCCGTCATCTGCAACCAATACAATAAAGTGTGGGCATAGCCTGTGCAGGGGTGATATAACGATACACAGTAGGGGACCCTAAGAACCCCAAAGGTCTCCCAGAATCCACAAAGAATAAACCCAGTAGAAAGATTCAATCAAGAAGTATCAACCAACCCGACTTATGTATATTCCCATACATATACCTATGTTACCAGTCACAGACCGACTCCAACTCTCAAGCCCAATCACAACCCAATCCATAGAGGAAGTAAATTCAACCACATCGATGATATTGATAGGTAGACAAGACTCATCTCACATGGGTATACATCTTTCGTATAGGGATATAGATGATCAGATGTAGTCACTGATTCATCTATGATGTCAGACCCACAAAGGATATAGGACCGGCTAAGTAGTCGGACCCACACATGATACAGGACTAGCTACTCTGTCGGACCCACACAAGAACATGAACATAATTCATAACTGTCAGACCCACGGAGGATCCCGATACTGTAGTCATCGGGACCCACTGATTCTGGTGCAGTACTCGTCGCTGTTGAACCCGCCAAGGATTCTGTTGCAGTACTCATCGCTGTTGAACCCACGTAGGATTCTGGTTCTATAATCATCGCTTTAGAACCCACGTCGGATTCCGGTAAAGCAGTCATCACAAACAGCTCAAGGGTTCCCGCACATAGCACGCTCGATTCCAAGAGGGTCCTCTCCTCACGCAAAGTGATGATTCATTAACTACCAAGAAGTCCTATGATGATGTATCCTGTAGTTCCGTCTCATCATAAGGAACCCAACGTGATAGACAATGCATCAATCGGATGCCCGGTTGGATTTACGCTCATTCCAAACCCAGCCATTTTCCATAGTTGTCTAAAACCCACATAGAGTATTGCAAAAGGACCGCCTCATCGGGAGGGTCCCATTTCCACAGATGACATGTCAATAGGACATGCGGTCTAGGAGATATCCTCGTTTAAGAGAAGACAGGTCCGACCCATCAAGCCCAGTGGGCTGGCGGGTCCACCCTACCCGATTCGGCGAGTCTGACCCGGTTGGGGGGTCGGCCCGGCCCGGTGGAGTGCGAACCACCCACAGAATTGGCCCACGCTGCGGGCCAATATGGTTCGCTTGGCAGCCCCAAGCGGCACCCCCCCTCATCTGCGCGGCCGGCCGTAGCCGGCCGGTTCTTTCCGGTACGAGCGACCCATACAACGATTCACAGTTCTCCCCATGTGGCGCCTTGTGGGGCTGTGGTCTTCCCGCTAGTCCAGAAGCCAGCCGGCCGGTTCGCCCAGCAGAGCGGCCCGCACAGTGGGCTGTGGTTTTCTCTGCGCGGCGCCTACGGGCACTAGGGTTTTTAGCCAGGCAGGCAGGCGGCCAGCCGGTTCTTCTAGCCGAGTGGGCCGCAATCGTGGGTTGTAGTCTACCTTCACGCAGCGACTACAGGATTCATGGTCTTCCAGCAAGCTGACCGGATTGGCCGTCCAGTCTCCCATTGATAGGCTCCATGGTGACCAGTTTGGCCAACTGCCTACGCACCTCAACTACGGCGTGATGATGACGCGGTCCTGCTGCTCTCTACGTAGCACGACGATGGTGTGCCACCTCCACCGTCGCCGTTCTTCTCCGGCGTTGTGCGATGGAACTGCGCCCTTTCTGCTCCACCTCTGATGTCAACCCAACGAGCTTCAATAGATGATTGTCGGGCTGTGTTTGTTCGGCCCACGTCCTTCGTGTTAGGTGATATCAATTTTCCACCATCAAACTAAAGTTAATATCGAAGAATCGACGATATAGTTTTATTTATTTAAAATTAAACATACACCCCTTCCTTGATTCAAGAACATTGTCGAATTCATGGAAGATGGTGTCATGGAAGATGGACGTCGTTCCATCAACGTCGGAGGGAGCGTCCTTGTCGTTGGCGACGTTCTTCGCTGGCGGGGTCTTCCCTTTCTTGCCCTGATTGAAAAGGAAGGAGATGTGTCGTCGTTTTTCGGTGGAGATGGTTTTATTCATTGGAAGAAAGCTCTCTCTATTTCTCCAAGGCTCCACCAATACTCAGAAACTCTCCAGGGATTACGCCAACCCCAAATAAAACAATAGCTTCACTTATTTAAAGTTGGAATAATGTTTTCAAAATTCAAACCCTCAAATTAATTAATTAATTATGGAGCTCAATTAATTAATTAATGGTGTTTGAAAATTAATTCGAGAAAGTGGGAGGTGTATATTTTTCAATATTAAAAAAATGAGGTGGAATGTGGAGGGTTTTGCCCACATCAATGGGGGGGGGTTTCAAGAGTTTCAAGGGGGAGTTGAGGGATTTGTGTTCGTGTGGGCCCCACCACACAATATCCTCCCATGGGAGGTTATGTGGGGGGTGGGCCCCACTCCCAACATCCCTTTGGTGGATTTAACCACCACCCACATAAAAATATGTGAATCATATTTTTATTTTATTTAAATTAGAAAACCCCCAAAAATAACTTCCAACCTATATAAAACGCAACTGCGGTAATGGTCTTCTTATTGAAATACTGGTGCTGCGAGTTCATCGGTGTCCTCAGATTTCAATTATGAGCACCATTAAAAATGATATAAAATCTCACTCATACGTTTATAGAACATACCTTAAAAAAACTTCAGAAAATTATTTCGGCCAGACCAGGCCTCAGAATTAGGTGCCGTCAAAAACCGCAGATTCGTAAGATACCAGCGTATTTAAGAAAAAAAATTCCATGGAATTTCTGGGTCTTAATATCATTAATCCACCATGTTATCACAAGAAAATAAAATTATTTCACCATTAAAATAAAAAATAAATAAATGACTGGACATATAAATCATATGTAATGGTTATCCATAGTTTCATTGGTCTAGCTTGGTATTACAGGTGATTTGTGAAAAACATTTCTTTATTTTCAATCTGACTAAACAAAATGAGTCATAAGGGAAAAATGTTATTCTAGATCAATGTATGTAATTAATTCCTTAATGAGTAGAAAAATATGATTATCACCACACCAGTACTCACACTTCCAACAAGTGGAGAAGTCCTTACAGTGTAATGAAAATAATACAAGAATATATTAGGATTTTTACTAATGAAAAATGATAAAGTGATATACTTTTCTTCAAGGTAGTGAAAAATTATGGATAAAAACAATCCCATGTATGATATGAATATTGAAGCCGTGATATTTACATAAGAAATCTTGTGGCATTGTCTCTATTTGGAGAAGTGTAAAATATATAATGATCATCAGAGGATCAAGTATGTATTCACATAGAATGAGCTTAATATGCTCTAGTGAATATGGTTAGAGATTATCAAGGATTATGACTTCTCAATATAATAACATCAATGCAAAGAGAATAATGTTGTGGATGCTCTAAGTAAAAAAGATCTTACAACATTATTAATGACGATAATTGAGAAGGATCCAATCCTCTTATACTTGAAAAGTATTCACATCAAATAAATTAAGGATGTAACATCATCATTCCTTTCTCAAATGTGTGGTCAACCATCCCAAATGGGGAAAATAATGAATACATAATGAAATGATGAGGAAATTCAGAAAATGGTAGAATTGATCGAAAAGATCAATGCTCAGACATCAAAATTTACAAGGAAGGATTCATGGGATTTGGGGCATGACTAAGTGTACCATCCAATATAGAGATAAAGAAACTGATTCTAAAGGACACACATAGCTCAAACATCTCTAATCACACATGGATTACAAAGAATTTTAAATATATATGAGATCAATATTTGTGGGACAACATGAAGGGGGAGATCTCTGAATATATATCAATGTGAATGGTATGTAAGCAAGTGAAGGTTGAATGTATGAGTTATAATATGATGATACAACTATTACCCATACCAACATTAAAATGGGAAAATGTCAATGTGGAATTTGTCATTGGACATCCAGAGATATCTTGAATAAACTATGCAATATTGGGTTTTGGACTGTCTAATATAGATAGATCATGTAATCACAATTCGATAAGAAATATCATTGGATAATGTTTTATATATATACATTATAGAAGTGGTAAGTATTCATTGGGTGCCACTATTTATTGTATCTGATCAACATATATGATTCACCATGATGTTCTAGAAATGTCTCCAACATCATTGACATTAATGGAGGATGGGACTAACTTATCCCCCTTGTCGAGTTCTCCTATAACAATATTTTTCACTTAAGAATCTAAATATATCTACATGAATCCCTTTATGAGAAAATATTTAGAACATGGGTATTATAGGATGATTTTAGTTAACATAAGCTGGTAGGACATAAAATGGTCGAAGAAATGGTGGAAAAGGTGAAAAACATTTAGAAGAACATCAAGGCAGCCCAATGATAAAAAAAATAGTTATGAATAAAATTTTCAATGAGATATATATTTTATAGTTAGAGACATGGAATTCCTACTCATATCACCGAGGAAGAGGATAATGTGATTTGGGAAGAAATGGAAGATGATTCCCACGTTCATCAACCCCATCGATATTATTGATCATGTAAAAGTTTTGGACAATTGACTAGAACATACACTAACAATGTCTCCAGTACACGATGTATTCCATGTATCCCTCTTGAGGAACTGAATAAAAGATCCCTCACTTGTATTGAATTTAGAGGTGGTATAGTGGAGATGGACTTCAATATGTTCTATCCACCTCCAATTGATGTCAAATCTGAGTGGACAATTTAAACACTGGAGAATATGTTCAGAGTGTGTTGTATAGACATTAATAAAGGATGGGACACACTTGTACCTCTAGTCGAGTTCTCCTATAATAATAATTTTCACTTAAGAAACTATAAGAACATCAAGGAAGAAAAAATATAATAAAATATCTATGAATAAAATCATCGATGAGACAAATATTTTGTAATTAGTGACATGATATTCCTCCACATATATCTAGGTAAGAGTATCATGAGATTTGGGAAGAATGTGACAATGATTCCCAAGTTCATTGTCCCCTTTTATATTATTGATCATGTAAATGTTTTGGCCTATCGACTAGAACTTCCACTAACTATGTCTCAAGTACACGATTTATTCCCATCCATCTTGAGGAACTAAATTCTATATCCCTCACTTGTACAAAATTTAGATGTGGTATAGTTGGAAAACAATCTCACTTATAAGGAGTATTCCTGGATAATCGTGAATGGTAGTGATAAAATTCACTTCCAAAAAGACTACTCACTTAATGAAAGTACTATAGAGGAACCATAAGATGAACAGTTAATCATTTGAATCAAAGGATGTGAAGATAGAGAAATTATGTCTCCAGTTTATGTGAAATAAAATTTCAAGGATGAATTTTCAAAAGGGGGGAAGAATGTAACAACCATAAATTTTATCAATGGATTTCCCCTTCTTATAACTATTTTATATGGTATAAAACACAAATACTGCAATAAATATCCCAATAAAAACATCATTGTCATTAATAAATAATGAAATATATTATATTGAATGAAATTAAAGAACCTGTACATATTTTGTAGTAAGTGGACATTATGAATTGAAACACTACCATAATAAATAGTAATATACCCAATAGAATAGTAACCTAACATGTGAAAGTTAAAATAAAATTTAGGAATCTTATAAATTAAATTATGATATAATAATATCATAGTATAAGTAAATATATGCTTGAAAAATGATAAATTAAGTGTAGGTATTTTTTGGAAAACATAAGTTCTTATTTACAATATTTTAATTAATATAATAAATTTAAAAACACATTATTTTCACAAAATAGTTTCAAAATTAAATATTTTGATGTATTACGATTACAAGATAATTTAATGAGAGCTTACATAATTTTTTAAAGTGTCATAAAATCAATTATAATTTTAAAATATTTATTTTTGATTAAAATATTGGTTTATTTTAATAATTAATATTTTCATATTAAATAAATTATTTTAATAAAATGTTTTTCAGTTTTATATTATATATTTTCAAGAATTATGTGAATGAATTTTTTGGATTGTTTAAAAATATTTTAATTTCTTGGAACAATGAAATATAGAAATTTTCAGTATTTACAAAATACATGAATTGTTGATTCATAGATGATGTATGGTTGATTTATACCCATATTCACTATCACTGAATAATTATTTTAATATATTCAGTGATAAGGTTCAAACAATTGATAGTCAAGAGGGAAAATAATAAAATAATTAATAAAATAATCCAAAACACCCTCTCCTCCCCTATATATACCACCCCTAACCACCTCTTCTCCTCAAACCTCCAAAGACATTAAGATTGACCAATTTCCACAAAATAATCATCCCAACATCCTTCCCCATATATAGGATCATTTTTCCTCAACAAAATTCTGAAATCAATCTATCTTAGGAGGTTCTCAAGGAGGATAATTTAAGAGGTAAAAATCCACATTCATTTTCATTTATTTTGTTTTCAATTTCATTTCATTTATTATTCTCTCCTCAACTCAATCTATAAATTTGAAATGATAACCATATTATATTATATATACTTTAATGTTATTTTTTAGTGGAATAATTAATATAAAATCTTTTTCTCCTCTCTACTTTATTCTAAAAATGAAATCATCATTCGTGATGTGTCACTTTACCTCCATTCTGTATGATGCATTTTCATTTTCCATTAACACCATAATTTATATTCTAAAAAAAATTATAATTGTCGAAATATATTGAAAAATTTATTTTATAACTTTTTATGTTTTGGATCTAACATATATAAAAAAAAATAAAGAAAATATAATTTTTTTTGTGACTGAATGCCAAAAAATTAATCTAAATAATTAACATTTACATTTTTTTCTAATTAATCATCCTCATATCTAGAAAAATATATATTAGAATAATTAAGCTTATGTAATTTCACTAATAACATATTATTTCCATTCTACCTAATTGTATCAATTTTAAATGATCTTTTATATGTGTATACAAGTGAACGATAATGAATCCCAAGAAGTATAATTCTCCTGATCAATGAAATTGAACACTATAACCCATCATAATAGCCATAAAATGAACACAATAAATTATAATGAATAAAATACATGTAAAATAGTTTATATTTTTATTAGTAAATGAACTTAATTTTATTTTGAAGTATATTAATGTTAATAAATCACTCGGACATATGGAAAAGGAATTCTCAAACCTTATTTCCTTTCCCTGGGTTAATCATCTTTCAGGCCTAATTTCAGCATGGATGTTCATATAATATTCTAGAAAAAATTAATTTTTCATAACGATTTATTTCAGGCCTATAAATTTTTCCAATTTTATTTTATTAAAATTACTAATTTTTTCTAAATAACCCTTCTTTCCAAAAATTATTTAGACTCTTCTTTATTTTTTCCATTTTCACTCAAGATTGATGAATCTAATACAAAATAAGCCATTCCATTTATCATTTAGGAATACCCAATGTTTATTCATGAGTTTATAAAAAGTAACTCTTTCTTTTTTCCCTGGGTAATTTTATTTCAATGATTGATATATTTTCTATGTTAAAATCTTGATTATGTTAATGCTATGATGTGATGGGTGAACATGGAATGATATATCACTCTAATGCATTTGGGTAATTTGATGTATCTCATCAGATAAAGTGAAATCTTCCTGAACATGATGCCAAATGTTTTCATAATTATGATGTTATGATTATGAACATATTTTATGAATGAACATAATGTTAGGTTACTTCACAACTATGTGTGTTATTTTACAAATAAAATATGATGTAAAATATTCACGAACATCCACATTTTATTCCTTTATCTCATACTTCCATCCATGAATATTATAATGATACTATTATTATGTTATTACAATAAAGATGATTTTGGGATCATGTTATATTGAATAAGGATATTATCTATCTTCTTACTTGAGTTTTAGCTCTCCCCTTTTTTGATGTATATCTTCACCTAACTACTAATACTAAAGAGTACATAAGGGACATTGCGAATATAATGAATAATGAATTAAAAATGTTTGTGGTTTATTATTTAAATTTTATGTTCATTTGTAATTTTTTAAGACACAAAAACTTTTGTATATAGTTTCATAAATCTGTTATTTTGGTTTTTATTAATATGATGTAATAGTCGTGTAATAAAAATAAGTGTCACTTTACAAGATCCTTGGCCATTGAAGAAAAGGAACATCAATCCAAGAAACATAACGTAGATGTATAAATCAGTAAAGGATGATGGAACATTGAATATATCATAGTTAATAAAATATTCCATAATAGGGATAATATATTTCACCAATTGTGATTATTTTAGGATATCATTGTTTTGAAAAATCCTTATCACATTTTGGGACATGATTTATTTCCATATTCAACATAAGATCAATAAATATTATTCACTATTTTGAGAAATGCTCCCAGTTTTTCACACATAAATATTATCCCTACTTTTGACTTATTTTGATAAATTTTATATTGAGATTAAATGGTCCCCATGTCTGGGGACTGATGAATGTATAAAATTCAAAATTTTCATGTAACTTAATTCAATTTTGTTATTAAATATTATGTTAACTATAATTGATTTTTTTATAATGTAAATCATGAATTATTTAAGATAAAACTATTGAATAAAGTTTTTATATCAGTTAATATTATTTATAAAAGATTCATTAAACTCATATGGGTGGAATAGTCTAAGATAATGGATCATATTCTACCAAAACAAATAATATATAATAAGGTATTAGTGTAAAAATATTGACTTAATATGTGTGTATTTTAATGATATATTAGTGATGTTTATTGGTTTTTTGAAAGGTTATATTTTAAAAAATTGATGTTTCCATTCCAAGATTCAAGTATCACTGAGAGGAGGAGGGTGTGAATCCATGATGTATTTATATTTTATGATTCTTTACATTAGAAATAAATATTTCCTCCTATTAAAGAGTTCTTTCCCTAATGAACACAATCCAATCACAAATCTATAAGAACACATGAATTTTTAAGGATTACAACTTAATAAGTGTAGATACATCCTTGGTATCATAGAGATATAATCCAACATCACATAATACACTAGAAAACAATCCTTTGTTGTGGAATACAATGAGTATGATATACCCTTACACCCATAGAGAACTTTCAAAAAAATAAAATATTGTGTGTGCTTCCCTTAGCACAATATCTTGAAAATAAATGTATTGGTGTTTCATGATCAGTTTCACACATTTTATATTTCAAAATAGTTCTTCTCTTTTCTACCCAGAAGCTTGTAGAAACATACTTCCATCCTCTATGAACTGATTTTCCTTTTCTGTTTATTGTGTTGTGAGAGTGCTTCACGGACAACCTTATTGCTTCCCAAAACATCACTTCTCCATAGACTGTCACCACTCCGTGTATTGCACCTACTCGGCGTATCATAGCTTCTCGGCACACATCACATACTCCAAAAATCTCACCTGATCCACATACAAAACATGCTCTATATTCATCAACTACTCTACATACCACGCCTACTCCATGTACCGCACCTACTCCTCGTAACGCACCAGTTCTTAGCACTACACCTACACTGCATACCACACTTTCTTCGTGTACTAAACATACTCCATGTACTATAGAATACCCTCTCCTGTGGAATTCTCTTTCTTATTACTCCAACTATTTAATATTCTACATACCACTTTCTTCTATGTAGAATCTATCCTTTGTTAACAGATCCCTCTAGAGAATTCTCCTTGTGAACTACTTCGGACATCCCCAATTGTTTTCCCACAGTGAAAATGTTCTTTTAATAATTATTTTTAGTACTGATGGGATTAGGGTGTATTGTATAAGAAAATAACCCCCAAAATATCTCTAATCCAATTTACCTTAATATTAAATGTGGTAAATTCTTTACTGCATACTCATTTCTCTTATAAACCGCAAGTGTCCCATGAACCATTTTCAAATGTGGTCTATATAACACCATTCTCCCTTCATAGGGGAATAAATCACGATATCTTTTTCATGATGGAAAAAATTCCACATAGACATAAAACCATCCACATATGGCATCTTCCAAGAACCACAATCCTCAACCACGAACCATTTCTTGTTTTCGTTATTATTCTCGCTACCTCATATGCGATCTGTGAACCATTACTACACATGGTACGTGATCCATGTCCGGATCTACAAGGTTTACCTCATTTTCTAATTTCATTAAACGTTCATCATAAGGTTCACTCCTATGATAAAATCCCTCCTTTTCAAAAAAACAAACTCCCAATTTTTATGTCTATAAATTTGGAAACCACTGTGAAATGACACCACTTCATAATCTGATTTGGCAAGAACACCCCTGATTCGTCATTGTCATCTAGATTATTGAAAAATCAAATAATTTCCTCACGAACCATACATATTGTGATATATAGTCTTTGACTGATCACCTTTAACATCATCATATTCTCAAAGGAATGTATTGTAACATCCCTATATTCTAGTAACATCGTTCTTTTCAATCAAACCAGAACAGTATTAGAAAAATCATTATTCCCAAATCCTTCATTAGGCTTACATTAAATGTTCTAAAAAACACATGATATTTTTGAAATAAAAATCATCAAAGAAAAATCTATTTTTCAAAGGCCTTTTAAAAAGTGAAGAGATTTATCTTTTTTGACAACAAAAGAAAACACTCTGTAAAAGACAACTGTTCTTGCATACATAGCCATCTAATTGGGTCATAATAATCTGCACATCAAGATTTTGTATTCAAACAAGAATCCTAATCACTGAACTTTGTCACATTAATAAATGTATTAATTATCAAAAATTATAAAACTATGTGAGCTCACAAATTACAGAAAATAAGAATTATTGACTTAAAAACTAGGCAGTCTAAAGGTAGTGACTATGAATCCTATTTAGATTTCCATCTTATATTTCTCTATAAGAACTATATATTTTATCTAAGCCTTCTTCCTTAGCATTCAAAACATCTTCTAATATCTTGTAATAAAAAATATTTTGTGTTGTACAACCACTCCAACAAACAGTTTGAATAATTCACGCACCTAAAACCACTCAATCAAACAAGTAGAATAGATCACACATATATGTTGTATTCACAACATACCCACAACTCCCCCTTTATGAATGATTCCATAAGGATAGATTTATAAATTAATTATGCCCCTTGAAAACAACATACAAATGTATGTTGATGGAGGGGATAAAAAAAATTCATCCTTGATGAGAATGAGGTTGGATGCCCATGTTGAACCTCTATTTGATAAATGGATCCTTAGGTAATGTTTTTGTGAATATACCATCAACTAGTTTAGAGGTAGGAATATCTTCCATCATTAATTCATTATTATCATAATTATCTATAACGACATGGTACTTTCTGTTAGTATCTTTTGATTGAGAATATTGTATTGGATTCCTTGTATGATTGATTGCACTATGATTATCATATCCCAAGAGCAAAGGTAACTTTACTTCAACAAGTTATTCTTACATCTGAGTCTTCATCCGATTTATTTGGGTAGTATCTTTAGTGGAATAAACTTACACATCTTGAATTATTCTAAGATTTAACGATTTTTTTACTTTCTACGAAAACTAAAAACCATTTCCCTAGAAAGAAAACTCCACCAGATGAGTATCTTCTATCATCAACATTTCCAAACCAATCATCGTCTGAATACCCAAACAAGATAATATTTTCTATGAAGTCATATCTGATTCCAAACTTATTTGTGCCATTAATCTATCAAAGTATTATTTTTCTAGAAATTAATTATGATTCTTTAGGATCACTCTAAAATCATTCACATGTGGTTACAACATAGACAATGTTGAGTCATAAGGCATTCACATAAAACAAAAATCCAATTATCTTTACAAACATTTTCGGAACAACGTATTTTCCTTCTCCATATATAGAAAATGTTGTTTTGACTAAAACTGGGGGGAAAATAGCTTGGAATCTTCTATGGAAAACTTATTAAGATGTTCATTAGAATTATTTTCCTGAGAAATAAAAATGTGTTTTTTCATTTGTAGTATTTTTAACCAAAGAAATTATTTCAATTCTGCCATAATAAAATTCTCAAAAAAATCCTCATCATATTTGAAAATATTTCGGATGACCTTTCATCATTCCCATAAAAGATAATTTCATCAACATAAACAATAATGATAAGAGAAATATTTGGATTTTCACTAATGTTATGATTTTTATCATCTCTTCCTTTCTCGAATCTCATCTTTCATAAGTAGGTATCTTATTTTTAGTACCATAACCTCAAAGATTGTTTTATCCCATAAAAATCATTAGTTAAATTGAACACATGGATTTTATCTATTCCAAAAAAAAAATCCACATGGTATTTCAATTTAATATTCCTTATCAAGATCCCCATTCATTAATTCATACATCACATCCATTTGAAAAAAGATTCAACCTCTAAGTGCTCCAATAGCTTGAAATATTCTTATTGTTTCTAATATTTCCACCTAAGTAAATGTCTCTTCGAAATCAATACCATTAATATTGTATGTAACGTTTTCACACTAACCATGCCTCATTTCTTATCACTTCATCTTCTTTATTCAATTATTCTGGAAACCACATTTATTCCCAATAATATTTCCTTCATGGGATTGGGTGTGAGTTCCATAGAATAATTATTTTAAATCTGATCAAGATCATCATTCATAGTTTGAACCCATTATGGATTCTCAAAATCTTCATTTAAATCATTCATGTAACACCCCAATATTTTGTAGTACATTATCTCTTCAATGTAATTCAATCACTTGCGATGCACGCAACATCGAGTTCAAGCGCACTACGAATTACCAAAAGAGCTAGTCAAAAGCAGATATGAATAGTATTATCTACATTTTGAATTTCATATATTCCATATAAAATTCATCATCTATATTATGTGTTTTTTAAACCTAATATAAGAAAAAATTAGTATTTTCAGATAAAGAAAATATTTTTCATAAAATACCATTTTAATGTCTAATAATGTAGAACCTATTTTAAATCCATTCCTTGACACTTTTATATATTAAATTTGAAAAAATAAAATTATTCTTTAGAATTGAGACATAAAAATTTAGTTTTGATAAATATTTGGTGTTTTTCTGATAACTTTAGTATTTGGGCGAATTGTTAAAAATACTAAAATTTAATTGAAAACAACTTTTGTAATAAAAATATTTTATAGTGTTCAATTATATATTTGAATGGTTTGTAAGTATAATTAGATTATAATTTTATCATTTAATGCAATTTCAGTCATTATTAGTAATTTCACAATTAAATTTTACATAAACACATGTCAATCTTTTGATAGTTTTTACTTTTTAAAACCCACATTTTGGTTTGGACAAAGGGAATTGATTTTATTTTACTAGAATAAACTTTTATGTTTTTTATTTGGTAAAATAGACTTAATTTTTTAATTCATAATATCAACATTATCTTAGGGAAAATGTATGGTATTTTTCTAAAAACATGCAATTATTAATGAAGAGTGAAAAACACTGCATTATTATTTAAAACAGACATTTTATTTAACAAATTTCTTTATTTTATTTAAATTTATTTTATGTCAAAATAGATATATAATACCAATATATTTTCAATGTAATTCATTGGAGTCATTTTATAATATAATTAGATATAAAAAATTTTATTGATCTTTTTATCGTTTTTTACCCACCTTCTAAAAGCATTTGAAAATTTGAATAAAACATAATTTTACAGCATCATTGAGTTGAATTTCAAAAATTTGAGAGACACGGTTAAAATATATAAGTAAAATGTGGTTCAATAAGAATAAAATAATTTTTCATGAATCATCACTTTTGACTTTTTTTACCACGGTTAAAAGTATATAGGGAAAATAAGGGTAATAATGTTATTATAATTACCTGAAAACATGCCCTAATTCTATTGGATAAGTGTAATTCGAACAAAAACAACCTTAGTAATAAAATATGATCCTCTTTGTTTCACATGGATTACATTAGGACATTTATTGTTATTTTATTCTAAGAAGAGTTAAAAGTGTTAAATTCAAAGTTTAATAACTAAACCATTTTTAATATAAAGTTACACCCAATATAAATTCGACTATAAATATTCATTATAAAGATAAAAATATTTCCTACATTATGGTATTTTATTAATAATTTTTAGAAATTATATAATTTAATTTATTTATGAAAACATGTTGATGCACTAATTACCTTATCAATAAAATATTAAAAAAATGATATTATCAATTTCCAAATAAATATAAATTGTGACTTCTGATGAATTCCACTAATTTTCTTGGTTAATATGACATGTTAGGGTTTATTAGATAAATTTTCGTTGATGTGATAATTTTTTAATGAATTTCACAAAAAAAATACCAAATAGTGTCAAAATTGACATAAATAAAGTATTTAAACAAATACTATATTATTGGTTGATAAAATATTTTTCAAAATCTCAATTTTAGAAAAAGGGATTAAATAATATTATATATAAAAATTTAACCACTTTTGGTTATCTTTTTTGGTTAGAGTAACATTATAAACCATATAGATTAATAATAAAAGAAGACAACATAAAAGTTAAACTATTTAACTAAGAGTACAATCTAAATGATAGAGTTAAAATGGAAAACTAAACTTGTATAAAACCTATTGGATGAGGGTATTTAGACTCATAACAACCTAAGGATCAAAATAAATTCATTTGTAGCCATTATAAACTGAATATGATTGTAAAATAAATTAATATTTTGATCTTTTCCAAAAGTGAGCATCACCACTCTTATAAAAGGGAACATATCCTTCTCTCAAAATCACACATCAAATTCCATTTGGCTCGGCCAACCCCTACCCAAATATCCTCCAAACATACCCCACGTCAACCTATAGTCTTTTAATTGATCAGAAAGCCAACCTAAGGATCCCTTTTGATCTATTTAAAAGGAAACACCCCAAAAAGAGGTAATAATTTCACTACCCTCTTTCAAGTTCATTTATTCTTCCACTTCCTCTTTATTGTTGTTTCCATACCAAAATAATTACTATGGTACCTCCTACATATATTGATGTTATTTTAAATATGTTACAACTATATTTTTTATTCAATCTATCCTAAAAATGACAAAGTCACTCTACATGCGTGTGTACGGCTTACCGACTCCACATCGTGGTGTAGTTTGTTATTCAAACACTTCATTATTTGGATGGAAATAATAATAAGTATAACTATTGTAAATAAAAAATATAATATATTAATTATTCTGTATATATTATATACCGTCCAATTAAATATTATTTCACCCTCAATATAATGATATTGTCACTCGTGCATACGTACGGATTACCATCTCCAAGAACGTGATGAGATTCATTACCAGTCATAATATTTCAAAAATAATTTTCATTTTACATTTGAAAATAATGTTTAAGAACATAATTTAATTTTGAAGATGAATAAAATAAATCGTATACATAAGATACACAGTTTACGTAACCAAGCATATAAATTAAAACTGACCAGTTAACACCCGAAACGATGATACTACTAAAATATTATTAACAATGCAATACTGGATGTTAATATATGATATCATATACATGTATATGATTGTTTTATAATTTAATAACAATTATTTAACTATTATAAAGGTGGTTAACATACCCTCAACCAAGGAAATGTATAAGGTAAGGTTTAATTCCCCAATCTAATTATTATCTGAGGTTGTTCTTTTGTAAGTATCTACTGAGAAATATTTATTATCCCAGAACATGTTTCATAAATGTGTTTTGAACAGAATTCTATTAAGGGTCTATTTTTCTAAAACAACATTTTAAATGTTTTAAATATTTATTCTTTCAAACCATTATCATCAATTTCCATGTTTTCAAAATGGTTTTAAGGATTGTTTTTATATGGACATGAATGTTTTAAAATGTTAATTCCTTTAAAAAGATTCTATGTTGTATGAGACAATTTGATTCAAAAATATCTTCTAAAGGACATACTTTATAAATTATGTGACTTTTAAAAGATTTCATGAAAAAAGGGATATTTCTCCCAAAGATTTTTACTGATCATTTTCAACTTTGTCAACAACTTTTACGGTATATTACTCTGGATCGAGGTTGATTTATTATGATAAAAATCATTCATATTGTGTTGAAGGTTTTGTGATATATTTGACTGCGGATGTGTTATTTTTATGCCAGTCATGGTTTATGGAAAAAGTATTGGAATTTAATATTCTATTTTTAATACAAATGTCTATGTTATGTTTAAACCTTTTCATATAAGGAATACATTGAACTTAATAATTGATGGGTGGAGCCCGCTATTTCTCCTCGATGCGTTGGTAGGACTGTGAGACAAACTAGTGTCTTTTCACAAGGCTTTGACAAAATCTTATTTGTAGACTTGCCACTAGGTCGTGACTATGTTGTAATGATGTCTAGCATTATGCATTCCATCATTATAAAATTGGCTCTGGATATTTCATTTGATTATTTGACCAGTAGAATATCCATGTGAATAATTAAATGGTATAATTTTATTTATCTTTCCCATGTCATGCTGAAGTTTTTGTCTAAAAGGATTTTTTTGTTTTACACATTTCCTTAAATATTTATGATTATTTATGATAGTTTCTTCTATATTATTATCCTTACTAATCATCTGAGCTCACCCCTTTCTTATGTTTTATGTTCCCATGATTCCAATATGTGTATTATGATTGATAAGAAGGGTTAAGCTATGGGATTAAAGGAATTCGCAAAGGATCATTAATGTTGTGTTTTAGTTTCTAATGTGTAATGTAACATTCATATAAGTAATATGTTTTTCAATATTGCTAAACAGGACATTCATTAAGGACTGTATTCCTTGTAATCATGCCAATGTATTAAAATAATGAAACGGCCTTGGGATTTTGGGGTCGGGGCGTTACAATTCTGATTCACTTTTACATACAAATAACTTTGTGTAATTTTATTCTTTTTTCTTGTTTGAACCTTCTGGTATTGATCATGACTATTGTGTTGATATTCCACTTACATATTCATCCTAGGATTTTATTTCAATGTATCATCACTATAACTAGGGATAGGTGAGTATAATTCTACTTTCTGGGCATGATTACCACTATCAGAAGCATTATAAGAATTGTTTACAAAACATTCCATATCCTGCTCAACATCTCTTTCAATAAAAGTCGACATTTATTTCTCAAAATTTTCACCAACTTTCACATAAATAGAATAAAAAATTATTCCTTTTTATTTATTGAAACATCTATACCCTCTTCATTTTATTTCACATATAAGAAACATTCCATCATCTCCTATTTATCTAAACTTTCCAATGATTCCACCATTCTTCTTTATAATTCATGGACTCCAAAATACTATTTACTGTTTCAGAGATAGTTTTTTTATTATAGATTTCATATGGATTCATATTTTATCACGTATTATAGAAACATATGTTCTGAATATATATAGTATTACTCATAGAATCCCTCTAATAATAATGAGAAATACCATATTCAAGTAACATTGTCCCCCCATTTCCACCAAAAATCTATTGTTTCCTTCTGCAATCACAATTTATTGAGGTGTTTATAGTAAACAGAACTAATAATAAATTTTATGCTTCTTTAGATAGTTTTTATATTCATCATTCTTGTACTCAACAACATTATCATTTCTCAACTTCTTCTCTTCATACTCACATTCTATCTCTACTTTCCTCTTGAAACACTTGATCATTTTCATAACATCTAACATCTATTCCATATACATTACAAAATTTATTTTAGTGAGTTCATCAATGAATGTGATGAAGTAATTATCTAAATTGGATGATTTCTTCTAATAAACCCACTAATTTTTGAATGAACATGTTCTAGGGGTCGTTTTGAACAGTTGTCGACTCTCTTATGTACTGAGTTCGTATTTTTACCTTTTCCCCAAACTATGGAACACTGATATCTTCTTCTTGAAATATCAAGAATATCGTGGACACTATCTCTATTTGATAACATTATCATGTTTCAATGAGACATGTTTCTCTCCTTTTATGCCACACTTAATTTTCTTCCACCATACCCAGGTAACAAGAGTTTTGAATTTCACCAACTTGGAAAAAGTTTCATTTTTTACGCTAGTCTCTTGTAACTACATTTCCATCTTTGTCACTTTTCACAAAAAATCCATATTTTCTAAATATTACATGGTTACCCTCGTCACAATGTTTTGAAACACATATCAGGTTGTGTTGCATTCCATCAACTTATATTGTTTTATTGCATTTCAACTTTTCTTTCACAATGATAGATCATCCAATGCCTTCAATCCTCGATATTCATCATTTCAAAATTTTTCTGTTTCTTATTTGAATTCATTCACACTATTCAATATATTTATGTATCCTTAACTATGAGAAGAACACTTACAATTAGGAATATAGGGTCATTCTCCTTTTATATATTCCAATGTGGTTTAAAAACACATGATCTTTATAATTCATTTTATTTCTTCCCCACTGGCTTCTGCGAATTCTTAATGTTTTTTTGTACCAGTAACAAAATTAGATAGCCCTTGAAATGATGTATATGTTTATCACATCATTCCCAAATAGTTTTTATTTGTTGGAATCTATTCTCAATTTTCACACCAAAATTCTCATAAATATTCTGAGCCTCCTTCTCAGGGTTTTTAGAGGATTGACTCCCCCTTAATAATCGACTTCTATATCCTATAGAATAGTAGTAATGTTGATAGTTAAACCAATTAATATTTTATATATGTCTATATCCACCAAAATACTAGAATAACCCATTGAAAGAATACATGGCTCAAAAAACGTCTATAATGACTGGAGTCGTGAACATGTTTCTCAGTAGCCTTTTTAACAAGACATTGTAGACCATACACCTTTATATTTAAAAAACATTCTTATTTAGCTGTGATTTCATTCCAAACATATTGGTACATGAAATAATTTAAATTTATCTAGACTTGTTATTTTTAGAAGCTTATAAATTTTCAACTTTCTAAAATTTTCCCACATAGTTAACTTTCCCAGCTCTCTACTTCTCTGAGCTACCTTTAGAATTCTTCTCAATCATCGAAGGTAACTTTTTTTGACCCCTCTAGGATCATCCTTAGATGAATTTTACTTTCATTGAAGAATTAATTTTTAAACATATTAACATTTTTTCGGCTTTATAGATATTTTTAACATGTTCTTACTCATCTTATTTTTCCTTCAACATCACATATAGATGTATATTTAGGTTCTATTAATTCCCAAGATAATTTCTATGATTATCAATCTCATTTACTAGTTTCAAATTCTCATTAGAAAAAACATCTTAATTTTTTGATTAGGTGTTTCCTTTTCATGATTTTTAATCATTATCAAACATTCATTCAGTTATTCTTTAATATGAGATTCATGATGAGTTTCTTCTTCTTCAGAACTATATCTACAAATATCATCAATATTAACTAATAAAATAAATGTATTCTCTCTAACATTCTTAGTAAAATATTT
Source organism: Viscum album (assembly GCA_963277665.1). Taxonomy (NCBI): domain Eukaryota; kingdom Viridiplantae; phylum Streptophyta; class Magnoliopsida; order Santalales; family Viscaceae; genus Viscum; species Viscum album. The sequence goes on from OY728125.1 coordinate 1,626,727,970, forward strand.
TTCGGATTCAACTTCACATTCTTTTTCATCTACATCTATGTACAAAAATCATATTCTTATGTATTTGAATAATTTTTTATCTTTCCCTCTGGGAAAATATTTTTCTTTATCACTATGTTTTTTCTATAAACTTCTTTCCCTTTTTTCTTCATCATCCTTATCTTCATCTTTCCCTTTCTAAGGACAATTAGTCATAAAATGACAAATGTCTACACAATTAAAACACATCAAGGGACGTTTCCCTTTGAATTTTCCTATAACTATTATAAAGTTTATAGAAAATAAGAATTAAAATTTATTAAAGTAATTACATACCTCATATTAAAAGTCTGATTCACCATCATATTGTTCCTCAAGATCCTCCTTAGACATTTCTTTCATGGAATATTTGAAAGACACTTCTCTATTAATTGTTTTTTTCTATTCATAGTCTTCTTCATTAAATTTTCATAGATAATGAGAGTACAATAAAAATAATCCATAGATAATGTTTTAGGATATCAATTTTCAATGAATAAACATAAGAAAAAAAAATTTGGCTAAAATTTATAAGATTTTATAAACAAAACATTATAATCCTCCATCTTTTTAGCAAGACATCAGATTGTGCTAACAATTTTTTTCCTAGTAGATAAATCCTAATTAGATTCATACTCACCCATTTTCATATATACATACATCAAAATCAAGATTTGTAGTCTTTTTCTGTACTTATTTTTTTTATTCATAGATGTTTTCCACCTTATACCACATTCTATTAGTAGTTGCAACAACTTTAAATCATAAACATTCACTTTCAGAATGTGTTGAGAGTAATGAATTTTTAGCTCTTCCAACATTCTCAAGAGTTTTCTTATGGATAGGTGTTAGTGGATCCCTTCCATCAATAGTTGTAATTTCATATGATGTAGATTCCAGAACCTCATACCTTGGTACATAAGATAAGGCATTATTCATTCTTTTAAGACATGACATTTCATTCCAAAAAATAACAGAATCCTGTTAAATGTTACGAAATTTTTATTAACTATCATAAATGTTCTTCAAACATTAGAAAAGACAAAACATAGAGAACCTCACATATGATAGCAATTGATGTTTACCAGTTAGGATTTAAGTATCACTAAGAATGGGAGGTGTAAATGAGTGACATTTTTTTCTTCTACGATTCCTTATTTCTTAATCTTCTTTCACGTCTTATTAATGTCTTCTTTCCCCACTGAAAAAAAATCCAAAAACACATCCATAGGTACCCCATAATTTACAAGGTTCACTAATCATTAAGAGTGGTTATGTACTTGATATTTTATGTAAACAATCCAATACCACACAATCCACTAGAATGAAAATCCTTTAGTGTGGGGTATAAACTTACACCCATGTAGCACTTTTAAAACAATCAAAAATTGTGTGTGTTTCTCCAAAAAAAATAATTCAATTCAATATTTTGGTGATTCATCATAATATTTCACAAATTTTATCATTCAAAATAATTCTTCTCTTTTCTACCTAGAAGATGGTAGAAAATTCCTTTAGCACAACATGAACTGATCTACCTCCACCATGTATTGTGTTTTGTGAATTCATCATAGACAACCGTCTTACTTCATGAACCAAAAATTTTATGTGGATTGTTATTAATTAATGTATCAAACCTTCTCTACATACCGTAGTTTCTCTACATAATGAACCTGCACCGTGTAGCACACTATCTCAGTGTACTACACCTGCTCTGCATAGATCACTTTCTCCGCGTACCTCACCTGCTCAATTTAACACACCAACTCTGAAATGTGAAAAATTCTTTCTTCAATGGAATAATCAATCCCATTATGTGAAACATTTCTTATTACATGTACCACTTCATCCTAAGAACAATATCTCCTTCGCGGACTACTTCCTTTGTGGAATTCTCCTCACAAATGACTTAAGACTTCCCTAGATTTCATCTCATAGTGAAAAATTTATCTTAAAAGTAACTTTTTTATAATGGGATTAAGTTCCATTATAAAAGAAAATAATCCTTCAAATTTTAGTAATTCATTTTTCCCAAATTTTCAATGTGGTACAGCCTTCACTGCATACCACTTTCTCTTGTGAACCGAATGTATCACGTGAACTATTTTAATACACGGTACAAGTACCAACTTTCTCCCTTCATGGTGCCATAAATCACCCCTTATATTCCTAAATTGATATCCTTCTCTCTGATATTAAAACCATCTGCATGAATAATATTCTGCAAAATGAAAACCTCCACCTTAAACAATTTTTCTATTTCGCCTATTGTTCCCGCTACCTATTATGCGATCTAAAAATTGTTCCCTGAAATTGTATGGGGTCAATGTACCAAGCTATGTGGTTTCCTTCCTTTGATAATTTCTTTCACCACTATGCATATGGTTCACTACAATGAGGAGTTACTTTTCTAAACCCAATCTCATGATTTTGAGGCCCAAAAAATAGCATACAATGGGAAATGACACCACTTCAAAATTTATTTCTCTAAGAAAACCCATGATTATTTGCTGTCATCTAGTATATTTGACAGTAAACTACTTTTTTCATGAACTATATCAATGATGATATATATTTTTTAACTGGACACCATTAGCATCATCAAATTTTTGAAGAATGTATTTAATCTTCCTTGTCTTCTAGGAACATCATTCATTCCAATCAAAATAGACAATGATTGGAAGCATCTTAACTCCCCCTATCTTTTATAAGGATTATATCTCATGTTCTAAAAAAACTCACGATATTTGTGGAATAAAAATCAGAAAACCATAATCTAGTTTTCATATTCATTTTATAAAGTGAATTTATTTATCTATTTTGACAATAAAAAACAACACTCTGCAAGAACCAATTCTTCTTACATCCTTATATAGCCAAATTAGTCTTAAAATAAATATATAGGTGAAAATTATTGATTCTTTATCATATTTCTTTAGATTCCTAATCACCAATAATTAAACTCGAATTGTGTTTTTAATATATATATATATATATATATATTATCCAAACAATGTTCGATATATTTTTTAACATAGAAAACTGAACCAAAAAATATTCTCAACATATTAAATGAATATTACAATGAAAAATGATGAAAATTAAATCATATAGTAAATAAAAAATTGTAACCATTTAGATATTATTTCAATATTGTTTTAAGAAAACATAATCTTACAAAAGTGAATTTGTCAATAATGTTTGATTTATTCATATATTGTATTTTAATTTAAATGATAAGACTATAAATTTTGGTGTTTCAATTATATAAAAATAATTTAGATTCTGAATTTAGAACATCAGAAATATCATATAATTAATTTTTGGGATTTTTCTAAAATAAGTTATTTTTATGTTAGTAGATGAAAATACACTTTTTAATATAATCATAGAGTTTATGAATATATAATGAAGTATGCATAACATTAAAAAATATAAAAAATTGTGATTAATGAATTATTAATGGATTAAAAATGTACATTTACAAAATAAAATTTATAATTTAAAAAACCATTTTTAATATTTTTATTACCATAAGTAAATTTTTTTATAAAATAAATTATAGTTGATCATTTAATTAAATTAATTATTATTTTGGGAAAATAAGGTTTTTTATTTCATTTAAATACATATAAATTTTATTTATTTTAAAAACCCCAATTTATTTCATCAAAATAAAATACATTAATGATTTCATCCCCTTATGTTTAAATAATAAATTAAGGTTTTTTATAGAAATATGCTATCACACTATACATGAAATAATATTAAAATTAATTTTTCATAAATATAAAAAAATTAATCAAATGTATTTAATATTTTAAATGAGTATATCTAAATTATGTAATAAGGTCCATTTTATTTTTACTTATTATTAGTAAATTAGATATGTAAAATTTTCCCCATTTTTAAATTAAGAATGGAAAAAGGGATAATTCAAAGAAAATAAAGACAAAAAAATGTTAAATAGTGTTTTCAATTTGAGGGTTTAGGTATTATCATATTTATATAATATAAAAATGCATTATTGTCCATATTTTAGAGCCACATGAAATGATTAACAATTTCCCTCCTTATATTAAATTTTTATAACTAAAAAAATTACATTATACCAACATATAGAAGTGGCCTATGACATTCCATTAATAGCCAATCAATGAATTAATTACAAAGATGAAAATATTCCCATTTCATGTACTATATTATCCTATTAAATTACACTGATCTAATGGTCACAATATATTTTATTGAGTTTTATATTTCTCCAATGTCATCTAAGTTAAATAAAAATTCCTCAATGTTTATATTTTTTCCTCATAGTTTTTTAATTTTTTAAATCATTTGAAAATAACTTATTATATTTTATATATATTGTATTCTGTATTTATTTTTAATATATTTTTATTATTATAAGGTATTTACTACTTCTATAATCACACATTTCTATTATGAATATTCAAATAGGTATTCATGTGTTGTACAGACTATTGTCTCCTTGAAGAGATGACTACCATTTTTTCACTTATACATATATTCACATACTATAAAAGCTAAATATGTGAATAAATAATAAAAATATAATATAGTTATTTTTATTATAAAATAAACAATATTATACCTATATTCCCTCTGATTCATTATGAAATGAAAAGGATATCACTGTATCGTGCGGATTACCGCCACAATAACTTAATATTTATCATTTTTCATATCATATCAATATTATATTCAAAAATTTAATAATATATGAATAATCTCAATTACAGAACCAAATTAGTATAATTATTTTTCTTAAATAAATATATAATTATCAAAAACCATCATTCATAATTATACATATCCATTAATTATTGTACCATCATGTTTGGGTTGAGTCTAGCCACTGACAATAAAAATTTAATAATTAAATATGATAAATGAATATGAGAACATAATTTGTTATTATATAATTAATATATTAGTGAACCATTTTTTTCTGTATGATTAAAATTAAACTCATTAATTAATATACCACCCATATATTGTGAGCAATCACCAAAACATGCTTTTCCCCAACTTACTCAATATTTATTATGAATAAAACTATAATTTAATGAAATTATTACAAATATAATATTACATGAAACATAAATTTCTATACCTTTTTTATTTAATAAGGACAAACATTTAGATATAAATGAATAAAAATGTCACTTTTATGAAACTAGTTCAAATGGTTCAATATTTCTCACACTAAATTTTAAAAAAATATACATGTAGAGATTAATTATAAATGATGTTAATAAAAGATTATATAGGTGAATATGGTTATGAAATATGTGATGAATATATTAATTTATTTAATATTAGATAGTAAAATATTTTATTTTCTTGTTAACAAATAAGGTTTGGCTTCATTTCTCTAAAATTTATTTTTTTGAGAAATATTTTTTATTGAATCTCTTTTAATCATTAATTTTTTGATATAACTACATAATAGATCTATTTTTTATGATATATGTAACTCATTTATTTTTAATATAGATATAATTTTATATATTGAAATATATTTTGATTTAAAAAATACCATGGTAGTAAGGTTCTTGGACAAATATACCCCCTTCATAGAGTTAGAGTACTTATCCATGAACCAATTTCATCCAATATGGTCGATTCAATACTAATATCTAATTTTATCATACATTATCCTACTTAATTTTGAAAATGAATACTTTGATTGAAACCATCTTACTCGATGAATTTATTTCCACTAAAAATTATATCATTTTAAAAATAATTATTTATATATATAATGATAGCTTGGTATCGTTATCCTTATTTTCCACTCCTAAAAAATTAACTTATATTCGGAATTCCATTTATAATTCACCTTCAAGATAAAATTATTATTTTTGGGAGACCACATCATGAGTGACTTTTTTAAAATGTAATTGTTTTAAAATATTTCACTTAATCAATTTATAACATATATGTCTTTTATAGAAATAATTTTTATGATATCATTCCAAATATTTATTTTATAAATGACTTAATTTTAATTTCTTAACTCTTGTCTTCCAAATATGACATTTCAATATGCCTGTATCATCTACTTCTTTGTAGATGAAATATTCATTTTCTAAAAACTGTATTATGGTTTGGATATCATTTTCGTCTTATATTTAGTGGATTAGTTTAAATATAAGATATTTTAAGTGAATTACACTCTAATTATTTGAAATAAATACTCTTTGGAAATGATAAAGTTGTTGGTATAAACTATTTACTTCCATTATGTTAGTTTTTGTGGTGAACTATTTAAAAATTGAGAAATATATTATTCATTACTTGGGTTATTAATTATGTGATGAATAAACCCCATTTTCTTAAAAGGGATATTTTAATGTTTAATAAATTATATATAACTATAAATATATGTTTTTTCAATAAGTGGCAGTTGTTCTCTATATAACCCACCAATTAATTTGATATTGAATTATATCACATGAGATAGTGGGAAATATATTGTAATTCCTGATCTATTGAGGGATGCATAAGAATGGAGCATGGTCCACCATGGGAAATGGGTGGGTGATTCTTTATCCACCAAAGAAAATAGGTGAGTGGTGCCTAATCAACTAAGGGAAATTTGATTTGATTCCAAGTATCCTATTTTATGATTAATATGATCATATAGATTTTATAGTAAAATATTTTAGAAACATAAAAATATTATTATTTCTCTTGTATTATTATCAATTGTTTATCTTGGTATACTTTTCATAGATATGTTATTGGATATTGATTATTCTCTATTCCTATGTAATTATCTTTTTATCACTCATCATCTTCATTAGTTATCTATTATATTAGTTATATTATGAATCTAAGATCACCGCATTATTATGTCTTATCTTCCATGGATATGAACATGAGTATTTGATGTGTGATTTTTAAATGGATTTTATAGTTTGGAAGTTTGAAATAAAAATTAACATGGGTGGTAAAATATTATTTTATGAAACTAATAACCCATGATACTAAACCATAAATTCCCACAATAGGTGAATATTTATGAGTTTAAATGAATTTTCTAGTAAATTAATGAAATAAATTTGTTTATTTATATTAGGACACACCATTTTGTATCAAATTACAATTTCATTATCATTAACACTCGTGTGGGGACGATTAATGATTCCCCATGGTATATATCTATGTATAGAATAACATCCTAATTTTTTTGTTAAAGAGTATATAGTGTGGTTATTAATCCTATAACATCCATTTCATCATAATATATATGTATAAAAGAACTGATAAATGTTTACCTAAGGGAAATAACCCAGAAAAGGTCGTGTAGGGTATTAACTAAATTTTTAGATAGTAAATTCTAAAGAGGCTGAAAAAACACCAGGTTTGACACTCTAGGGGGAATAACTCTAGTTAATATTTTTTCTCATTATAATCCATTATGGAATATTTATTAAGTTACGGTATTTAAATTACATGTATTAATGAATTTGACTTAATTAAATATAGGTTTAACTCATGGCGATTTAGTTTATAATGAATGTTGATGAAATATTATTGAAGAGTACGATATAGAATGGTTGAGTTATTCATCTGATATTTGTTCTATTTACTTTATGATGTTAATTTATAATAACTTACATTAACCAATTCTGTTTTTAGTAATAGATGATGCATAAAGAAATTAGGTTAACAAAGGATTTCATGGTCAACAAAGATATTTTCCCAGTAGAAAACCAAATTTCATAAGATATGGAGTTAAAATCATTTTCATTATTCCAAAAATGTTATAAAGAATTGTGATTAATTTTTCACCAAATATGAGTTCGAAAAGACACTAAACAAGATAATGATGGAGTCTCAATGATGATCATTTGGTAATGGTTATTAAGGAAATAGTATTTCATCTCCATAATGATAAAATGAGGGGTGATATGTATCATCACCACTGAAGTTGGCATAGTTGATGGTTATTTTAATACATTTGGACATGCCAAATAGATTACAACCCAAATGATCATATAGTTTAATAGTCATGGGGACCATAAATATAAATGATTCTCATATTACTTCTATAAAATGAAATATCATATAATAATTATTATAATAACATTATAATATATTATAGTAAATCCATGATATAATTCATATATCTTTTATTTGAATCCAGGTGAAAGGAAAACAAAAATAAAGAGTGTCCTTTATTGCTCCGTTTGATAAAGAATAAATCAAAAGCTATCAATAAAATATTAGAACATAAATAACATGTTTGAGATAAATAATAAAAAAAATATTAATTATAACTGATACCTTAAAAATTAGACTAAACATATTATTAAAGATAATGAAATTATTAATCAAAAATATAAAAATAAAAACAGTAAAAATTATAGAATATATAATGAAATACAAATGAAACATACAATTAAGTCCATATTCCTAAAAAATATAAAAGGTTAAGGCCTCCATGAAATATTTAATCTATTTTGTCTCATAGAACCAATATATGCATTTAGGGACAATAGTGTACCCTTTTTATTGGTTACTAATTCTAATAAGGTATGTATAAAAATGTAGTGAAACACATTCAATATAAACATTCATACTGAAAAAGTAGATAAAAAATCATTAATGATTTACCTGAAAAAATAAATTCATATTCAATCCAATGTAATATAGAAAGTGGTATAAAAATATTAAGCCCCAAGTAGATAATAATATTTACACAAAAACATTGATATAAATAAACATAAATTAATAATATCACTCAAATATTTATTTATGAATATAACATTTTCCTTATGAATACAATAATTCAAAATCTATCAATTTTTCAAATATTAAAGAAAAATGTATCATAAAAAACCATATAAATTTTTAATTAAACATTGAAATCGTTGATATTTAATCATGGTTCAAAATTCAATTCATTTTGTATACAATATAAAACATTGATTTCAAAAAAATAACCAAAATTTAAATATTACCTTATATGTAAAATGAATAAAATTAATTTTAAAAAACATTCACAAATATAATAAATTTATAAAAATTTCTTTAATAGTCCATTATATAATATTAAAAATCTAATTTTATACATTTAAGGGAAATAATCCCATGGGGGAAAATATTCCCGATTGAGAAGAAAAAGAAAGTCAATTTTCCTAAAAAAATATAATTTTATTATCTTGTGTAGATAAATGTAGTTAAATGAAAGGTTTAATATTAATTTCAAGAAGAAACCACAAGTTAAAAAATAAAAATAAATTACTAGAGAAAGATCAAATGAATTTACAAACATATACTTGTACATATTCAATCTCGAATAATAATGAGATTGTGAAATGAATTATTACCTTTATTACCACAAACATTATATGTAAATTTATCATCTAGTACAATAAATTTTAATTTATTATGTGTATATAAAATAATCATATACATACTTATAATATCATATATTTTCCTCATATAAAATTCAAATAGTCATTCATTAATATTTTATTATTAAAAAACATCATTTATATTGGTTAACAATATCGTTTTTTTGAATTTTTTGGTTTGGTAGTTTATGTTCATGAATATGTTTTATATATCATATATCTCTAAGATGTTAATAATGATATAAATTACTTATATATTAATTATATTCATATTTTGAGTCATTAATTTAAGGAATTTATAGAAAAATTAATTTCAACATTCATTAAGACGGTAAGACGTTTGTACGTGTGAATATTATTTTCAATTTTTCTATGAAATAAAGGTAAATAATATTTCACATTTATTTAATTATTATTATATCATATATATAAGTTATATTCCCGAAATATATCCTAATTTCCATCCATTAAAATAGTAAAATAAGTGCCATTCATATCACTTCGTAGATGTTATAGTCCACACAAACATATGAGTGATGACATAATTTTACAATGGATTGGAAAGTAAGAACCTAGATATGATATTTTAATTTATAAAGAAATTTTATGTAATAAAGATTATATATATTAATTATTTCCATATTTATGACTGTTCATCAAATGTGTTGATGAAATAATAATTACAATGTTATGTATAGATGGTAAGTAATACATACAAAAGATATATAATTTTCTCAAATCATATTATTTAAAAGTGACAAAATTGGATTTAACATATTTATAATAACATCTATGTATATTTATTATACTATATATAAAATCTTTGTAAGCATAAATATTTTTATATATAGTTTGATAAGAAATAATTTTGAAGGAGATGTAAAAATTATCACCTTTCCTTGGAGAAACCTCATTTGTGTGTCTTTCTAAGGACAATATAGTTGGAATATTGGATGGAAAAGAACATATATAATTTTCATATGGGTGTTTGTATAGAATAATAATGTTTTCTGTTGAGAAATTCAGGTCAATTACTATCAATATTTTAAGGTAAGAGGTGATCATTTATAGTTGATTTTAGTGTCAAACTCATAATTCTTTTTATGTGTTAAAGTATAAATAAGTAAATTTATTTGTAAAATAGATCAAAATAGCTCACATTAAAATTTGATAAGAATGAGGTAAAAAATAATAAAAAATACTTTTATTATAAATTTTTTATTTCATTATACCCATTTACATTCTATATTAACCCTCTGGTAACAAATTTTTCCATTAAAAGTGATAACCACTTTCCAAACCTTAATATTTTTTTTTGGTCGATATATTTTTCCTGCTGGGGATGAGCCCGTAAGGGGATCCACTCTCGGCTAGGGTTTCTCTCACGCCGCCTCCTTCATCCCGGATCAGCGCTCCTTCTTCCCTGGCTCGGCGATTTAAGGTGGTGTTTTCTATACTGTCGCGACCTTGTATCAGCTCGTCTTGCGCGCATCGGGGTCTTCGCAACTCGGTGTTGATTTTGCACCTGAGTCCTTGGTCCGATGGTTCGAGATCAGCACTTTGGCCCTCGGTTTGGGTGTTTGGAGGTCAAGCATTGCTTATCTAGTTTTCTCGGATGGCAGCGTTGGGAGCTTAGTTTGTTTCAAGATGATGAAGATGACGTCGAGAGGGTTTGTCGGACAAAAGCTTGTTCTTGGAGTTTGGTGTGTGTTCGTTTGAAGCTGGGATGCGTTTTTGGGTCATGAATGTGGCAGTTTTATGGCCATGATGATGGTTTCTGAAGATGGTGGCGGGGTCGGAACTCTCTCCAGCGTCCTCGCTCGCCGAATCTGTTGGTTTCACGGTGTTGCCGGAGGATTTCTCTCCAGCGTCGAACAATGGTGGAGACATTGATGGGTTCGATGCTCGAGGGTGTGAGCGGCTTGAGGATGCATTGAAATGTGTGTGGATTGATGGCGTGCGGATTGAAGACAGCTTTCTAGTTTACTTGAGTGTGAAATTTGAAATGTGAATTTGACTGAATGTTGTAACGTGGTCTTTGGAACCGGTGATGTTTTGTATCGGGTACCGGCAACCCTCAAACCGGCCATGAGAAAATGAAAAAGTAATTTTCAGGCAGGACATTCCCAACATTAATGGTTCATAATATTACACAAAAGATATCAATTAAATCCTAAATGGATTTATTAAAAAAATTATACCATTTATCCTCGTAATTTTCCTCTTGAAATGTTTTTTTCAAATAATTTTATAAAATATTATTTCTAATAAGATAACATTAATATTATTTATGAAACTACTCATTAAATTTGACATTAAAGGCCTGATAGAAGAAGATAAATACAAATATAACCCAGTAAAACGTCCCTAATGTGTTATGGTGATCAATTATATGAATGGGAGTTTATAAATCCCCAAAATCATACATCTTTTACAATTTTAATAATTTTTTTCATGATTTTCTACTGTTCTCATATGAACTCTAACGATATTGAGTACGATTTTAAGGTAATTATTTAATCATTAAAAATTAATGATATAATATTTTTTAGGAATAATAATTTCATATTAAAAATAAATATTTTGAAATTAAATTTACCACTATTTATCTCTATGATACAATTTTGGAGATGTCATAGTCACAGAAGTGACATTTTATAATTTTCATTACATTAAATATATTCAATTTCAATTTCAATGTCAAATGGAAAAAATTCACATATATCTGAATTTTTGATGAATATGGTCTATTATATCATATCCACAAAATTAATTCACGTTTTGTGTTTTTGGGGTCTATTTCTTGGTTTTAACCTTATTTTACATGTTTTAAATATACCACGATGACAAATATTTACATTGATTACTATTTATAATGACCATAAATAAATAAGAAATATTAACCATATTTGACCTTATGGATTACAAAAAAGTTATCCTTTTTAAAGATTCTATTTATTGACTGAAAAAAAGTTAATTTTAATATAGATTCATAAAATACAATGGAAAATGGTATTTATAAAAATGTGTTTTTAAGTGTTGAAATTTATCATACATAAAATGCATGTTATTTACAAAAATTATTATATTGTTTAAATAAAAATGGATAATATGAAACATTATATCCAAATTATAAATAGAATGCTTCTTTTAAATTTAATGAAATATAATATATAAGTATTTGTAAAATCAAATTTTTTTTCTATTAACTGAAAAATCAATCCTTTTGAAAACATCTCATAATGTCACCAAAATTTAATAATGAAAAAATTATTTCCAAATTGAAATTATTTACAAAAAAAGTTTTATTAAAATTTATATATTTTATTTTATTAACATAATTGAATGATAATACGTGTATTGTATTTTTTCTCTATAATGAAAGGAATAATGTAAATAATGTTCTGATGTAACCTTCTTGTATCCATTAGATAATTTCACAAAATATTTTTTTTTAAATTTCACCAAAAATAACTATTTTGGCATTTTATTATCATAAAGTATTTAGTCTCCCATGTCACCTCCTCTGTCATATGATTTTAAAAAATTTCCAATAATAGACTAGTCATTTGGTTCAACAACACATGTTCTCTACTATTGATAATGTAGATAGGTTTTTCACACTAAGATAAATGTATTTTTGATTTAATTTCCATTGATGTGAGAATATGCTTCGAATATAGAATTTAATTTCTCAATAATGAGAAAAATAACACATCATATATGTTAGATAGGCGAGGTGGGATTTCTAAACTGTAAACCACATTTTTATTTCTATATAAAATTTCATATCTTTTGATATAAATGGGGCTCAGTTTTCCCTAGAACATGATCTTATTTTGAAAATTATAGATCATACCTTCAGTTATCTTCATTTTTATTCATCATCCTTGAGATGCATTAATAAATGTCACAATAATATTTACCTTTGATGTTGTTTCCACCTCACGATCTGGACCTCCACGAATCTACTCACAATAATATATACCATTGACATTTTTTTCCATTAAATACACATTTTTATCCTGTCTTCATGATCATTCATGTTCAATGCATCATAAAATTATAATCTTTACCAATGATGTACTATATCGATATTTCATCGTCCTTCAGTATATCTACCTATATCATTTTTATTATGTTGAAAACTGTCTATGAAAAAATGTATTTCAAAAAATAATGATCTATGTATATATCACATCATTGAACATAGATATAACAAATCCATATATTCAAAACATATATAATGACTAAAAACACATGAAATGGTTTCTTATATTTTTTTCATGTATCTTTTACACGATGATGTATAAGAAATAACATTATCATTCTATATAATGAAAAATTTAAAGTCCCTTATTTAATGTGTCACTATATATGGAAAATTTGAACCGTCACTATTGTAGTACCAACACTGGTGAATTTATCACCCATCACATCAACTATTAGAAAAATATTACTTTCCCCTACGCATCTGAACATAATCACATTTTATGTCAAATTGTTTAATCATATTTTAAGGGAAATATTTTTGGACCGAACCCCGATCGTAACCTTATAATCATGGAAAACTATGAACCTCATTTATAATTTTTAGCATAATAAATTATTTGACTGAATTTATCATTTTTGGATCAATATATATTCCATACAAAGAGTAAATATGCCCATTAAAAATCATCTGATAAATCAATAATTCACACTTTTTAAATTTCCCATATAACTACTTTTTTTAAATAGATGGGGAATGATTTGTACAGAACAATTATTCTCTATATAAATTTAGAGTATAAAAAAATATCGTCATTAAATAACACATAAAAATTATTTAGCTATTCTTTGAACACTATGTTCTTTTTTTCCATAAAAAGAGTATGTTATTAAATCAAAATGGAATTTCTATAAACTCATTATTTTTATAACTTATACAAAATGTTACCTTTGGTATGTATTCCATGACTTTTCCAAATTGATGATTCCTATAATGAATATCTATCTTTCAAAAATATTTTCCAACATGAATTTCTTCAAATATATAATCAATAAGAGGTATAGTATATTTTTTACCAATAATGGAATAATTATCTTGGTATTTAATAAAATACCCCATTGTTTGGTCCTTTTTTGACTAAAATATTAGGAGTTCCCTAGGGTGAAACACTTTAGTATATGAATCCCTTGTAATAATTTATTTTTTGTTATTTATTTTACAACAATAGCTACACAGTATCCATCGATTATGAATTTTTTCATATATTTTTTTCATTAGCGATCTGTTCAATAGAAAACATAACTTCATGCTCGGGTTAATGTCATTGTAGCTCTTTAATAAACACATGAATATATATTTTTCACATTAATATAATATTATATATGATGTCAGCTATTCACTTCAATAGTTTTGGGATTCTATTATTTTCCTATAATTTCATTCTGAATAGAAACTAGATAAGGTTTTAGATATGAATCCAATGAAGTAGTATTCCCTAAAACTATATATAATAAGAATCATTATCAATAATCATAATTTTCATATCCCGGGAATATATTTGAATTATATTTTAAACACCAACACATAACAATAATTTTATAAAATTATACCATATTTATTATAATATATATTTAAAATAGGGCATAGTTATGCATCATAATGGGAACTGACTGGAAAGTCATTGTTCATTTGATACATACTAGGTGTATTTCCTGAAAAATCCATTATTTATGATCTAGGGAAAAATATAATTTCATTGGAAAACATGAATCACATAAAAATAAAATATACCTAAAATAAAATAATTCATTAACTAAATTTAAATATTTGATAAAATTACGTAAAACTGCATCATTAGGAAATGCTGCCACAATTATAGTGATCGAAAAATCATGGTTGTGCTCTATTATTATTTTCCAATTAATATTTCATTCAAACTGAGGATAATAATTTTCATATTTCCATATATCCTTATAGTTGAAGAAAAATTACATCGGATACTACATTCTTTCAATTTCAATCATGATCCCTTTGGATGTTCTATCCATAGTTATAAAAATATATCATTTCATGCAAGTATGTTCCATGGTTTTTCATTCAAAATTTATTCCATTTTGTTAATTCAACCCTTCCCTTCATAATTTTTCACTTATTACATTTCTAGAGTGTTCATCCGACCTCTAATTATCTTTCCATCAATAAAATTCATAAGACATTGGGAATTATTTCTCTATAATGATAGAACATGATACAATGTCCTCATATGTTCATAATAATTGATATACTAGAACACATCAATGAATTGGAATTATCCCTTCACTGAAATGATCAATATTATTCTTTATATTACATTGGTAGTCAGTATTACACCTTGATAGCCTTGTAATGTTATCTTCATACATAGAAACATTTTAGTTTTTCCAATTTTTCTTAGACATAGTCATTTTACATGTATATATTCTCATTACTCATGAGGACAAAAACTTTCCATTAAAATTACATTAAAATACTTCTTCTCCAAGTTTTCTATTTCATCCTTATTATTAGTATTTTGAAATAATGACCACCATTTAATTAAATCCTTTAATAGGAGATAGAATACAATGAAAATGTTTTTCATTCATTACTTCCCAAATAAAAATAAATATATATTCCCAAAAGAGTCTATCTATTTCACTTCCACAAATGGATTTCCAGTCTCATTTAATGATAATAGTTCATAAAAATTGAGGTAGTATTTCATTAGTACAATACATTTTGTATCACGAGGATAATATTTATATAAGGAATGGTTAATGGTCATAACCTGTATTAGGTGACCCAATATTTTTTTTATATTATTCATCTACATCAACATATCTAGCTCAAGCATCATAATCATTCCCCTAAGGTAAATCCCTATTAATATTACATGATCTGACAAGGTTCACATTACATCTTCTCGGTTCCATTTATAATTAATTATATAATCTAGCTTAGATCATAAAATTAAGAAACATAATGATCTATTTTGAAACTATTAAATTACATCACAAAAATTTAACTATTATGAAAAACTATTCTCAAAATCATAGACATAATTTATTTTTTAATATTCTTTAATGATAAAGTATCCAAATATTTTAGAATGGTTTGTTATAAAATTTTAATTAAACATTTCATTACACTTAGTAGTTTCACACATGGTGTGTTGTAAGGGAATATTTATTGAGAACTAGAATTATTTCCATGATATTTTGAACCCACTACCTTAATGGTTAATACCCCCCAAAAGTACCTACTCGAAAACCATTTCCACATTTAGTGTCCAAACATCAACATATTTCATGGAATGTTATATAATCAATAGCTTTCCAAAACATTATAATGTTATAATATATATAGAGTAATCATAAAATTAATTCATAAGGTTGTTTTCTTTTAAATATTTTCCCATAAATCTAGTTCCCATGGTTTTTAATAAACATCCTCTAATACCAACTATGACACTCTGACTCTAATACCTCGAGTCCAATCGTTATTTTTCATAATTGGATTTATTATATGGGATTTCATCTAAAATGAATTATATTTTAATATTCTTTAGAGATGAGATACGTAAATGATTCTCACATTAACCTAAAAACATAAAATAAAATATAATATTTCCTCTAATAAAATTATTATAAATTCTTGTAAATCCATATTTTGATTCATAGATCTCTTCTTCAAATCCAAATGAAATTAAAACATAGTAAAGGGTGATATTTAATGTTTAATATGTTAAACAGTACAATAAAATCTATCATAAAATAATACAATCATTAATAATATTTATGAGATAAATTACAGAAAAATAAATCATATGACTAACAATATATAACGGGGAAAAAATAGATTATCATACCCATATAAATAAGCACATTTATAGAAATAACTAGTTTTACTATGGTAGAATGTATATTATTGGATATCCAAAACTTATCATCGAGGCCTTGTTCCACGAAATCATATATAAATGTATAAGGCCTTAGCCAAATACCAAAACTATATTTTCCAATGAGACGTATCGAAGAATAGAGGGGATATAATAGGCCACTCCCATAACATAATAATTCAAAAGAATTCATCATATTAACGAGGATAAATATAATCAATATAAACATTCATATTTCAAAAATATCAAATGAAATTTTAATGATTTACCCAATCAATAAACATAATTAGAATTCATATAGAATATTATTGTGGATGCTATAAAAGTTCTAAAACATCTATTTATTAAAAATATTCACAATAGAATACATTTAATGTCCCTAAACATAGTACCCTAATGATAACTATTACATTATTACATTAGTAGAATTTATATGTGATCACATTCGGATGAATCATATAGTTTATTAGTCTTGGTAAATTAGTTACATACCTGGATTTCACATTATATTTTATAAAAGGAAATAAAATATAGTGACAATAAAATATTCTACGTTCTTAACCTCATTAAAATATTCCTTCTTAATAGCCTAGGGAAGGGAAAAAATAAATATAAGCTTAGATGGTAAGAAAGGGATACCTATAGGGGAATAAATCATGAATTAGAAATCCATGATCAGTATGAAAAGTTAAATAACTAACACCACATTATATTTAATCAATATAATGATAATAAATAATAATATAACAAGAATAAATAATAACAAAATAATTCAAAATAAATGATAACATGATCATGGAGTTAATCTATAGATAACGTCAATAAAGTAAAATACTGAATAATTTTAAATGAAATGTCTCTAAAAGAAGTGATTAATATTGGATTTTCTAATATAGGACATTATGATATCTATATTTTCTAGAAATTTCTCCAAGATAGGTTAAAACTATGTGTAAAAGAACCATTTATTTCTAATATACCTATTTTTCTAATGATTCATATTGATGTATTTAGGATAAAAATAATTACATTCCCCACACAACACTATAAGTGAAAATCATTCATCATATACCGAATGACCAATTTTATTTGTGGACAATATAATCAATTAAAAAATATGAGTATTAAATTAAGAATGTATATTTATCAATTCTTCCGATATTAATCAATTTACATTAAATGTAAAAAATATAGGTAGAAATGGTAAATGGTTTAGATAATAAAAATATTTATAATACAATGAATAATTATATTTACAATTAATGTAATTTCTAATTATAAGTGATCATAATAAATTGAATGTTTAACAGGAAAGGAAATGACTACAAAATTAATCAAGAAAGTTAATTTTAATACATTATTTTATCATGCATATCATAACACATGTAAATTAATAATATGTTTGGTATGGTTACTATATATCCCTAGTGCATTATATGTAAAATAAAGGGTTGATTTCATTGATGAATAGGAATACAATAAACAATCCCTTAATAAAATTCTTGAGGAAAATACCCTCTTCTTATGTATAATTAGTTTTGAACATAATAAATTCCAAACTATTATGAAATTAAATTTATCTAATGATAAATGTTGTAAACATATAAATTAATAATTAAGAAATTAGTTTTCATGACTTTTATTAATTCTATATAAGTCATAGATGTTAATTAATATTCTTTCCACATCATTGTAAGATTCTTATAATTAACTTGTTCAAAAAATGAAAAGCATATTCCATTAAAAAAGTTATTTATTAAAATTATTAAATAATTTGGATAATTATAAATACATTTTTGAAAAAAATTCTTTAAAACATCGATATGGAATGAAAAAGTTTCTTAATCGAAGAGAGAAATAATATAAAATTTTCTTTACAAAAACAATATATCAATCATTTTATGTTCTAATGAGAGGGATAATGGTACTATTAATTTAAATGATAATAAATAACAAGTGGATAATAATATTAAAAAGTGTTATAATACAATTATCAAATAATTTCCTTTAATATAATTTTATGTGTAAAAAATCAAATTTAAATGAGATATTGAATTAAATCCTAAAAATGACCGTAACGTTAAAGAAAACATTAAAAAATTGAATTATTATGTGTATTTAATTTAAATCCAAAAAAATAAGTTGATATATGACATAATATATCAAAAATTAACTAAATTTAAACTCATATAATATCATAGAAAATATAGAACTACTATAACCCTATTAAAAGAAATTGATTTATGAAACACTTACCACATGATAACATTAATGTCAAATACCCATGGATGAAATAATATAAAATAAAATTTAAAATACCATGAGTTATAAAAAAATGTTTAATATTATATGTAATTGGGTAATTTTATAACCCATATAAATAAAATTTGGTTAATAACATTACAGTATTCCTCAATGAAAATAAATTGAAAAAAAATCATTCACCTCGCTTTTTCCCTTTAGTTAAACATGATTTAACCTCATTTATAATGGTTTTGAAAAAGATATTAATTTATTACATACCCATATTAATATTAATAATCTCATATAATATATACAAAAAACGTCTCATAACATATTCATTTATAATATTTCATTATAACCATTGTTTTCAAGTGTTAACTCCATCGTTTTATAATGATTGATTTATCATAAAGGTTTTTGCACTAGTGAGTAAGATATAGATCCATTATTACGATACTGATTATAATGTTATAAAAATTTATTTATTATATACATTTTTTTATGTTTTCCATAATATTTTCCCTAGAAAATCAATTGCATGGATTCATAGAGATGGTGGTCATACATACACATGAACAATGATATAATTACATTAATGGGTGAATGGTTAAAGAAGTGAATGATATATTCTTTCCAAATAAATATAATTTCATATGTAAAATAATTTCTCATTATTTAGGTCATAGTGAATATCCATGTTTTTCATTGAAAGGAAACATAATTCGTCATTTCATGAGCCTATAGTCATACCTCCTAAAGAGTGATGAAATTATTTCCCATTTCATAGAGAAATATATAGATAAATATTATTCCATGAAAAAAAATATGTTATATGTATATAAGAGATATTAATTTTATAATATAATAATTTATGAGATATAATTTATGCTGGAAAATGAAGAAGTAAAAAAACAAGGATCTTAGTAAAGACAATTACATTTACATTGAAGAACTACCTTTGGAACTCTAATTAATGACCCAAGGGTTGGTATATTAAAAAGAGAAGTAACTCAAGGATGTGGATAAGTATGTTGGGGTAATATTTCTAGTAGGTATAGGTTGAGTTAAATGGATTTTTGGATTTTAATAAGTAAAATATGGGGATTCCCTTTAGTAATTGAGGAGGATATACATTTTTAAAATACCAAAAACTATTCAATAATTGATATTAACACCCATGGAATGTTCCCCTAAAGTTGATAAATAATTTATTTGAGTAAATATATGTTCTAACAACAACACCAATACAAAAAAATTAAATATTTTGTAAACATGTTATTCCCTTATCCTCTATTTTTGCATACATTTACCACATTATTCTTCATGATAGTAATTTATTTTTTAAACCTTTTAATTTATCCTATAACACTAAAATAAAATGCGATCCATCAGATATTTTGGACACATTATTTCCAAATGTTAATCATAATTTATCAAATAAAAATTCTATGTTTTTGGAAAATGATAGGTAAAGTCAATTCATGTAACGAAAAAACCCTCATTTTAACTATAATTTTCGTAAAACAAATTTAACATATTTAGTAATAATTATAAATAAAATTTAGGTTTAAATTATTAAATATCATTAATTATTATGATTTAAAATATGGTATCCATTTTTATATTTAGATTTATAAAAAGTAATCATTCAAAATATGTCCCCAAAATATTTTTCAACACATGTTTCTTTCAAGAATATGAAGATATTACAATTTCTATATGACTAGTAGTCGTTATAGGATGTATTTAAATAAATATATTAAGATACATAATATATAAATTTCCTTTAAATCAATCCTCATTAAGGAAATTTTTAGTTCATGAAAATCAAGAATCAGTATACACATAAAAATAGTTTCCAAAAGAATGAATTTCATATCCTAAAAAATTTTATACCAAAATAAAGGACAAATAAGATTCAGATAAAATTAGTAATATAGAATATAAGTAAGGAATTATTAGGTTAATCTGAAATCAAATTAAAATAATAGTGGGACTTCAAAATTACTTAATATATTCAAATAAATAAATCAATTTAAAAATATGTATTTTTCACAAATTCTGGAAAAATCAATATTTTCAAAAAAATGTAATTTATTCATCATAAGTTAATTTGTTATATGATAATTCCATAAATATTATTCTGGTTATAATATAAAATTTAAAATATTCATATAATTTATTTATAATTCGAAGACATTAAATGAAAAATGAAATCATTTTTGGGGAAAATGTATTTTTGAAGCATTGAATGATTTTATTAAAAATTATGTTCTTATTCATACATACATAATATGATACCATTATACATGTTTGTGTATGGTAATTGAAAAAATTAATGACCCAAAAAATAACATATACTTTTTAAAGGTTAAATTAAATAATAATATTTAATAGTAAATTGTGATTTACATTAAACTCGGTGTTTCATGTTGTATACACTATTGAACAAAATATTAATTGTTTAAAATATTATAGTGTTATAATATACCCACAATAAATAAATTTCTACATTTAAATTTCAGTATTCACTCTAATAAAAGGGTTTTACATTTTCATATTCTTTTCTGGAAAACTAATACCATATATGTGTTTATGAAACGTCTACATAAAATATAGGAATGGAAAATTCCTAGGTCATCTAGGATGAAAAATAACTATGTTTCCATAATCTATAACATTAGTGGAATGTGATAATATAGACATCGAATAATAGTGTAAATTTTAATGGAGAATGATAGAGATCCTTGAACATTATAGAGTAAATTACCAAGGGAATGTCAATGAACAAAAAAACCGTAATATTTGATGAGTTAAATGACTATTGATTCATCATTTATGAAGGTAGTAGATTACCATATTTTCATTATCCTTATCATAATTTTGAATAATTATTTTAACATATATATTAAAAAAATTAGTATATATAAATACTCAATATATTAATATTTTATAGGAACCATTCCATCTATTGGTTGTGCTTTGATCAATTCCAAAATCATCACTCACTATAGGAAATTAATATCTAATATTATTTTTTTCATGAAAATCTAAATGTTGCATTCAATGGATCATAATATCTAATTTTAATTGAAATTTCTAATATATATCTCATAATAATTATCAAAACCAAAATTGTTTTATCATGTTATCCAATATAAAGTTTTACTCTATAAAATATCAATAATAACAACCAAAATTAAAAATAATCAATTAAAAAGGTATATTTAAATCAAATCATAGATGTAAGAATAATTTCATACTAACTGGTACATCATGTAGGATAGTTGTGGGAATTACACCCTTCTTACCCTTTGTTTGTGGGTTCAAGCCCTAAAGCATTGCCTAATGTGACAGGTTGTGACACCACATGTGGGAGGTCTTTTTTCTATAACTATATTATTATAATTCTCATAACATTACATAAAAATATAAAGAAAATAATAATTTGAGATTTTTTAAGAAATCACTTTTTAACAACAAGGGTATTCTATACGACTTATTTTATAAAAATATCAAATCATATTAATTTAATATTATTACTTTAACATAAAATTAAATATTAACCCTCAAGGGTATTAATTACATTAATATTATTTCCATTAAATAGAAAATATGTATTCATAAAATAACCTTTTCCCATAGACATATACTCAAGAAAATGACTATATTCCCAAAATTGTTTGCCAATATATCATTAGTAATATTAATCTTGCATCAAATAAAAACAAAAATGGGTATATATTTTATCAAATTTATAGTAAATGTAGGGATTATTAAACTATTTATCTTTAGGTTTATACCATATCACTGTATAATTTCATATACTACTATATATATTTTTCACTCATTAATCATTAATCATAAAAATGAAATTTTAATTTAAACCAAGCATGTCCCCTGGGAGTGTCAAATAAGATGTTTAGTAAGGCCCATTATCATAAACCATGTATTGATTGATTAAAATCCCGATAACTATTTTATGTGTTATTACTCCATGAAATAAATGTTCTCAATCCACGTCCATATATAAAATCTTGGAAGGGATGTATTTCTAGTTAAACCATGTAATCGTTGCCTTACCAAAACATTATGATGTTTTCACATACATAGACATATTCTCAAACCGATTCATTGGGATATATCCCATAATATATGTTTTCCAAAATCAATTTCCCAAGATTTCTATTAAATATCCTCTAACACCCCCTATAAATACACTAACCACAGTGTCCTGGAGCCAATGGTTACCTTATTACATATGAAGAAATTATAATAATTTACATTGTTATTGATCCACTAATTTACTAATATTAGTAAACATAATAAATATCTTTATCTCACATTACATTTTATGAAATTTTATAATATATTTTGAATGTAAAAACTTCTACATTCGTTAAATCATACAATGATTCCTTATTCATATCCTTGGGGAAGGAACCAAAATAAGTGTGAGTGCTGTTTATCAATAATGGTTTCATGTATAAAAAGATTTCCAGAATAAATATGCGGTAACAGATATGGAAAATTATATAACTGAAAACACATTCTATTTTATCATTAAACTTATCACATGGAATAACATGGAAGGAATATAGGATTATCAAATAATTCCATATAAAGAATCTTCAAATCATACAGATAATCCGTGGGAAAAATAAATTATGTAATCTCAAATATAATAATAAGTTAATTTGTTATGAAGGACATATATAATATTGGATTTCATGATTTTATACATCTAAATATCAATACCATCAAGACAATTCACGAATACAGTTTGAAACAATGGGTAAGGACCCATTTAAGGTCATCCTATAAATGTTTCTCATGAGACCTGTTAGTGAATTTAGGGGATATATAAATATAGATCCCATCCAAAACAACATGTAAATATAATTAATTTTATATTGAATGATCGGTTTAATTCATGAATAATATTTTCTGTCAACAAATATGTGTACAGATCAATGATTATTAATTTATCAATATATCCCAAGTCAATACAATCAAATTAAAATTACAAATAGAACATATAAAATGTATAATATTTAATAAATAAGATTATCTATAATACATTTTATATGTGTATTTAATATAAATGTAATATAAAATAATAAATGATCATAAGAATGAAAATAATTTAAGTGGAAAGGTAATGACTAAAAAATTAATTATGAAAATGAATTAAAAAGAGTTACATGGTAAAACTAATAACATTCCATCAAAATGAAGAATAATTATAGTATCTTTAAAATAAATCCCTCGTGTTTTATAAGTCAAATAATGGATTTTGGTTAATAATGAATAGAAATACAATAAAATTGACACCAAAATAACTATTGAGGAAAAAAATTTCAATTTGAAAATCAATTTTCAAAAATGAAAATCTCAATAACACCAGGAAAACATTTATTTAAAAAATAACCTAAATACAATATAATTGAATATTTAGAAAAAGTATTCATCATAGTGGTGGGGATTTATATATATGATATATATATTTAAAAACATTTCATTTCACTGGAGTGAAAAAGGGTACTATTCACCCCCTTAAAAAATTGACAAAAAAGATTCATTTTAAACCATTTTTAAAAAATTTATAAAAGGGTAAAATTTTATTTATATTAATATTTTGGATAATATTAAAAAATTAAAATATTTTCAGAAAACATGAAAATGAAATAAAAATTCTTTTCAAATAATATGTAAAATAATGTCAACTTTTCATACAAAACAATTTCTCAACCAGTTTGCATATCAAAGATATGAAAAATGGTATTGTTACTTGGTTTTTTTAAAAACAACCAAATTATAATAAAATTAAAGTGATTTATTGGATAGTTATCATATAAATTCCTTAAATATAATTTCAAGTATAAATAATCTTAATTAAAATGTTATTGTGACATAAACTCGTTCAAAGATCATTATGTTGATGTCAATATTAGTCATTTGATTTATTATGTGAATAAAATATAAATAAATATTAAAATAGATTAAATAAAATAAAAATTTAGTAAAAATACATTACAAACATATTTATTGAATATAAAAAATAGGAGAAGTAATATAATTTAATGAAAATAAATTTAGTAATGAAACCATTATCATTAGGTAACATTTGATTCGAATACCCATGGATTATATAGTATGAAGTAAAACATAAAATACAATTAATTATGAAGGATAAATTATATTAAATGTAAAATTTTATGTTTATACATCATATAAAATAAATTAGGTTCATAACATTACAATATGAATCAATGAAGGGAAATTGAAACAAAATATCTTACTACACATTTCAAATTATGTTAATTTTCTTGGACCTCTTCTATAATGGTTATAAAAATGTCAAAAATTTATACCAAAACAGTACTCATATATATATATATATATATATTTATAGATTATTTTATTATCATATATTATTACGCATTAATTAATAATATCTCATTTTTGTTGTTGCTTCTTGTATTAACTGATATAGTTTATCATGTGTGTTTAATCACATAGGTTCCAATTATATGTCTTTTAATAATTATAAATCATTTAATGATTTATAATAATTTTGTATTTATCACCATTATTCATTATATACCTTTTTGTTACCATTCATTAATTTTATTCTTATAAAATTAGTCACAACTCTTCGTGGAAAGGACATGCCGTATTTTTTATGGAGTGATGTTACCATTACCTCAATAGGTGCAATGTTAAATAGTTCAATGATATCTTAATTTTAAAAAATAAATATCATGTCATATTTATCATATATATTCATAATTCTATTACAATTACTATCCATGAGAGTATTTCATGGAAACCAATTATCATCGGTTCATGAGAGGGTAGTTTGTCATACTCATGAGAGAGCGATTTTCTTTAGATTAGATGGAGAAAGAGATGATTACATATTATCCCACAAATATAATAAAATCCTTGTATATGGAAAATAACAGTATAATTATATTTAAAATTTTATGATAAAATTTATTATAAAAAACAATAAGTAAATAAGAAATAGTTCAGTGAAACAATTATATTGGCTTAGAAGTACCTCGTTTTGGCCTTCTACTAAGGACCCCAGTGTTGGTATTTTTGGAAATTCCAACATCTCATTAATTTGAATATGGATTTTATGGATATAAGTTTTTAGGTTTTCAAAGAGATAAATGGAATGAATTTTTTGAATATGTGAGGGAAGGTTATGTGGTTTTATAATTAAGGAGTGGTATTTTTTAAAATACCTAAAAATATTCATCTATGGGAAGTCACCCTTACTCTAAATGCCTCCAAAATTAATTAATAATTTATTTGAGGGATTAAAAGGTATATCTACACCTATAACACAATGAAGAAACATTTTTCAACAATTCATTCCTCTATCCCCATTGTTCACTTTTAATATTATATATTTTACCACATTAAATATTTTTTATCCAATTTTTTTTTTTAAATTATGAATAAAATAAACTATGGATTATTAGATATTTTATTCCCTTCATACATATTATGAAATATATTTTATCAAATAAAAATTCTATGTGAGTGGGAAATTAAATTTAATACTATTGTATTTGACACACATAACCAAATTTTAGCCTTAGTCGTGGTGAATAAATTTCACTAACTCTACTAATAATTATGTCCAAAACAAATGTTGAACATAATTTTATAATATTATATATCATAATTAAAACTATATAATCTAGTTTATGATATATTATTCATATAATTAATTTAATTTAACATAATGAAATACCCACAAAATATGTTGAAAAATGGTTTTTCAATAAATACATTATTCAAGAACTGGATGATCTTACATCAATTTTTACACTAGTAATTATCATTAAAATAATTTCAATTCATATGTTTAGATACATGAAATATAAATTTTACAAAAATAATTTCTTTTTTATTATTAATTTTATTTAAATTTAATTAATTAAATGAAAATAAAAAAAATATTTGCAAATTTTTATTTCATTACCCTTCACTGTAAAATCAAATTTTTTGAAAAATCACAAAATTTGGAATAATTAAAATATTTAAAATCATCATAAGTTAGAACATTCATAATTTAAAATTTCGATAAATTAAAATGTTGAGATAGAAAAATATATATTAAAATTTCTCGAAAAGGATTTAATGAAAGAAAAACCCTTTAAATTTAAAAATCACTTAATGAAAAAAAAAATCAATCTTTTATAGAAATCATCTTCTTTGAAAATAACCTTATAATGTTTTGAAAGTGGCATCAATGTATTGAGAATTCATGATGTGGATAAGTTATTTTAGTGTCATATAAGTGAGAAAACATTCGATTCACCGTTTTTAATCAGAATATAAATCAAAAATCATTCAAAAAAATTAATAAATATAATTCATTATATATTTAATATCAATATCAACACTAGTTCAAATTTATTTAATAAATCATTATATAGAAGAAAAATATCATTAAAACATTTTAATAAAAATATGGGAATAGAAGAAAAATATAACTGATTAAGTGGAAAAAATTTCTATTATCCTTACAAATATAATAATGGTATCAAGAGTACATAAATATATGAAAATTCAAGGAAAAAGTTTTAATTTATATAATTTACAAGTGGATAAAAAATATATGGGATTT
Source organism: Viscum album (assembly GCA_963277665.1). Classification (NCBI taxonomy): domain Eukaryota; kingdom Viridiplantae; phylum Streptophyta; class Magnoliopsida; order Santalales; family Viscaceae; genus Viscum; species Viscum album. Next base: position 1,626,756,184 of record OY728125.1, read on the forward strand.
ATGATATAAAGTTCAAATAATTCCACATTGTGGATACTTAGTAAAAAAACAATGCCAGATAATGATGAGATGGTTAAATAAACCCCTACATAATGACTTATATGATTTTTATGTACATTTACCCTCTTATATAGTAAATTAAAATTTATTATTCTTATATACCATAAAACATAATTACTTATAATATCATATATGATCCACTTATGGAATTAGAAAACAATTTTATTAATAGTTCTATATTAAAATATTTGATTCATGGTATTAGCTATTGTTTTTTCCTGTATGTTCTGGTTCTATTGATTCAATCTGTGAATATTAATAATGTATACATGATCTCTATAATATTAATCATGATATAAAAATAACATATATTAATTATATTCATATTTGGAATAAATATATTAAATTATAATATAGAAAAACAAATTTCACCATCATTGGAGATGGTAGGCCAAACGTACGACTGAACAAAATTTCTACATTTCGATGAAACAAAGGTAAGTAATAATTAAATTTTCCAAAATAATTATTATATCATATATATAATATATAGTCATTAAATATATATATATATATATTAACATCATTGTAACATGGTAATTAAAAAAAGAATCATATAACATTATAGAGATGGTTTCCACATATACAATTGAGTGCAATTGTCATTTTCTAACAGATATAAAGTTAAGCAAGTAGATTATATATTATAATTTCTGATGAATATTTATGTCACCATGATAATATATATTAATTTTATCTATATTTATAATTTTTCATGTAATTAAAAGATGAAATATTAATTACAATGACATGTTTAGAGGATAAGTCGTACGTATTCATGAGCGATTTTTATGCATTTCATAGGATGGAAAAGAGATTGAAAAATTTGTTTATAATTATAATATAATAGTAATAAATTTATTATATTAGAGTTATGATAGTTGTTTACCACATATTTATAGCAGTAATATTAATAAATAAATATCAAATAGTTGTAAAAATGATAATCATCTCTTAGAAACCCCATTATTGGGTATCCTCTTAAGATCCAAGGGGTCGGTTTTTCAAATTTAACAGAAACACTATATTGTGTGTATGGATGTTGGGAGTTATTTCAGTAAATTTTCATAATGACAAAAAACATAATGTGTTTGATTAATTTAGGGCAGAAGTTTCCCTTTTATAATTTAGGTGGGTGGATAAATTGTAATTTTTAATATTTTAAAAAATTATTTAGACATTTTAATGAAAATATAGTGCCAAAATGGATTGCATTCCAATGTAACAATGGTTATGTCAAAATCCCACAAACCAATGTGTTTTATCCTTTTCTTTCATTTTATCTATTAAATTTTCTATTTACCCTTATGTAACTTGTTTTTACCTTAACAATTGTATCAACATTTTCAATGTTGATGGGTTATAATTCAATATGTATGATAAAAATGGTTTATAATTGATAAGGAAATGAAATTGATAAAAATTTATCATCATATATTTAATCTTTTTAGATTTTACTGATTTGTATGTAATTTTTTTAAATATAATTTTCTATATAAAAATAATGATATTTTGGTTACTCTTAATTTAATTTGACATTAAAAACATCAATATAGAAATGAAAATTGAGTATAATGCATTAAAACATGCCAAAAAATTTATATTCATATTTAAAAATCATTAATAACTATAAATTGACAAAAATAATATTAAATTTATAGTTTTTGGAATTATTTAATTTAATCATTCTACTACTTGAAGAATTATTGTATTAGTTTTGTTTAAGATTATTAGGTAACTAATTCATCACGCAAAATAATAAAAATCTATGTGATAAAATAACTATTACCTGATTAAAATAAAAATTTGGAACTAAATATATACTATATTAATATCTATTTAAAAATACATAGTGATATTAAGGACATATTAAGGACATTTTTTGATTTTCCTTACTTTAAATAGTAAAAATATCATTATCATTGTAAAATTTCACAAAAATGATAAATATATATATTTGGGATGGAAATGGTCAAATATAAATTCTCTGCGAATAATATATAAATTTTTGATTTATTTTGATACCTTATTTCATAATTTTAAACCTAATTTACTTATTTTACCCAAACCTAGGTGAAAAATATTCCCTACGACTACTATACATAATGGGAAAAAATAAATGGGAACCATTTACTAAATTTAAACATACTAAATACATTAATGGAATCTATTTTTTATGAATTAATTATTATAAGTAGATTAGATTATTATTAAAATAAAAGTGCAAAATTAAATGAATATATATACACCCTATCATTTTGCACATATCAGTACACATTTTTAGGCTTAATTGACAATGAAATAAAAACATTGGTTTGGAATTTCTAGTGTCTTTGAAAGATTAGGTACATAATTAGAAATCATGAAATAAATATAAAAACATCTTTTATTTGATCCCTATAATGTTGTCCTAACTTCCTTTTAGCTCTCACATCTATATAAGATAACATTGAAATATATGAACAAATAGATGAGCAAAAAAAATCCTAGTAAGGGAAGTAACATAGGAACAAATAATAGCGCAAGGTATAACAGGAAAAACAGTACGAAGTAATAAGTCACGAAACATGAAAAAATATATGGAATCATAACATGTAGAATATATGATTATATAATAATGGAATCATTGGAATGTTGAATAAACATCCAATAAGACATAAATATGAGTCGAGGCTAACTGCCGAGACAATATTACATGGAGGACATAGTCCAAAAATAGAATTAAGGTTACACCCTATCCCAAAATGACTTCTCAACATACTAAAAATTACCCATAGCATTTTATTTAATTCTTGGAGTGCCCATCATGACATGTTCATTCATATGTCTTCCACACGATGAATCAAACCAAAGGGATAAACATGAGGGTTACATATGAAATTAATTGGGCATCGTAATCATGCCATAAATCATAACCAAGGGAATAACATAATGATGTCTACTAAATAATATATTTATATCACACATGAACAATAATAAGTTAAAATAGCTATATATTAATATAACTCTTTTAAAATTGAAGTGAAATCATATAAAAATGTGTTTAAGAATCTTTTGAAATTAGACACTTCAGGGCGATTTAATGGAAAATCTAAATGAGTAGTTATAGAAAAAAGATAATTGTTTTCATAAAACCAATAATTAAAGGGTTTATATTTTAATTATAAATATGTTATATTTTGCAAAAATTTGGAATTTTAAATATGATTACGCTATGTACATTATATTGTGTCAGAAATTGGTACATTTACTTTAAACATGCTTTCTGACCCAGAGGAATTGAAAAGGTAATCACATAAAAAAATTCCCCCATGAAAGAAAACATAATTGAGTTAGGTACATATTTTAGGAATATAAACATATATTATAGGTTGAGTACATATGTAGAATTAAAAATTAAATTAGGGAAAAGATATTGAAAGCAAAACCTAAAGGGAAAAAATGGGGGTTACAAGAGAATCCCTTGAATTATTTGAGACTTTTTTCTCCTCTTGCACTTAATATCATCTATAATTAAATTATTTCCATTAATTAATTAATTAATAACCTATTATACATAAAATTGATTTATTTTAATTTTATTATTTTCATTTATGGTTATTTTGATCATTTATATTGTTTAATTTTTTTATCCTGGGTGCATTCATGTTAGAATTTTATTATCAGTTCCCTTATGTTTAATTATAGGAGTTTGTCTCAAGTGGAAGAAGAACTATAAAATCATAATGATATGGTATTGAAATAATTACAATATTATAAACTATTCTATATATGATTTTTTAGATATGATAATGATTGATTATATGGAATGTTAAGGAAAAATGATTACCTTATTTTTCCAGATTTTCAATCATCACAAAATATTTTTGTTTTTTTATTTAATATAATTCTTATATATTAGTTTCAAAATAGAATAATGTTGCAATATATGTTTTAAAATCATTTCAACTTTTATAATGTTTTTATGACCATCCATAAAGGTAGTAATGGAAAATAAAATCCTATCATCTACAATGGCTATGAAAAGACACATCACAGATGATGTTTTTGTTTTTATAATAAAAGGATATGAGAAGAGACAGGACCATGGATATAAAATTAATGTAATAAAATAATATTATATATAACATAGGGATTTATTAATGTATTTTGGATAGAGGATATGAGACCGGGATAATAAATAATAGAAATTAAAAGAGAATGAAAAAGGATATTACATCTTGTATGTCGTCTCCTTGAGAACGTCCTTAAGTAATTTGTGTTTGGAATTTTGGTGATAAAAATATTGAGTCAATAATGTTTCCTTATAAATTTTATATTTCTCCATGTTTGAAAAATAACAACAAATTTATCTTAAGGAAATTTAAATTTAATCTAAATATTATTTTTATAATGATAATTTACCTTCTCTAAGGGAAATTTTACCCTAACCATTGTTTTCATTGATAATTTAATAATATCTCTAAATCTAATTAATTTAATTTCAAAGTCTATATTTTGGTTTCACAAATAAATCCTCATAATCTTATATATACTTTGATATAGTGTATTCTATGTTCATGGTCTGGATTCCTTGAAAATCAGAATCCGAATTTTCTGAAATTCAGACTCTATATTCCCTAAAATTCAGACATCGAATTATCTGAATATCAGATGACAAATTCACTGAAATTCAGACACCAAATTCTATAAAAATTGGACTCACAATTATATGAAAATCTAACTCTGAATTTCATAGAATTCACACTATGAATTCCTTGTAATTTCAACTCTGAATTCCTTAGAATTATAACTCTTAATTCGTTATAATTCAGACTCTAAATCACATAGAATTCTGACTCTGAATTCCTCAGAATTCAAATTTCGAAATCATGAGAATTCAGACTCCTAAATCTATTGAATTCATATTTTCAAATATTTTTAAAACAAAATCTGAATATCCTTGTCTTGTGAACATTTAATGTATATTTGGTTAGACACTAAATTCTATTTTACCTCAAACTCTGAAAATAGATTTGTTTATGTAATATCATTTTCCTTAAAATTTTTAAAAAGTGATGTTGTACAATCTGTTTCTGAAAAACCATTGGTTGAGTGACATGAGTTTAAGTCCCTCCATAGTTCAAGGAAAAAATATTACCATTGGAGGAGGTAGCCTACTGTTGGAGAAGTGTTTAAAAATTGGTTCTCATATGAACAATGTCATAATCGATTATCGAGAATTGCATGTTAATCAATCTAGAAATATCATGATTCTAAAGCAATTTCTAGAGATAGATAATCTCATGCTTTTTGTGTATTTAACATATTTTTAAGATTACATAGTGCGAATTAAATTATTGTTTAGTACAATAAATGGCTTCCAAGGATAGGAAGATAGAGGTGCCGACTGCCTTAATGTTTGACGACATCTGAGGATAGGATTGCAAAGGGGCCGACTACCAAATGATCTATGTCTTACGGGGATAGAAAGAATTTTTTTGATATTCCTATCAAGTGATTTTTCTAGTGTGGATAAGACATAATTCCTTGAAAGTATAAATAAAGGGACCTTTATCCAATGTTGTTGGATACCCAACTCTTTGGGTTAAAATATTTCATACTTTTTACTTTTTTTGTTTCAAGATTATTTCTGTTGTATTTTGATAAAGGCAGAAACTATCAACTTCTTATACATTGTTATCACATTTAAATACTCTGATAATTAAGATTTTATACACTTTATTATAGAATATTTTCCTTGTAAACATTCCTTAAGTTTCATTTTTGGAATCATATTTCTATAACGTAGCAAGTTTGTTTTTTATAACTAAACTTGTCTTGTGAATTTTCCATGTTTAAATTTTTTAAACATAGTTTTACATAACAGAAAAAACAAATGTTTTTAAACATACAATTAATTCATTTATTCTAATTTAGAATCTATATCATTATTTCGATTCTACAATTGGTTTAAAAGGTTGTATCTGAATTAATTATATTCACATATAAGTTTTCAAACTCATGTTTTCTTGAGTTCTAAATTTTCATTCTCAACTTTTACTACTTGAGATGTTTTTTTGTTGTTTATAAAAATTTTCTATAAAAAACTATTTGTGAAAAGTTATTTTTCTTATAGAATGGTAGGAATAAATTTCAGTTCGACTGGAAATCTAAATCCTACCAAACCACCTATATTTGATGGTATTGATTGTTAATACTGGAGAGATACTATGAATATATTTGTTATTAATACTAGAGTATAAAATTCGGTAATTCTATATAGAGAATAAAAAATTCCTGAAAAGTAATTCAAAACCATCACCAACCAAGAAAAGTTATAATATCAACTGAATTACAAGGTACACAATATATTGTTGTGTTCTATGATCAGGAATATAAATAATCAAATTTTTTATTGTGATGTTTCAAATTGTATCTTGAAGATACATGAAGTTACTCATTTTAGAACATCCAATGTTATAAAATCTAGAAGAGATATGATTAGATCAGAATATCATGGATTACTATTTCACTGTGGAGAAAAAGTATGTTAGGTTAAACAAAGGTTTATGACTTTCATCAACATCTTAAAATCAATGGGTCAAATTGATCTTGATGGTTAAGATATTGTTGACAATATTATTGATATTATGCCTAATTAGTGGGAATCTAAGAGAATAAATATTGATGAGAATAGGAAGGTGTCTCAAATTACTTTTAATGATATTTTTGAAAAAATTCTTCAACATGAGTCTAGAATGAAATAATATGCTCGTATGAATATGAAGAAGAATGGAAATTTACGTGTAGCCTTTAATATTACTAAATCCAAGACTCATCAATGGGTTATAAGATCCATGTATAAGAATGTTATTTTATTATCTAAATCTCATGAAATTGAATATTCGGAGAATGAGCCATCTAATCATTCTTGAAGGATGAACATGATAGTTGGGAAGAAATACTTTTAGTATATATGTATGAATAAATAATGAAAAACAAGAAATACTCAAAAGTAAATTGCTATGAATGAAATAGAGTGGGGAATATAAGGCCAGATTGTCCTATTCAATAGAAAAATGATAGAAAAAAAGAGCATTCTAAGAAGGAAAAGAAGATGTACTTTAGGGATAAAGCTAAGAATGTTTTTAAAGATAATGACACATTTAGTGACAATGGTGGTGACTCATCTAATGAATCCTTAGATTATGAATATTCTGAATAGAAGAATCATGGTTTAATGGACAAACTACCCAATGAAAATAATTTTCTAATGGAAAAGGTTACCAATTTTTAATCTGTTGCTAACATATAATTGAATGAAATTTATACTGATGATAAATACTATTAATCCATAGATAATGATTCATCCTCATCATAGGATAATACAATACATTCTTATGAATAAGTGTCTAGGTTTTGTAATCTTCTTGAGGATGAAAACTCTAAACTCAAGAAAAATCTTGCTATGGAAAATTATAGATTATCTATTGTAACCGAAGAAGTAATAGATCTTTATAATGATCTTGATAAGAAAACTTTTTTTAATAGTATTTCAAAAAATCATGAGGAAGATTATTTTTAGAAATATTAACATTCTATGGATCTTGAAAATTTAATTTCAAAAAAAAAAATATTTTAGGGGATAAGTCTTATGCTAAAACTGTTGTTTTTGAGGATAAAAATATGGTTATTAATCTATTCTTTGCAATATTTCCCTTAAAAAAATCTCTGTCAAATTTGACACTAGGTAAGGAAAACATTTACAAGATTTTTTCCCAAATTTGACATTTATGAAATAGTTCTAGATTTAGATATACTCATTGAAAACCAATTTTTAGTTACAACTATTTTGTTCTCAAAAGTGATCCTTTTTTAACTAAATGTTGGTGTGGTGGAAATTGGGTTAAAAATTGTCCATTAAACAAGACTAAATCTTTAGGTTTTCCAAAAGCTTATTTTTCTATGAAAATGTAGATACCTAAAAATTTTATTTCTGAGATTTCTGGAGCCATGAATGTTTAGATTCTGAAATTATAACTCTTTTATTTTCAGCAAAACAAAGAAATAATCAATAGTATTACACGGTACACATATAGTGGATGTTCTCGGCATATGATCGGTAACCAAAATTTCATTGAAAATATTATCAAGAAGAAATGAGGAAAAATAACATTTGTAGATAATGCTCTGGGAGAAATTGTTGGTATTGGTAACACCATTCTTCTTGAAAAAACATTAATTTAAAATATTTTATTTGTTTATGGTCTTAAGAACAACATCATTAGCAGAAGTCAATTATGTGATGAAGGTAACCTTGCGAATTTTAGGAATGATAAATTCTTTGTACACAATTCCAATGAAGAGTTTATTCTTTATGCCCATAGGCAATAGAATGTATACACACTAATCATAAAAGACCTTAGGAGTCAAGATCTACCTTGACTTAGTGTAATGGATGATCAATCTTGTTTTTGACATAAAAGTATAGGACACTATAACCTTATGAGCCAATATAAACTCTTAAAGAAATGACTAGTTATGTATCTACCAAATATTTGATTTGATTCATTAAAATTCGGTGATCTGTTTCAATTAGGAAAGAACCATAAGTCACATTTTAAATAAATTATAGAAGTCTTAACTACTAATTCATAACATTTAGTGCATATGGATCTTTTCGGCTGAACAAAATCTTGATGTATTGAAGGAAAATATTATGTATTTGTTTTAGTTGATAATTACAATTGATTTACATGGGTCTATTTTCGAATAACGATGAATAAAACATTTTCTTATTTCAATTTTTTAGAGGCCAAGGAAAAAATGAAAAAAACCTTCCATTGATAACTATTCATAGTGATCATGGAGGATATTTTCAAAATTCATATTTTGAATCATTCTGTAGTAAAAAAGGAATTAATCATTAATTTTGAGATCCAAGAACGCCTCAACTGAATGGTGTTGTTGAATGAAGAGATCAAATTCTTCAAGAGATAACTAGAACCATGTTGAGTGAATATTCAATATCTAATCACTTTTGGGATGAATCTATTCGTACTACTTGGTATACTAAAAATCTAGTTTTTACTATATCTTTTTTTTAACAAAACCCCATATGAATTATGGAATGGTATAAAATCCGTAATTTAGTACTTAAAGGTATGGGGTTTTAAAGAATTCATTCTGAATACTAAAGTTAATCTACATATATTCTCACCCAAATTTGATAATGGAATTTTCTTTGGATACTCAACAACTTATAATGAACATAATGTTTTTAATAAAAATACTTTTACTATTTTAAAAACATTTCATGTTAAATTTGATGAAACTGATCCTTTTTTTTAAACATTCTGAACCTAAATCCTCAGTTGTGTTTTAAAAAATAGATTATCCACCATTGATAGAATACCCTTTTGTTAAGGAAAATCTTCAGGAAACAATTTATGAAGTATTTACCCCATAATATTTCCTAACATCTGGTGATGAATAAGTTTTAAAAACCCCAAATCAGTTGTTTCTTAAGAATCACCCCAGTGATAGTATCATGGGTGATGTAAATCATCTTGTAAGGACTAGATGTTCTTTAAGAAATGATGTATTACAAATAACATTATTTTTCCAACTATAACTAAAAATAATTTATGATGCTTTAGGAGAATATGATTGGGTAAAATCCATGCATGATAAGCTAAATGAATTCAAAAAGAACAATTTCTGGATATTAGTTGAAAGACCTGTGTAAACCTTCATTATTGGAGAAAAATGGGTCTTCAAAAATAAGTGTGATAAAATGGTAATATTTTAAGAAATAAAGACAGATTAGTTTCTAAAAGCTATAATCAATAAGACGGAATCGACTATGATGTTACCTATGTTCCAGTAGCTATACATGAATCTATTTGTGTTTTACTTGCCTTTGGAGCATTCTATAATTTCCAATATTTTCAACTGGATGTAAAATGTTCTTTATTCAATGAATATGTTGAAGAATATGTTTTTGTTGAACATCCTCTTGGTTTTGAAGACACATATCATCCTGAATATGTTTTCAAACAAAGAAAAAAATTATATGGACATTAATAAGCTCCTAGAGACTTGTATGATAAACAATGAATTTTTTCTACAAAATAATTATGTTAAGTGAAATTTTGATCCAGTCCTTTTTCTAATGAATGATAAGAAAAATGTTTTGATTTTTCAAATTTTTGTTGATGACATTATATTTCGTTCAACTTTGAAATTTTTAACTGATTATTTTAGGAATATAATTAAATATGGGTTTTAAATGTGTATGATTGGTGAGTTAACATTTTTACAAGGTTTTAAATTTTTTTTTAAAACCAGAATGAACATATGTATCCCAATATATTTATATTTAATATATTCATAAAAAGCATGAATATGAAAACACTAAGAGTATAAGTACTCCAATAGGTACCTCATATTCTCTTGATCATGATAATGCTATGAAACATTTAGATCTAACATCATTTAGAGGTATGATGGGAAGTTAACTATACTTGATAGCTAGTTGTATAGATTTAATGTTTTCGGTATGATTATGTGCAATATATCAATCCAATACTATGGAATCTCATTTAAAAGTCGTTTAATGGATTTTTCATTATTTAATGGGAACAATGGATTTAGGACTATTTTATACTTTTGGAAATGATTATGTTTTAATTTTGTTTAGATTCTGATTTTGGTGGGTTTATAATGGATAGGAAAAGTACATCTGGAAGACGTAATTTCATAAATGATTAATTATTTTCATGTTCATAAAAATTGAAACACTCAGTAGCACTTTTCACTGATGAATCTGAATATGTAGCAGCTGAAAGATTGTGTGCTCATGTGTTTTGGATGCAACACACACTCAAAGACTATTGTGATTTTTACCAAAACAAAAATATTTTGTGATAAACCTAGTATAATTTTTTTAAGAAAAAACCTCAAAAATCACTCTCCTAAAAAATACATAGATATTTAGCATCTATTTATTTGGGATCAAATAGAAAATGTTTATATCATTCATCAATTTATCATAACTCAAGAAAAATATGTAGATATTTTCATAAAATCATTACTATATGATAGATTTGAATATATTAAACAAATTTTAGGACTGATAAATGTAATGAAATCTTCCGAAATAAATTTTTATTGAAACTTATCACCATAAATTAAGAAACTCTTTTTCAAAAGGGGAGTACATTTTCTTGTTACTTATAATTTTTCATACTTAATTTTATTGTATTTTTTAAGAAAAATTATTTAAGATTTTTTAAGATAATTTTTTTGTAAATAATATTTTTGTAGTCAAAATTTATCATAATCAAATTTTTCATAGTTAAAATTATTCGTAGTCAAAAAATATCCATACATAAAATTTTTCTTAATAAAATCTTTCTATAATATAAAAATCATCAATTTCAAAAATTTCATTTTGATTATAAATGTTTTTGTAAGAATCATTCCATATTTCTTATCTACTCAACTCCAAATGTCTTTGGAAGCATCCCTATATATGGAATTTTCATCAACTAAGGAAATTTCAGAATGGAATATATACAGAGGAATGTTAGTTGATCATATGTTCTTTGAAATGTATGATTCTCTCATTTCAAAGAATATTAAAATGAATGGCTGGGAAATCCTGTGCATAGAAAAATAGAAAAAATGGGATCTAGTTTATCTGGAGTTACATATTGAGTTTTATGAATCTGTAGTTTTTTTAATGATGGGTGTAGAGATAAGTTATCATTCAAATGTTATGTAAAAACATGTTTTATTTCTTATATCATGGAATCTAGTATCATTGGAATATCATACGAAGGAGAATCCATTTTATTCACCCACAAACAACTGAATCAGGCAGGGCATTTTGATAATGAAAATGGTATATAGAGCCTCAGACTCGAAGGATGAAAAAAAACAATGATCAACCATCTCTTTTCTAATATCATAATGTTATCATTATGTGTGTGGGGATTTCTCATTTGGAGACAATGATACGATGATTCCTTAATAAAAAGTGATATCAATGTTTTGGATTTTCTGGTCAACCTGAGAAAGATAAATTTAGTAGAGTATATCTTGTTGACGACTAGAAATATCAAAAAAGGCCCCCTAAAATCTAAGATCATTTTGTATCCACAAATATTATCTAATATCATTGTATTATACATATAATCGTTCAAAATCTCATGTATTTCAAAGCCCAGATCTTTCAATGTCATGTTACGTTGTGATGATACATTGAGGATGATGAAGGTAGGTTTCAAGGGTAAATAAAGAGAATTTTATGAATAATCTGAAAGTGAGATCGAAGCCTTAACCAAAAATTTGGATGTAGCTGAGACTTCATAAAAGGGTACTAAGAAGAGAAATTTGATGGAACCAGAAGTGAATTGAAAAACTCCTACTGTTCAAGAAACCTAATCAGCACCTCCAAAATCTAAGAAGTGAAAAACATAGCCGGATAAATTTGTTGTTATGTGGACAGAAGATAAGGAGAAAAAAAGGAAAGAGAACACAACTATAGATTTGATTCTACTAAGGAAAAATAATTAATGATTAATACTAATGAGTAATTTGATAAGAAAGAAATAGGGAAGAAGAAGAAGAAGAAAATGTCTGATGCGGAGATTGTTCAATCTCTTCTCAAGGCTACTCAGAAATCTTATGAGCATATTCAGGTATCAGAAACGTTTCTCAATTAACCTACACTAGTAGAGGCTTCAGGAAAGAAGATAGTCATTTCGGAACATGATGAAGATGAAGAGTTTGTGCTGGAATAGGAACTATGTAGATAAGAGGAGGAGGTGATGATAAATCTGATATGATAAGGAAATTTGAATAATATCAAGAGAAGTAGAGTCCTTATATGAATTAATCAATCTAGACATACCAAGCCAAACCTTTTATACATTATACCTAAGGAAAAAGAGATGAAGGTCAAGAAAAAGTAAAAACCCCATCAAAAGAAAAAAGCTACAAACATGATTTGGAGTAACTAGAGGGCATGGTGGAAGATTCTGAAAAAGAAAAGGGCTGAGTAAGATAAGATAGTAAAACTATCAAATAGTGAACATGAATCAACAAAGGCTTCTGAAATCATTATGAGATCTGATAAAGGAATGAAGGTGGTAGCTGAATTTCCTAAAAAGTTAGTGGTGGATAAAAAATATTTTTTTAGATCATATAAAATAACATTTATTGGGTTTGATAGGGAATCCTCACCAACAAGAGAATCTGATTCAAAATCGTCTTCTCTAGGAGCTGATTTTTTTGGTTCAATCCCTAAAGAAATTGGTTGATACAATTCCCTTTTTTTTGAGTATTGACATGATCTGTCAGATGCTTCAATATTAATTTAATATGTAGTCAGATTCTGTTTCCATATTTATGGACTACGTTTTCAGGATTGAGGACAATTCTAAATCCTTTGATATCAGATATGATGCACACATGAGGTTGTGTAGTCAAATTACGATGTTTTCTAAGAATACAATTGAAGATATGAGAATCTTGGTAGATATCCAAGATAATTTGAAGGATTATTTTAATATCAAATATATTAAGATCAATGTCCTTACTACTAGTTTCAATGAAAATATCAATCATGAACAATCTTCACTAAAGTATGAAGTTAAGGATCTCAATGGGAAGCAAGATTTAGTTGCATTAAATCTGGAGAGGTAATGGGATATTTGAATTTCATTCGAATAAAGGATCATTAATCAAGAAGATCTTTTGAAGACTCGGGCAGAAATTCTTAATGATTGGGAAGAAAAGATCATGGTTTTGGGGAAGAAGAAAATGAATATCAGAATGAATTTCTCTTATGTTTTGAAGAGGATCATAAAGAGTATAAAAATTTGAAGACCATTGTCCAGAATTTATGCCAATGGAAAAATAATGATTATTTTTCCCTTAACTCCAATATTTTATTTTATTACCTTTCTTGTAGAAAATATTCCAATCATAATGAAAATTGTGGTTGTTCATCATGTTTTTTGTTTGATAGTACTAATATTTCAGGTAACATACTTTTTTCCATAATATAAATTTCTTTTATAAAATCAAAATGCGAGGGAAAGGAATGATAAAAGGAATAATATGTAATGAAGTGAATTCTTTAAGTAAGGGGGAGTCTATCTAAGTGGTAGTTTTATCATAGAAGATTTCCTTATAAAAGAAAAAAATAAAAATATATTTAAAGAAGTAAAGATTATGATCCTTATGTATTTAAAAACCTAAGGTGTATTTAGATGTATTCAATATAATTTATAAGTAAATGGAGTTATGTTTTGATTTTATATTCAAAAAGAAAAATTCTATGTCCTTATATTCTTTTTCAGAAGTATGATTGTGATTTCCAAAAATGGGTAGATTGTTGAGTCAATAGGGATTCTTTAGTAATTTTCCATTTCCTTGTGTTTTTAAAATCACGAACACTTTATCATAAGGAAAATTATATTTTCTCTATGGATTATTTTGAAAAGGAAAATTTCCCTACTCTAAGGAAATTTGTATCCTTACCTATGTATTCTTTGTTCATTTCATAGTTTCTCTAAATCTAACTCGTATTATTCTTATGTCTATAATTTGGTTTCACGTCTAAAACCATATAATCATATAAATTCTTGGATATCGAGTATTCTATTTTCAAGATCTGAATTCACTGAAATTCAGACTCTAGATTCTCCGATATTTAGACTCCAAATTCTATGAAATTCAGAATCTGAATTCACTAAAATTGAGACTCAAAAAATCCTTGAAAATTGGACTCTAAATTCTTTAAAATTCAGAAACTAATTTCTCTAGATTTCAGACTCTAAATTATTTATAACTTGCACTCCTAATTCTATATAATTCCAACTCTGAATTCTTGATAATTCAGATTCTGAATTCATGGTAATTCATACTCCGAAATCTATTGATTTCAGATTCTAAATTCACTATAAAACAGAATATGAATATTCATGTCATGTAATCTTTGAATGTTTATTTTGTTAGACTCCGACTTCTATTTTTCCTTAGAATCCAAAAAATATATTTGTTAAAGTAAAGTCATTTTCCTTAAACTTGTTATGAAACAATGTCCAAAAATCCATTTCAAACTAACCATTGGTATATTGACATGTGTACAAGTCCCTTAAAAATTAATAGAAACATATGACCATTAGAGGGAGCCAAACATTGGATAAATAATAGCACATTTGAAAAATCACATAATCAATTATCAAGAATTACATGTTGATCAATCTAGATATTGCCTGCAAATAAAGTGATTTTAAGATAGAATGACTCTCATGCTTTGTCCATACTAAACATTTTTTTCAGTTTTCTTTGGGCACCTCCGATCTTTTATTAGTAAAACCGGGGGATTCTGAGGATAAGAATACTGAGGTGATGACTACCTTAATGTTTGAGGACTTCCAAGGATAGGAAGACACATGTGAGACTACCATAATGATCTAGGGCTCGCGGGGATAGCAAGATAGATTCCGATATTCCCATTGAGGGATTACCCTGGTGTGGGTAAGACAGACATTCATTAATTTATTAATCAAGGTACCTTTATCCAGTTCTTTTTGATACCCTACACTTTGGGATAAAATAATTCAAACTTCTTCCTTTTTTTGTTTCATGTTTATTTCCAGATGTATTTTGATAAAGGAAGAAAGTATAACCTTTTTATACATTCTTACCACATTTATATACTCTGATAAGTAAGAATCTATATGATTTATTGTAGAATATTTTTATTGTAAACTTTCTTTAGGTTTCATTTCCAAAATGAAATTTCTGGAACAAAGAAAGTTTGTCTAGTACAACTAAAAGAGGTCTTCGGAATTTATCTTGTTTAAAATTGTTAAACATAGTTTTCTTTAAAGATATAAATTAATTTTTTTAAACATACAATTCACCCCCTCATGTAATTAAGCATCTACATAAATATTCTGATCCTACAACCACCAATAAAATGATGTCTATAAGAGATTTGTAGGGGGGGATTTGGGAAAAATATAAAAAAGAAAAAATTCTTATAAGGCATGAGAAGAAGAGGTTGTGAGAGGGGTATTTATGGTTTGATAAGCGGGGTGTTTTCATTATTTTATTCATTTTTTTATAATGACCATAAATAGTGGTGCTTTATGTGACTAAGTACAATATATGGTTCATGAGTGTTTGAACCAATTGGTTTGTTTCTCAGACATACATAATCTATGACTCAATAATTCATTTCTTTTTTAATTCCCGTAAATTACCGTATTTCCCTATTCACTAAAAAATAATCTATTTTTGAAAACATTATAAAAATTCATGATAATGATTTTTCAACATGTAAAATTAGAAAATGGGCTAAATTTGTGGAAAAATAATTATATATATATGCAGTATATTTTACGTTTTTTTATTAAAATCATCCATTATTATAAAAATATCGATGTTAAAATTATAATTTATTTACTAACACATGCAAATATTAATTAATGTTGTATAAAATTTTCTTATTATTATAAGAGTAAAATATATTAATTTATGCATCTACTTTGTTAAAATATTAATGCTTTTAAATAATTATAATTATATTTATTTGACTTGAAAATTACTAATAGTTATTTTATCATTTCTAAATCAACTATTTTCTTATATCACGACATAATTAAATAATATTTTTTTATAATATTATAGACTATTATTTATAAATTCATATTTGATGTTACTACTCTATTGGCAATATTACTATTAATAATGGTCAGGATAATATTCTAACAATCACATTACTATTCAAATGGTATATATTCATTAATTTCAAAAAATTACACTTATTTCATTTTTCAATTTTGAGAATAATGTTCTTGCTGGGATATCTATTTCATGTATATGTTTTATACTATATAAAATAACTATTATAATTTTAATTACACTGATAAGATTATAAGTCATTTTAGAAAATTAGAATTCATAAAAATAAATTTTTAAACATAAAAAAGTAACCTATAAAAAATCATGAAAATTACTAGAATTTTTATATTATGATAAATCCAATACATAATAATTCACATTTATTCCAAATAAAAAATATAATTTGGATTTAAAATGTAACTAATTCATATTGTATTATTTTATAAATATATATTATTTAGTATTAATAAAATCAACCATTTCAAAAAAATCTCAAAAATTTATCTTGATGTTAATATTGATAATTTCAATTATATAATTAAATTAATGTAGTTGAATTATTTTTATAAAAACATGTAATCGATTTTTAAATGATATTATTGAACAAATCTTTATGTATTATTTTGTTGTTTATCAAGAAAATAAAATAATAAAATAATATTTTTGGTGTTACAATAAGAAACTTTTAGAATATATCATGTTAATTAGAACTTTTTTAATATGTGGTAAATGTGGAAATTGGTTTATATGATACTATGAAAAAGTATGAGTTCATTTTAATCAATGGGGAAAAATAATTTGTCCCTAATGGTCCACTATTAATTCAATGTTTTATGTGTGGGAAGTACTTATTTTGTTGAAACTAGTTCCTTAGTATGAGGAAATAAGATAATAATCGATAAAAAACTTCATAGACCATGGAAAAATGTAAAATCATTTTAAAAACTAGTATTCATGTCGATAGTAAGGGTATGTTGTTCCATGTTTACATAATCATCAACCTGTATTTTCGAATGTCTTATATTGTATATGTTTTCACTAACCATTACAATTTGAATTAACAAACACCTACTGGTGTCCTTTTGGTGTCCATGTTACATGGATATTCTTCATTGTTAGTTGTTACTGTAGTCATGCATTTCTAATTATTCCATGATTGATATTTTTAATGTTATTTTCAAAATCAATTGTTTATCTCCCATAAGTAAGAAATGTATATATAATAAAACAATCACATTTCATATCAATCTGTGTTAGTCTTTTAACAAAAGGATGTTTTTTAATACTATAAAATAGGAAATTATTTATTGGGGGTATTAAAATAGAATAAATATTGACTGTTGGATAAAAAATATGGATAAAACTAATTATTAAGGATATGCATACTCTGTATAAAGATACATGTTTTTCTATTTTTTAGAATTTGATATCTCACAATATATTATGTATTTAGTTCTTTCTAATATTTTATTCATAATTAAATATTTCCATTTTTATGTGATAAATAAAATTTTTAGGATTCACTTTATTTGGTGTAGATAATAATTTTACACCACATGATTATTATTTTTACATATATGTATATATAATTACACAATGTTCAATAGGTGGCTTCACATTATACTCCTTACTAAAATACGCCAAAGAATATTTGATGAATTAAAATAAGAAAATTTAATTATAATTAAAATATATAGTAAATATAATGATATTAATTAATTAAATATTAAAATAAAATTTTATCAAGAATAGTAAATGTTCAAGAGCGAAATTCATTCAATATAAGAAACTTTTTAGAATATATTGAATTTTCATCTAAACCATAAATTTATAAATTGTAGATTATTAATTTTGAATATATATATATATATTTATTTATATTTTTCAAATTATTTCATAATTAAATATATATTAATGGTGTAAAGAAATACATTTAAAACATCATTATAAATTTATAAAATTTATCTAAGAACATTTATTATTTAAAGTGTTGTTTTTCTAAAAACCACTATTATGGGTCATATATTATAATTAATGTTAATTTCATCTAAATTATTTTTTTTATTTAATTTTAAGATTGTTAAATTATATTGTCTATTTTATATACAAATTTTTTTCATTTAAATAACTTTTTTACTATTTGTTGCTTCAAATAACTTTTAAGCCCAAGAATAGTCTTTTTTAAAAATTGGATGTTATTAATTACATGTGATAATGTTGAAAAATATATTTATTAAAAATAAAAATAATAATGATATTTTGGATTTCATATTTGGAATATTTATTTCCAAATTATTTTAAAAGGTAAATTTTTGTATAAAATATTAATAGTAAATTACTTAGCTAAAAATAAGTTACCATTCTAAAACCAAAAAAGATAAAAGTAAAAATTTAACGACAAGGGGAACTAAAATAATGTTTAATTTTTTTTTTGAAAATGAATTTTTGATGATAGAGCGACATTATAGTATCCCACAAACCATTATTTTCTATTTTAGGATCTCCAAACATGTCTAACAGGTGCACAATTTATATTTAGATATTTTAATTAAAAAAATCATTCATTCCACATATAAAAAAGGCATCTCATAGCCACATAATGTTCACTATTATAATTGTATTTAAAATTAATTATACACCAATTTCAATTTATTTATAATAATATTTATTTACATTTACCCTCTTCTAAACATATTTTTTTCATAAGACCTCAATTGTTTTAGAGACATCTATGGTAAAATCCAAGTCCATGAGAATTTATTTTCCCATAATCAGTTTATTTCAATCATATATTCCCATATATAATATAATATTTCCTATATAATTTCATAAGTGTTGAGAATATGCTGAATTGTTTGATTTTTTATAAAAATCATCTAACCCAATTTCCGGTTTCTTATTAATTTAAACAAAACCAGAAATTCATAATTGTGTGAACTACCACCTCCTTGAAGAGGTGCTTTCTTTGATTTCACCACAACCAATCCTTGATAGTTATAAATTACAATTTTGGTTATATATTTGAAACGTATAATATTATTATGATTTTAAGGAGAAAATTTCTAATCCCCCTTCTTTCCCTCTCATTCTGCACAAAATTAAATTGTTATTCTGTTGTTATATATACCACTTCCACCTTGATCTATGGTATCTCATTTTTTATAAAATTACAAAATAATTTATTAAAAAATATTTACATCTAAATAAAAAACAAACAATTATATAAATGATATCATTAATCATCTAGAAAATTAATAATAGTAAAAAATAAACCACATTCATATATGTACTCATTCATTAATTATGATATTTTCAATTATATGTCGGTATGACCATCTACATTAGAAATTTTATCTAATAATATCATGGATGAATATAAGAACTTCATTACTAATGATATAAGATATAGATAAATATCGAAATATTTTATTTTGGTTTTATAATGGTAACGTTAATTTTAAACTCCTTAATAAAGGTATCATCATTCTATTATTAAAAATATCTTAGGAAAACTTTTCACCATATTCATCTTTAGGATACGTGACTCCAAATATCGTTGAATATATCTATAAATTTATTATTTCACATAAAACCAAAATTATAGTACCATTAATGATTTGGTGGTGAGGAAATTTTATAGAAGAATTAATATCAATACATATCATAGAAAACTAGTTCAAAACGATCAACATTACCAAAACATGATATTGAATAATAGTCATAAATAACTAAAATAAATATTCATAATAATTGTAAATAATGTTTATAAATTTTAAAAGTTATGAATATTGTTATTAAATAGGTGTCCATGATTTATATTGTTTTTATATAATGCATTCAATTATTATTGTGGAAGGATAACTTTGATAAGCAGATCAAGAAAACTTCTTCCAAGATAAATAGTACCCTATGTTGCTAGATAACTTCATTACTGCGAGGAAGAAGAATGGGAAGATTGTATTTTGTATCAAATTATAGGATCTCAACTTCCATTATAAAATGGATGAATTTTCCCTTCCGATGATAGATATATTGATTGATGCCACTATTAGGTTTCATCCTCTCTTTTTAATGAATATTTATTCCAATTAAAATAAAATCTAGATGGCATCTTCAGATGAGAAGGATACATCCTTTAGAGTGCTATAAGAGACATTTTTCTATAACGTAATAAAATTTAGTCTAAATAATTTAGGGTAAAATTATCAATGGTCAATGAATCTCATCATCAAAAAAATATTGAGACAATAACAGAATTCTACATGGACATCATGGTTGTAAAATATCTCCTATATTAGCACCATCTCAGATATCATGACATTGTTTTAATATTCCTAATCTAGAAGCATTTTAAATGATCCCCTTAATATTTTCTATCAGAATTACCAAAGGGATGTTTCTTGGATTATTCATTACATCTTGAGGCATCAGTATGGACTCGAAGAAGATCAAGACCTTCATCTAGATGAAACCTCTGAGCAACCTTCATGACCTATCTAGCCTTCATGTGTGTTTATTCTTTCTATAATTCTTGGATTCCTATGAATATGAAAAAAATAATTTTGAGATCAAATGTATAGTAAGGGATGGTAAATAACTACCCACACAATTATTTTGAAATAAGTGGGTAAGGGTTAATTAAAATGTAATAGTAAATAACTGAACACACATTCCATTAAATTTATAAACTGATAATGAATATGGATCCATATATAATGTAGAAAAAAGGTATCATGGACTATAATAATAACTAAATTCACAAAAAAGTAATTTATTAATTAGTGGACTTTATTTTTCCAATTCACATGATACCTTTACCTTCGAGACTTATTCTGAAGATAGATAAAATTACATTGATTTGGAAAACCAATTTGTCATAGGAGACTACTGATTCATCATAGGGAATCAATTAGTCACTCCCCAAATTGTATAGTTCATGTCTAAATAATTATTCATATAGTGAAATATTAAACATAAATCGTAAAAAATTTACCTTATTAAATATCAGTATTGAATAAAATATATAGATTTATAAAAAATTCCCATGTTCATTAAATAAATTTCTAAGAGAACGCCATTTTTAAAAATGTTATATGGTTTTTGAAATAATGATATCCACTAAATGAGATTATATATTGTTAAAATTTAATGTATAATCCAAATGATCATAAGGGAGTTATTGTTTCATGGTAAAGTTAATAATCACAAAAGAAGGTGATATTTAAAAGATAAATTTTACCAATTGGTAAATTTCATGTCAGAATCCCGTGGATGAGATTATTTAGAGTGAAACATAAAATAACATGATGTATGATGGAATCATGATACTAAATGGAAAAGGGTAATTATATATACTACAATAAACTGAATTGGTTTATAAAAATAAATAAGTCTTCATAGTATGTAAATTTAAATGAAATATATTGCCTTGTGTTTTACTTCTGGTGAACATCCATTAAATTCAAATATAATGGTTTTATGATTTTAAATAACCTATACCATAACCATAATAATATTGATAATATTATATATTATATTCTTATAATATCTTATTAATTTTATGTTATAATTCATTCTTTATATTCACTATTTTGATTTTTAAATTCCATGGTTTTTTATTATGTTTGGATTTTTCATTTTCTCTTCTAATGTAAATCATGATTTCATAATTTTTAAAATATAAACCATGATTTAATTATCATATATATTGATTATATATGTATAAGGCCTCGGTCGTATACATTACTTAATCATGAATTAAATGAATAATTCACATAGAGGACCTTTTCAGGATTAGAGTTTTAGAGAATTAGGACATAACTATTACATCTCAAAGATTACAAAGTATACTCTTATACTAAGTTTCCATTAAATTAAAATTCTTAAAAAGAATCAAGTCTAGTTCCATGTTTTAGATCACATGTCTTTCCTTGATACCATCCTTGACCCTATTCATCTTTAAGTCCTATAGAAAGCATTTCAAAAGACATGGGATGAGTTTAAAAAGCCCAGAAAGGATGCAAAGAGAAGAAAAAATATTAGTTTTTAAAAACCACAAGTAAACCAATAATACTTTATTAAAGTAATACTTTTCACCATTATGAATTAGTAAAAAAAATCGTCACTGAATAAAAGATCATTACTTACCTCTTTTTTAACCAAAAGATTACAATAAAACCCATATAGATAACCTATAAAGGTAACTTGAGACATAAACATACTTAAATGGCATAACCATATGGTCGACTTCCACACATATCACTTAATGGAATAGCCATATGGCCGACTTCCATACCCAATGCATTGGAGGTTATAACATTACCACGCAACCTGGTATTCACAGCACCACCCGTCATATGGTTTATCACGTAACCACCCAAAAATTTCCAAGTACCATAATTACACATAAAATATAGAAAATATAAACATTTCAATAACAACATTTCATTTTCAATCACAATAAGTAATTCCAAGATATTGAATTAATCAATCCATTTTCGAAAATCATTTAAAAGATATTTATGATTCAAAGTGTCCCATACCACTTTGAAGATTTTAATGGAATTATAATTTTTAAAACATTAATGTCCATATAAATAAATACTAAAAACCATTTTGAAAACATGGACATTAAAGATAAACATTTAGAATAATAAATCTTAAAAACATTTAAAATGATATTTTTGTCAAAGAGTTTTTAACAAAATGAGAGACTCTTGAATACAAATAATTGTCGAATAACATTTAATCTGAACATTATAATATCATGATAATAAATGGATTCATGATATAATATTTCAAAGGACTGTATACACACCATATAAGAGTGACTTGGTGCATAACAACAATGAAGACTCAATGGAAATGTAAATTGAGATGAAATCCATTATAAAGATGGTATCCTTAAATTAAGGATAAATATATCACATAATTATGTGTGAGAAATATAAATACACCCAATATAAGTGGATATTATGTGTGAAACAATCATATTTCATTCACACATAATCTTGGAAAAACAAAACTAATGACATAGATATTTAATTCAATGAAATGAGATTGAGTTATGATTTCCCATACAAGTATGTAAGAATTTATCAATGAGATGATTATGTGTAGAAATAATATATACACACCAAGGTTTGTGGAAATTACAACATAGAGATTCCACACATAATCTTGGAATAATAAAATCAAGAAGTAGAGGTTTAACCCAAAGAATTTAAAGTGGGTTAAGAAGTTCCCTTACAGAAATCTGACAGCCTAACGGCATCACATTAAAATTCATAAAATGAGTTGATGAGAGAGAAAATGGTATCTCATAACTTGGTCATAAAATTTACATAAATTAGGATATATAAGAACATATCCCAACATAATAGTATGTGAATTAAAAGACATAACAAAATAAGTATTTTAAAAAGTGGAGGGTGAAAGGTCCCCTTACCGAGTTGGGTAACATTCAAAACGTACACCCCATGGAAGAAGGGTCATACATTGAAGATGTAAATACACATAAATGAAATTATACTACACAAAGAGTATATTAATTGGCAGTACATACACCACTCATAGGAAATAGTGGCAAACGTAGCATAAATGTCACGAGAATAAAAGTGAGATGAAAAATCCCTTACGAAAACTCGGAAGCCTAACAACGCAACTTAAAACATCCAAAAATGGATTTATGAGATCAAATAGGGTCTCTCATAATATGAACATAAATATTACTGTATGATTAATATACAAGAACACCCCCAAACATAAGAAAGATGATCTTAAAATAATTTACATAAAAGAGAGTACTTAAAAAGAATGAGAGAGGTTGGATCTGTTACCTCGTGTACGACATGACTCGATCATTCTTTAATCTCCTGAATAATAAAATTTGGTCAATTTATAATTTCTTAAGGACCTCCTTTAAATATTATTATTCATTTCATATAAC
Source organism: Viscum album (assembly GCA_963277665.1). Classification (NCBI taxonomy): domain Eukaryota; kingdom Viridiplantae; phylum Streptophyta; class Magnoliopsida; order Santalales; family Viscaceae; genus Viscum; species Viscum album. Next base: position 1,626,780,881 of record OY728125.1, read on the forward strand.
ATATTATAATGTTATAATAATTGGTTAATAATTTGAGTTTATATCAGACGTTTTTGTCGATGTTTGGTACTTGAGTCAAAAATGATCTTCTTTGAAAATGATTGCACATGTAGTAATTCATTTACAGAATAGTATTAATGATTAAAATATAATATATATATATCTAGTACATATTCATTTTGTAATATTCCATAACATTTGGAGAGAAAAAATGAAAAGCACCGTTCATGGAGACGGTAGGTCGTACGTACGCATGAACGCTAATTTCATCTTTTTTGTCATATTAATGGAATTAAAACTAAATGAGAGATATATATATTATAATTTCAGAATGATATCCATCATTTAGATTTAATATATTACATATATATCCATTATAAATATGTACTTATAATAGTACATAACATTTAGAGATAAGAAATGAAATGTACCGTTCATGGAGACGGTAAGTCGTACGTACGCATGAACACTACATTCATTTATTTGGAACATTAATTGAATTAAAACTAGATGAGATATATATATATATATATAATGATTACAGAATAATATATATTTTATTTAGATCACATAATTTCATCAATTTCATTCTTTATACATTCCATGTATTGCATGAATGGGTCACATCACTTGAGGGGGCGGTAGTCCACTCTTCCTCAATTGAAATTATCGAATTCACACAACATGAAAAGCATAAAGGTATGTATTAAATATAAAATATTGAAGAATAGAGAGGAAATAAATATAATATATATCATAAATAAATATAGTTCCATCATAATGGCCACCATGAGAGGTGGTATGAGAATATAGAACAATCATCATTTCGTGAGGCAGTAATTCTCCATCCACGGAAACAGTATATTCTTTAACCATTAGACGAAGGTGTGTGTAGGTGTAGCTCTAATACTTCTCATAAAAACATCCTAGTATATTTAAGATACTGTTTTTGTTACAAATGAAACGAATAAAAAGAGTTTAAGGGGTTGGAGAAGTAAAATAAAACATAAGAACACAGGATAAGACACTACCTTTAAAACGGGAAACTCTTTTTTATTTGAGATCAAAGGATTCCTTGGCAAGACTTCTGCCCAAATTGAGGCTTCTAAGAGTAAGAGAGGTTTGTGGAGAGACCAAATGGATAGGGGTTGGCCGATTCAAAGGCTTTAGAGGTGGGGGTAAGGTGGTAGAGGTGGGGGCCTTTTATAAGAGGAGAGGATGGGCACTCTTGGAAAGTTATAAAAGGTTACTTTATTATAAAATGCTTTTCGGATTTTAAAGGTCAAAAATTTTTATATTTCAAGGATATGGTGATCATAGTTCTAAATACACCCATACAATAGGTTTTTGACACGTTTAGGTCTTAGATTTTACATTACATTTTCATTTTATTTAAATTGTTAAATAATGAGGTAATCGTTGCATCATTATGGTGTCATAAATAATTTAATTTATTTAATATCTAAAAATTATAAAAAAAAATATCATGATTTAGGAAAAATTTTATATTTCTATTTAATATTTATAGTAAAAAATCTTACGTGTATAACAACATTTAAAAATTGTTTTTGTAAAACAAGTCATGTTTGTGACATTTTTTTAACTTTAAAAGAAACGTTATTAATGTCATTTTCCTAACAAATTGGCTCCACGAGGTCCCCAAGTTGACCCATGGATTTTATTAGTCTTCCATGAAACATCCAATAATGGTAGTACATGTGTCAATGTCATTTCATATTATTACAACATTATTTTTACCTTAAACTATACTAATTACCTCTAACCGCGATTAAAAACTTAAAAGTTACTATTCACCAAAAAAATATTTTAATCCCATTGAACCACATTTTACTTCCTAATGACAACCATGTATTTCCGATTTTTAATATTCAAGACACGGAGGTGGTAAATTTTCATTGAAACGAAAAATCAGTTTTTTAAGTACCACTTAGTGGTTTCACTATTCATCAAAAATTGATGTTTTTCAGAAAAAAACAAAAAATTCACCCTAAGCTATATTTGATATTCCTAATTCAAAAATGATATCTATTTTAAAAAATTCAAAACATATAATTTTCTTTAATTATTATAATAATTATTTCTTACTGTCAAAACAAATAGCGTGTTTTTATGAAACAAAAAGTATCAAAAGATTGACACTAGTCTAAGTCTAATTTCAAAGTGAAATTAATTCCAATGACCACTAGTGGATTAAATGATAAAAATATATTCTAATTTAACTTTAAAACCAACTCAAAAGATAATATAATCATATAAAAATTAGATTAAAAAGAGGTTTTGAATTAAAATACAACATTTTTTACTATTCATTAAAAAAATGAACTTTATCGAAAAAATACCAAATATTTACAGAAAGTAAATTTTGATGTCCAGATTATAAATAAAAATTTTATATTTTCAAATAGGACATATAAAAGTGTCAAAATTATATTTAAAAAGGGTTTTACATCAAAAGGCGGTTAATCGACCTTTTAATGAATATTAGAAGATTTATGCATAAAATTGGATTCTTTTGCATTGTACGCCTCTAAAATTTATTTGATAAAAGTTAAAATATTTTAAAATCATATATAATCATTTTGTAGTTAGTTCCGTTCATTCCCGTCATTACAAAGGATAGGTGTTAACTACCATTTAAAATAAAATTATTTTATTATTAGAGTGCAACGAAAGATTTCAAAGGAACTCGTTGTTGCGTATTGGGTAAGCCATCAAGCATAGTCTTCCCTTTAAATTAATATTAACATTTTATTCACAAATAGGGATATATATAAAAATTTCATATTCTTTATTTACTTGGGGTGTTACATCCTTCCCCCCTTTTGGGAATTACGTCCTCGCAATTTTAAAATTGTGCTCAAAATAATCATTGAAAGTCCTACATTGGAACAAGAGTCGTTAACCCAATCACTTTAAAAGAAAGAAACAGATGTACAGAGATCACCTGAGTTAACCCATACAACAATTCCATGTAGGAAAACATGGATATGGAAGAAAAGACAAAGGGTTATGTTCTGAGGGAGAGTGATAGTAAACATCTCTAGGAGAATGTTAACCACAAGAAAATCACAAACTTGTGATGGGTTAAACTGTATTCGATTCCCCAGTAGGAAAAGTTAACAGACAAAATTTTTGTTATAAGTTACTCTTCATTGAGTAATTTATTTTTTGAGCTTAACTAAATTATAATGAAACATACTTACATGTCATGTAGACATTCAACTTTTTCTAGATTCCTTAATCAAACTCATATTTTCACCGAAAGACGAATAATTAGGAAGAATTTTTCGCATTAAGAGAGCTATAATCAACTTCTAGATAATCACCTAATCCTAAAAAGAGAACAATATACTTCCCATGTATTTAGACCTTAACCAAAAATAAAACCAAAAAGGTTTGTATGAGATCCGATAATACCCAAAAAGGATAATCTTTTATAAAAAATCTATTCTTAATCTCCAAACTTTTTCCAACAAAACCCAAAGTTCAACGTGGACCATTCGATAAACAATTTTTCCATAAAATTATTCAATGTAAACCAAACTAAGATTGAATCCCCAATATTTGAAGGATTTAATCACATAGTCTTTTAAGTTAAAAATTAACACTTATCTCCAAATAACATCAGTTGATCTTAAAATCTCATATTGGAAAGTAATTAACCAAATCACATATCTTCCATGATAGGTTAACAATTTCCATAGATAACCCATAATCAACTTACTCTTAATTCATAAAATCATCTAACTAAAAAGAAAAATGCATACTAACCAGGGACTTCACATAGTCCAGTGGTTGGCGATAAATACCCGTCACACATTGGTCGTGGGTTCGATTTCCCACAGCTTTGTCCGACGCGACGGGTTGTCACATGGTCTGCGTGTTGTCCTTTTTCCAAAACAATATAATTCTTAAAACATTCCCCAATAAGAGAAAAAATCTTCAAAAATAACCATAAAAAAATATTAACCTCAATTTTACCTCATGGCTTTCATCTTCCATCATAACATATAGTAACCCATAATTACCTCAAAAGTAAGGATCCTATAAACCCTAGTGGTTAGCTTTATAATTATCACGTGAACATCCACATCGAGTTGGTTCTCTCATACAAGAGGCATTAGAGAACTGACCAAGGTTCAAGTGGTTGATCATGACTCCTGATAGTTGGTTTAGAATAACCACGAGATTTCTCATTGAATCTCCCATTTCATCCAGTCTCTTAATCCGAGAACCACCACAGTTTCATTCAAATCCATTGTCACTTTGGCGCCTGCTAGATCCATCCATTTTTTAAAACCAAAAATGTTAGTGTGAGTATATCAACAAAAACATCATGTACTAATGAGAAAGATAAACACTAAGATATACTTACTCATTCACTTTATCTAAAACTAGGACTCTTTCTGAAATCCTAACCATTATGTTAATGTCACTTATGCTTAGAGAATACCCTAACCTCTAATGTTATCTAAACTGACCTTTGATACCAACTATAAGGCCCCAGACTTAAACATTACTTAATCATGAATTAAATGAATAATTCACATAGATAATATTTTCAGGTTTATAGTTTTAGTGAATTAGGACGTAACTATTACAACTCAAAGATTACAAAGTATACCCGTCTACTAAGTTTCCATAAAATAAAAACTCTTAAAAAGAAACATGTCTATTTCAAGGTTTTTGATAGCATGTCTTTCCTTGATCCCATCATTGACCCTATTCATCTTTACGTCCTGTGGAAAACATTACAAAAAACATGGGATGAGCATAAAAATCCCAGTAAAGGATACACAAAGAATAAAAAATGTTTGTTTTTAAAAACAACAAGTAAACCAAGAATACTTTATCAAAGTAATATTTTTCACATTTATAAAGTATTAAAAAAAACTCTTCACTGAATAAAAGATCATTACTTACCACTTTTGTAACCATAATTTTACCATAAAACCCATATAGATAACATATAAAGGTATCTTGGGACATAAACATACTTAAATGGAATAACCATATGGTCGACTTCCACACATATCACTTAATGGAATATCCATACGGTCGACTTCCATACCCAATGCATTGGAGGTTATAACGTAACCACGAGTCCTGATATTCACGGCACCACCAGTCATATGGTTTATCAAGTAACCACCCGTAAAATGTCCAAGTACCATCATTACACATAAAATATTGAAAATATAAACATTTCAATAACAACATTTCATTTTCAATCACAATATGTAATTCCAAGATATTGAATTAATCAATCCATTTTCAATAATCATTTAAAATAGATTTTTGAATCAAAGTGTCCCATACCACTTTGAAGCTTTTGATGGAATTATAATTTTTTAAAAAATAATGTTCATATAAATAAATAGTGAACACCATTTTGAAAACATGGACATTAAAGATAAATATTTATAATAATGAATCTTTAAAATATTTAAAACGATATTTTTGTTAAATATTTTTTAACAAAATGAGTGACTCTTGAATACAAATAATTGCGGAATAACATTTAATCCGAACATTATAATATCATTAGAATAAAGGTATTCATGATATAATATTTCAATGGACATTATACACACCATATAAGAGTGAATTGGTGCATAACAACAATGAAGATTCAATGGAAATGTAAATTGAGATGAAATCCATTATAAAGATGGTATCCTTAAATTAAGGACATATCTATCACATAATTGTGTGTGAGAAATATAAATACACCTAATATAACTGGATATTAAGTGTGAAACAATCAGAGGTCATTCACACATAATCTTGGAAAAAAACCAATGACATATATATTTATCTCATTGAAATGAGATTGAGTTATGATTTCCCATACAAGTTCGTAATAATTTATCAATGAGATGATTATTTGAAGAAATACTCTATCCACAGAAAGTTATGTGGAAGTTACAACATAGATATTCCACACATAATATTGGCATAATAAAATCAAGAAGTAGAGGTTTAACCCAATGAATTGAAAGTGGGTTAAGATGTTCCCTTACAGAAATCAGACTGCCTAACGACGTCACATTAAAATTCAGAAAATGAGTTGATGAGAGATAAAATGGTATCTAATCACTTGGACATAAAATTTAAATAAATAAGGACATATAAGAACATATCCCAACATAATAGTATGTTAATTAAAAGACATAACAAAATAAGTCTTCTAAAAAGATGAAGGTGAAAGGTCCTCTTACTGAGTTGGGTAACTTTCGAAACGTACACCTGATGGAAGAAGGGTCATACATTGAAGATGTAAATACCCATAAATGAAACTATACTACACAAAGTGTATAATAATTGGCATTACATACACCATTCAAGGTAAATAGTGGAAAACATAGCATAAATGTCACGGGAATAAAAGTGAGATGAAAAATCCCTTAGGAAAACTCCGCAGCCTAACAACGCCACATAAAACTTCCAAAAATGGATTTATGATATAAAATAGGGTCTCTCATAATATTAACAGAATAAGTACAGTATGATTAATATAACATATCATCCCCAAACATAATAATTATGAGCTTAAAAGAAATGACATAAAAGAGAGTACTTAAAAAGAAAGAGACAGGTTGGATCCCTTACCTCCTGTCCGACATGACTCAATCATTCTTTAATCTCCTGAATAATAAAATTTGGTCAATTTATAATTGCATAAGGACCTCCTTTAAATATTATTATTCAGTTCATATCACATATTATGATGTTATAATAATTGGTTAATAATGCGAGTTCATATCAGATGTTTTTGTTGATGTTTGGTACATGAGTCAAAAATGAACTTGTTTGAAAATGATTTCCCATGTAGTAAATCATTTCCAGAATAGTATTAATAATTAAAATATTATATATATCAAGTATATATTCATTTATTACTATTCCATAACATTTGGAGATAAAAAATTAAAAGAACAGTTCATGGAGACGGTAGGTCGTACGTACGCATAAACGCTACTTTCATCTTTTTTTGTCATATTGATGGAATTAAAACTAAATGAGAGATATATATATTATAATTCCAGAATGGTATCCATCATTTGGATCTAATATATGACATATATATCCATTATATATATGTACTTATAATAGTACATAACATTTGGAGATAAGAAATGAAATGTACCGTTCATGGAGACGGTAAGCAGTACATACGCATGAACACTACTTTCATTCCATTGGAACATTAATGGAATTAAAACTAGATTAGAGATATATATATATATATATTAATTCCATAATGATATATATGATATATATATCACATAAGTTCATCAATTTCATTCTTTATACATTCCATGTATTGCATGAACGAGTCACATCACTTGAGGGGGCAGTAGTCTACACTTCCTCAATAGAAACTATCGTATTTTCACAACATGAAAAGCATAAAGGTATGTATTAAATATAAAATAAAGAAGCTTAGAGATAAAATAAATATAATATATATCATAAATAAATATTTTTCCATCATAATGGCCACCATGAGATGTGGTATGAGAAGATAGAACAATCATCGTTTCGTGAGGCAGTGATTCTCCATCCAGGGAAACAGTATGTTCTTTAACCATTAGACAAAGGTATGTGTAGGTGTAGATCTAATAATTCTCATAAAAACATCCTAGTATATTTAAGATACTGTTGTTATTACAAAAGAAAGGAATAAAAATAGTTTAGTGGGTTGGAGAAACAAAATAAAACATAAGAACACAAGAGAAGACACTACCTTTAAAACAGGTAACTCTTTTTGATTTGAGCTCAAAGGCTTCCTTGGGAATAATTCTGCCCAAAGAGAGGCTTCTATGAGTAAAATAGGGATGTGGAGAGACAAAATGGGCAGGGTTTGGCCAAGAAAAAGGATTTAGAGGTGTGTTTAAGGTGGTATAGGTGGGGGCCTTTTATAAGAGGAGAGGAGGGGCACTTTTGGAATGTTATAAAAGGTTACTTTATTATAAAATGATTTTCGGATTTTAAAGGTCCCAAAATTATATAATTAGAGGATAAGGTGATAGGAGTTCTAAATCCACCCATCCAATAGGTTTTTGACCTTTTTAGGTCTTAGAATTTACATTATCTTTTCATTTTATTTAAATAGTAAAATAATGAGGCAATCACTACATCATCATGGTGTCATAAATAATTTAATATATTTAATGTCTAAAAATAAAAAAAAATATCAGGATGTTGAAAATCTTTTTATATTTCTAATTAATATTTATAGTAAAAAATATGACTTTTATAACCCCACTTAAAAATTGTTTTAGTAAAACAACTCATGTTTGTGACATCTTTATTTTAACTTTAAATAAAAAGTTATTAATGTCATTATCCTACCAAAGTGGCTCCATGGGGTCCCCAAGTTGACCCATGGATTTTCTAGGTCGTCCAACACACATCCAATAAGGGTAGGACATGTGTCAAGGTCATTTAATATTATAAAAACATTATTTTTACCTTAAACTACACAAATTACCTCTAATCGCGATTAAAAACTTAAAAGTTACTATTCACTAGAAAATTATTTTAATCCCATTGAACCAAATTTTACTTCCTAATGACAACCATGTATGTCGGATTTTTGAAATTCAAGACACAGAGGTGGTAAAATTTCCTTTAAACGAAAACTCAGTTTTTTAAGTACCACTTAGTGGTTTCACTATTCATCAAAAATTGAAGTTTTTCAGAAAAATACCAAAACTTCACCCTAAGCTATATTTGATATTCCGAATTCAAAAAGGGTGTCTATTTTACAAAATTCAAAACATATAATTTTCATTAATTAATTTAATAATTAATTCTCGCTATCAAAACAAATAGCGTGTTTTTATGAAACAAAAAGTATCAAAAGATTGACACTTGTTTAAGTCCAATTTCAAAGTGAAATTAATTCCAATGACCACTATTGGATTAAATGGTAAAAATATATTCTAATTTCACTTTAAAACCAACTCAAAAGATTATCTAATCATATAAGAAAATATAATAAAAATAGGTTTTGAATTAAATGGCACATTTTTCACTATTCATTAAAAAATGACCTTTATCGGAAAAATACCAAATATTTGCAGAAAGTAAATTTTGATGTCCAGATTCTAAAGAAGGATTTTATTTTGTCAAATAGGAAATATAAAATTTTCAAATGAATATTTAAAAAGGGTTCTCCATCAAAAGGTGGTTAATCGACATTTTAAAGAATATTAGAAGATTTATGCTTAAAATTGGATTCATTTTCATTTTACGCCTCAAAATTTAATTGGATAAAAGTAAAAATATTTGAAAATCATATATAATCATTTTTTAGTTTGTTCCATTCATTCCCGTCATTAGAATAGCTAGGTGTTAACTACCATTTAAAATAAAATTATTTTATTATTAGACTGCAACGAAAGATTTCAAAGGAACTTGTTGTTGCGTATTGGGTAAGCCATCAAGCATAATGTTACCTTAAAATTAATATTAATATTTTATTCAAAAATATGGATAAATATAAAAATTTTATATTCTTTATTTACCTGGGGTGTTACATCCTTCCCCCCCTTTTGTAATTCGTTCCTCACAATTTTAAAATTGGGCTCGAAAACATCATTGAAAGTCCCACATCGGAATAAGAGTCGGTAAAACAATCACTTTAAAATAAAGAAAGAGAAGTACAGAGGTCACCTGAGTTAACCCATACTAGGATTACATGTAGGAAAACATGAATATGGAAGAAAAAACAATGGGTCATGTTTTGAGGGAGAGTGATAGTAAACATGTCTTGGAGAAAGTTAACCACAATAAAATCACAAACTTGTGATGGGTTAAATGGTATTTGATTACCCTGTATGAGAAGTTAAAAAACAACATTTTTGGTTTACGTTACTCTTAATTGAGGAATTTATTTTTAGAGCATAACTAAATCACAATGAAACATACTTACTTGTCACGTAGACTTTTAACTTTTACTAGATTCCTTAATCAAACTCATATTTCATATGAAAGACGGGTATTTAGGAATATTTGTTCTCATTAAGAGAGCTATATTCAACTTATAGAGAATCACCTAATCCTCAAAAGAGAACTATATACTTCCAATGTATTTAGACCTTCACCAAAACTAAAACCAAAAAGGTTAGTATGAGATCAGATAATACCCAAAAATAATAATGCTTTATAAAAAGAAATCTATTTTTAATCTCCAAAAAATTTCCAACAAAAGCCAAAGTTCAACGAGGACCATTGGATAAACAATTTGTCTATAAAATTATTCAATGTAAACCAAACTTAAATTGAACCCCAAATATTTGATGGATTTAATCACAAGGTCTTACAAGGTACAAATTAACACTTATCTCCAAATAACATCAGTTGTTCTTAAAATCTCATATTGAAAATTAATTATCCTAATCACATATCCTCCATATTAGGTTAATAATTTCAATAGATAACCCATAATCGACTTAATCTTAATTCATAAAATAATCTAACTAAAAAGAATAAGTCATACTACCCAGGGACTTCATGTAGTCTAGTGGTAGGTGATAAATACCAGTCCCAATTTGGTTGTGGGTTCGATTTTACACAGCTTTGTCCGACGCGACGGGTTGTCACACGGTCTGCGTGTTGTCATTTTTACAAAACTATTTCATTCTTAAAGCATTCCCCAATAAGAGATAAAATCTTCAAAAATAACCATAACATAATTTAACCTCAATTTTACCTCATGCATTTCATCTTCCCTCGTAACATATAGTAACCCATAATTACCTCAAAAGTAAGGATCATATAAACCGTAGTGCCTACCTTTATAATTATCACATGAACTTCAACATCGAGTTGGTTCTCTCGTACAAGAGGAATTAGAGAACTCACCAAGGTTCAACAGGTTGATCATGACTCCTGATATTTGGTTTAGAATAACCATGAGATTTCTCATTGAATCCCCCATTTCATATAGTCTCTTAATCAGAGAACCACCACAGTTTCATTCAAATCCATTATCACTTTGGCGCCTGCTAGGTCCATCCATTTACTAAAACCAAAACTGTTAGTGTGAGTATATCAACAAAACCATCATGTATTAATGAGGAAGATAAACACTGAGATATACTTACTCATTCACTCTATCTAAAACTAGGACTCTTTCTGAAATCCTAACCATTATGGTAATGTCACTTATGCTTAGAGAATACCCTAACCTCTAAAGTTATCTAAACTGACCTTTGATACCAACTATAAGGCCCCAGTCTTAAACATTACTTAATCATGAATTAAATGAATAATTCACATAGAGGATCTTTTCAGGTTTAGAGTTATAGACAATTAGGACATAACTATTACATCTCAAATATTACAATGTATACTCTTCTACTAAGTTTCCATAAAATAAAATCTCTTAAAAATAAACATGTATAGTTCAATGTTTTAGATAGCGTGTCTTTCCATGATCCCTACATGACCCTATTCGTCTTTAAGTCCTATGGAAAAAATTTCAAAAAACTTGGGATGAGCATAAAAAGCCCAGTAAAGGATACACAAAGAATAAAAACTGTTAGTTTTTTAAAACAACAAGTAACCCAAGAATATTTTATCAAATTAATACTTTTCACCTTTATGAAGTAGTAAAAAAAACTCTTCAATGAATAAAATATCATTACTTTCCACTTTTGTAACCAAACGTTTACCATAAAACCCATCTAGATAAAATATAAAGGTAACTTGGGACATAAACATACTTAAATGTAATAACCATACGGTCGACTTCCACACATATCACTTAATGGAATAGCCATAATGCTGACTTCCATACCCAATGCATTGGAGGTTATAACGTAACCACCCGTCTTGGTATTCACGGCACCACCCGTCATATGGTTTATCACGTAACCACCCGTAAAATGTCCAAGTACCATCATTAGACATAAAATATTGAAAATATAAACATTTAAATAACAACATTTCGTTTTCAATCACAATAAGTAGTTTCAAGATATTGAATTAATCAATCCATTTTGAAAAATCATTTAAAAGAGATTTTTGAATCAAAGTGTCACATACTACTTTGAAGCTTATAATGGAATTATAATTTTAAAAAAATTAATATCCATAAAAATAAATAATGAAAACCATTTTAAAGACATGGACATTAAAGATAAACATTTAAAATAATGGATCTTTAAAACATTTAAAATGATATTTTTGTTAAAGAGTTTTTAAAAAAATGAGAGACTCTTGAATACAAATAATTGTAGAATAAAATTTAACCTGAAAGTTATAATATAATGAGAATAAAGGGATTCATTATATAATATGTCAAATGAAAATATACACACCATATAATAGTGAATTGGTACATAACAACAATGATGTCTCAATGGAAATGTAAATTTAGATGAAATCCATTATAAAGATGGTATCCTAAAATTAAGGATAAATCTATCACATAATTATGTATGAGAAATATAAATACACCAAATATAAGTGGATATTATGTGTGAAACAATCAGAGTTCATTCACATATAATCTTGGAAAAACAAAACCAATGACATGAAAATTTTACTCAATGAAATGAGATTGAGTTATGATTTCCCATACAAGTTCGTAAGAATTTATCAATGAGATGATTATGTGTATAAATACTATATCCACACAAAGGTTTGTGGAAATTACTACATAGAGATTCCACACATAATCTTGGCATAATAAAATCAAGAAGTAGTGGTTTAACCCAAAGAATTAAAACCGGGTTAAGAAGTTCCCTTACAGAAATCCGACAGCCTAACGACGTCACTTTAAAATTCAGAAAATGAGTTGATGAGAGAGAAAATGGAATCTCATCACTTGGACATAAAATTTACATAAATAAGGATATATAAGAACATATCCCAACATAACAGTATGTGAATTAAAATACATAACAAAAGAAGTCTTTTACAAAGAGGAGGGTGAAAGGTCCCCTTACCGAGTTGGGAAACATTCGAAACGTACACCCCATGGAAGAAGGGTCATACATTGAAGAAGTAAATACCCATAAATGAAATTATACTACACAAAGTGTATAATAATCGTAATTACATACACTAATAAAAGGAAATAGTGGCAAACATTGCATAAATGTCACGAGAATAAAGTGAGATGAAAAATCCCTTACGAAAAATCGGCAGCCTAACGGCACCACCTAAAACTTCCAAAAATGGATTTATTAGATCAAATAGGGTCTCTCGTAATATTAAAATAAAATTTAAAGTATGATAAATATAAAATAACATCCCAAAACATAATACTGATGAGCTTAATAGAAATTACATAAAAGAGAGTACTTAAAAAAGAAAGATAGAGGTTGGATCTCTTACCTCGTCTCCGACATGACTCGATCGTTCTTTAATCTCCTGAATAATAAAATTTGGTCAATTTATAATTTCATATGAAACTCCTTTAAATATTATTATTCAGTTCATATCACATATTATAATGTTATAATAATTGGTTAATAATGTGAGTTCATATTAGACGTTTTAGTCGATGTTTGGTACAGGAGTCAAAAATGAACTTGTTTGAAAATGATTTCCCATGTAGTAAATCATTTCCAAAATAGTATTAATGATTAAAATATAATATATATATATATATAGTAAATATTCATTTTTTACTATTCCATAACATTTGGTGATAAAAAATGAAAAGCACCGTTCATGGAGATGGTAGGCCATGAGTACACATGAACGCTACTTTCATCTTTTTTTGTCATATTAATGGAATTAAAACTAAATGAGAGATATATATATTACAATTCCATAATGATATACATCATTTAGATGTAATATATGACATATATATCCATTATATATATGTACTTATAATATTACATAACATTTGGAGATATGAAATGAAATGTACCGTTCATGGAGACGGTAAGCCGTACGTACGCATGAACGCTACTTTCATTTCTTTGGCACATTAATGAAATTAAAAATAGATGAGAGATATATATATTTTATAATTCCAGTATAATATATATGTTATATAGATCACATAATTTCATCAATTTCTTCTTTATACATTCCATGTACTTAATTAATGAGTCACATCACTTGAGGGGGCGGTAGTCCACACTTCCTCAATTGAAATTATTGAAATTTCACAACAAGAAAAGCATAAAGGTATGTATTAGATATAAAATAAATAAGCATAGAGGGAAATAAATATAATATATATCAGAAATAAATATATTTCCATCATAATGTCCACCATGAGAGGTGGTATGACAAGATAGAACAATCATCGTTTCGTGAGGCAGTAATTCGCCATCCACAAAAACTGTATTTTCTTTAACCATTATATGAAGGTGTGTGTAGGTGTAGCTATAATCCTTCTCATAAAAACATCCTAGTATATTTAAGATACTATTTTTGTTACAAAAGAAAGGAATAAAAAGAGTTTATGGGGTTGAAGAAGCAAAATGAAAGATAAGAACACAAGATAAGACACTACCTTTAAAACGGGTAACTCTTTTTGATTTGAGCTCAAAGGCTTCCTCGGGAATACTGCTTCCCAAATTAAGTCTTATTAGAGTAATATAGAGATGTAGAGAGAGAAAATGGGTAGTGGTTGGCCGATCCAAAGGATTTAGAGGTGTCGGTAAGGTGGTAGAGGTGTGTGACTTTTATAAGAGGAGAGGAGGGGAACTCTTGGAAAGTTAGAAAAGGATACTTTATTATAAAATGATTTTCGAATTTTAAAGGTCCCAAAATTATATATTTCTAGGATAAGGTGATAAGAGTTTTAAATCCACCCATCCAATAGGTTTTTTACATGTTTTGGTCTTAGATTTTACATTATCTTCTCATTTTATTTAAATCGTTAAATAATGAGGTAATCGTTGCATCATCATGGTGTCATAAATAATTTAATTTATTTAATGTCAAAAAACTATAAAAAATATCATGATGTAGGAAATATTTTTATCTTTATAATTAATATTAATAGTCAAAAACATGACTTGTATAACCCCATTTAAATATTGTTTTTGTAAAACAACTCATGTTTGTGACATTTTTATTTTAACATTAAATAAAAAGTTATTAATATCATTTTCCTACCAAAGTGGCTCCATGGGGTCCCCACATTGACCCATGGATTTTTTTGGTCGGCCATGACAAATACAATAAGGGTATAACATGTTTCAAGGTCATTTAATATTATTACAACATTATTTTTACCTTAAACTACACTAATTACCTCTAATCGTGATAAAAAACATAAAATTTACTATTCATCAAAAAATTATTTTAATCCCATTGAACAACATTTTCCTTCCTAATGACAATCATGTATGTTAGATTTTTAAAATTCAAGACCCAGAGGTGGTAAAATTTCATTTAAATGAAAAATGAGTTTTTTAAGTACCACTTAGTGGTTTCACTATTCATCAAAAATTAATGTTTTTCAGAAAAATACCAAAAAATCACCCTAAGCTATATTTGATATTCTGAATTAAAAAATTATTTCTATTTTTAAAAATTAAAAACATATAAGTTGCATTAATTATTTTAATAATTAATTCCCACTGTCAAAACAAATAGTGTGTTTTTATGAAACAAAAAGTATCAAAAGATTGACACTAGTTTAAGTCCAATTTCAAAGTGAAATTAATTCAAATGACCACTATTGGATTAAATGAAAAAATATATTCTAATTTCACTTTAAAACCAATTAAAAGGATAATATAATCATATAGAAATATACATTTAAAAGAGGTTTTGAATTAAAATATGACATTTTAACTATTCATTAAAAAATGAACTTTATCAGAAAAATAGCAAATATTTGCACAAAGTAAATTTTGATGTCCATATTCTAAATAAAGATTTTATTTTGTCAAATAGGACATGTAAAATTGTCAAATGTACATTTAAAAAGGGTTATCCATCAAAAGGCGGTTAATCGACCTTTTAAAGAATATTAGAAGATTTATGCTTAAAATTGGATTCATTGGCATTTTATGCCTCTAAATTTTATTGGATAAAAGTAAAAATATTTGAAAATCATATATAATCATTTTGTAGTTAGTTCCATTCATTCCCGTCATTTCAACTTCTAGGTGTTAACTATCATTTAAAATAAAATTATTTTATTATTAGAGTGCAACGAAAGATTTCAAAGGAACTCGTTGTTGCGTATTGGGTAAGCCATCAAGCATAGCATTCCATTTAAATTAATATTAAAATTTTATTCACAAATAGGGATAAATATAAAAATTTCATATTCTTTATTTACCTGGGGTGTTACATCCTTCCCCCCCTTTGGGAGTTGTGCCCTCTCAATTTTAAAATTGGGCTCGAAAACATCACGGAAAGTCCCACATCGGAACAAGAGTCAGTAAAACAATCACTTTAAAAGAAATAAAAATAAGTAAAGAGGTCACTCAAGTTAACCCATACTAGGATTACATGTAGGAAAACATAGATATGGAAGAAAAAACAAATGGTTATGTTCTGAGGGAGAGTGATAGTAAACATGTCTAGGAGAAAGTTAACCACAAGAAAATCACAAACTTGTGATGGGTTAAACGGTATTCGATTCCCCAGTAGGAAAAGTTAACAGAAAACATTTTTGTTTTAAGTTACTCTTAATTGAGGAATTTATTTTTTTAGCTTAACTAAATCATAATGAAACATACTTACTTATCAGGAAGACTTTCAACTTTTACTAGATTCCTTAATCAAACTCATATTTTCTCCGAAAGATGAGTATTTAGGAAGACTTTTTCGCATTAAGAGATCTATAATCAACTTCTAGAGAATAACCTAATCCTAAAAAGAGAAATATATACTTCCCATGTCTTTAGAACTTATCTAAAAATAAAACCAAAAAAGTTATTATGAGATCAGATAATACCCAATAAGGATAATCCTTTATAAAAAAACTATTCTAAATCTCCAAAATTTTTCCAAAAAAACCAAAAGTTCAAAAAGGACCATTAGATAAACAATTTGTCCATAAAATTATTCAATGTAAACCAAACTATGACTGAAACCCAAATATTTAAGGATTTAATCACATAGTCTTCTAATGTACAAATTAACACTTATCTCTAAATAACATCAGTTTCTCTTAGAATCTCATATTGAAAAGTAATTAACCTAATCACATATCCTCCATGATAGGTTAATAATTTCCATATATAACCCATAATAATCTTTCTCTTAGTTCATAAAATCATCTAACTAAAAAGAATAATTTATACTAATCAGGGACTTCACGTAGTCGAGTGGTAGGTGATAAATACCAGTCGCACTTTAGTTGTGGGTTCGATTTCCCACAGTTTTGTCCATAGAGACAGGCTGTCACACAGTCTGCGTGTTGTCCTTTTTCCAAAACTATAAAATTCGTAAAACATTCCCCAATAAGAGATAAAATCTTCAATAATAACCATAACATAATTTAACCTCTATATTACCTCATGCCTTTCATATTCCATCATAACATATAGTAACCCATAATTACTTCAAAAGTAAGGATCATAGAAACCCTAGTGGTTACCATTATAATTATCACATGAACTTCCCCAACGAGTTGGTTCTCTTGTGCAAGAGGCATTACAGAACTCATCAAGGTTCAAGTGATTGATCATGACTCCTGATAGTTGGTTTAGAATAACCATGAGATTTATTATTGAATCCACCATTTCATCTAGTCTCTTTATCAGAGAACCACCACAGTTTCATTCAAATCTATTGTCACTTTGGCGCCTACTAGATCCATCCATTTACTAAAACCAAAAATGTCAGTGTGAGTATATCAACAAAATCATCATGTACTAATGAGGAAGATAAACACTAATATATACTTACTCATTCACTTTATCTAAAACTAGGACTCTTTCTGAAATCTTAACCATTATGGTAATGTCACTTATTCATAGGGAATACCCTAACCTCCAAAATTATCTAAACCGACCTTTGATACCAACTATACGGCCCCGGCCTTAAACATTACTTAGTCATGAATTAAATGAATAATTCACATAGAGGATATTTTTAGGTTTAGAGTTATAAATAATTAGGACATAACAATTACCTCTCAAAGATTATAAAGTATACTCTTCTACTATGTTTCCATAAAATAAAAACTCTTAAAAAGAAACATGACTAGTTCAATGTTTTAGATATCATGTCTTTCCTTAATCCCATCCTTGACCCTATTCATCTTTATGTCTTGTGGAAAATTATTCAAAAAACTTGGGATGAGCATAAAAATTCAAGAAAAGGATACAAAAATAATAAAAACGGTTAGTTTTTAAAAACAACAAGTCAACTAAGAATACATTATCAAAGTAATACTTTTCACCTTTATGATGTAGTAAAAAAACTCTTCACTGAATAAAAGATCTTTACATACCCCTATTGTAACCAAATGTTTACCATAAAACCCATATAGATAACATATAAAGGTAACTTGGGACATAAAAATATTTAAATGGAATAACCATACGGTCGACATCCACACATATCACTTAATGAAATAGCCATACTGCCGACTTCCATACCCAATCCATTGGAGGTTATAACATAACCACCTGTCCTGGTATTCATGGCACCACCCGTCATACGGTTTATCACATAACCACCCGTAAAATTTCCAATTACCATCATTACACATAAAATATTGAAAATATAATCATTTCAATAACAACATTTCATTTTTAATCACAATAAGTAATTCCAAGATATTGAATTAATCAATCCATTTTCAAAAATAATTTAAAAGGGATTTCTGAATCAAATTGTCCCATACCACTTTGAATATTTTAATGGAATTATAATTTAAAAAAAATTATTGACCATATAAATAAATACTGAAAACCATTTTGAAAACATGTACATTAAACATAAAGATTTAGAATAATTAATCTTTAAAACATTTAAAATGATATTTTTGTGAAAGAGTTTTTAACAAAATGAGAGACCCTTGAATATAAATAATTACAGAATAACATTTAATCCGAAATTTATAATATCATGAGAATAAATGGATTCATGATATAATTTGTCAAAGGACAGTATACACACCATATAAGAGTGAATTTGTGCATAACAACAAAAAAGTCTCAATGGAAATGTATATTGAGTGGAAATCCATTATAAAGATGGTATCCTTAAATTAAGGGAAAATCTATCACATAATTATGTGTGAGAAATATAAACACACCCAATATTAGTGGATATTAAGTGTGAAACAATCAGAGGTCATTCACACATAATCTCGGAAAAAACCACTAACATAGATATTTAACTCAATGAAATGAGATTGAGTTATGATTTCCCATACAAGTTCGTGAGAATTTATCAATGAGATGATTATGTGTAGAAATACTATATCCACACAATGGTTTTTGGAAATTACAACATAGATATTCCACACATAATATTGGCATAATAAAATCAAGAAGTAGAGGTTTAACCCAAAGAATTGAAAGTTGGTTGAGAAGTTCCCTTAGAGAAATCTGACAGCCTAACGGCGTCACTTTAAAATTCTGAAAATGAGTTGATGAGAGAGAAAATGGTATCTCATTACTTGGACATAAAATTTACATAAATAAGGATATATAAGAACATATCCCAACATAATATTATGTGAATTAAAATACATAAAAAATAAGTCTTTTAAATAGAGGAGGGTGAAAGGTCCCCATACCGAGTTCGGTAACTTTCAAAACGTACACCCCATGGAAGAAGGGTCATACATTGAAAGTGTAAATACCCATAAATTATATTATACTACACAAAGTGTATAATAATTTTATGTACATACACCACTCAAAGGAAATAGTGGAAAACGTAGGATAAATGTCACGGGATTAAAAGTGAGATGAAAAATCCCTTACAAAAACTCGGCAGCCTAACGGCGCCACTTAAAACATCCAAAAATGGATTTATGAGATCAAATAGGGTCTCTCATAATATGAACATAAAATGTACCTTATGAGGAATCTAAAATAAAATCCCCAAACATAATAAATATGAGCTTAAAAAATGACATAAAAGAGAGTACTTAAAAAGAAAGAGAGAGGTTTGATCCCTTACCTCATGTCCGATATGACTCGATCGTTCTTTAATATCCTAAATAATAAAATTTGTTCAATTTATAATTTCTTAATAACCTCATTCCAATATTATTATTCAGTTCATATCACATATTATAATGTTATAATAATTGGTTAATAATGTGAGTTCATATCAGACGTTTTTGTCGATGTTTGGTACATGAGTCAAAAATGAACTTGTTTGAAAATGATTTCCAATGTAGTAAATCATTTACAGAATTGTATTAATGATTAAAATATCACATATATCCATTAAATATTCATTTTTTACTATTCCATAACATTTGGAGATAAAAAATAAAAATCATCGTTCATGGAGACGGTAGGCCGTACGTACGCATGAACGCTACTTTCATCTTTTTTTATCATATTAATGAAATTAAAACTAAATGAGAGATATATATATTATAGTTACATAATTATATCCATCAATTATTTTTAATATATTACATATATATCCATTATATATATGTACTTTTAATAGTACATAACATTTGTAGATAAGAAATGAAATGTACCGTTCATGGAGACGGTAAGTCGTACGTACGCATGAATGCTACTTTCATTTCTTTGGCAAATTAATGGAATTAAAACTAGATGACATATATATAAATATAATTCCAGTATAATATATTTTCTATATAGATCACATATTTTCATCAATTTCATTCTTTATACATTCCATGTATTGCATGAATGAGTCACAACACTTGAGGTAGTAATTCACCATCCATGGAAACAGTATGTTCTTTAACCATTAGATGAAGGTGTCTGTAGGTGTAGCTCTAATACTTCTCATAATAACATACTAGTATATTTACAATACTGGTTTTGTTACAAAAGAAAGTAATAAAAAGTGTTTAGGGGGTTGTAGAAGCAAAATAAAACATAAGAACACAAGAGAAGACACTACCTTTAAAACGGGTAACTCTTTTTTATTTGAGCTCAAAGTCTTCCTTGGGAATACTTCTGCCCAATGTGAGGATTATAGGAGTAATATAGGGATGTGGAGAGACAAAATGGGCAGGGTTTGGCCGAGACAAAGGCTTTAGTGGTGTGGGTAAGGTGGTAGAAGTGGGGGCCCTTTATAAGAGGAGAGGAGGGGCACTCTTGGAAAGTTATAAAAGGTTACTTTATTATAAAATGATTTTCGATTTCTAAAGGTCCCAAAATTATATATATCGACTATAAGGTGATAAGAGTTCTAAATCCACCCATCCAATAGGTTTTTGACATGTTTAGGTCTTAGATTTTACATTATCTTTTCATTTTATTTAAATCATTAAATAATGAGGTAATCAGTGCATCATCATGGTGTCATAAATCATTTTATTTATTTAATGTCTAAAAATTATAAAAAATTATCATGATGTAGGAAATATTTTTATATATTTAATTAATATTTATAGTAAAAAATATGACTTCTATAACCCCATTTAAAAAATTTTTTAGTAAAACAACTCATGTTTGGGACATTTTTATTTTAACATTAAATAAAAAGTTATTAATGTCATTTTCCAACCAAAGTGGCTTCATGGGGTCCCCATGTTGACCCATGCAATGTCTTTGTTGGGAATGGCACATAAAATAAGGGTAGGACATGTGTCGAGGTCATTTCATATTATTAAAACATTATTTTTACCTTAAACTACACTAATTACCTCTAAACGCGATTACAAACTTAAAAGTTACTATTCACCAAAAAATTATTTTAATCCCATTGAACCACATTTTACTTTATAATGACAAACATGTATGTTGGAGTTTTTAAATTCAAGACACAGAGGTGGGAAAATTTCATTTAAACAATAAATCAGTTTTTTATGTACCAATTAGTGGTTTCACTATTCAACAACAATTGATGTTTTCCAGAAAAACACCAAAAATTCACCCTAAGCTATATTTGATAATACGAATTCAAAAATGATGTCTATTTTACAAAATTAAACACATATAATTTTCATTAATTAATTTCATAATTAATTCCCACTGTCAAAACAAATAGCATGTTTTTATGAAACAAAAAGTATCAATAGATTGGCACTAGTTTAAGACCAATTTCAAAGTGAAATTAATTCCAATGACCACTATTGGATTAAATGGTAAAAATATATTCTAATTTAACTTTAAAACCAATTCAAAAATTAAATATAATCATATCAAAATAGATTAAAATGAGGTTTTAAATTAAAATACAACATGTTTCACTATTCATTAAAAAATGAACTTTATCGGAAAATACCAAAAATTTACACAAAGTAAATTTTGATGTCCAGATTATAAAGAAGGATTTTATTTTGTAAAATAGGAAATATAAAATTTTCAAAAGTATATTTTAAAAGGTTTCTCCATCAAAAGGATGTTAATCTACCTTTTAAAGAATATTAGAAGATTTATGCTTAAAATTGGATTCATTTGAATTTTACGCCTCTAAAATTTATTGGATAAGAGTAAAAATATTTGACAAACATATATAATCATTTTTTTGTTAGTTCCATTCATTCCCATCATTACAACGGCTAGGTGTTAACTACCATTTAAAATAAAATTATTTAATTATTAGAGTGCAACGTAAGATATCAAAGGAAATCGTTATTGCGTATTAGGTAATCCATAAAGCATAGCGTTCCCTTTAAAATAATATTAACATTTTATTCACAAATAGGGATAAATATAAAAATGTAATATTCTTTATTTACCTGGGCTGTTACAATATTTATTTATAATAATCCACAATATTTTGAGATAGGAAATGAAATTCACCGTTGATGGAGATGGTTGGTCGTACCTACGCATGAACAGTACATATTTTTTATTATTTTATTTTAAAAAATGAAATGTAAATGATATACATGTATATTATAATCATAGTATAATATTTGTTCTATATATTTAACATATGTTTATTAAAACATTCTTAATAAATTATATGTAATTTTTGAATTAATCTCATTGGTTTGAGGAGGCGGCAGTCCATGCGAATACAAACGATGTTATCATATTCCATCGATAAGTAAGTCATGAATGCATGGTTACATAAGAAGTTATAAAAGCATAAATACGTCATAAATATCATATTTTTTACATATAAAATATAAATCCATAAGTTTTACAACCTTTAAATGTGATAAATTAAATAATTGTTGACATCAATTTGTTAGGTGTTTGCCCGCCTTACACACAAACAATGGTTATGTATACTATTTGATGGATGTCTCCGAAATTATTGGCTGAAATATTATCATAAAAATATCAATATTTTTATGATACTGAGGGTATTATGTATTCATGTTATAAAAATAATTAATTTGGTGGAGTAATAAACGATATAAAAGTGATCATTGAAGAGTGTTACTTCTTATTTTGGAAAGTCCTTTTGGTTTACAACAAAAGTCTTGAATATATTAATTTATAAAAAATTTAATGATACTATGAGGATGAGAGTTAATTATGGATGTTATTTGGGAAGGTTTTTGAAGATCTAGACGACTTTATAGGAGTGAATATGTGGGATGAGAGTGTGCCTTTTTATAGTGGGGGAGTAGTGACATTTTTGTAAATTTATAAAAGTGGGAATTTCACCCACATTTTATCCATTTTGTGTGACTCCAATTATAAAAACAATTGATAAAAGGTATTATATTGTCTATATATTTCCATATAATAGGTTTTTAAAACGTTGCTATTTCATTTTACACTTATGATTATTGTTTATTGCCTTGTTAAGATTAATTTTACCATATTCGATGTAATTAATTTTAATTACATTAACTAAAATTTTGGGTCAAATTATATGTTGAACTTATTTGGAATTCTAAATTATTATAATTCTAAATATGGGAAAATTTTTTCCAATTTCCAACCATATATGTGGGATAACTTATTTTAAAATTTAGCATGTAGATGAGATGACAATGTGTTTTTTTGGAGAATTAATTTTCAAAATAATAAATTATTTCTATTCATATTTTTAATGTGATATTGATTCCAATGACCTTTATTTGATTAATTTATGTATAATTTATATAATTTTTCTTATGAAATTTAAATATAATTTAACTTATAAATTTTTGATATGAAAAATATGTTTTCAACTAAAATCTAGTATTTTTCAATATTCATCAAAAAATGAAACATCCCAGAAATATAACAAAATTTTACACTATGAAAAAAAATTCATTTATCTTTCAAAAATAATGATTTTTGGAAAAAAAAAATTATAAATGTGGGAGAACTTGGTTTCAAAACTAGTGCACCATTACAATGTAGCAAAACTGCCTTTAAAAAAATATCTGGTTTTCCATAAAATTGGGTTTATTATTATATTTTTCCTAATGAATATATTCGATGAATGTAAAAAATATTTTACTGCACATATAGTATAGTGATTTCATTATCATCATTAAATAATAGTAATTAATTTAATCTATCTGGATCTATTAACCTTTTGAGAAAAAATTATAACATTTATATTTAATTGGTTTATATATCCATTTTTATTTAATTGGTGGCCAATGAATCAATTTTTTATTTATGTAAACCATATATTATTTTAATTAAGGTAACATTATTCATATCCACTAATTTAATAGATTGGACGTATCTTATTATAAATAATACTAATATTTGAATATTATATTGTTTCTCGGTAAAAATCGATCTTACATAAAACACAAGCTGTCAAAGAAAGTCATTATTGGGTAATATGAACGATAACTCCATATATTATGAAGTTAAATACTTAGAATATATTACTTATTTAAAATTATCAAAATATATAATAAATTCTCAAGAGGTTATATATGATCAAATAAAATTTACTCTTTAGAACATTTGTGTTGTCGCTCCACCCGTCTCTAAGAAGCATTTAGTCCTCTACAGGACCACCATGTAACGGTCCCCTGATGAAATTATCACCCATAAGAACAATGAAGAAAGATATAATATTTTATTTTATTTCAGTCACATTCTCCATAACATGGGGGCCGGAGACCCTCCTATCTGAAATACCTACCTTCTACTGATTCTAATCGGGAAAAATTTATGGAATTTACTATAGCATCACCAAATACAATTGGTGTACATATTATATGCTCTAAAATATATCCTAAAACTTCACATTTTTATAGGATGACTGCTATGCTAGGGGAGATATTTCTGTAGTTCAACATCAGATTCTTTCAGCAGAAGTCTATAACGAGTTAGGCATTAGATGCATTTAGGGACACTTATATAACTCTTGAAAAATTCCCTCTAGAAATTAATTTCATAGATGAAGACATCCTCTTAGTAGACCACGTTGTTCCATATTAGATGATAAATTTCAATGGTGACTCGTGAAGCCCAACCAATTGAAGGCACAATGATTCCAAGATCAATAGAGAGTGAATGGGGATCATCTTTGTCACTCTTTCATAAGATGTTCTTTTTTACTCTATCATATTGTCAAATGTTGTTCCTAAAATGACGTTGAGTATCAGACTTACATTATTAGTCCCAAGCTATACCTCAAGAATGATATCCCATGCTTACATGTGAATGGAGTCTTTAAGTTAGTAATCAAATAGGATAATGGTGAATATATCATCTGAAATTCTAACCTCATGTCCCCACTAGATCACATCACCAACTGAGGAACCATCTCCCTTCTCAGCTAGAGGTTACTCATCATCCCCAGTCATAGAATTTGTGCAATGATTCTTTGTCTAGAGTAGACACTTCTCTTTCATAACATAATCGGGTTGACATCTTCATTCAGGTGTCACATTGGAGAATTATTAATCATATCATTTTAGACAATAATGACATCCATGAGGAACCAGTTGACCATTGGTGTTTCCAGATCAGGACCCCAATGTCCCCTCATAATATTTGAAACCACTGATTGGAAAACATCATTCATTGAGAACCTCTACAATGTTTCTATCCTTCCAGATAGATATGATCATGAGAGAATCTTCTATCATGTATTTTAGTTCACCATACAGAGTTAGTGAAATATTATATCATTTCATTAAATATAGTGGTCTAATGGAATTATCTTCCACTGAATCCACGGGGTGAGATTACCAATGTTATACAGTGGGTTCATGTTGGTTCATGTGGTTTTCATCAATCATTATTTAATCTCTCCCATTAGATTCGTAGTCTGGGCTTTTTCTATCCCACCATAGTCCATTATTATATCGACTTCACCAGATGGTTCCATGCATGTTAGATGCAAGACAATATTGTGTGTTGACTGTCAGATCCCGTCCACACCTCCAAGTATTCTTAGCCCTTTATAGAATGGGGACACTATTTAGTTGGATCATATCATTTGGAAATAACTCACTTGTGCAGATTCATTCTGACCTTAATGTATTTCTTCTCAAATGAAAATAACTGATTAAACTTATAGAATTAATGTCCTCATTTGTGATTGAATTTTTGACCTCCCACCTCATCTATGATTTCATATTTCCTCATGGAATTCTCACCGACTATGGTAAAAAATTCATTCAATGTTAACTTGAATAAGTTATACCCTGAGTATAGCATCTAGTATAAACATACTTATTAATGTTACTCATAGAAAAATAGAAATATCATGGCATTCAGTAACACAATCTCTATTATTCTATATATTAAGGTGTAACATAACAAGAACATTTGGCCTCAAAACCTCCCCAACACCACAAGTCTAATAATAAGACAACTAAAATTTCCACCTATATGAATCTGTATTCATTGGTGTAAATAATAGAGGTAGTCCCTCATATTCTATTTTCTTAACCATCACTCTGATAATTTTTCTATGACCAATAGATGTAGGAAATAATTCCTGATGTCTATCTAATAGAGATAAATTCCCTCAAAGAGAATAGTCTTCAAGCCCTGCACAATGTTGAAAGGCACCATAGAAATATTACAATGGTGTTAAACAATAATGTTCACCTCTTCTCCTTTCTAAAGGGTGGCATGGTATTGGCCCATAAAAAGGAAATGATACCTAGGAACAATTCCCAAATTCCGAGCCCATGTTGGAATAATTTTATATCATTCACAAGGTATTTTACAATGGATTTTAAACCTTGATAACCATGGACAAAGAGTGCATTAATCCTCCAAAAAATGCCAAGTATCAAAAATAGTACTCCACATAAGGATCTAAACACCCTAGTTTCATGATGATAAACTCTATGACCATACATCCTTGTTGGATTATGATAAACTACATAACCATGCTTCTTTTTTGCATAACGATAAACAATGTAAACATAAGTCCTAGTTGCATGAGGATATATTGAAAAAACATAAATCAAACATGAATGTGGAAAAACTCTATTTCAATGTGTCATAGTTTCCTGATGATATACTGCGTAACAATTACCATTCTTTCAGTATGATTTTATACTGCATATCCACATCCCAATGTCATGATTAAAAACTAAGTTCTTGGTCTGAAATCAGGGAATATAAATTATGATCAAATGGTTTATGTAACATGACCATAAATATTTGAAATGTTTTATGGAACCTTGAATATAAACATGGAATACTACTATAAACATCATGACTATAAACTATATGATGGTT
The DNA here is from genome assembly GCA_963277665.1 of Viscum album. Lineage (NCBI taxonomy): Eukaryota > Viridiplantae > Streptophyta > Magnoliopsida > Santalales > Viscaceae > Viscum > Viscum album. The sequence goes on from OY728125.1 coordinate 1,626,808,588, forward strand.
TTAATTGGGAAATTTCATGTGGTGGTTGGCCTTATAGGCCCTCATTGAAATCATGTTTGTTACTTGTACACCCAACATTTATTTCTATGAATCATTCCCTATTTTAGATCAAAACACATTGACCTTAAAATTATAGTTTATTTTATATCATCATTCCTTTATATTACGTTTGAGTGTACTCAGGGATGATTCATGTAACATGTGAATCTATGGTCCCCCTTCACATTTGGTACTCATGTCATGGCCCACATATTTTTTGGGTTGAGATTATACCCTATGTTTTATAAACACTAAGACCTTAATTTATGATTCTATATTGAAATAATTATGACTTTAAATTATTTTGTAGTTTTCTAATTGGATTTTATTGTTTGGATTTTGGCCTCCTAGTCCATCATTCACGTTGGGATTATCGTGTAATTATACTACGCATATCTGCATGAGGAACTCCTCCCTCTCCTTGGTCAAAATTATATGACCTAAAAGTGAGATCCTAATGTACTTGTGATTAAAAATTTAAATATATGTGAGTCATATAAATAATATGTTGTGTGGTGGTTGGACACAATGGAACTCATTTGTGTCATACTTGTCACTTCATCACACTATACATACCTATTTGATTAATCCCTTCTCATTGGTTCATACTCCGTGACCACAAATAATTAGCCTACATCCTTGACTCCCAGTGTTAAAATACAATTCGACCACATACAAAATAGGTATGCATCTTAATAAGATATGAACATTATTCATTATAAATTGGGATTCCTCATATGATATGTATGGGATAGTTAACAAATGTTACCACTTTCGCTAAACATGTTATGACCAACGATAACTATGGGATGCCAAAAATTCCATCATCAGATCTGATCACGTGTACTAGTGTCAATATTTTGGCACACCATAACTTATAAATACATGTGTCTTGATTCTCATACTATTGGGATACTTTTTTATTCCTATACTTCTCAATTCAAGGCCAAGTATTAAATTCCTTCACTCTTTGGCCTCATATCCCTCATCATGGGTCAATAAATATGACCTTAAACCATATTCAATTAATCTTAAGGTGTATATGTATTGCATGACTCCAAGGGTGTAGCTCAGTTGGTAGAATCCATATGGGGTTACGTTGAGGTATAGGTTTGTGTCTTGCTGAGTTCTTCCTTATTAGTAGTGTAGGGATTTTATTGAATTTCTCTCCCTCCAATAACTATTGTAATTTATGTGTTATGTAATCCTCCTTGTATCCTTTATCATTGGGTTTTACCTCTTGTATTCCATCTATATACCCTTGGAGTGAATGTTTCCCCTAAAGTCTATGTAATATGACATTAAACGATTTTCCATGGTCTAGACTGTAGGACCCTAAACATGGCATGTCACCTTCTATAACTATGTGTTGCTTGATTCTCATCCCTATGAGATATGAAGTGATACCATGAATTATCATTAAGTGCCAACCTTAAATTCATTAAATCCATTAACCCTTTGGCCCTATATTATTCTAATCATTAAGATGTTAAAATAATAGTTATCTGAGGTCCCAGTATCAGAACCATAAAATGTATGTGGATCTTTTTGGGACTGAATAGTGAGGAGTTGGGAATTTAAGGCGCTCATTCACCTTGGGTTTGTCACTTTTCCACACATTGTGTCTTCATTTCTATGATTATCCATATGATCAAAACTCAATGAATTTAAATTGGGATATCATGGTTTCGTCTTTTAGACCATCAACTAGTAGCCATGGTCCATAAAATATGAACTTAAACTATTTGTAAAACTCGTTTATGAATTCCACTTTCCAATATACCACATTGGCATACCCAAATGTTTTATGTTCTAGAACTCGGAATTTTTAATCTCACATAGATATTTCTTCATTCTATTTCTACACAATGAGCGCTTATCAATTTGGATTTACATCATCCTTTAAATCCAAATGATCACCTTATCGGTGATAGTGTCTGGACAAGGCTCACCTCTCATCCTACGCCATCTCCTAGATGTATATCAATAAAAAAATAGTTGATCCTGGGGTTTGAAAATTTTCAATAGTTGATCCTTCATTTTATCACGCCATTCTTAAGTGGTTTGGTTGCATTCCCTTTCTTTTAACATGATCAACATTAGATCCCAACTCACCCATCACCCCTATATCCAGATCAAAAAAATATTGATTTTCCTACTTTCAACCACCCTATATCTTGGTACAATTCCAACACCCTTGATGTCATCTAATCTTGAATTTTTGTGCATCGAGTAAGCTAGCCAGTGATGATTGGGAATTTTCAACATGATATCTCCTCAACATCTATCATACACTCTAATATGTTAGGTAAATCCCTTAACTACTACTTGATTACCACAATAAGCATGAATGAGGTGGGATCATGGGTTTTGGTATGGTTTATACTGATGTGGTCGAGCAGCACAGAAGTAATGATGGTATGAACTCTATGACTGTAAACTAGGATTTAAAATCCAAACATTACGACTTTAAACTATGTGGGATTCTTCATGGGAACACATGGTGTAATGTGGGACATCCTAGGACCACATTCTTCAACACTACATATACCCATATGATACACTCCCCCTTTTTCCAAACTCTATGACCTTAAACTAAGAACCCCAAAGGTTCAATCTCTATGAACATAATCTAGTAGATATTTTTGGTCTATGCAATTTTTCCTTTAACTTTTTACAAATTGGCCAAGGATTATGACCTTAAATTTTTTTCCTCCCCTATAATCATAGCTACATGACATTAAAAATGTATCCACAGTCTATGACAATAGACCTTTAAATGTGTAATATTTTTTCCTTGATACATATGTTTTATGTGTGGCTCTTTTGGATCACTCATTTGGGTTTTATTTCCTTCGTTCCACCCAAGTACCATTAGAACAAACAATTCAATAATCCATGTAACATGAATTCAAAAAACATTCCATGGTATAGGAAATACAAGCTTAATCATTTTGCAACATCCTGATAACATGAAATAAAATTATGGGAAACATCCTAATCACATGAAGTTAAACAATGTTATACACCATCCTCAGAACGTGATGTTAAAATTTTTCAATGAAACAAACTAACCATAAATGTTTAAACTATGTATCTATCATAATTAATTTCATGATGTAAAACTGAAAGGAATACTATAACCTCACCTAATTGGTCCTCTCTCCTAGTGATGGTCATCTACCACATTGTTCAAATTTTCATTTATCTCTCAGCATCAGAGAGGACATGCCACTAAAAGTTGAGTCTGACCATTGTTCATTCCAATATTACTGCACAAATATTCTTTATACCAGGTTGGTGTAATTGCAATGGTTTTCGAATCCATTAAAACATTCCACCACACCATTTTAATGTTTCACATGCCCCTTGTTTGAATCCTCATCATCATCTACGTCTAATGGGGACCTTATTCTTATTGTCTCTAGTAAAGGATCACCTACCATCCTAGGAAAACACCTCAGATGATTTTGGGAAAAAGTGAGAGATAGGTTTCAGGTTTTCAATATGTTCAATGAGGGAACCTCATTTTTTTGTCCCCAACCAAGGATAAGTGATATTAAGAATTTCCCTTGAATATGGTCATCGGTTATCCTCCATTGAGAAACCTCCCTCATTTTGTTGTAATACTAGAGTGTAATGATTCAAAATCCCTATTTCCCTTTGTTCGGGTGGAACTCAATGCCCCTGGAATTAACCCATTTATGGTTGAGATCATATTGGAAAAGAAAGTCTACTATTTATAGAGAATAACTCTCCACCCCTATCCTCTCTTACCAAATATATTATCAGTTGTCATTCGATTATTGAAAACACTGAATTATATTTGATTGTCTAAAAATCTAATTTCTTGAGAAATCACATTGTTTTCTCTTTTTCTCACACATGTCAAGATACAGTTGAGCTTAGGTATTTGTTATTGGCAATCTCATAAATATGATTGAAGTAAGGCAGTAAATAAATGATATATGTTCTAACATGAAAATTATGAAAAACAATGATTCAGAGGGTCATCCTCATATTGGGGCATCCACATTGCAAAATGTTCACCAATTCCTCCTCCTCAGTGATCAAGAATTTTAGCTCTTCGAGCCTCTACTGAGTTGCCTTGAAGAATTGGTCTAGAGATTCCTATAATTATTTGTCCTCAATGTCCTTTGCGTGGACATATTCAACCCCAATCCCGTGGAGGACATGCTCAGCCTAAAATTCATCCTGTTTATTATTATCCTCTTTCCCTTCGGCCCCACCCACTTCCAGATGATCCGTAAGACTACAAATGATCCTAGATTGGGTTTCGGTTGTAATTTCATGATCATGTGATATCCCCCAAAGATAAGGAATGTCTTCTTCATATTTTTGAAGTACTTTGTATTCATAAGATTTGATTTTTTAAAATATAGATCATGATCCTTCTGTTCTATGTGTTCCCTCATAATAAAAATGTCTAATGAAAATGCATGAAGAGTTATAGAATTCTTGTGTTTCATCCCCAAACAGAAAAACTAGTGACATATATATCCATTATTTTATATAATTTCAACTATCCAAATGTGAATTGTGATTTTTAGAAAATTACACATCACCTTTAAATGGACATCCTGGTTGTCATTAGTGATATCTAGGCTATAATCATTAAGAACATTAAGTTTTGTGGGCTTATAGAGATGGAAGAACACCAGTACTATATATGTTATATCATCAAAGTGTAGGTATTTGGATGGATGCGGATCAATAATAATCTCCTGAAGTGACTCCACATCAACATCTCAACCTATTATTGAAGCATCTTCTTCACATTGTGGTTTTAGGGAGGTGGATTCCATCCTCCCGTCATCTTTGGAAACGCCCTTCTAGGGTTGTAGCCTCAACTTTAGCTACCGTATCCACCACTACTGTAAATTCAGGATCACTCTTACATAATATATCCTTCCATGTTGCCTCATCCACATACACCATCTCCACATCCTATATCACAATTTTGGCTCTATCATTCCCCTCATGTAAATTTCCTTATAAAATTTATGCGATAGTTTCATGAATAAATTATTGACTGAAAATATCTACAATACTGATAAGGGACCCCACAATCACCCCTTCATATGTTGAGGTTTAATCTCCCTCATTTTTAGGTCTATATTATACATCCCCATCCAACGTTTTTGATTCTTATGCATGTGAAAAAGATTATTTAGCAAATAGTACTAAATAACATGTTATATATTATGTATATAAGAATCTAATATTGAATTGGTGTGTAGTAATTATTCCCCCTATAATATATCCTTGATAACCTTCAATTCCCCAGTACATACTCGAGTCCTTAAGAGAAGGATAATCCATATCTATTTCAGTTGCTGGGAGTTTCTGGTGAGAGTTCTCGTCTGGAAACAATATCACATGATCGGTCAATTGATGTGCTTTGACCTGAGAATATGCTAGGTCCTCTAGATCTACCACATATCACTCTACCTCATCCAATGTTATGTTGAAGTCGTACATGGAGTGACCCGTAAAATCTATGACCCATATGCAATTCAACACTTCCCTGAGCCTGTTCGGATACATGGCCTCACGCTCATCATAGCAAATTCTAGAGGGTGCCAACTAACAGTGAAGGCATTGGTGATTCATTTTGGAGACTATTCCTCATTTACAAAGTATATCACTAAGGAAATCAATTACATATAGATATCTAAAGTAGTAAATCACAAAGAAAATTGATACATCACAAGAATAGAAAACAATATCATAATTTGGATCATATAAAATGATGTAGATGATACATGTATCTAAAAAAAATCTAAAATATGTTCATAGTAATACAATAAAACAAATGTTCCCAAAATGAAAAAAATGAAAAAAATGTATGTGTAGCATCGCAAGCCTAAACATGGTCACATGCTCTTCTTCTCTAAAGCAATGATCAATAACAAGTGCTAGAGTGATTTCCTCAATTATCACCAACAAACATATAATATTAATGGGACCACAAGGAGGCCCAAATAGTGTGTGTGATAAAAATCCATGTTGTTTACCATCCAAAATTCTATATAGTTATATGTTCCACAAATTAGTGTGCAAAAAATGTAAGTAGTAATGTTTGTGAGAATTCCAATGGAATATGCCTACTGTAAAAATTAAAACCAAACATCCTCTAAAGGATCGATATAACAATTTTTAGCTCCTAATAATGTATCTACAATAATTATAAATAATAAAAATGTCCTTTATATAAAAATAGGTCATATAAAGTATTCCATGGCCTTTACATACAACTATGCATGATATAAATTCCCCGGTCCTGACATATGTCATGTATCAGATGACAAAAGGGATGAATCCAAGGTATCAAAAATGAAGTCATCCTCATTGAATCCCTAGAGCATCTTGGTGGAAACTCAGTATTGGAACTGGATGCGGTCCTATGGGAATTCCATACTACACTTGTCCTATAAGCATCCATGAAAGTTGTATCCAAGGGGTATCATGGCACGAGGTGTCCTTTTCAGTCAAGACCCATAGAGAATAATCATCCAAAGGAATACAACACAACATTCATGATCCAAGGAGTGTCACCCATGGAATCCATATAAACATTCTTCCATGCCATAACACATTAAAATTAAATTTCCTTATAAGTGTACCCACTCATATAATCACATAAATTACCTTACATTTAATGATTATACTAACTCATTTAAAATATTTCATAACAAAACACCACATGAGAATACCCACACATATATTTCACCTCCATTTTTTTCAATATCAATTAGACTCGTATAATAGTTATACACAACCATTTATCACCATTCACATTTTAAAAAATTCCATTGATATACCTACCAATTAAATCAAATCTATCTAAGACAATAATCAAATCATGTTGAACAAAACCCATTTGTTCAATTAATCATTTAACTTATTCAATTTAATTATAATAAATCAATTTAATGGAGAAAAACTATATCATAACCAATAAATTCAACTCATTCAATTTATAATTGTATTCTTAAAACAATTAAAATCTAAAACATAACCCTTGGGTTTAATTTCATGGTATAAACAAGAAATTTCATAAGGTTCACCCCATTGGTAACCATGGTTATGGAAAAGGATACTAGTCGCATCACTACATATCCTATGGGATTCTCAAATAGGTATGATTAAATCTTTTTTTAGTATCCTAGTCAAAATATTTGTTGTGTCAGAAAGTATGGTTGGCAGCGTAACAAATGATATTTCTAAAAAGCTTCAAAAGATGAATGAAAAGTATATAACACCTTCCATTACTCTATAGTATAGTACAAATTCAATATCAAGTCCTATTTTGACTCGATTTAGGATAAATCTAAAGAAATATTGAAGAATAGAAAATTGTGTCTTATGTTCTTAAATCCATATAGTGTAACCGATATCCAGAATAATCAAGAAAGATTTAAAATGAATGTAGATATTACTAATACATATCAGGTGACACAAACCGAACTCGAATCTGAAGCTAGAAGATGTGTATATCATAAATTAATTGTTAGAGTCCCTTAAGAACATAAACGGAGCCCCATGTTCCTTGAATAATTTGAATGAATTAGGCTTTAAAATAAAATTTCAACATTATTAAAATTGAATAAATTCATTAAATATAGGGGCCTCATGGTTTAGGAACATGGTTTGAAAAATTGTGCACCAACCCTGCATGGTTTCGTGTAGTCCAAGGGTCACCCACATGATTTACTTTCATGGTTTATAAACCATGAGTAAACTATGCTAACACCCACCTTCATGTTCTAAAAAAATTATAAACATGGTCACATGGCTGTGAAAATTATATTTAATGGTTTCCTCAAGCCAGGTGGCATGTAATACCCCTCTCTCCATCCACACTCGGTTTAGTCACGTTTTACATCCTTCAGTTCATTGTTTTTTCTAAACATTCACTAGGACAAAAACACCCTAAAACTGGGTTCTCAACTCCAAACAAGACCTGGACACCAATAAAACCTTCATGAACTCAATGGATACTCATATTAGTCCATTTTTAAGTGTTTAAAAAGAAAAAGAAGGTATTAGAACCTCATACAAAACCCTAGGTTCTTAAATACGTACCTCTTATAGTAATTCATCCATTATTTACTCTCTAAAGGGATTTCATGATTCTCTTATGAAAACTATTTCCACTGAGCAGGTACATTGGCCTCCCTCTCCCAATTCTAATCCTATAGATGTTTATTATTCCATGACAGCCATAGTTGATGAAATGACCGTCCTTAAAGAACATGTATGACCCTTTCAATGATATGAACTATATGCCCCCCATAAAATGCATAAACATGTAACTCAACCTCATGAGGCAGAAAAAAAATGAGATGGGAATTAATGTTAGCAGTGCAGCTGAGATCCATGGATGACCTCATGCATGACACATACCTATGAGGAAACAGCAATTGATATACTACCTACCCGACACTCTCCAGAATCTCAAACAACTCAAAATATCATGAGTATATTCTACCATTTCTCCTGATCCACCTATCTCCCTACATCAGTAAAGCATGAAAAAAAGTTGATCCCCAACCTTAAACTATAGAGGTCATTTTCAAGGATGGGTGTGTGATCTTTGATGAGACTATGTAGTATCCATCCATTTCAAAATCATCTGGATCTGTTCATAAGTCTCCTGCATGAGATACAGTCCCTGAAATGCTGCCTCACCTACTTCAAGACAGAAAAATGTTTATCAGTATGGACTACTGCATGATTACTCATAAGGTTCTATCTATACAGTCTTTTGATAACTCTTAGTGTAAGAAATCACATCCAAGGGATTGTGCCAATCCCAAGATCCCCCAAAATCTTGGATTCATTCTTGCTGCAAATCTTCGAGTACCTCTATCAAATGATCAGACTAACCATTTGTTTCTGGTCGGTATGCTATTTTTTGAAGAACCTATATACCTAGATCCCTTTAAAAACTCTTCCAGAAACAAGATGTAAAATAATAATCATTGTATTAATTGACAACATGTTGGACCCTATGAATTCATACTATCTCCTAGATGTACAAACTTCAAATATCTTCAAAAATGATTGTCTCCATAATTAACATGAAATGAGTAACCTTTATTATTCTGTCAAAAACATCCCACACAACATCTACACCTTGATCCATCCTTAGTAAATCAGTTACAAAAGACCTCATGACATCATCCCATTTCCTCAATGGAATAAGTAAATATTTTAGAAGCCTATATAGTCACTAATATTTATCATTCACCTTCATACAGGTGGAAACCCTCATAAAACCCAACTACCTCTCTCCCCATACTCGGTCACAAATACTGATGGCGCAACTCAAGGTACATCTTGGTGACTCTGGGATGTATTTACCAAGATGAATCATGAAACTCCTGCATTAGGTCTTCACATATCTCAACATGAACAAAACTGTGACCATGGATACATAGGACCTCACCCTCTTCTAAATTCCATCAAGGATGAGGGTCCTCACTATCCACACTCTCCCATATAACAAGGCCTTCCCAATTTTATATCTTTCTTATCATCACTCTATTCAGTATGGTAGAGGTCACTACAATGGATTAGCAGTATGATTCCCCTAACTACTTTTTACATCCATGTTTATATCATAGAACAATGCCATATAATTCCACTCACTGCTGACCTACTTCACTTCCTGTATATGAGTCCTCATTCTTAGTGCATCGGCCACAACATTGTCTTTACCAAGCTTGTAGAAAATATCAATGTTAAAAGACTGATGGTACTAAACACATCCCCACTACCTAAGATTTATATCACAATGACTAAAATTAAACTTGAGAATTTTTTGGTCTATGTACACCACAAAATGATCTCCAATTAATTAGTATCTCCAATAGTGAAATGTGAGAAAAACTATTGCTAGCTCAAGATCATCTGTCTTGTAATTCATCTCATGTGGCCTCAACTGTCGAGACCCATAGGACATGACTCAATCCTCTTGAATCATCACTACTCCCATCCAAATACATGATGCATCAAAATACACAATGTACCCTTCGCTTTGATCTTAAAAAATCCATATTAGTGTTGATTTCAACCTGCCCCTAATATCGTAAATGGGTTCTCATGAGAATGTGACCATAAAAACATCACACCCTCTATAGTCAATTACTTCAATGGTATCTAAGAATGTGAAGTCCTATATGAAACATTTATAGTAATTATTTATCCTGAAGAAACAACTCATGTAAAAAAATATTAGTGTCCTATTCCCAAGAAACTATATCTCTCCCCTTCTATCGGTTCATTGATACTCTTGTCTCTAAGATAATGTGACCTATGAATTTAATCTTATCCATCCAAAAGATGAACTTTGTGAGATTTTTATATAACTGATGCTCCATTAGGTTTTTCCAAATGATCATAATATTTTTTTCATTTTAATGTGGATTTTGATTATACACAAATTTTTCATCCAATAAAACAACCTGAAAAGAAAATAGGTAAGGATGAACACACTATTCATTATCTCTATGAAAACTACTAGTGCATTTGTGTGATTGACGACATAACAAGATACTCATATAGACCATAAATTTTATGAAATTTTGTATGATGTTTTTCTATAGGTTGAACATTCGCATGGTTTTATATAGACTTCAAATAAATTTTTGAGAAAACTTGGTCTCCTCAATGTTAATCAAACATGTCATTTAGCCACAAAATTGCATCTCGGTTCTTACACATCCACTCATTCAATTTTTGATAATCGACACATACCCTAAGTCGTCTTTCCATATTTTTTTCAAAAAGAACCAGAAAACCTTATAGATATGTACAGGTTGGAATAACCCACTTCTCCTTCAAATCCTCTCACTGACTCTTGATATCCTACAGTTCCATTATAGGTATCTTGTAAGGTGGTATTTAAACCGGGGTTGAACCTGGAATGAGATCGTTAGAAAAGTAAACCTATGCCATAGGAGGTAAAGAATAAACATAAAAAACATTACCCTAAATTGGTCAAACACTAGAGGGAAGTCCTCTTAAAAGGATTCTTTTTTTATCTAGATACAAACAAGTAATCTGTGCTATCATTCCACCCAGCTCGGGAAGATCTTTTCCAATTGAACTCGCTTGGACATCACATTCACCATTGTGTGTATACACTGCACCTTCTAGTATTGTGAAAGTCTCCCTTTAGTGATAACTATCAATGCGATCGTGGTAATCTACTAGCCAGTCCATCCCAGGTATGACATCCAATCATGTCATCTCAAGGACATACAACTTCTTGATGAAGTGACACCCTCTGACCTCAAGGGGGAACTCCCTAAGAATTCGTACATACCACATTCTAATTCTCAATAGTCTGTCTAGTGTCATAATTTCCTTAGAAGATAACACAATAAGCCCAAGTATTTTCACCACAAATGAATATATAAAACTAAGTTATGACCTTGTATTAAAAGGAGAAGAAGTAATAGTAGATTCTACTAGATTCGTACCTCTCACAGTAGATAGTCAAACAACCTACTCTTCAAGATTAGTTTATACAAAATAGAACATGCATACTCCATAGGCCTATGATACAACCTCACTACATGGAGTAGGTTCACTCTGATGTCTTTGGGTAATGGATGTCCGGTTTCCCCTACTATAACGACCACTACCTTGACCTGATCATCCAGAACTACCCTAGCTCCCTACCTAACATGGAACTTAGGAGCCTTTTCTTAAAACTACAATTGGATATGACAAATTAATACTCATATATAGATGAAAGGTCCTACAAAACTGTTTTACATACCCTATATTACTATAATCCCATCACTCGACTAGGTCACAGTCACACTGATTCCTTACAAAGACCCACATATGTCATTGATAGAAATAAACTGAGCTACCAATACTCAAAATTATATTGTAACTCATCTCATGTGAAGCCTAATAATATATCTTCTTGTCTAATGTCACTAAACTATATGGTCGAGAGACAGAAATACCCTCCTTTATGCCCCCAAATTCCCCCAGGTTCCACTCTTATATTATAACATGATTTGTAATCTCAATTATAGAAGATAATTTAAACATATTCCCCTAAGAATTGATAGGATTTCATAGACTTCAGTAAATTTTTCTGACACTAGATACCTCATCGGAAATGTACATCGGTACAAAACACTATAGATTTGTAAAGCATGGAGAGTACTACATAACTGTCACTTTACCCTACTTCAGATGCATAAACTCACTATCATTATCTTCCAACTGAGTCTCAGGTTAAAAGTACTCATAGAAGTACGGTTGGAAAATCAGTCCAAACCATATCTCATAGCTCATCAGCCAGGTCAAAATCATAAAGCTAATTCTTTTCTGCTTCAAATAGTATATAAGTTTCGAGATTGACCCTCCTTCATGGAGGATTCTCTTGATGATCGAAGATGGCTATGTGGTCTCAATCCACAACACAATATCCTTTGTACCACCATCCCCCAAAAATGTGGGAGGATGATGTTGTTGGAACACATGTATCAGATCATCAATAATGAAGGCCGGTTGTGGTGCTCCCTAAAAAGTATTTATATTATAAAATAAACCCTCACAAAACTATGAATTATCACAAGTGTCAGGAAAAACCTCAAGTTCCACCTCTGGAACTAATGGAGGATTAATCATTATCACATGCCCCACCTCCTAAAGAGAGTGGTCTTTTCCTCCCATAATATGTACTACTATATGGAATTATAGTAGCATATATCTAAAAGAAAAAAAACTTTCCTTAGATAGGAAAATATCAAAGTCACAACTCAAAAGTGTAGAACAGGTGAAACCCCTCCACAAATTGTGTCATACCTTAAAACCAACTCCTTATTCCATGACTATAAAAATAAGCAGTATGAACAGAATTGGTCACACCACCTCTTTCCCACTCAAAATCCAAGTCTTAGTCAAGTCCCTATTTTCCATTTCATTTCCATTTTGAATTCATTATTGAATATAATTCAACTGCTAGTCCACCGGTTTCTGATCCATTAAGTCCCATAACACTTTATGATCTAAAAAATGATTCCATTGTCATCCATTCATATTAAATTCACATTAACAATTGAATTTAAAAGGTACAACTTTTTCTAATCCAAAATGTTCCATACACATTATGAATTGAAATATGAATTCACATATCAATACATTAAACAAGTACTATCACAATAATAGGTGTAGCTATCACATCACATATCACAATAGCTTGTTCCATTTAATGCATCTAAATTGTCATGGCATAAGGCATGGAATTTGGTTTTTAAAAAGGTTCATATATGATGCATGAGATGAAATACACGCATATCATCGGGTTTCAATAGAAATAGAACCCCCCAATTTTATCAATAGTATATCATGAATATTTTGAATCACCAAATGGTGAAATTAAATCAAATATAAAAGTCAAAATAAAAAAAGAAATTACATTCAAGGAAATTTAGCATTTATTTATATGTTCGTTAGCAACTACTAGGCACCAATTAATTAAAAATTAAATTTCATTCTTATCTCTATCTATTATCACCAAATAGTAATTAAAATAAGAAATAACCCCTATGATACCACTTTGTGATGTCCTGAACCAAGATTCCACTCAATAGTGCCACATGTCAGGTTGGATACCTGGCCTCAAGCACATCTCCCCAAATGGAAGATGCTTCTAACTAATAGTAGCGGCCTTGGTGAGTCATTGGGGAGATTATTACCTCATTACAAGAGTATATCCCAATTAAAATCAATAGCATACAGATATAATTAATAGTAAAACAACAATACAACTAATACATAGTAGGAATAAATAATAATATCAAAATATGGTTCTTACACAATGATGAAAAAAATTCATATTTATAGAAAATAACTAACATAGATGCATGTAAATACAGTACAACAGAAGTATCCAAAATGAAAAAATGACCAAAATGTGACCATAGCATTGTAAGCCTCATCTTATTATAATTCTAACCTCTTCCAAATTAATTATAAAAAACTAGTGTTTGGGTGCCTTCCCTTATTATCTTTTAAAACTGTATAATATTCTTGGGTCCCAAAGGTGGCCCTAACGTTGTGTGACATAAAAATCCAAGTAGGTAACAACCCAAAAGTAAATAAAGATCTATGTAACAAAAATAAGTATTCTAAACAACAATATGTAAGTAGTATTGTATGTGTAAACGCCCTTGGAAGATGTCTACAATAACAAGTAATACCAAATAGCCCCTCAAGACTCCCTAAAACATGTGTTATCTTTTACCAAGGTAGCTATAAGAATTATAAATAACTAATACGAAAATTCAGTAATAAAGAATTCGTATAAAATATCCCACAATCAGATCATAAAACCAACCATTTCAAAAAATCTAGGACCATGCCAAATGTCATTTATTAGACTACACAAGGTTCGGATCCAAGGTTTCAAGATCTACAGCATCCTCATCGAGTCGCAAGAGCATCTCAGTTGAAACTCAGTAAAGGATGTAGCCATAATCGTAGGGTATTTTCATACCAAAAAAGTCATATGTGTCTCCAAGCAAGTCTAATACAAAGGGTTACAAGGCACAAGGCATCCTATAGAGTCCCGAACCAAAGGGCCTAATCAACCTAAGGCATCCAGCACTATATTCATGATTCATGTATATTTTCTCATGGAATCCATAAAAACATTCATCCATATCATACCATTTAATAATTAAATTTCTATATGGTTTTACCAACTCATATAATCTCATTAATTCCATTCCATATTATCACTATACCCACACATTTAATACATTTCATAAGAAATCATCACATGATTATACCCACCCATAAATTCCATATTCATTCAATCAAGTCACATTGGTATACCCACCCATTTATCATAAATTTCAATTTGACATTTCAAATGTGTATACCCACCCTTTTATCACCATTTACAATTTAACATATTTCAAGGGGATACCCACCTATTTAATTAAATCCACCTATCCCAATTGAATCATAATTTTAAACAGAACTCATTTGATTAATGTAATGATAAACAAATTCAAGTTAAATATAATAAATCAATAAAATGATATAAACCATCTTATAACAAATCGGTTTAACTCATTCCATTTATTATTGTATTCCTATAATAACTCAAGGATAAAACATACCCCTTGGGGTTTTTTCATTGAATAAACAACATATATAATTTGGTACACCCAATGGGTGACCATGAATCAATACAAGGGTACCAATCACATAACTATTGATCATATGCTCATCCCTCAAACGTTGTATAACATCTATTTCAATTTTCCCATTCAAAAGCAGGGTCGTGGAGGAGAGTATGGTAGTCGATGTAATGGATTATAGCTCAAAAAACACCAAAAGTTTCACTAAAAGTGAAAAAACATCTAAATTTTTTTAGTGGTCGAGTGCTCATCTAGTATCAAAACAAAATTTGACTTAGTTTAGGATAAATAGGAAGAATGGATGATGAAAATATAACTAGGTAAAATGAGCCTAAATCCAAATAGAGTAATTGATAGTTATAAGAATTGATAATTGCTAAATAGAATGAAGATCTTATTGATGTAGATCCTATGAGAAAAATCATGCTCGAATTAGAGGTAAGATGAATAGTATGTCTAACATTGAATAATAGTCCTTTGGGAGCTTCTATAGAAACCCCCAGCTGGGTGTTGTCGGTTTTCAATGAAATATTATTCATAAATAATTTTCAATTTTATTATAAATTACAAAATAAAAAAAATATAGGTTCATCATAATTTAGGGACATTGTTTGGAAAATAATTTCCAAAAATGTGGGGTTTCAATAGGACAATGGGAATCCACACAGTTTACCCACACAGTTGATAAATCATGGTAAAATCATGCCAAAACCATATACCATGTTCTGGAAAAACGTTGCATATATGACTGCATGGAAATGTTGCTCCTCTTTTATGGTATCCTCAAACTACAGAACATGTAAGCCCCCACTATCCATCCACTAATAGCTTAGTCAAACGTTGTTGCCTATGCCACACAGTTTGTACTAACTGCGTGCCAGGCCAAAAACACCCCAAATCTGGGTTTCGAGAATCAAAAAAAAATCCCTAAACACCCCATAAACATTTGTGAACTAAAATTTTACTCAAATTAGGTTATATTTAAGCATGAAAAATTAAAAATAATGGACTCATACCACATATAAAAACTTGGTTTCGTACATGACCAAACTTGGTGAGAAGCATCTCTTACAATTTGAGATACCTTTACATTTTGTGAATGTTGGTGAACATCTTGTAAGAGTCCCGGTTGTCCCTAGATTCTAGAAATGTGAAATCACAGTGAATTTCCACATGACGTAACCATATTATTGGATCATGGAAAAATGTTCAAGGGACTACCCAAAATGGATCTCTTTCTTTCTGAGTTATCTTGCCCAAGGATGATGGTCTCGGTATGGTCACCCATCTCTCTTCACCTCTTGAATGTCTAGGCACATGAATTTTTATACTCTGTACAATTATCCTACCCTCCAAACAAGATTTTCTACCATAGAACCCTTTGACCACCATTCGACCCCAGACCCACAATGGACGTATCACCACATCATTTGCTTGGGTGGTCTACTGCCTCAGCATAACCCCAAGATATTCTCTTTCTGAACTCATTGTGTAATAATGAGTTAGCTCATACCCATCAGTGGGTGGTAGAAACTAATTGAAAATATTTATATCCCCTCATATCAATATTAGCCAATGATAAATCATCATTGAAAGGAGAAATACATGAAGAACCTAAATGTACAACTTCGTATTTAGTCTCTATAAGCATCTAATTTTCAATGCTGAAATATTTCGAATGTAAAAATTGAAAAATGTCTCCCTCTATGGTCCTAAGGCCATTATTTCTCACCTCTCCCATATCTAGGGGGAATAGATAAAATATTAAATTCTCAACCAACATTATTTTATTCACCACTTACACCAAAACCATCTTTAATGGATGTGTTCAACTAATATTTAAGATTTATATCCATAATAATGTTGTGGTATGAGAAATGGGGTATGGGTAATCATAAAAATCCATGTGTACTACCAACAAACGATACAGAAAGTGAAAATTCCCACACACACAAAAAATTGAACTTTTCCTTCACTAACATGTCGAAGTACCTTGTATAAAGTTTCCAGTATTGGGACAATAAGGCACAAATTGTTCCACATCCCCCCCATCACCCCTACTACAGAGGTGTTTGGATAAACCAACATATGTGAATCCATTACAAGGAGAATCCAACCACAAATGAACACTCTAATAAATCCCACCAAGATGACTATGGGGTGTGTCTCAATTGTGACATTGTGTCCCCATAGCTTCCACTAGCTTGCCTCCCAAATACCCATGTAGGATCCATATATCCCCCATTAATACCCCTTGGGGCATTTTTGATACATAGATGATAACATATGTTCATATTATTCTCGTTAAATATGTTTTTTCACTAGTACATTAAAAAATTATCTAAACCACTGATAAATGATAATTTCCCTCATCCCCGACTTCTTTTCACTGGTTCCCTACTCCAGATACCGTTGTACCTTCTCTATGATAGAAAAATTCACTTCTTCTCCACAAACATTCTATGCGTGGATGAACTCATCATACATCTCCCGCAAGATCAGGTTCTAAATGATTTATTGAAGTTAATAAGGGCCGATGATGACATACTCAGCTGAAAATGGAATGTATTAGACACTCGTGACCATATACGAAACAACTAATGAATAATCTCTTATGCTCGGTAAAAATGTAACAGTGAATCCCATTCACCTTTATAAATTCCTACCCTTTTTATATCATCCACCATTTCATCCCATGATGTGCATGCACTATAGTCTCAGGCCTCCTCATCCATGAATTTTCTACCCTAGTAAAAAACTTAATTATCATTGTACCCCTTGAGCAGATCCCCAAAACCTAAATTGATGATTTTATGTCACTGTAGAGGGGATTCTGTATGCCCCTGATTCTCCCCATTGATTTTGTTGACAATGTTATATAGTCTGACTATTTTTATGGGTGTATGTTCATTCTATATACAGATATCATCAGCTTTATTTCACATGTATGTCCTTAGTATATCCCCTAAAATTGTATGTTGGATCATTCTTGTATGTTGTTGAGTTGAACAGATCATCTTTCAAGAAAAATCTATAAAGTGACAGCCTCTTAAACAAAATATATTCTTTTTGAACATATGATTTTTTTTAAATGACTCAGGGTCTAAGGTTCTAGAATACACTCTCTGATTGTGATGTTTATTTCGGTTTGTTACATTTGAGAAGAATCTTTTTTGCCCAAATAGTCAACTATTAGATTCGAAACATAATTTTTATCTAATTCTAGTACACAAAGGATGTTCATGAATCCTATTCTCTTTGATTAGTTCATGAATCCCTATCTCAAATGGCTTACACCACAGAGATTTGGTTTGTGGTTTATAGTTCTCTATATAGTTTTTATGGAGGAAATGTGCAGAATTATGGTCTACTAGTGTATCATCTACTGAGTACATTTGTAGAGATGAATACATCATTAAAAATTGTGTAAAATCATTTTAATGAATTAATATTGAGTGAGTTTGAGCACCCCCAGTGGTATTTATACCAGTACGTTCGGTTCAGGCATCATGTTGGCATCTTCCCCGGGCCACATAATATATGGACTTTGTGAGTAGCCTTCATGAATTGTTTTTTCAAAATGGGGTTCCTTTCCTACATTTCATGATTATCCCTCATAACATGACTCTATTTTTCACATTGAATCCATTTATGAGGGGAGTGCATTTGTTGGCATCAAAATACATGGCATGCCAATAGTCAATGAAGGAACAACTAGTTCATAGTGAACATGACTTAAAATGGAAAATATCCCCTCCAAACTAATGTATTTCTTGATAAATCAATTCTTCATTAATGGTCTGATCTTATAGAGATCGCTGGCCACACACTTCATTAATGAATGTGAAAAGCATTGATAGTAAACCTCCTCTTAGTGAGTTTTGTAATCGTAAAGAGATTCACTACTATGCAAATGGTTGATGGTGTCATCTTGATTCTAATGGATCCAATCCCATTGATGAATCCCACTAATCTTCTTCTAAAATCTTAAATTCATCAAAAACAATCTGCCTAAAAATATCCATTTAGTATTCTACTATGGGGATGGTAACCCCACCCTTTATATTTTGAAATTGTACCTTTTAAAAAACATTATGAGCATCAAACCCAAAACTGAAAATGGATCATACATGGAACCTAGGCTTCATGAAATACAAATCCTTGTGTTCTTGAAAGCCTCCAACCTAGGTGAAGATTCTTTTCACAAAGGCCTACAATATTCATGAATGAATAAAGAACTACAAGGAACATGATACATCAAAAATGATTCAGCTTCACAAAGATCTCTTTTCATAAGCTAAGACATCATCCTAAGGTAGTGTCGCCCTATTTCTCAAATCCTCTTCTTTTATGAACCACCTGACCATCATGAATCACATGATCTTTGCGAAGAACCTCTCTAGGAGGCCTTATGTTTCATGAAATCTCTATCGCATGCCACCCAATGCTAGATTCCATCTACTAACACCCCTTTATGAATTTTGAGTTCCCCAGGCCCCCACATTAATCCAAGATTAGTTCATATGCACCTCGAGTACCTATGTCACCTCTACCACCAACTCTTATGGACCAATCCACTAATTGTGGGGCTATGAATCCAACGTAACTCTTAGTTCTCAACATAATTATGAAAACACATTTTTTTTCCTAGCATAGGAATGATAACATGGACCTCCTCTTAACCACTATTTACATCATTTTAAAAAGGTAGCATAAAGGAAATTATCTACCCAGAGGTGAATGAGTTAGGGTTTTGTAAGCTCACATGATGGGTAGTGAGGCCTACCATATTCAAGATGCATGACATAAAACTCCCTATTCACAAAATGTTTATCTTTTTATATAAAACTATAGCATTTTCCTATGTGATGAACACATTATTCCCCATATATGATAATTATGGGACACCACCTTATCCCCCATAATTGAGTGATCTTTTAAAATTTTTAATACTCCATGTGTAAGCCTCACTTACCATATTTGAAAAGATTTTGATGCTCCAGATATGAATCAAAAGAAATTATTTCTTTAATGGTTATCTTCCATAAATAATCCCATCATCATCTCTCTTTTATTATTCTTTCATGGCATTAGCATCATGTCCATTTCTTCCTCTTATTTCTCACAATGAGCATGACTTACATGGGTATAGTGGTTAGAGGAATTCATATAATCCTCCCAATCACCACCATGGGCCTTCTCTATAGATGTAATGCCAATACTATATATGTTCAACTCCTACACATATTCCACAACCATCGTCACCATATGTGAGGCTTATGCACATAATCCCCGAACACATTCTCCTTTGTGAATCCCCCTTAGGTGTATTCACCAACGCAATTCAAAATATGTTGGATTTTGTTCCCAACCATCTAGGATAAGTAGTATTCCTCTTTAACATCCCATCCCAATATCCACTTCTTCCTATATTTCTTCGAGGCCATATCCAAAATTACATCATTCCCCTCATCCAGGAGACCATATCCCCTCTAGATCCCTCAAGATTCTCAATGTGTAATCCCCCCAACAACTCCAAACATATGAAATCCTATTGTGAAGTGTATCACAAAACAAAAATACCCACACCATCCCTCTTGAATGATCCAATCACAACATGAGCATCCATAAATCCTGACATTAATGTGCATGGATTGATCCCTTCACACAACCTAAAACTATGGAATGAAACTATGAGGATTTTGTTCCCTCATATCAAAAATGTGTACACTAGAAGCATATATAAGGTTCAATCATGGACAAGGATAATATTAAGAACTCCCAAAAAATAACATAACATCTAGAGTTTTCTTCAAGGGGATTTATCACCATCCTTTATAGTGTGACATATTCCCTTTATGGGAGCCACCTCTTGGATGAACCACTAATGCAGAATCATGATCCATCCATTAGTAAACTTCGATGAGTGAAATTTTTACTTTTAAGGGAGAATCTCTTTGATATTACTTCATACGGTGTTTTGATCCAGAAAATACCTCTCTCTATGATGATTAAAGTCTGGCCTTGAATCGTCTCTATAGGACATTGAAATCCATATACAAATGGAATTAAACTCATGACATACCCTAAAAAGCTACATTATGATAAATGGGGGATCCTATTGTGAAATATTTGGAAGGTATATGACCGGGACACCATCTACCTCATGGAAAACATGGGATACATGATGAAAATTCCTCAACTGATATACACCATTGATGTCACATACCTCATTATCAACACAATATTCATTGGGTTTCAGGCCTAAGATGCCTCCATGAGATTCCTTCTCAAGAGGAATAATACATGTCCTTAATGTTCCCAATTATCATACATTCCAATGATTCCTAATATGAATAATCTCTTGAAAGAAGGTTACGTACTCCATCTGATAGAATGGAATTTCTAGACATATGCATTGAAATTAATTAGAGTCCATAAAGATATTACACTATGAATGAGGTACATGGATATGACTTATCTCTATGACAGAGACTTGGATGAGGGGAAAACGTCAAATGGTGAATTCATGGAAGTTGGACATGAAATCCCATCACCCCATTTTGATTAATGGGAATACAATGATAATGGAAGTGATGAAATACACCATCCATTGGAACATGGTTATGTGGTATGATAGGCACTCCATAACACAATAACACATGAGAAATGGCCCTGAAGAAAGAACTAGAAAACAATTACATCATGATATTCTAATTATGAATTCTTTTAGATAATAGTTTCAAATTCCTTTTCCATATTCCACAGAAAATCTGCAATCACCCTATGGACATTTTAGGATTCATTATCAAGTATTATATCCAATGACTCATTCATATCATCTCTTTATTTATGTATTTTTACTTATATTATCATTAGTACATACTCACAACAAATAAAAAATTTATTCTGGAATCATGCACACTTGTGATATTCAATAAAATATAAATAGTTTAATTCATGATAAAATCACTACGCTAATATGGTTTATTTTCTAATAATATTGTATGTAATACCAAAAAATCACTATGATCACGTCTAAAAAACATGATTTTCCATAAGAACACAATTTTAAATGAGTTTTATAGTAACATAAACGTTATATATTGATATGATAGTGTATTTTATTATTTGGATTCCCAACCACACAATGAGCCACATGAAAAAAATAATAAGGGAGAAAATAAAGCTTATATGAGACTAATAGATAATGCATTTTATATTCACATCATAATGTTTTCTTGATTTAAGATTTTTGTTCAAAAGATCCATTTGTGCATGGATGGATAAATAATGATGTATCATCTCCAGGGTGTTGTTGAGAAGAAAATGAAGCTAGAAGAAAATGATGTTATCATTACACTAATAACCTATTGGTTTCAGGATAGAATAATTTTAACCTTATGTACTAAATATGATATAATATATTTTTTAATTGGATTTTTTGTAATTCATGATAAATAATAATATATCCATACCACCAACTCTTTAATAATTTCTACTTAGTTACTTCATATTACAGGAAAATTATAAACCCAATTGAACGAATAAAGCACCCAAATATTTTTTGGGTATTGTTACATTAGTAAATATAAAATTAATGAATGACAACCCAATATTTCAGATCATGAAAAACATGATATAAAATGTTAAGTGTCTATTGGAAAGTAGAATGAAAAATAAGAATTTGAAATTGACAATACACAAAACATGAACAGGGAAATAATTAAACAAAATGTTATTTTCATGGAAAATGATAACAAATGTCAATAAAAATTTAATTACAATATTTTAAAGAGGAAACAACCAGAAGCATCAACTTCAAGAATACTCAGTACTTCATGTAATATTCCGGTTTTATTTTTTATTTAATATATCCAATTTTTATCACACATATTATTATGAAAATATAAGATCTATGGAATATTGGAATTAAAATATTGTTGATGTGAATATTAAAGATACATATATAAATTGGCTCTGATGTTAGTTATTGATAATCATATCCTAATAGTCATACATGATAGATTATTTTATGTTAAAAAATTAATATATAATGAGTGGTAAAGAATTGTATTATCACAATGTCTTGTTTAGACATATTGATATTGCATTCCATTTTCATAATATTTTTTTATGGTATAAAATACATAATTATCAATTTTATTTTACTTAATAAATATAATATATAGATTATTTTTTGGAATAAAAATTATAAGACTCAAATAATATGAATTTGTGGAAAACTAAATCCTGGAATTTTAACTATAATTACCCATGATTTCGATAGATAGATATTACATCATTTTTTGAGTATTTATTTCATTACATAAATATAATCCCCTAAACAATAATATTTTAGCTTATTTGGATCATAGAAACATAATCACTAGTCCATAAGTGAGCTAGATAATCACCCACTACATTTTTCATAACTAGTACCTTTATTAGACATATCATACATAATAAATATCCTCATAACCTGTGGAAAGGATACAAACAAAATAGTGAGCTAAGATATTTAGTTAAAGAAAAAGGAGTTATATGTAAGATTAGAACACTTATATATGTAACAGAACATGATCATAACATTTTAAAACAAGTCCATCCATATAAAAAATAATAATCATGAGTCATGGAATAACTATTACCATAAAATAAGATGTGATTCATAAGGGAATCATGAAATATTAGACATCAGAGTATAATACAATGAATTTGTTCCATACACATAAATATTGAATATAATTTCAATATTAGTCAAGGATCATTACCAAGACCATCATAGTAGAAAAATTTCTCTATTGTACTAAGATTACTCCACGTTCCATCCCTATAAAACTGAATCATGTTCACTTACCTTTCTATCCATGTATTACTAAACTATGTTGGCATCTATTTCTATCACTATATTACTAGACATAGTTTACTCCATACTCTATTCTTGTTTGTCTCACAGAACAAAATCTTTACCCAATTAATTGGAAGGAGATATAGTACCGACCGAACACTTAATAAAATAATACCTTTGTGTACAAAAATATCATAAAATTCAGTATAAAATAATCCATGAAATGAAAAGGGAAAGATAAAAATTTCCACATATCATAACCAATGGAGAATAGATATGATACATAATTATTTCAACATACAATAACTCAAAAAACAATAAGTGGATTTTATAAGCATATTATCATTGTGTAACCTATATAAGAGAAATGTATTTTACAAAAAACATGTCATCACATAGGATTCCAAGAATTATCACCTATTTTTCACTAATAAAATCACTTAAGTATGGGTTTTATGATGCACCATGTGGGGTTAAAATTATTATCATTACATAATATAGGGTCACATGGATATATTCAAGTGGATATAGTTGCACATATAGTTGTTATGTATCGCCTGGTCATGGGTTTTAATGTAAAGTTGGATACATTCATAATTTATTATTCAAGAACATGTTATCCACTTAAGAGAAAAATTATTTACATTTATATTAGTGAGGCACACATTTTAATGTCCAATGGGGGCTTCATGATTGAATAATGAGAGGTTTTTGAGACACATTATATATTATCAGGATTCAAAGATATAACCACCTAAGGGAGAGATTAAATGGTAATGTGGATACTGTTTTGAATGTGGTACCTTCAGCATAATATCATCACTCCTAGAATGGCACTATTTAAGGATTAAATGGAAATTGGGTAATTCATATTGAACATTAGAGAGTCATCTAATAGATTACTTTTTGGACGTAAATTAATCTCCAAGTGGTTTGATTGTTCATTTTATAGCCATGTAACATGAAAAAACCATTTTTTATCATCATATGGCAAGGAAACTCATGTATCTAAAGGAGGAAATGATTGATTGTATGCAGATTAAACAGTGATCCTACACATGAAATGGGGGGATTATATCATTAACATAACATGAGTAATACCATTCACATCATATGGGGAATACTAATCCTACCACAAAGTCCATCTTGCATTTTTCCTATAGGGTAAGTCTATAGTTTATTTTATTGAGCTTTGGACACCTGACTCATTTTATTATTTTATTATAAGGGTGGTGGTTTTAGATTAACTTCTTTAAATTACAATGTTGGATAATGTTTAATATCTATCACTATAGACATTGGATAAAACAAATTAGTAAACCTAATATCATGTTACCCGTATACATTATGCTAGAAATCCCATTTTTGTATTTGAGGGGAGAAGGATCATGGATCCTACATATGATAATCAAAATGTGGAATTTGTGTTTATATTTGATGATTACATGGTTGGTTAATAAATGTTCATTGCATGATTTATTATATAATGAAAATGGGGTTGGGGGTTCATATATTAGGATGTTTATTGATGTCCATTAGCTGAATGTCCATGATAGCAGTTTTTGTAGAAATTTTGTATTATAATTGTTGAATCGATTTAATTTGGGGCCCTTGGGAACTAAAAATTTGGAATATTATTGTAAGAAAAAGGAGCCATCAAGTAAGGGTATATAATTTTAATTTTAGATAAAATTTAGAGTTATATGATGTCTTCATGTTGTATGACCCAAGGGATCCAGAATATATTTGATGATAATTTCCGATGATTGGGAATCCGTATAAGTTGGGTTTTTTACAATGTATGGATTGTCCCAAGATTTTTTATTCCTTATAAATAGTGTTATTTATCAATTAAGGTTGTATGGACATGAAATTCAAGTTCCCCACATTTGGGAATCAATGGGAGTCTTTACATAAATGAATTTATTGAAGAAGGAGTTGGATGAATGGAGAGACCAACCCTCAAACGTTTAGATGTTCGTGCATGAAAATGGAGGTTGTTACTATATTTATTATGAGTTTGGGTCATGGAAGATGTTGTCTTGCACAACTCCAGTGGAGTCATGTAACATTGGTGTTTTAGTATCATTCCAATATTACTATGGGAAACTTGGGGTGGCATTGACCCATGTAATTTCTTATTAATATATGTTTTTGAGGGTTGTGTGGGATTCCCTTATTTTAGGAAATAGTATTTTAAAAACTCATAAAACATAAATTTCACATATTCATTTGATATCTATAAAATATAGTTAAAAAATTTAATGTGAAAAAATTCTCTCAATAATTTGTCTTGATAATTATTTATTCTTATTATAACTCTCTAGAATTCTTCTCAGTTTCTTGTATGTACATTTTTAGGGATAATAAATATTCCCCCATAGAATGGGATCTCATGAGTAATTTGAGGATCAAATTTTGATTAAAACACCATTTTATGACATTTTATTATAGTCTCATGTAACTTTGACAAAGTTCATGTAATTAAGTTACACTACAAGGGAAACCTAGGTCAACCCATATCTATAAATAGTAGGAGGGGCTAGTATTGCTAATAATATTTCAATAAATATTACATAATAACTTTTTTTATGAAGTTATAATTTTTAAAAATAATTAAGAATTCTATTTTTATCCTTCATTATACTGGAATTTCATTTCAATTAATCATGTAACACTATTTTTGGGAACCATAATTTTTCCTCCCATTATTATAATATTATAAAATAAAGATATCAATTTGTATACATTCATGAAACAACATAAAAATACATGAACTTGACTTATAGAAATCTTGAGAACTACAAAATAGTCAAATAGAATGTTAAAGCTAATAATGATACTGAGAATATGAAAGTAATTGATAACTATGATATCAACCCACCTATGAGAGTTGAGTTTTGAAATCATCCACTGATATACATTATGACCAATTAATCAAAAAAGTATCTATTTAGAAACAACCAGAAATTATATATCTTTGGTCTACATAAAGACATCATCCTACCATTCCCAAAAATCAATAACACAGTGTGATAGAATGTGACTAATGGAGAGAATCACGTACAAAATATTACTACCTCCATCCATTAATTTATTGATATCATTCCTAAAACAATCTTATCTCTTTGAAATAATTTTGGGACAGTCAATGTAGAGTTTCAAAGAATTGATGAATTTTTTCCTTTTTACTCAAGGATAATCCATGATAGAATATTATGTAACCCTCCTATATTTTATGAGGATTGGGATATACGATTAAAAGGAAACATAAATAATGAGTGGGATTGGTATTATAGATAACATCACACATAAAGATAGTTTTTTCAATAGTTTTTCCTACTAGGGTTGTACAATGGAGAGTGGATCTTCTAGTTTCATGATTATCATAAAAGATAAATGAATTTATATTTGTGTTGAGAAGGTGGTTAATAAACATGAACACCAGCGATCCTTATCATGTGGATCTGTGGATCAGCTTGTGTGGACTCAATATTATTTGTCGGATACCATTCATTCATTTATTGAATGATGGTTCTTCATAGGGTTTAGTCTTTAGGGAATGTGGGGATAACACCAATATGGGAAAGGATTCAACTGGACTATATTATAGATACATAGTGACATAACAATTATATTAATAAAAAAATTCTATTAATGTTATGGATAAATATTTTATTTAATGAGGTCCCAGATAAGTTGACCAACATATTGAATCAATGTCCCATCATTTAGATGTGTTTGATGCCACATTGGAAGTCTCAAATTCTCAAGAAATGTTAATATGTGCAAGGGTGAACACAAAAAATGTACGTTCTCTCAAAATTTGTATAAAATGTGTTTCTATTGGAATTCAAGAGATGGTTTCTATTACCCATTAAGGACATGAACATGAGAATTTACACAATCACGGTGATTATATAATTGTTCATTTAAGGTTCATAGTTGACAAATTTGGGTGTTCCATGTTGAAAATGTTTTATAAATAATAATGTAATTTTAAAAAGTGGGTCTAGAAAGAGGTATCTATTTGGATCCTTCAAGTTCAAGAACAGATTATTCATAGTTATTCACAGAGGTTATGAGTTTCTGAAGCACAACCCTCCTCTATAAACTTTTTCCAAGCCACTGTTACTCAACATCATCATGGTGAGGCGTACACCAATTATGTAAATAGGTGAGTAAAATTACTAATGCCTCATAAGGAACTACTAACTAAAGTATATATTTACATCATTTGGATATGTGGTGTTGGTCCCATGAATTTATGGATACACATATATTGATCCATAAACTCCTTCTCAGTT
The DNA here is from genome assembly GCA_963277665.1 of Viscum album. Lineage (NCBI taxonomy): Eukaryota > Viridiplantae > Streptophyta > Magnoliopsida > Santalales > Viscaceae > Viscum > Viscum album. The sequence continues at coordinate 1,626,836,991 of OY728125.1, forward strand.
TTTACATTTTTTCTATATCAAGTTCATGATACCAATAGTAAACATTGTGGCCCTCTCATAAAGGATCCCCACATTCATGAATAAACTCTAGAGATTTTATTCCATAGATATATCTCAATAAGTGATAGTACTACCATTATACATAATTCCAATTCATTTCATATAGTATAATATAAAAATATGGTTGGAAATAACACTATAGTGGGGTTTCTACAAAGTGTGTGTTGATTTTATATGCTAAAAATGATAAAGGGGACCATGAAAGAAGGTGAGTTGTAATCAGAGGGTCCTTCCATGTATGGGGTGATGTACCCAAGAGGTAAAATATGAAAATTTTGGGAGATAGAAGGTCTCCCAATAATTATTTATATAGGGTTTAAATTTTCTGAGCACCCAGAGGAAAGGGGAATCCAAGGAAGTGGTTATAAGAGAAAGGTTAAATGGTGAGGCTTTGTTTAAGAAGGACCGATGAGAATATCGGAAAACCTATACACTATATTATATATATTCTATATGATTTTATATTAATTATTATCATATAAGATAGTAATTGACAACTACTAACCCTCATAACAAACTTGATATAGTTTAATATCGTATGATATGAATTACATGTTGCATTTTTCATGGAATTTCCTAACTCAACACAATGGTTGAATTAAAAGTTATGATACATTATATCTCAAAGATGGTGGTTGTGGAACATTTTCTTATATTAGAAGATACTAAAAATTATTTAGTGTATATTATTCATTGGAGAAGACATATATAAGAATAATCCATTTATATGTTGACCCCCAAGTTGCTAACTTAAAATGTTCAGGCAAGAAACACCATACCAATTGTGTTTGCTGATGTTGAAGCCTCTGGATTTGTATAAATGTATTTAAGGTTGAATGTGTGTTAGTTAATTTACCCTCTGAATTGATTAATAAATTTTATGTCACTCATGGTATTCTTAAACATTTTAGCCTCAACTCCAATGGAAAAATCATATAAAACTATGTCAGTATCTATAATTCATCTAGGAATTGTTAGGTGAAGTGGGTGATACCTATATATGAAATGTTAAGGATTCCTCATAATCCTATTGAATTACCACAATTCACTTTAAAAAATCGTGAGGTTATTATTGGGATGAACACTGACATTTATGGGTCTCAAGTAGTTGATCTCCAATCAAACTGTTTAAATTAAAAGATATTATTAGATGTATGGATGATAAAGATGATATATTTATACATATAACACCTTTGATTATTAGAAAATTGGTTGATTCATTTTTGGAAACTAGAGGATTACACTCTCAATTGTCGTCTAACTCTTATTTGTTGATAGGTTTCATGAAGTTTCAGTCCATTTTTATAGGACCCCTTTTTTGGTATATTAATGTTTATTGTGTATTTTGATGTTATATTATACCTGGGTTGAGTTTCAGACGTTTATAAATGGTATTAGATTATTATGGAATTTTTTCAATGGTTCATGATTTCTTTACAGTTTATGGAACTCATACACCATTCAAGGAAAATGTGTTATTGATTTTGGTGTTTCTAGATAGGCACATAGTTGGTGCTTGGATTTCACAAAATGATCATATACAATGAAAATATTTAATGTAAATATATAGTGTAAAAACACATATTTCACATTGTTTTTCAATCATGTGAACCGTCTAGGTTATACGGTTTTTTGGAGGTAGTATTATGTGCATGGTTTCCCAAACCATGTTTGCCTAATCATGATATATACACTAAAGCATGTGAATATTGTATTTTAACATGGTTTTATGCCACAAAACACTTATTTTAGCCTCTTATAGTATGATCTCAAACTCTTAATCTCTATTATGGATTTTTAGTTACTGTCAATGGTTTGAAAGTTAGTTTTGAAGAATCTAAGAGTGTTGTATCTCCCAGAAAAAATTATGTCTCCATTCATCCCTTTTATATTAATATGTTCTTATATTATGTCATATGGAATGTTATATTGAATATTTAATGTATATATCAATGAAATATAATGATTTTTAGGAGATATTTACTATTTATATTAAATGAATGATGTTTCGAACCTATATATAAAAGTTCGTAGTATATTTCACCATTTTTATCACTCACTGTGAGTTGGGTGGATTCATTATCTACTCAAATATTTCTAGAACTATAAGTCATGTATATTTTAATACAATTAAATTTATTTTAAAGGATTCTTCTGATAATTATTACTAAAAATCCCATTTTCCTGAAAATTTTGTACTTTTATAAATTGAATGATATTTTATAACCTTTTTCTTTTTCTTGATATTTTTTGTATTTTAGAAACATTTTTATATTGAATATATAAATGGAATGAATTTTTATAAATGAATGATTTTTTCAGGATCACATGATATTAGATCATGGAATATATGTTTTTTGGGTGTTCAATTTCATAGTATGTAACCCTGTATAAGGGATATGGTTCCACAATAAAAGAACCTAGAGATTGGTCACATTGTGATGACTTTTTGGACAAACCAGTAACTAATATTGATTATGGTAATGTCACATAAAATGATAGTGTTTTTTCTTAATCAATGAGATTTTGTAATTCCATGTATAATGAAATTAATATCAATTATATGAATATAATTTTTACTTTTAATTGGGATTTTTCCAAAATTGTAAAATAAGTATATTGTTCCAATATTTATTTATAATTTCGATGATATACTATAAGGAAATATCTAATTTTTCTAGTGGAATGTGTTGGAAGATTTTATTGGATTTATTTAGTTATTATTTCTCAGCCCAAACATATTCATTAATTAAATATGAAACCATTTTTCTTAATGATATTGGTAATGAAAAGGTATCATATTTCTCAATTGGAACATTATGATTCTACTTCCATTCGATTTTAGAGCTTTGAGTAATTTTATTGGATTAATTAAAGTTATTACACATCAATTTTAAATCATTTGGATATCTTTTTGTTTTTCATAGTCACAGTATTATACCTTGTGTCTACGAGTCTAGGTTTTTTCTTTTTTTGGTTATTATTTTGTGTTGCATTATTTAAATTTCAGGCCTCATATTAAGGATTATATGTTATTGTTTGGTTATATCCATCTGACTTTATTCTAAAAATTTAAAATAATCCACCATTGCATAGGTATGGCATTGAACATTATTTATATCCTTTATATTCTTGGGGATGTCACCAGATGTTTGTGGCATATATAACCCTAACTGTGTTAATGTGTTGGTAGGGGATGAGACAAATGGTATTATTCTTGGTCGGTCTATCACCTTAAGATGGTATCCAAGATATAAGAATGTCAAAACCTAAAATTTATACATTTAAAAATATTATGTTAGACACATTATAATGAGAATATTATTAATATATTTCAATTGGTTCATGTATTGTTATAAAACACATATATTTGTTTTATCATCTTAGTTTGATTTGTTTAGTTAATGAGTGTCCAATATTGTGCATTCGTTGGGAGAATTTACACTAGGGATGTATTTATCATGTTATGGTTCATTATTTTTCAAATTTTTATAATTATTTTTAAATTGAATGATTTGAAGAATTATATGACATTAGTTTCAACTAAGTAATAAATAGTGGTGTTTTGGTCTTATATATATAAATGGAATCAGATATATGATATGGAAACCTGTAGAATGGGGTAGTATAGAACATGTTTTCACCTAAACCCTAGGTACAAAAACATCTTTTGAATATCATTTTTAAATCTCTTCATGATGTTTTTTATGAAAATAGAATTGATAAACGTCAATAAGAAGATGATTCATTATAGTTTTAGAAATATAATTCAATGAACTTTAATGGTGATTCCAACTGAGATAAAGTAGAAGTGTCTTTAAATATAATGAATGAGATATTTCATTTACATAGAATACCAACTGATAACAATGTCATGCTTTAAATATATATGCTAGATGGACACGAATTGAAATGGTGGGATTTCATTTTCCATGATATAGGTGACCAAGGACATACATGGAATGGATTTGAATAATTTCTCAATAAATTTTTCAATCCCTATACCAAAAAAAATTTCTAGAACAACATATTTCTTCATATAAATTTATTAATCTCAATCAGTAATATCATACATCGCTATTTTTATCAATAATGTTATTTTTACTCTATAAATAGATACAAGTGCACCCATGAAAGATAATATCATTGAGTCCCAACTAAAACTAGAGATTCACTCTAATATTTATTTACTATATATTACATATTATATAGAGATAATTAATATTGATAAAATGGTGTAAAGTTCTATCATTGTAAATTCAACTAGATGCAGTGTTTTTCCTCCATGGGAATAATTAAGAACTTTAATACTATGAATAAGAAGTTGATAGACACCCATGTACAAGGTGGTGGAGTATCTAATAATCAGGCCATATAATTAGTAAAAATTTCTATAAGACATCGAAGAATGAATGGCCTTTTCAAATGATGAAATTTTGATAATATAAAGAATGATTTTATCACACAATCCAAAATTCTTTAAAAAATATAATCATATGAGAACTCGTTACTATTATATTTATAATTCTATAATGTTATATATTGTTAATACATCTATCAACACTTAGGAATCTTATACACACAATAGAGGATCTTCTTAGAAACATTATCATCTTTAAGAATATTCGAATCTTGGTGACTCTATGAACACCATAAAGTCGCATACAATTACACAAAAATTAGAAGCAAAGATCAAGGGGTTAATTAGGAAGTTGTATGGATTTGAGAAGATTTTTGTGTAATATCACTAATGTCCATAAATTTTAAAAGTTATTATTCTTATAAACTCATTTAGTATACATTTTATAATTGATACAAGTGTGTCCCACTATTTTATTACAACTACAAGTCATTAATAAAATGAGGATAAATATTGAGATTACTCTACATGAGATGGTTATCTAGATATTTCTCCGATATTGAGAGTGTAAGGTATTTTAAAATTTATCTTGTTTTATAAAGTCAATAGATTCTATTATGATTGGAAATTATTTTGTTTTCTATGTATATCCATTTTACAATTCAATTGGAAGGTATTGGTTTGTTTCTTTCATAGTCCAAACCATTTTTCATGCATGAATAGAAACATTTATATGTCATATTATGATATTTTATCTCTTTAAATGAGGATATAAAGTTATTTTTTGAAAAAACCTAATATATATTAGTTTCTAGGGGTAAAATTACATTAAAACACACACTCACACCCATACCCATAAGATAGAAATTCATTCTGTAGTTCTCCCCAAGAGGATGTCTCAGCCATCAAGCCATATTTTTTTTAATCTTATCTTATAGGATTATTACATAACCCATAAGACCAATGGAGACTATTTACATAATTGAGACAAGAAATAATCCTACTATTATGGATCATTGTCACAATAATTTTCCCAAATATTTCATTGTAATAAATAAATATGGAAGTGTAATTTGAAATTGATATATTTTTAATGAAAAATAAAATTTCACTTCATTTATATATATTATCGCAAATATAATTGAAGGATTTTTATATCCAATTGGTCAATTTGAAATTTAAGGGACCATTAGACAATGTATATCACCTAGGGATAGTGTAGTTCTATTCGTCAATAAAGAAAACCATTTGTTAAGACACAATATTGATCATTTAAATTTCATTAATATTTTGATAAATAATAGATATTGAATGACCTAAATGTATTACTATTTAAATAAATTTAATGATTCCCAATGGGTTTCAAAAATTGATATTTTTATAGTTTATCATAAAATCAAGGTTAGATGAGTAAATATTGTAATTGAAAAATTGAAGAGTCATTAAAATTAAAAGGAATATGTGGTAATTCACTATTTTTATTAAAATGAAACATCTAGTTTCATGGAATTAATGAACTATATCTCTTTGTAATTACTAGAATCTTTCATTGTGGTTTTTTAGATAGAAATTTCTGTGTATTCTAACCCTTGTAAATAATATGGATGGAATTTAAAAATCATGTCGATCATTTTTAAATACCAACAGGTATATGAAAAATTCATAAAATTTTATTACTATAAAAAAAATTGAATTCATTTTTCTTGTTCATTAAGCGAAAGGTAAATCAATAGAACTATTAATGATAGATATTTATATTCCTTTATAATCACTTAAATGCATTTCTGACATATGAATCTTTTTGGGAATAAGAAGTTATTATTGAACATTTTCTGGGACTTCTGAAAAATTGAATCCTTTATATAATAACTCATGGGAAATGGAACTTCATTTCATTGGAGTAAATATCATCAACAAAGAAAACTTTCTCTTAATTCAAGGATAAAATCCATACTAATTATTTTGTTTCCAGAACCATGGAAGGATCCAAGGGTTTATTGTGATCCATATTTATTTTGACATATTTGTGTTCTCATGAAAATATATTTTCTACTAGATTGTGGTTCATGATAGTTTTGAATTTATGAACATAATTTTCCAACCCATGATTCATGATGGATACGGTAGTGCATGCCTTATAAATATGGCATTGTTTTCACTAGGATGAGAAATTAAATGTGTTCTTAGATCATAATAGAATAAAATATATCTTTACACAAATGGTTTCAAAACTAAAATAATGACTATGGATATAATTTTAGTAAAAAATTTCACAACAACATGTATTATATAGCTAAAAAAAATTATGCGGAAAATGAATTAAGATAAAAGTCAAATAATAAATTACCTAATTATAATTTTTATCACTAGAAATTGATTTGTTTTATTATTTATTTGAATATGGACTTTTCTATGAAAATTGAAGTCATAGTTTTCTTGATGGTAAATATTACTCCAAAATTGGTTTAGAATGTTAAGGAATCTCAAAATTGGATCCATATTTTCTTATAATTATGTCAAAAATCCATTGTGTGCGGCCATTAATGAATGGAAAAATGTGGGGGGTCTATAATTAATTTTTCAAGAACATAAAGTTATTTTAATGTCTTATTATTAAAAATGTATTCATGTTTACCATAACTTAAAATTGGATGGTCATACAAGAGTATTAAATATGTTTGTGGTGTTGAGAACTCATTTATGATGAGTTGGAAGAAAAATAAAATTTGAAGAGTATCCCTCAAGATGCATTAATTTTCAATAACTCAAGGATGAGGACTAAGGACCAACTAGTATATTTAAATAATTTCCTAACACTATATGTAAAAAGAATCATATAAGTATGAAATTAATCACAACTTATACAATAACAGTTTAGTAAAGTGATCTAATATGGGTGATTTTGGGTCGTCTCAAAAATCATCCCACTTCAACGAAAATTGTTATCCTTATACATTAGAAAAATTGGAAGGAAAATCTAATCAAGATTTCATAAAGATATATGGAAGTATGATTTGGATTATTTCAATCAAATATCCTCATTTAACCTCCTATATTTGGATATCATTACAAAATGTGTTGGGTACAAAATTATATATGACAATGGATTATCATTCTCCAATGTGTGTACAATCAATACGATGATCCAAATTTTAAAATATGTTCATCAAGATTATGTTATGTATTTAAAATTCTTATAAGAAGGTTATATACCATAATAGGAGTTCTCATTAAATAACAGCTACTAGTCATTAATATATATGTATATATGGATCCTTTATATGTATTGTATTTACGTCATTTTCTCTCTACAGATTGTTTGGTAGAAACATTAGAACCTTTTATGTTGGGATCCATCATATGAGTGGAAAAATTTGGATTAATAGTATATTGATCATGATGAAATATATTTAAAAAATATTTTGTGAATCATCATTTTTCGATTTAATCATTTTTTATGGGAGACCATCTCTTCTTTCGTGTATCCCTTAGGCTATGGTTTTGACGTTTGTGTGAATATGGTAAATTTAATCACTAGTACATCAGCCATATAAAATATATAGAATAGATTTTTGATGTACCTTATTTACTATATTTACATCCATGATTCTACTCCGTCCACAATTACTTTCATATATCTTAATTGAATATGTTTAAAACAGATCATGGATAAGTTATTTAATAGGACCAAATTGATCTTCGACAGGATGCAACATTAATATATATGTGATACAATGTCTAGATTTATTATTGAATGTGTTAAAGGGAATGAGTATCAGTTTTTTAATATTTTAATGGAGTTATGGTCATATTCATGAGAGAATATGGAAACGTTAGATAAAAATATTTTACAAATAGCATAACATTTACAAAAAACTATAAATATCTACTATAAGGCATAGAAATCCAAATGGTGGGGAGAATAAAACCCCTAGTTTTTGGAATTTAATAATTTTGTTATATATATTTATTTTATGTAAACATTTTATTTTATTTTACCATTTATGCATGTTTTTAGTGTGATTTCAAATGGTTAAAATTGAAAACTATTTTATTATGGTTAAAAGAAATTGTGAAAATTTTCCAGGAGACCGTGTAAAATATTATTTTAGATTACGAGTAGGTTGATTTATGGAAAACAAATTTCCAAAGTGTGTGGGTTTCATAAGAACTTTTTATGGTTGAGATATAGGGAAAACATGGTTTCTATGTGATTTAGCAAACTGCATGATCCAACCATGTGGGGGTGATTTGGAGGCCATATCATGCCCATGGTTACTACATAATTTATATAACCATGTGGCCAAGATTTACAATTTGCACTAAATTAACCATAAATTAGAGTTTAACATATGATTACACTATAAAGCCATCATTTTCACCCCTTTATTAACTCTCTTCAAATATTTTTCAATATTATTCCTTTTTGGTGATTCCACCTGAATTGGAAATATTCTTTTTTTATTTACTTGTGTTGGAACACCAAAAATAAATGTATAACTCTATTTTATCTCTTTGGATTTAAATATTATAGTATCCTAACTCCTATAACATTATGTGTAACCAATTTTTCAAAGATACATGATCTATGATGTGTTTTTTATGAGATTATGATTAGACCTATTTAAGAAAACGAGTAACCTAAGAAGACCCAAAGTTGTGCTTCAGGGTTCAGAACATAAAAATATTGTGTATTTTTTATGTAAGTAAACTAAACAAAATAAATAGATCAATTTGATAATTGGAAATTCTCTAGTATAGGTTTTGGATAATGTAAAATTAAATTCCAATTATAATTTTTATAAATAAATAAAATTTAACAACTAGAAGGCTTTTGGTGTGCTAATTTCATATGTGATGTGAAATTTATTGGATAGTTTATTCTAAACCTATAGAAAATAAATTTTTGGCATTGGGTGAGAAATTAATTTTCCCTATATGGGGTTTAAAAACTATTTTCTAAATAAATTCATAATATTTAGTTTTATTAAATAATTACCCATAAAAAGTTCTTGAAAACGTTCCAATATAATAAGTACATATTAATTTGAAATCCATTATATTAAAAATGTCATAATATTTTGAAATGATTTTTTTATTTCTCCATTTGAAAATAATATATTTATATGGATTAATAATTAAACTCACCAGGATATAATAAAACCATAAGGCCACATATATGTATCACATATGGGATGATATCCCCAAAAGGTCTTAGGTTCACTCCCCATACCATAACCTATAATTTGATACTCTAATGTCAAATTTTGAAAAAAAAATTTAGTACTCCGCCTTTCTCACTCGCACCCTAAAAACATATGAACATAAATCTTACATAAATTACATTCTTTAAAATAAAATAATTTTACATAATTATTAACATGAAATAATCATTTCAGAGGATTTATGGTACCATATTTTGGGAAAAATCTATGCGTATAATCAAATATTTTATTTAAAATTCATAAATATAAATTCATAATAAAATAAATGAATACATGAAAAAAATAATAGAATGTATATGATAACATTTATGATGTCCATATCAAAATTATGACTAACACATAAGGATGTGAAGGGTTATTTTTCATAGGAAATGACATCTTTTATTTAGATTTAGAAAATAAATTCATAACCATTATTGAAAATTATTTTAAATCAAAATTTAACATAAAATTATAAATACTATACATATGAAATAATAAATATAAATTATAAATAAAAATAAATAAAGCTTCAAAATTTTAATCTAAATAATAAGAAAAAATGTTTTTGTTGTTGTTTTATGTTGTAGATCAGAAAATAAAATTACCAATACACAACATTCTTCTTTAAATGAATCATGTAATTATATATATATTTGGACATATATTTCATTAAAATAAATATGAAGTTGTATTTCATATAGGTGATTTAATCCCATCCATGTTATCAAAATAAAATAGAAACAAAGATTTACAAAACAAAACATGATTAAAATTATTAATTTCCATCATCCCTGTAGACCATAAAATAAATAAGTATAGATATATGTAAATTGTAAATTAAAATAAAACCATTTAAAAATCCATAAATTTATATATTTCTAAGAAACACTTTGAAACCATAAGTTAAAAAATTAAATTTATAGGTTTAAAAAATATATTTAAAACAATCCCACATATTATAAACTCTAAAAACGAATTATGATATATATATATCAACCATAAATAGATGGATTACAAATAAAATCAAATGCTTCCTTGTTACAGGAGACCAAATAGGGGAGGAAACTCATGCTTGTGTGGTGAACGTGAACTATTGGTGGGGTTTATCTTGGATCTTCTAGGGAGGGAAGAGGGGTTCTCCCTATGTTTAGAAAATATATAAAAATATTTGTGTTTCATAAGCTTCCAAGAGAAGATAATATTTTTTTAATATTACTTTTTTTCCTTTTTTAAACAGCACAATTACCCTCACATTTTTTGTTCACTTCACACACACCAAATTTATTTATTTATTATTAATATTTATTATTTTCTTTATGGTTTTCTACCCTATTGTGTTCATCTCGAATCTTATATATATTTTATTATCATATTTTTCTGTTCTTTTATTATATATCCTATAAAGATCATTATTATTATTATATACTACATTTCATCTTAAATCATTACATAAGATTTTTCTTTCTTTCCTCATATTTATTTTTTCTTTCTTATGACATATGTTAATAAGTAAACCTTGTTATTATAATAATATAATATTATCATTCATTATATCATGTAACCAATCAACACAAATCACTATTTTTTAAAACTCTAATAACATTTTTTTATAATTCAAAAATTATATTTCAGTGTTCAACTAACATGTAGAATTAAAAAACTAATAAAATAAAACATAGATATAGTAAAATAATAAAATAAATAATTATATAAATTTTTAAAACATGTAATTATTTAAATATATATTAAATATCATTTTGATATGTTTTATATAAAATAAATTTTATACCTTTATAAAACATCTAATTATTATTTTCAAAACATATTATGTTTATTTTCATAACAAATATATTTATAAAACATATCATGTTTTTTCTAATTCATTTTTTTATTCTTTAAATTCGTTTTTTTAATAATATAATGATATATAATTTATATTTCTAAAACAAAAACATCATATAATATCATATATTAAAATATATTATCGTAAAAATATTATAATAATAGTTTTATTTAAATAATATTTTTTACCATTATTTATTATTATTATAATTATTATTAACATTAACATCAATTTCATAATTTAAAGATTTAAAATTATTAATTAGATTCATAATAAATTTTTAAATATATTTAAAAAATATATTTTCTTTTAATTTCAAATATTTAAATGTTTTAAAAGCATGATTTTTATTAAAAATATTAATTAATTTTTTTTAAAACATTAATAAAATGACTATAAATATATATTAAAGAATATATATATTTATATTGATTGAGATAAAAATAAAAACTCATAAAATATAAAGTAATATTTTATATTTTGAGTCGTCAAATAATTAAATTATTCAGAATATTTTTGTTTCATAAACTTTTTTTTCAAAACCATCCTCAGTTATTATTAATTTATAACCCATTTCATAAAAAATACAAAATTACTCTTTCAATTTTCATAGGATGTTACATTCCCCCCACCCCCAGCTTTAATGAATTGAACTGTTGTAATTCATTCATCATAGTCTAAAAAATAATGATTTTTTGTCTTCAATATTAGATAATGAATAGAAATGATAAATTTATATAAACTAATTAAAACATATATTCTTCAATTTTTCCTATACTATTGATCTAATAGAAACTATGAAGTCCTGAAATCGTGCTTCTGGTTCCTACACACAAAAATGATGTGTATTTTTTTTATAAAAGTAAACATGAAAAAACATAAAGAATTTACATACCATGAACATTTCTAGTCATGATTATAGAGCATAGAAAATTATATTACAAATTATCAAATCTATACTAAAATAAAATTAAACAACTACAACAATTTGGGTGTTCTAACTCCATATGTAAAGACAATTCCTTAAAATAATATCTATTAAACCTATAGAAAATAAATATCAAACAAAGGTTGAAAATTTAATTTTCATATTAAGGGGTTTTAAAGACACTTTATAAATACTTTTATAATATTTCATTAGATAATAAAATTAAATAGAAAATGGTTTTTAAAACATTGAAATATAATATATTTATACAATTTTGAAAATAATTAAATTTAAAAAGTGATCATATTTTGAAATGATTCATTGGACTTCTCCATTAGAAAATTATAATGTTTTGCATTAATAATGATAATCAACAGGCCAAAAGAAACCCATAAGGGCACATAGTAATATAAAATGTGTAAAAGAATCTTGTTGAGGTCATGGGTTCACTCCCTATACCATATCATATAACTTGATACTCTAGTTCCATCTTTGAGAAAACATATTAATAATCTTGCGTTTCTGACTCAAAACACAAAAACATTTCAACATGATACATACATAATCTACTTTACTTTCAAAAATATTATTATTACATACATATTAACATGGAATATGTTTTTTTACTGAATTTTGAAAATATGTATAGCAGAAACCCATTTATATAAATAATTTTTCTTATTTAAAATTCATCAGTATAAATGCATAATAATATTAATTAATACTTGAAAAAAATCAATGGAATGTGGATGATAAATTATATGATGTCCATACCCAAATTATGAGTGACATATATGTATGAGTAGGGTTATTTTTTCACATGAAATGATAATATTTATTTATATATAGAACATTAAATGATAAAATTTATTTAAAATTATTTTAGATAGAAATTTCACATTAAAATATAACTACTACACATAAGAAAAAATAAATATAACATCAAAATAAAATTAAATACCATGTTAAAAGTTTGATCCAAACGATATGATAATAGTGCTTTTGTATTTTTTTCACATTTTAGAACAGAAAATTAAATTACTAATATAAAACAATATTCATTCAATGAATAATGGTAATATATATATACACATGCATATATAATTCTGGAAAATAAATCGTTGGTTGGATTTCTGGGAGGATCTTTAATTCCAACCAATGTTTGAAATTAAAATAGAAACATATATTTCTAAAAAACTTGAAAAAATATAAAAATTTATAACACCATTATTAATTATATGCATATTTCTAAAATAACAATCTGTAAAAATATTAATTACATTAATTTTGAATATTTCATTGTTTACAAAATATCTTTTTCATTAAAAACATTAATTAATTTTTTCTAAAAAAACTAATCAAAAAACTATATATATATATTAAATAATATATATATATATATTAATTTATTAAGATAAAAATATTAATTCTATAACTGTAAATTCATATATTATATTTTTAATCAAAATATATTTTAATTATACAAAATATTTTAGTTTCATACATGATTTTTTTCAAAAGATTTCTCAATATGTTTTAATTTATAAATAATTTATTAAATAAATAAATAATAATTTTTTAATTTTCATTAGATGATACCTTAATAGAAAAAATCTAGAGGTTTATTAGTGTTGTCCACCATTTTTTCCGCACATTTATAGGTTAGTGGATTCTCTCACTACTCAATATATTCAATAAATAGAATTATTTTATATGTAAATTCAATTTTATAAATTTTAAATGATTCATGTGATGACTTATTTTTAGAACTCATCATTTCATGATAACTACATAATCATTGAAATTGAATGGATTTTTGAAAAACATCATAGGATTAGGTTTTTAAATTTTGGTGTTGTTTTGAAGAAAACAAGGTCTTTTATTAATATATTAATGTGAAATATTTTTTTTGAAGTGATTTGGAAAGATAAATTTTCAAGGGAATGTTTTATACATTATTGTTGTGAGTTAATTTTTATTAGTTATAACACTAAATAAAGTTAACGGTTCCATAATAGAGGCACCACAATATTGGTCACCAAGAGATGAATTGGGTGAATTGTTAGTAACTTCTCCTAAGTATGGGGAATTTATTTTTTTAATTTTTCTTTAATAATGAATTGATTTTGGATAATCTAATGTTAAGGAAATTATAATTTATGAACTGATAAAATGATTATCCTTTTAAATTATAATGATTAAAATTTATAACATATTCTAATCCAACTCAATTTATTTTTTTTAAAAAAAAAAATTCGAGGTACATTGTTTTCATACTACCGGCGTGTGTGGGGAGAATTTTTTGAATTGTTTACTACATATGATTACACACCGCTCACATATGCACCAAAGTAAATATGAATAAATTTTTCTTCATGAAAATTATAATGTAATGGTATTAAATTTCTATTATTAAGAATTATGATGTCACTTTAATTTGATTTATAGTGTTTAGAGAATATTTCTTGATGTCATTTTAGTTATTCCATATCAGTGTTTTTGTTTCAGGGAATCATTTGGTTTTCTGTAGTTTCTTCACTATATATTTTTAAAGAGACATTGAATTTTTTATATTTTTTCATTTGACTTATATAATTTACACATATTAATGTTATGGAATTTTTAGTTTTGTTATTAATTTTTTTTTGTTTATTATAAAATGGAAAATCCCCCCCCCCCATACAATATTCATGATAACCATTGGCATTTTTTTCCAGCCATTGGGGTTTTGGGGTGTCTCTTACTATAAGTAGATCCTCCTACAAGGCCTAAGGAAATGGTTTGGGTGGAGATTTTAGATTTTCCAGAGTGTGATTAATGTGTACATATATAGTGTTGAAAACTAACATAAAAAAGGGCTCTAAATCCTACTATAATCCTTGTGGATAAAAGAGTAGATCCTTAATATGAAATTCCTACGAATAGGGATGGAGTAAATTCGAAAATATTATGAGGGTACTTGGATTAGGGTATCATGTTATGAAAAAGATGTGTCTTTAGATCTTATAGAGCTTCAAACTATTCCAAAAGAAGTAACAGAGGGGTTGAATGGGTCATAATATATAAATGATGTAAAAATAGATGTGGTATTTTAAAAAGGGGTGTTGGTAGTTTAATAATCCTCATAAAATGGACTATACTCCCTCAGAATTGTTTTTATAATAGAACCCATCAATCGAGGATATTATATCCTTCCATGAGTACGAATGTGGACATAGAGTTAATGGGAGACCTAGAGAGAGGCTTCATTCTGAAGAAATGTATGTTCTAAAACATGACACAATGGAGTTGTTGAATCATCATCAC
This sequence comes from Viscum album, assembly GCA_963277665.1. Taxonomy (NCBI): domain Eukaryota; kingdom Viridiplantae; phylum Streptophyta; class Magnoliopsida; order Santalales; family Viscaceae; genus Viscum; species Viscum album. Next base: position 1,626,852,695 of record OY728125.1, read on the forward strand.
CCAAATCAAATTAGATGATATTGTGGTATAGAGGGTATCTCTACTCTTTTGTATTGTGACCTTTGCGACTAAAGGGGTGAAATATTATATTCTCCACTCACATTCCCAATAACTCATCACCAAATTAGATTATATCGAATGGAAAAAATTAACATTCAGGATATAGGAGTCTATCAGTGGTGAAATAACATCTCTATGAGATACTATAAATGAGTTATCCAGGATCATGGAACAAGAACAAATAATGGTTCATCTAATCATCCATATAATATAAATTTATCCACCCATATGTTTAACTATAGATAGTTTCAACCATGTCATCTGATGTAGAATTTAGAAAAAATAGTGATGTGAATCAATGTAGGATTCAAGTGTGTGTGGATAATAATCATCTTTAGGGAGAGAAATAATTGATAGGGAATTATAGGTAATTATTATTTGTTTAATTGTATCAATTTATGTTGGCTAATCAAGGGGATTCAATTTACAAGGTAGAACAATAGACGATCTCTTTTTGTAATTTGGAAGAGGATCTAATATGTTGATAAACTTCACATATCTTATTATAGTAAATAAATAGAGCAATCATTTGAATATATTGCGTAACATTCATCATCTTAATCACAAAATTGATATAGTAGATTAAAAATAATATATTGAATATTCAAATACCATGTTCAATATATTGAAACTCGTGTAATAATTTATTCTAAATATTTATTTTATCAAAATTTCATTTTTATTAGGATATCACATGGATGAAATCTATTTTTCTTCTTCATTAAGAATACATATAAATCTTATATATTTAATATTAAACTAGTTAGATTAATTAAAATACAAGACATTGTTCTATTTTTTCATAAGCATGACATTCATTCATTAAAAGTTTCTTTCTCTAAAATGTGATTTAATGAATTAATGAATTAATATAAAAATTATTTTTTCTTTAAATTATATCTTTTGTAATTTAAATACAATTTTATAATTGGAATCATTATTTCCAAATTATAAAATATTTCCCATTTTATTTTTAAGCATTGAACATAAATTAATTAGTTAAAATATAATTACCACATTAAATTCCAAAAAAAATTAAAATCATTCTATCTAAGAGTAAAATAATAAATAAGTTATTAGATAATGATTGAAAACATATGTATAAGGATTTATCAACATTAATACTTTCAAATTCATATTATTTTCCATTATCAGATCCATAAATATTTTCAATACTAACTTTATATTTCATATTCACAAGAATGACACCCCTATTCCTCATAATTGGACTCACCCAAGCTCTACTTGTAATAACACACAAATCCTTATATATTTTGAAATAATATTACCAAATTACTCAAAAAATCCTATAAAGTTCTTATTTGTGATTTTATTCTCAATGATTCACTAGTCAATTACTTAATCCTTTTTTCAATGTAGATTTTCTAAAGAGTAAAGTGAATTTATTCATTTCTCCATTTAAATTTATTTTACATTCCTTATTTTTCTAACTTCAGTAAATCTAATAGAAATATATTGATGTCATTACATAATTATCCTTAGTATACTTGATTATTATTATTTTTTCAATAATAATTTCCAAAACATCATGAATGCTTTTGAAATATAAAAATATTGCATGTGTTACATTTGGATAGTCATCTCCATATGTGACGTCACCTATTTTTTTACCACTATACACGGTTAGTCAAAAGGGGTTATTTAATTAATAAATATTATATTTTAAATATTAATAAAATTAAAATAATTATAATCCATTATTTATATTCATCGTTTTGTGCCCATGTATATGCAAAGATTATCACCCCTAAGAAAATTATATATTTCATTTATCATATAGTATTTTATTATATATAAAAAATCATTAAATATTATTAAAAAATCAATAATTAATTAAAAATTTCATCTTTCTTCTATAATAATTATATTATCTCAAAAGAATCTCTTCCCTAACAAAACTCATGCATTAGTTGCATACAAATTGGAAGAGGAGATCCAGCATGTGAGAGTTCAAGATCAATTTCATGTCCCTTCTGTGATATGATTCAGTCCTATTGCCAGATGTGGAGGCCATGTAGATGCATTTGAAGGGTGATTTTGGTCCATATATCCATCAGTATATCACCCTATTTATTTTGATTATATGTCTCATGGTGTTCATGATGGAAATTTTTATTAATAGGATTCTATCAAGAACCTCCTCATCATAAGAGGGGAGTTTTCAGTAATCGTTGTGAAGTAGAGTTGTTTTCTAGGGTTCTGATTTACCAGGATAAATGATTTTTTGTTAGTAGGGGGTAGGTCGCAGCCCTTATCATCTCATTTCTATGGGGGCGGAGGCTCATAGACCTATACTAATGGATCAGGCACGTGTTTTCCTTATAGAGGCTGAGGTCATCAATAGTGATATTCTATTCCTATGTGAGTAGTCAACATGCACAAGTAATTAAACATCTAGTCCCTCAATTTATGAATTATTTTCCAAGGTATCAGTAGCATAGTATAGTTTAGTATCAATATAAAATATATGTGTAAAAAATATTATATCCCCTAAATTCTCTTCATCGTCAGAGATCGAATCAAGACCATGAAGGTGGTTATTAGTAGGGTCTAAGAGTTCATGGAGTAGTTCGTTGTCATCGTCATTATTTAGATTTTCTAGAACCATGGGAGCAAGACATCATTCGAGGTATGCTTTTCTTGTTTTCTACTTCGGGGAATTATTTTCTTAATTTAGGAGAAACATAATTCTTTATATATCATACCCTCATCTATGCTCTGGTACTTTAGTTAGAGAGGCTTTGAGTTCCCTTGGACTTGACTACAATATTTGGAAGTCGATCCGAGTTGTTTGAAGTACTTAGAGATTGTGAGCTAGTACAAGGGTAGCACCACAATAGAGTAGATTTATTATGTCTGTGGATACATCTATAGGACATCAACAACAGAAAGGATTGGTTGTATTCTCACAGGATATCATGGATTACTTCAAGAGGCAGGTTGTCTACTATGATACTAATGGAGAGATATTTGTGTTTGATGGTGACCAATACCCTCATATGAGTTAGTGATGTATTCATTCCTTGTCATATTTGATTTCAGATCAAAGGATGAGTTCATCGTAGATTTAGTAATGGGTGCTTCCCATGATCATCTAAGAGTAGCCTAATGTTTTCCAAGATGAGGTTATAGTGGTGCGTCTTCAATAAGAGATCTTGTATGGGATTGAGCTGCAACCAGGCATTCCCCCTCTCTGTTGGTCTCTCTATTGGATGGAAAATTGTGTGTTTTGAGATCTATGTGTATAGCTCAACAATCCATTGCTAGGAATTTTTTTTCAGCTGAGTGTGTCACCATTGGGTGCACCAGTTTTTTTCCATGAAGAATTTTGATAGTATACTCTTCTTTTATATCAATTATCATAACTTGAACCAAAAGATAGAGTAGAACTGATATCCAATTCAATAGATTGATGAATTATTCAAACAGTTAAATAGAGAATGTGGTTTATTAGAGAGTTATTTATGGTATGGACATAATCAGATGTGAGTGTGGGATGAGAATATTATAAATGCAAATTTCCATTTAATCCATGTGTATTTTTTTGTTCATTGTGATTTGTTCAATGTGATGAATACTCCATCTATGTTCATGGAGTTGATGAAAATAATGTTCAGAGAGTTCCAAGATAATCTCAAAGTGTCTTTTCTCGATGAAATCCTTATGTACTCCCAATTTAAGAGGATCATATAGAAAATTTTCATGCCGATTTTGGAGTTCTTCATCATGAAATACTATTTAGAAATATATCAAAGTGTGAATTTATGAATATAAACACTATTTTATGGGGCACCTGGTGTCCTAATAGGGAGTAATAGTAGATCCTCCAAAGGTAGAGATAGTTGTGTCCTGGACAGCCCCCAAGGTATTGGAATATGTGTGGATTTTCATTTGTCTTGAATATATCACTATAGTTTCATAGCTAATTTCTCTTAGGTTACAACTCTTCTGACATCTTTGACCATATAAGAATAGGCGTTCTTATAGAGTCACTTGTGTTATTCATCTTTTCAATTCCTAAAGGATAAGTTGTATAGTGATCCATTCCTATATTTTTTTTGTAAAAGGGATCTCTTTTTTGGGGGTTTTGAAACCCTTAATGTATTATCTTGTGTACAATTGAGATATATATGATATCATTTTTTTCTTATTGGTCTCAGTAGTTATTTCTCAATGAGCCTAACTATGCCACTCATGATCTTGAGTTTGCAGTAGTGGTGTTTTATTTGAATTTTTTGCCACATTACATAATTAGATATATTTTCATGGTTTTTGATTACCATTAAATCCTAAGGTATTCATTATCCAAGTGTGACCTGAACTAGCATCAATTTCAGTGGATATAATTCTTGCTAGACTAAAACTGTAAAATTTTATATATGCTAAGAAAGGGTAATTTAGTAGCTTATTCACGGAGCAAGAAGTAATGTAGTGATATCATTTGTGATTCTTGGGATTATGAAAGAGTTATGGAAGAGATCATAGTGATAAATATAAATATATGATTGTTTTTGGGTAGAGGTTTTGTTTTCTAGATGATACTGTAGCCATATTTTGTGCATCGTGTGGAGGATTCCTAATTGGGGGATTCTGAGGTAGAGGTCTACTTGGACCGAGTTGTTTTTGGTGATTCCCCTGATGGTTATTTTAAGGATGGACAACATAGGGTGTTTTTTCAAGGATGTATTTTCATTCCTTTAGTGAGGTGAGATATGGTTCTCTAGAAGTTCCTTAGTTTTTCTTTGGTTGTATAACCCAATATGATAATGATGTACCATGCTTTGCGGGGTTTGTTTTTGTGGCCTGGTATGATGCATGGAATTTAGGAGTTTTTTTCATGATGATTGGTTTTCTATAAGGTGTAGTTTGGCCACCATGTTCTAAGTGGTTTTCTCCAACTATTAGATGTCTCCAATTAGAAGTGAGAGGAAATATCGGTTGATATTATTATTATTTTCCAAGGATCATTGAGAGTGATTTATTCTATATGGATGATTTTGGATTTTTTGATAAAATTATTTCAATTTATGGTTATCATGGAGTATATATTAGTGGAGGTTCTATAAATATATTATCTGGAGGTAGTGGTGAAAATCCAAGGAGTATTAAGGATGATCATCTCTACAATAGATCCAAATTTTATCTCTAGGGTGTGGAGAGGGGTCTAACATTATTTTGGTTCTAATACTTTATTTAGTATTTTTTTCATCCGTAGATGGATGGTAATACATAGTGGACCATCCAGAATCTTGAATAAATTTTCCACTCTTGTGTGATGTATTTTGGTGGTTCATTTAGTATGTAACTTCCCTTGGTTGAATTTCCATGTAATAATTGTTTCTACTCCACCATTGTTACAGAACTATTTGAAGCTTTGTATGGTAGACATTTCTGTTCTCCATTTGGTTGGACTAGAGTTAGGGAGGGAGAAATTCTTGGGATATAACTACTATAGAATTGTACATAGGTGGTTCAATTAATTAATTGGAGGTTGAAACCAGTACAGGATCTAAAAAAATCTTATGTTGATCATATGAGGAGATCAATGGAGTTTGACGCTGGAGATCACATGTTTATTAACATAAATCCTCAATTTTGGTAATGAAGGTTTGGTTTTTGGGTGTACTATTTCTCCTTAGATCATTTTGAATTTTGAGTTGTTGTCTCATGGTGGATCTATGTCTTATAAAATATAACTTCCCCGGGGGATGAGCTAGATACAAATTGTTTTTCACATTTCTTGGATTTGTATCTATCTTCATAATGTCTCTCATGTCATTGATTTGGGGAGATAAGTATTGGAAATGACATGACACTAGAGAAGTGTCATGAAGATATACAAGACCTCCAAAAGAATTTGTTTCATAGGATTCATATTTTCTTGGTTTTTGTATTGTGGAAGCATAGTAGCATAGAGGAGACTAGATGGGAATATTAGTCACTAATTCACACACAGTTCCTTATATTTTTATGATCCTCTTATAACATTGTATCTTTGTTAATGTGGACCCTTCTAGTTCATGATATTGTTTCCTCATGTCACTTTTTGTGGATTTACCCTCATTTGAGTGGTATCTCTTTCAAGAGAGTGTTTACGAGTTTGCTGAAGTTTTTTGATGGTTTCACATTTTCCCTCTGGTGTGGAGGTTTAGGACCTATGGTGGAAAGATATTATAGATGTTTCTTAGGTTTTGGATTTATGGATTTCCCCTTTTGATTTATCACTACATTTCTTGGATTGTCTCGAAGGAGAATCAGTTGAGTGGTATCTAATGTGAGATCCTGGATTTGAGTACACTGACTCTTTCTATGTTCCCAATCCTATTGCGGCATAGATGTTTCAAAGAAGTGGTTTATAGAGGTTTTGATATAAGATTTTAGATACATGTATATTATAAGATATGTAATCCGAATATTTTTTGTATGTGAGTTTCACTATTTTTTATGGGATAGTACAAAATGTTATTATTTAGAGAGTTAAATAAGAAAAAGGCAACACATTATTCATTCAAAATTTAACCCCATTAATTTTATGATGTGAAAGGGGATTACACATATGTATATCCCCAATGATGTACATGTATTTATGTTTTCATCTTCTTGGGTTTCCCAAATCGTATTTCTGCATCATCTCCCTCTCTCTTTCTCTCCTTCCAGGAGTTTTGGACATTCCATCAATAGGAATTAATCCTTATCCTTTCACGTTCGATACATGGTGATCCATGTAGATCAAGGTGAATCTATTATTCTACTTCTACTGGGTTCTCCCATATTCACTTCCTCATGTATATTCTCACAATACTATGTGTTTGATATCTAGTGTTTCTAATGGGGTTTTCTTTGTTTTTGTTGGTGTAGTTGTCATGGGGTTTGTATATTGATTCAGTTCTTATGAGAGAGATGATCTGTGATTTTTATCATCGTTTATTTTCATGATATGAAATTTTAAAAAATTTGATGTAGGGGATTCATTTAATACCTAAAATTTAATTGAAATCATAACATTTTTATGGTTTGTCCCTTTGAATGAAATAGAATTAACATAATAATTATTGAACTAGATTAAATGGATTAGTCGTTATGACATGTTTGTGATTTCATTTCTCTATGCTATGATAGTAGTTTGTGTGAAATCCTGGATCTGTATTCCACATTGGAGGTGCACCAAGCCCGGCTGTTCAAATAGAACGAAGCACATATTTTATAACACCAGAAAATTCTAACTAAAATAGAGGTCCTATGGTGTTTCTAGAGGGAGATTATTCCCTCATCACCAGAGTGAAACATTGAAGATAACATAAAAGATACAACATTAGCTATATATAAGAATCAATATAATTATATAAAATTCACATTAAAGGGTGAAAAATCAATAACAATATAAGAAATTGGTGTAACACACAATAACAGAAGATGGTATATGGTATGTCACTAGAAATCTGGAAAACAATGATACAAGTTACAAGGAATACTTGAAAACCCCAATGTAGAAAAAGGTAAATGCATATTCTATCCCAAGAATCTCGAGCTACAGCTTAGTCATCTGTTACATGATCTGTCCAAGTATAGTAAGAAATAATTTGTCTAGGAAATTACACGTCCCTTTATCAACACCTATATACATTTTATCATACATGTGTACCAAATGGTTCCCAGAGAGGGTGTGAGATAAATCTTAGTGGACCACCACCAATTTCATCTATAACATCTAGCCAATGTAATAAAAATACATAAGTGTGAAGCCATGAATATATAAATTAAACCACTATAATGTAACAAAATAGCCATGTACTGACTTCATCCCTCTCTTGGTTTCTAAACATGTAACAAGTTCATCAATTAATTAAACTGTAGCTTATATAAAAAAGTCATGTGACGTATATCCACCACTGAAAACACCCGATGATACTATAAATAATTGAGTTTCTGATATGTAATAAGGAACCCATAATTGATAATTGATAAGACGTTGATCCATGGTTTTCACCAAAGCAACCTAGACCTCAGGGGCCGCTAACATCGTACTAAATGTTTCTTTATAAGGGGTAATAGGTTAATCCAAGGATCATTGTCCATGGTACTCCCACATTCATGCTTCTAACTGAGTCCAAGGAATTTTTCCAATGTAAAATAGTAGATAAGCAGTGGTTTAGAACAAGGAAGTAACCAAGGAACCTCATGTCATGTTATATATAAGGAAGGTATTAGAGTGATTATGTAGTAATAATTATGGAATCCTACAGCTTCATATCGGGCTTCAAGATGAAGACTTGTATTGGTTTCACTAGTAGTTCTCACCCGAGGGAACCCACATCCTATAACGAGAATGAAGTCCTCAATCCCCCAAGTAATTCCCTCGTGAATCCAATACATAACTTTATTTAATCCTTCTTATAAATATTTCAAGTTGCACATGAATATGTAGGCAACATACACTTAATTCATTTAGATTTATTTTTTCATAGGATAACTATGTCATAAAAAATTACATGGTTAAAGTATTACCTTTTATTAGATTGATAAGTCCAAGTAGCATGAAAAAATTTAATTAAAATAATATCAGTTAGTTTTAATTTGTATGGTTCACCTATCTTCCTTCAAAAAATATGGAATAATGTACTATGAAGGTGAAACCAAAAATTCATTCACATTTAATAAGGCTGATACAAATTCTTAATTATGATTTCCATAATATAAATTGAATCAATTACTTAAATTTATGCACTTTATTTTTGTGGGACAAGTGGAAGTGACATGGTACAAGAAATTACAATTTTCATTATTTAATAGGTATTTAGCATAAGGAGGCCTTCCATTAGTTCGTTAAAAGATCAAACACACTCAAATGGTGGCTCAAATCTGTCAAAACACCAAAAACCCAATTATCGTATATTACCCTAGATGGGGTGTCGTATGTTATTAATATTACCCCAGAAAAGTAATCACATTTATGGAAAGAGCATAACCATATGGTTCTAATGAATATAATAATTTAATATAAATTAAATAAATTGATCGTGAGGAAATCGGTGGGCCCTATATGAAAATTCTAAAATCTATGAACTTGAGGGATGAGTTATATATTACCAAGATTGTACTCATAAAACACTCCCCATCTAGTATCAGCCACTAATATATCCAGAATTTGAGTAGACATGAAAAGTATGAATAAAATATTAAACATCTATATCTCGGATGATATCAATTGAATCTAATGATGTATTAAGAATACTCAATTTATTATTTCTTGGCATCCAACATGACAAAATGGATGCTTGATAAGATTTTGAATGATGTTGATCATTCGATCTCTGCCTTCGACCTTCAAAGAAAACCAAAATAAGATAAATGGAGGTTCGTAATTCATGAATTTAGATTATGTAAGATGTGGGAGGATAATAAGAACATTAAGTGTAAAACTATAAAATTACGCAATAAATATCTTGTGTTGGGGTTTGCCAAAAGATTTTCCAAACCATGTGCCAACCATACACGGGTACCTAGAGAAAAGGTAGCACACACATGGTTAGGAAACATGGTTTGTGAAACCATGTGACAACTAAGAAATATGGATCTTTCCAAAATGTAGAACATACTAATGGTATAGGATAAGCATTTGCCATTCCATCATGGTTTACAATAAATGTGAAAAAGGGATAATTCTCCCCAAAAGATGTCTCTAGGTTCCGAAAAAGCACTGGACATCCTTGAGACCTTCATAAAACCATTAGGACTTGTATACAAATAATTGTTATGAAAAAATTTAAAATATTCATACCTATGTCAGTAATTGGGATCTTATAGTCTTCCTCTGTAAAAATAAATATTCCCCATGTTCACCTTCCAAGGGTGGTGAAACACTTTTGAGAATAAGTCTAGCCACTGAGCATGTGCATCAGCCACCCACTCCCATGTCTCATCTAGTACATGGTTGTTCTTCCATAACACTACTTATATAGGGACAAACTAACATAAGAGAACCTTCATGATCGTTTCAGCAATGCATATAGGTACTCCTCCAATGAAGCATTAGCATCAAGCTCAAATTACTTGGTATAAAAAGTATAAGATGTGTCAGACTGATAATAATGAAGCTGTGAAATATGAATGATGATTTTAATAAAATGGTACCTATTTGGTAGTAACAATGGATAGGATAGAATCCTGACATTTTAAAATATCTCAAATGTCCCTACATAATTATTTTATAGCTTCTCTTACTTATGTAACCATCTCTCCCCTAACCTGGGAGATGCCTGCATGAAAACACCTTCCCCAACCTCAAATTCTAGAGGTCGTCGATGGTGATTAGTATAGGATTTCAATATATATGTTGTAGTAGTCATAAAATTCAGGATCAGATTAATTTTCTCTAAAGTCTCATAGATGAGATGAAGAACCAGTATGGATACCTCACCTACCTCTAGCAAGCATAAGGGTGATCGCCATGGAAAACAATATAATCCCTCAAAAGGAGACATCTGGATTGACACCTAAAAGTTGTTGTTATAGAAGAAACTAATGATAGGGCTATAAATCTTCCAATAACCACTAAATATAATTAAACACACTCTGCTCATTTACTCTAAAATATATATCATATGTTCGGACTATCCATTGGTATGAGGATAGGAAGATGTTCTCAAAAACACCTATGGATTGTCATGACGTGAAATGAGAAACGATATCGGAAATGATATTAAGAGGTAACCTTGTAGTCATATAATCTCATGGAAATAAATTCTTCCAATTTAAACACCATAAGAATGATAAAAAATAGTAATTCATTTGGATTATTTTTTTAGTTGGTAAATACCTACCAATATAGAGATCCTACCCCTTGGTTACTAAGGAATAATAACTAAGAAATCCAATGTGACATCATTCCATTTACACTCATAAATGGGTAGCTACTTTAACAGTCTAGATGGTCATTGGTGTTCTTTCTTCACATACTGACAGGTGAAACACATCATGAAAAAACCAGTTACATAATTTTTTTATACATAGCCACCAATACTGCTAATCCATTTTAGCTAAATACACAATCACACCATAGTCTATTTAAACATATAGTTGATGTTGCTTCCCATATTTTTTTATCACAAAAAGTGCCCAATTATGAACTAATATATATCCAACATTGTATTTGACTTACAAATCAATCTTATAATCATTATAATGATAGTTATCACATGATTTTTGACACATTTAAATGGTTTATTACCCACTAACGCCTATAGCTGAGTCAAGTGAGTATTCAATAAAATATCTCATGTCACACAAACATATATTTCTTACACCTGATGATGACCCCAAAAATAGTGCATCACCTACTTTATATATTAATCCAGAATGAAAATATTCAAACCTCTTCTGGCTGACCATCCTCAAATATAACTGAATTAGATGGTCGAGGCATCACAAATTAAATTGCAATGCCTTCCTACTAGGTGTCCGGTGTTTTTTTCCAAAACACATTAACTGAAGCCCACAATTGACATTCAATGGTGTTTCTTAGTCAAACATCATTTGAAAAGTCAAACTATTGTTCCATGGAAATGAAAAAGGAGTAACCCATATCTGTCGAAGTCGTACAATCCAAATATCCTCCTAAGAATATTAATTGATCCCAGAGTGGTATTCTCCTAGTAGTCACCTTATAAGAATGTGTTTGGTGTCCAAGTGTCCATCCAAGGTGTTATTACATGGGATCCCATGTATCATTCAAGACTAAAAAAGCCTCATATAAACCCATGCTTATAGTTATCCCCTCTTATAAAGATCACAATCCATCCTAGCGGACATTAAACATTACTGTAGTGTATGACCAACACTCTCCTAGTGTATCAAGGACATCATCAAGATATAAGACATGATAGTCTCTATAAGAAGATTAAACACATAATATTTTATTATTTTTAATAATATAATATGAACCACCATAAGTCTAATTCACTTAAAGAAGATTGGGTTCCCTTACAGTATCACTGTTACAACATGATCACAAACCATCACTACTCGAGGCATATCTGGATCACAGAAGCCAAACTACAAAATTATTTTAAATAATTGTGTTGTTTCTCAAAGGATTCATACAAAACCAACCATTTCAAAGTAATATTGTTGAGAAATGACTAACATGATTCCATATTTCATACTTCAAGGAAATTTAGTAAAAACTAACCATTCCCCAATGGTCCCCTTAGAATGTTCTCCTTTTACTTAAAAGGGAATGTATTTTTACAAACCGACATAATGCTCAAACATCAATAGGTTCATAGTTATTGAATGAACAGGTAAACATGCAACTCATAAGGGTGATAGATCTAACAATCGGTAGCTCTATTCATGATACTCTTCCAAGAAATGCTTACATACGTTAAAGCATTGGTCAAGAAAGGGAAAACCAATCTTACTGGCATGTCAAAACACCTGAGTCTCTTGAATATCATCTCTTGTATAATGGAGAACCTATTTTTGTTCTGTCCGAAGTAAATATATAATTGATATAACCTAAGAACATACTCAACAACAGAAGGCTCAATTATTTTACTAAACCCAACCAGTTCTTTATGTCATTTAAAAACTCGACAATTACCATGGACATGAACTCAGACTACATTGAGGTCCTAGAAGAAAGAAAAAATATCAATACTATCCATATGATATACACCCTATTTATCTTAGTAAAAGTTGATTCATACAATAGTCTTAACCTAGATTTTTAGTACACTATAAGTCATTTAAACTGGAGAAAAATATTCAATTTTCCCATTACTATGGAATAAGAAAAGGTTATGAGTCCTCTGAAATACCTGATCATTACCTTGTCATGTCTAGCCTATTGAAACCATGCACTATCTAATTATTACATACATCTAAAGGTTGAAAAATATCAATAGCACCATTTTAAACAAGGGTTTCATTTAGATTATAGGAGTCTTTCTTGGGACAAAAACACTAGAAAGGCACCAAATATCAAAAACTGGAAACATTTAAAAAAATTTATTTTTATGTGTACTACCTATCAAAATTATCCCCTTAAGATGTACAAACATCAACCCTATAACTAGGTCATGCTAAATATAAGTCTCCAGGTTCAAAAACCAACTATTTATGTCATTGTTAAGATGGATAAGGCCTACATGAAATACTCATGTATTCATTGCAAGGAATAATAGGAAATACATGCCAAACATTCCTTTAAACACGCAATATTTATTTATATCCCATTGTAATTAGGAAGCTAATCACTCAAATTACATTTAACAGATTCGGTAACCTATGAGGGTCACATAAAGACAATAAGGGTTCATGAGAAATGTAACCCAATAATAGTTGATTTATTTCTCATGGTTATAAACACCCGTATTGTGTATCTCAAAAGAAACATGCCTTAACTGACCTACATGGGCCAGTTATGCATCTTTGGAGGCAATCACATGCCTCAGAACCATATTTATGTAGGTTGATAGAAAAAATAACGGAAGGTGAATGTAAGTAAACTCAATACCCAAGGCATATTACCCTTAATACCCACATAGATTACCATGTATCATTATGTTCTTGGATATTAGTTTAAGGGGTTCTAACATATGAAGGGTCAATATAACCTAGCTTCATCATTTTTTTGGAAACTATTTCATTTCATTTTATATTTTTTAACAGGGTTCAATCCTTTAACAATGAAAATCATGACAATGCATGATATCTATGTGAAGCCATTTCAAATTAATGTTTGAATTGGATTATAAGTTATATAAAAGTTCATCTAAAATCAGTTGTCTATCCCATTGAATTAGGTCACATACTCCTTATCACTAATACAGAATCCCAGTGATACATTAATTAAAGGATCGATTCATTAAATTACATATTTTTACCCAAAAGGCCCCATAACATCTCATGCGTTTAAATATGATGTCACTCAACCACATCCCAAAAGCAGCACAAGAACATATACAAGAAAAGTTAACTCAACAATCACATGCATATCAAGCAATTCAAGTAGAAAAATGAATTTATGTGGAATTGAAACATGATTGATATGTAAATAATTGGGACCTATATGATGAAGGTAATACTTTTCCTTTCCCTTATATCATTGGGCCAGGATAAAATAGAATATCCATTAAAAGAATAATAAAAACACCTCATATCATGTGAATAAAATAGTGGGGAAATGATATCAACAATAATAGAAAATATCATTAAAATAATTATAATTCATGAAACTCATACTTTACCACAAACATGGGTTCATGACACCCAACCATAGATTATGACCATAATCTAGGAATTAATAATCTCGAATCTATTTTTTCCAAATAGTAAATCAATATTGGAACCACCTATTATTCCACGGTGTGACATCATGTACTTGATTTCCACTTTCGAGGTGCCCCACACATAGTGGGACACATGGCCTCATGAGCATATCCCTAACACTATAGGTTTTTTACTAGTTTCAATGGCATAGGGTGTTTCCTTGGGGAGAGTATTACCACATTTCTAGAGTAAATAATTGGGGATAGCATTTAAGACACAACAAGAGATAAATCAACCAAATGAATATAAAACAAATGTATAGTGGATGGATACAAATCAATAAAAGAGTGGTATAAAATATGATATATTATGATGATATATGTCATGCCACTATAAATTTTGTAAATAAGGGTAAAAAGTAGTTGGAATAATTGAAAACACCAATGTACAAGATGGTAAATACATAAAATATCCCATGCATCTCGAGCTACAACTCGATCATCTTTTTCTATCTTCATCCTAGTACATTAGGAAAACAATTGTCTAAACCATTATGAATACCTTTATTAGAACATGGATACATTTTATCTTCCCCAACAACCAAAGAGTTCCCATAGAGGGTCTGAGATAAATCTCAGTGGGCCACTATAGTCTGTGTCTATAACATCCTTCCCATGTAATGGAAATGAAATAGTGTAAATGCATGAATATATAAAGTAATGAAGTAAAATGTAACTAAATATCAAAGTACCATATTCATCCCTTTATTGGTGTCTTATTGTGTAACATTTCAATCAATTCATTAAGATCTAGTTTCTATAAACAATTCACCTGAGGCATATCCATCACTAACAACGTCTGTGGATAACATTAATAGTGAAGATTCCAGGATATAACAAGGAAACCAAAATTTATAATTCATATGATCTTATTCTATGGTATTCACCATGGAAACGTATACCTCGAGGTATATTAACTCAGTAGTAACTAAATATATAAAAGGGGTAATATTTTAATTCATGTAGCATTATTCATGTAATTCCCCCAATAATACATCTAATTGAGTCTGAGGAATTACTCGATGGAAAAACAAGAGATTAGTGGTGGATAGGACTAAGGATGTAACCAAGGCACCCCATTTCATGCTGGATCCAAGGTGTGTATCTGAGGAATAAAATAATAATAATTAAGGGATCCTATGGTGTTATACCAGGTATAATTTTGTAGTCAAGAATAGGGTTCTCGGGTAGCTCTCACCCAATGAAACCAATATCCTTGTATCAGAATGACGTCTTTGAGCACATAAGGAATTCCCCCATGAATATAAGAGTTTATACAAGTCAATACATTCGACACAGTTTTCATGTTCCATGCGCATAAATAATAACCTTTCATTTAATTAATTACAATTGAGTTGGTCATATAATAATTATTCCATTACCAAATTCAAATCCTAAAATTATTTCTCATAATTAGTTTGAAAAGGTCATGTAGCATGAAAATTTTTAATTAATGCCATGTTTGTATGGTTTAATTAATATAATTCACTCTTATTCCTTCCATAATCATGGCATAGTGATCTATGGACAAACAACCAAATATTCATTTTCATTTATTAAGGGAATGTCATATATATAAGTATTCTTTACAAAATATTATTTGAATCGACAATATACATTAAATCTAATACCTTAGGCAGGTCAAGTGGAAGATAAATGGTACCATCCATTCATAATTTCATGATTTAATAGGCATATAATATAAGGAGTCTTTCCATTCGTGTGTTCGAGGATAGACACATCCAAATAGTGCCTCAAAAGTGTCAAAACGCTAAAAAATTATTTAGGTTGTATTACCCTACATGGGGTGATTTTATTTATTAATAAAAGCAGCTAAAAATCACATTTATGTATAGAGATATACAATTTGGTTAAAATGAATACTATAATTGCATATAATTTCAATAAATGGAAACCAATGAAATTGGTGGGGCACATATAACAATTCTGAAACCAACGAACATAAGGGATGAGTTGTAGACCACCAACCCCATTCTCATACGACTCTACCAATCCAGTATCGACCTCTAATTCGGAATGTATTGGAGTAAATCTTAAAATGGGAATAAAATCCTAATTCTCAATGATTAGTTCTATAGAAATAGAAAATATTACTAGCTCAAAACACTTTAGTACTTACTTTAGTGCATCCAATGTGACAAACAGAAGCTCGATCGGATCCCAGATGGAGGTGGTATTTCAATACATAGATTATCCCATAAATGAAATCCAAAATGGGAGAAATAGAAGTTCATCTAATAATAATTTTTATTATGTAGGAAAGGGGGGGATAATTAGACCATGAAAGGTAAAATGAAAAATTCATCCCAAAATTATCATATGCGTGGTTTGGTTGCACAATTTTCCAAAAAATGCGGAAAAAATGCATGGGTAAATTGATAAAAGGGAGAAAATACCCATTTAACCTACATGGTTTTAGAAACCATTCTCCAAACATGCGATATAGATCTAGAAAAAAAGGTTGACCATCCATATAGTTTATACTAACCGTGCACCCGAACATCATGGTTTACACGAACCATACAGCATGCCAAATTCTCCGAAAAAATTGTGCATCATGATCTGAACAATCCTCGGACACCCATGAGATATTTATTAACTCATAAGGCATAAAAAGGTCCGTAAATAATATTTAGACCAATTTTTATAGGATAAATACCTGAGTCAAAAATTAGGTTCTCACAGCTTAACTTATGATTTTCTAAGTAGTGTGATAACAATGCCTTGCTTGTTAGCCTGTATCTTTATTCTTCAAATATCATGTTGAAATTGGTAAATTACATAAATAAAAATTTAATTTATAATTTAATGGCTAAATAAAAAAAAGAATATTTTAATTAATTCATTTGTTAAAGTAATTTTATGTTGATCAAATTGATTCTAGTATTAAAGCATAATTATTATTGGTTAATGAAAATTATATATCATAATGATTTTTTATAGTAATTGAAATGTAATGTTAGTTGATATTGGTTCCCCTATAATTTTATTAAGCCTTTTATGATTTATGAGATCATGTTTTCCCAGTGATAGTTTTTTATTGCTTGAACCCTTATATTTCACATAGTTAGAAGAAATTAATTAATGAATCGGTTAGTTAAATATATAATAGGAACTAGTTTTGTGATAAGTCTGTTACTTAGGCCCTGGAAAATCATCTTTTAGAATATATAGTTCCTTGTTTTGGATCCTTGAGAAACATTTTCTTGAGCATGCAGAATGCCTTGTTTTGAGGGCCCAATTCGCTTGTTTCATGGTTTTTTCCAATTGCTAGTGATGTTCTTTTGATGTTAGCCTATTGTTTTGAGGAAAATATAGATAAACATGGGATTGATATTTTTATGTGGGCTGGGGAGCCTTATATGTCAGGTGAGCCTTGAATGGATATGCATGGGATTGTTGTTGTGATATATGGGTGGGGTATCCCCGATGATGTGGCAGTTGTTAAATCCTCCATTCAAGAGATTCATCAGTATATTCAAATAGATTTTCCAGATGTAATAAAAGGATATTGAATGGGTTAATGATGTTATGACTCATTTATAATATTTTTAGATATGTTATTCTCTCTTTAATTTTTTAATGGCTAATGGTCAAGGTGGTTGTTATATCTGTATTCCATTCCCCACTGGTTGAGGTTTCGAGAGTTACATGATTGAAATATTCTTCTTGGTGGTAGCATATGATGATTTCTTACAGTTTATAGATATGTAATTATGCCCATAATTAACAAAAAAATGTTTATCTCATGTGGTAGGTTGATGGTGGAATGAAATTTCTTAAAAGATGTTAATATTTTTATAAAAAATCTTTGGTTTTAAACATTCATAGAGGGGTGTAGATTAATCTGATATTTAATGAAATTTAATTTATGTTGGATTAATGTTAAATATTAATTAATGGATAATGAGTTAATTTTAAATTTTAAATTCCTTTTGAAGATATGTAATTAATGTATCTCTTTATTTTCTTTTGGACTTTGGATATCTAGACTTAGCAGAGACGGCTGGGAGTTTGTGAAATGATAGTTTCATTTGAGACTAAGACTACATAATTTCTGTTATATTATTGTGATATATATGTAGTCATGTATATTATATGATTCAGTAAGCTTCCCCCACCCTTTCCATTTGGAACGATGATACCCAGTGGACTCTAGGAGGGTGTTTTCTCTTACATTTCCATTTAAGGATGGATGGATTACTACGCCCTCCATAACCACTCTCTTCTCTTAGTATATACTTTTTCTAGAAGACACAACTGTTACTTTTCATATATTTGTGTTTAAATGGAAATTATGAATTTTGGTTATTTCAGAAACATATATTACCTGATATAGTATCCAATGGATTGATAGAGGTATGATAAGTACATGTTGTGATGGATTGAGGTATATACTTGATGTATAGGTTGTAATGGAATGAGGTATAATACACTATAGTTGTTATGAATCATAAAATATGTGATGGATACCCGAAAATATATTGTTCTTATGTGGTTATTGTATGGGAAGGTTTTTTATGTGATACTTGAGGTTCATGTGGTTGGGCCTGTCCTAGGTGTTTCTCGATAATTTACTTTTTGAGAGAGATGCTTGGGATGAGTGATGGTTGGGAAGAGCAGTAAACTAGTGAGGATATTGGAGTTGGGTACCCTTGATTTATTATTATTATTATTTTTTATGATGTTTTTTTGGGATGAATGGTTAGAGTTATACATGGTGATGTTAGAAACATAGTATCCATGTTTAGGTGACATGTTAGTTTAGCTATTGTTCAATTTACATTAGTATGATTTCATTATATTTTTATTGAAATTAACTTTGGGAGGATTTTACTGAGTATACTGTTACACTCACACTGTAAAAATAAACTATTTTTGGGCTATTTGGTGTAATTTTTTGATTGGTCTTGAGATCACTAGCTTGGGGTTTAGGGGGAGCTATTTGGGAATCATTTTCGATGCTGTCATTACCTCTTTTTAGAAATTAATGTTTTTCTTTCAGTTGTTTAGTAAAATATTGCATTTCATGTTTTCACTTGGATTTATTATAAATATATATATCTGGGTAGATATTTGTTTTTTATCCTTCTTATCTATCTCTTATTTATGTCTCTCATAGAAGGTAATTTCTTCAAGATTAATGTTTGTTGTACCCTTGGTCCTAGTTGCCTACTCGAGGCCTATAGAAGGTAAGAATCACATTATCAACATCTTTCTCTATTCATTCAGATATATTTTTGTGGATGGGTATTGAAATTAGATGTTAAGGCAACGTATTGAGGATGGAATACATGATGTTTGGATGAAGATATAATAACTATGATTTAGAATAAATATTAGGGAAATGTGAATGGATCCACACAAAATTATTAAGGGGAAACACTCTTTTAATGATTTCACTCGTTTATATATAATGGTATTGAATTGAATACTTATTCATAAAAACTGGAGGGACTAATTCTTGTTAGGCATGTGAAAATGTCCCATTACCAAAATTATGAGGAGAATGGGAACCAAACTAAGGGATTAAACCAAAAGGAGAGATCTAGAAATTATGATGTATCCTAAGACGAATGATAGTATTATATATATCCTCTTATATAATGATATGATATATAAAATTATTTAAATACATATGATTGGTACTAAACCATGATGATAAACATCAGGTTACATAGAATCTAGAAACTAAGATTAGCATCAAACGAAAAAAATGAGATATGGGTTTTCTAATGATTAGATTTTTGTAAATTTGATCATGGATAATGGGAGAAGTGGTCTGTATATCAGCAATGAAAATGAAAACCCCACATGACTGAAGATTCATGGGAAATCTCCCCACATAAACATCCTTTATAGAGGAATTATCCTTGTTTAAGGACATGGTTCTTAGACCATTATGGTGAAAAATTGTTTCTGGTCATGTTTTATGGATCATTGATAGAGTTATTATGGTGACCTACCTTCTAAATACATTATTTTAAAAAAAATCATTAAAAAATATTACATTAATAACATTGAAATACATTTATATTTTTATTTAATGGAAACTAAATATATTATTAATGATTTACATAAGGAAATGACAATGATAAAAATTATTTAATCCTCTTGAACAATCCATATATTACTCCATCCAAGGTATCCTAATTTCATTTAATTTCTTAGGGGCATAAATCAATAAAAAAGAGTGATCGTAAATATATGTATGGGATAAAAAACGAAATAGAAAATGACTGATTGACATGGATAACCCTTATGTATAACATGACAGAATGTTAATAAGTATGTGACACATAGTATATAAATTTTTCTAAACCATAATATTGTGACATTCATATTATTAACACCAAGATATATTTCCAAGGTGTGGTAAAACATATTAATATGGTTATTCCCCAAGTTATCTTAAATCATTTCTTCTATAAAAAAAGTTATTTACCAATTGTATTATACTGTTGTTTTTTTGAAACATTAACATGTATCTAATCATGTGATCCTCATCAATAATAAAAATTAATATTCAATAAAGTCCCATGTAGACTAAATAATGGGTATTATAAAAAATCATTGAATAAATAAGATTTTATTGATTTGAAATTTTCTACATTTTTTTCTGAAGAAAACTAAGTGTCAGTTTTATAAATGGAATTCCAAATCAGTGAAGAATAATTAATTCAATATAAAGATAATTTAATATAAATTGTTATTTTAATTTATAATATTAAAAATTCAGAAATTTAAAATCAAATAATGATTTCGGTAGCATATCTCATTTAAAAACGTGTTAATGAAATGGTCCTAATTAGAGATAAAAGAATTACATTACTAATAAATAATATTTTGATTGTAATATAATTAAAATAAGTCTACAATAATATAATAAATTTTATATTTGAATAAAAATTGCGAAGGAAACACTTTTATAAGAATATGAAAAGAATACCATAGCTTTTGAAATGGCCTCTTGATGCTTACAGAATGTTATTAAGAATATTATAAACACCTTCTAAAGACTATATATATAAGAAATTGAAGTAAATTCTTGATTAATTTTGTTATATATAATTAATGGGGTAGAGAGGATGGAATATATAAGAATTGTGGGAGGATTGTTTGTGATTTTTAAATATAGGACACAGAAATATTGGATCTGGAAAATGGAACACAATTGGGTTTCCCATGGTTTGTTATTAGTTTTAGTGAAAATAAAAATGGTTTTAAATCATCTGAGTTTTAGAATCTAATTTTCAAAATTTCAATTTCTTTAGGAATGGAAAAATAATTTTATTTAATAAATAATTTTTAAAAAAAAGTCAATTAAATTTGAGATTTTTTAAATAAATTTATAGGTTTAAAAATTATTTTTAATTCGTAAAAAGATATTACATTAAAAAAAATTTTTAACACGGATTATGATTTATTAATTACTAAATATTTAATACATATTTATATAGCTGCAAAACATATTGAAAATAAAAAACCATAATTTTGGAATTAACTAACAAATAAAGTGTTTTAGAACATTCTCCAAATTTCTCCCTAAACTAATTTCAACATAATGGTTTCAAATATAAAATTTAATTTATTAAATTTTTTTCTTATATATGAGAAAATAGAGGTATAAAAATATTTCCCATTTTTTTTAAAAATAATAGTGCTTAACCACAATGAACCATCTGTACCTTATAAAAATTATGTGGTACACTATAAAATAATATTGCCATTTATATTTTTAAAATAGTGTTTAAAAAAATATTTCATGAAATTTAAATTTAATTAATATAGTAGAATGTATGAAAATGTTTCTTGTAATTGTATTCTTACAAAAATTATTATTATTATTAATTCATGCCTAAAAATAAATATATCTTAGTCATTATATATTAATGTCTATTTTGACAAATAAAAATGAAATGAAAATGGATTTAATGATACCAATATTTAATTTCTAAAAATAAAACTAAACATTAATAGTCCTTAGGTTTTGATATATAGCCACATAGTACACTAACATATATCCAATGGCTAAGGTGTGATAGGGAGGTACCATAATGGTGTTTCTAAGTAAACATTAATGTACATGTAATATCATATAACCCAAAACTATCCTATAGTCAATTCCTCTATATCCATAGATGTTGATGCTCAACTGTGGCATGGTAAAGGGTAAACCCTAGTGACGCTACACCCTCCCTTGTTTAGAAAAATTGGATTTAAATGGTATGATTCTACTGGTCGAGGACATCATTTCTCCAGTCTACATTAATTCCCTACTTTATTACCATTTATAAGAACAAATTAAATTGGTAAAAATATCACCAATGGTCATAATTCCCATAGTCATTCTAACTAATGGTCATGTCATGGACATATACTAATATTCACATTTCCCTTTATACATAATATACAATCCACCATTCTTACACCTCAACATCTATTAGATCACACAAGAATGTTAGGAACTTCCAATGATAATATCTATCATATTCCAAACTCATCTTTGTCTATTTTCTTATTTTATTTAAAATACGATCATTATTGGGGAAATAAATCCCACCATGTTAACATTACTATGTGCATCATTATTTTTTTATCACATCGTATTGTTTCTTATTGTAATACTAAATTTTAATTCATGATATTTGTTATTCTTATAAAATTTCAATGTCTTTCAATGTTCTTATAAAAAATAGTTATTGTAAAATTATATTTCATTAAAAAAGAAAGTATTTTTTGTGTTGTTTTATTCTTAGATAAGATATTTCATCAATAATTTTTTCCCCAACAATAAAAAAATGCACTTATATCCCATTCATATCTATTTCATTTTCCTAAGTCCCTTATTCAATTATTTGATTTCTCTATAGGACTTTCGTTTGTATTTCCTATCAATATTTATTCTCTTTCATAAAAAATATAGACCCATTATCTTTTATAAGTTAGGACAATTTTAAATTAACCATCATTTTTTAGTATATCTGTTCGTCCTAACATATTATTTTATTACAAGGACATGAAGGATCATGATGGACATTTAAATGATTTTATGCCTGAACATCCGGATAGGAAACTCGTATAACACACAATAAGATATCATATGGTCCAATATACCTATGATTCAGTTTCCCTTTTATTCAAAACCTCACGAATCCTTCCCATGATGATATTTTAAGGAATACATGGTTCTCAATAAGAAACTCTAATTTTTTCCTTTAATTTTCCCATTAATTATTTTGTTGACACTAAGTATCATTGAAATATTTTTTTATCACATGTATATCCTCCATTATTTCTGTCACAATTTATACTCCCTTATATCTTCCATATCTAACATCATATATACATATTGTAGTTCTATACATCTTCATATACAGTGATTCATTAGAATTCAATGCACGATCACATGAAAATCGTTTCTAGAGTGCAATTGAACATGTCGAATATATTTTACCTAACTCCCTTAAAAATAAATAGATCTAGTACTAAACATATCATAAAATTTTTGTATAGCCCCCTTAAGATTCTCATCATCTGGAGGATGATAAGTTGATATATATTTTATAATAGTATTCAAATCCTTTTAAATGCTCCTATAAAATTTAAAAGTAAATCATGGATCATTTACTAAAAAAACATATAGTTGTACCCGATAAAGTCACACCAATTCAAATTTTATAGTCAACCATGGACTCAAAGGATAATTATTTGTATGTAGAAATAAAATAAGATATCATTTTTAATCTTTAAAATATTACTAAAAAATAATGTTTTCTATTATATGTCTTTGCATGTCCAATAAATAAGTGCATAGTGATGTTTTCCCTTTTCAATAAAATTATGGGTAGTGGATTTCGTACTCCTTTGGTTTGTTTTCCCTTATCCTTAACTAAGTAACATAGTAAACATCATGTAGAATAACGGTAAAGCTTATGTGTAAATTCTTTTAATTCATGTATATATAGAAAACATATTTTCATAACCATAACCCATCATCTCAATCATTAACATTATAATACATGGGATTCATATCCTTGTAATAAATCTATTTACACCATAATTATAAACATTAAACCCATAAAAATCCAATTTTCAAATCTTCTATCTTTTATTGTAGTTTAGGATAATTAATTTTCCCGTTCCTGATCATCTCCATTAATGAAAGCTATGAAATATCTTGTGATGGGATTTATGGTCTCCCTTTCCAATGGTATTTCATTTTCATCATTACCAGGTCCTTGATCAATGGGTATCCTTTAATCATAATCATTAAAATAATCCTAGGTTCCTTCATACCCATCTCATTAGCAAATATGTTTTCATTTTCAAGATGATAATGGATAAAATAATCATAGTCATTATGAAGAACCAACTACATAAATTATATCATTTTAATTTCTGTTTTTCTAAATATATAGTTCATACTATGAAGTTCACTGTATATATCACACTAAAAACACACCATAAAGACAGTTTTTTCTTATGATTAATTGGAATATAATGGTAACTAAATGCAAATCATTTATGGGATAATCATGTAAATGAGGATTTAACTAACATAATGCATCAACAATCTCTTAGTCATTTTTCACGAGTACGCTTCCAATTTTAATTTGGAATTAGTTCACTATACATGAAAAATGCATCCCTATTATAAGTAAATTTTAGTATAGTTTTAGTAAACAACCTTTACCTTATTTCATAGTGACATTTTGAATACTCATGTTTTCAAAATTTACATAAATCCCTTCGGAGTTATCTTTTCTAAAGGGATTAGAATGTCGTGAAATTTATTTCCAAAACCTTACATTTATATGAATTAAAAATGGAATCCAGTAATATTATTTACTCGTGTTGGATGTGGATTCTCATATATAACTTTTTCATTTCTTGGATCCCCAAATATTCCATCACTATTCATAGTATTCCCCAAGAATGGATCTTGTTTTATATAGAACACAAATTTTCTTTATATGCAAAAGGGTCTGTCTTCCCCCAGAGTTTATAATATAACCCTTAAATAATGATCAAACTTCCAATAAAATTATTAATAAATCATAATGTCATTAAAAAATCCCTTGATAAATTTATCAATTTATTAACTGATGATAATATTCATAAAACCCTTAAGTATTGATTAAGGATTACACATTCCTAATATAATTACAACAAACTCATAATTTCCCTATGTTGTTCTAAATTATGTATGTGGTATAAATTCTCTCCTCACCCTAAGCTAACAATACCACCCTAGTAATCCATTATTGGGTGAGAATTAAGCTCAATAAATTGATAATAAAAAATCAATAATTACTAGGAAAAGGTATTTGGAATTTATTTTAATTCCTTGTTGTTCTCAATAATAAATGTGTAACTACATTGATCCATACGTCTTCTCCACAAAGAGATAATTTACTCTCCAATGTGACACACATGTTAACAGTAACCCCTAATAAACAATATAAGGATTTTTCTTCTTTAAATATTTTAACTGTATATATTTAATTATATATGGGTTATTAGATATTAAATGGGATCCATGATAGATTTAAAATGAAAAATCCAATTCTCTTTCTAATGAATTTATATTTTACTCTTTATTAAATGAAAATATTTATTTCGATGAAATAGATATATATCCTTGATCATTATATATAATATTTTTTTGACTCATTAAAAATTAATTTCAATAATGAATGTAAATGATTTAAATTATCAAAATATCATGTTTGGGAGATCTTTATTTTGATGATAATTATAGGTTACCCCTTTAAAACAAATGAAATCTCTATAATTGTGTAGTTTAACCTGGCTTCTTACATTGGAAAATCCATCTAATGAATTATGTTTAATTCCACCATTGGAATGGACATTAGTTTTTTTGAGTGATTTTATAGAACAATGTTATAATGTGAATACCAATATATTATTGATTCAAAAAAGCTCATATAATAACCCAAGACCACAAACGTGGGTCTTGTGCTAAAATCACAAATAGTTACATATCTGACATTAATAATTACAGTCGGGGATAAAATTTATTCCATCCATTATTTAAAATATTAAAAAGAAAAATTGAATCACGTACATTATTAAGGAACTTTTAGTTTTAGGTCTTTTTAAAATTTGGAAAAACTCATACAAAAACAATACTCATGTCGTTAAATGATTATTTCTCACACTTAACCTATATTTTCTTATTTCTAATTAAGTCCACATTATCATCCATAGTAAATCCATTAATGAAATAATGCATTCAATATTATTCATTATAACCTGGGGATGATTAAAGATAAGAAGTGTGATCCCAAATAATCAGTAAGGGTAAACAAAATAATTAATAATTTAAATCCATAAATGAAAATAATAATAAAATTACCATATGGAAACATAAATAGAGTGCATGAGTGAATAAAAATAGGTCTCATACTCATTAATACCAAAATAATCAATCATGAAACATGTAATGAGGATTTTAAAAAGGAATGATTCAATAAAAAAATAATCATGAACCAAGTGATATCATTCTTCATCAAAATAAATAGTGTAATCCCATAACATGCAGAGAAAAAAACTCTGCGTATCTTAAAACATCATCATCTTATAAACCATTAAAAATATTACTATTGGAATAATTATACAACTATCTTTCAATATAATTATTTTACTAAAAAAATCAATACCCAATGTATTAGAGATATTTTATGGTGCTCAAAATTAAAATAATAAAAATCCGGATCACTATTTTTTTACATATAATAGGGATCAACCCTTCATATATGATTTATTAGGTTCTCCTATGATTTTTCATGGGTATCAACCCTTCGTATAAGCTATATTGGTCTCACATATTTCATTTAATGTACAAGAAAAACAAGATGAGTAAATTATATAGTTAATTCATCATCGTACTCATTGAAATAAATATTGTTCATCTTATAACATAATAAAACCATGGAAAAGAAATTGGTTTCTTGTCAATATCATTTCAAAATGATTAAATTATGTAAAATAAATAGTTTTCATAAAATTCTCCATGAAACATTATTAACTATTGAAATTGAAATGGGTTTCATAACAAACTATTTGAAATAAGGTCATCATGCGGAAAGAAACATGTTCTATAAAAATCTCCTCAAAAAAATATTAATTCATCCAAATAATGAGTAAAGAAGTTATAAATTCAAAATATAACCATTATAGTAAGAAAAAAGGGTTGTTATTCTGGATTCATATGAATACCATAAAAATATCATTAAAAATATTATTGGGGAAAATGCCTTTTTCATTTGTAAATTAACCTATTAAAAAAATTAGACATATTTTAGAATGTAATTTTCATTAAAAAGAAACCTTTAAAAATAGAAGGTGTGTTTTAAAACATTTTAGTGTTCATTTAGTTAATAAATTCCTTTCTAATTATAGATGTTAAAAATATATACCTTTCACTTTTTTGGTAAAATCAAAATTGGAATTATTTTCAAAACAACATAATGATTTCATTGAAATAGATTTATCATAATAAAGAAATGAGAATTTGTTTTTAATAAATCACATTTAGATGGATAAAAAAATTAAAACATTTTTTAAAGCATGGTTTTGGTAGAATATATATTTTTCATCGAAGAGATAAATGATGTTATATATTCTTGAAAAAAATGGTAATTATATTTATTAATAAATAGTTTAAAAATGATAAAATTATATGAAAATTTCTTGAATAAATAGAGGAGAATAAAATGAAATTGGGTTATATGAAAATTATGTAATTTCAATTATTATGTCAAATTCATGAATAAATAATCTCGATTTTAATGTGAATTTTAAATAAACCCGTACAATGATCAAAATGATGAAGAGAGAATTAGTCAACATAAAAATGTTTTGTATCAACTATTAATTCACATAAAATTTTTAAATATATAATTTTATATTTAAAATCCATTACACACAGTCATATAATATCAATGAAAAATAGTTTATTATAACCCAATGAAATGAAATTGAGTTATGGAATTCATTAACACATGGAATCTTTTAATCCAAAACCCCCATGGATGATTTATTTTAAATTGAAACCTAATTTATAAATAGTTATTAATTTTTAAATATATTTAAATTTAATGGCTCTATATATATCGTATAATAAAATCAAGGTGGATAACCTTACATTATTCCTCAATGTATAGAAATTGTGTTGAAGCTCCGTGCATCACACTTCCTTTTAGTAGAACGTAATTTAACAAATTGTATGGTAGTTCTAAAAATATTATTAACTTATAAATGATCCATATTAATATTTATAATTTTATACATGATCCTTTTATAACATATTATCAACATTATATAAATAATATTTTATTATTTTCAGTGTTTCATGTGTTAATTGGATGGTTTTTTAATGTTTTTTTGGACATAAAGGATCTGGTACTTGACAATATTATATAGTTTCATAATATATATTATAATAATGATGATAAAATTATAATATTTATTCTTCAAATCTTATTTCAGAACTAATCATTAAATATAGGAATAAAAAATGTAGTATTTTACAATCATGGAAAAGGTATATTATACATAGGTAATATGAACCATCCCATTATCAAAAGGTGGTAAGTGAGGTATTATATTTAAATATCTTACATACTATTATATATACTATAAAAGTTATATTAATATATTTAAAAATATAATGAACATGGTGTAGTGATGAAAAGAGATAAACTTATCTCTTAGTGAATGTCGTCGTCCACACTTACACGAACGACATTATTACTATTTTTGTGAATGAAAATGTAAGAAAAATATTCTATATTATCTATTAATAATAATAAATATTTCATAAATATGATAATTATTCAATTTATATAACATATATTCATTATATTTAACCACATAACCTTGTATGTAGATAATTAGTGAGATACAATCAGATTGCTTCTTATGGTGATTTCCCATTGTGCACAGAAACAACATTATCATAGCCCCTACTAATGGAAAGTAAAAAAACAATATATATTATATAATGACGTCAAATGTAAATTTATGAAATAAATATGATCAATAAAAAAAAATTACATAAAAAAAACAATGGTGAGATATGTTAATGGAAAAAATGAATGACATCGGTTTGCGAGGCGATATTCCAACATACACACGAACGATGATTTTGTAAACAATTTCAAGGAAGATGAGAAGGATAAGAAATATTCCATAAACATAATTACGTATCAATAAATTTTTGAAAATGTTTAATAATATTTTAATTTTTAATACATAATTGAATGTGGAATGATATGAAAGGAAATGAAAGATATTTGTGAAGACAATTACCTACACATAGAGAAACATCCCGAAGAAATCCTCTTATAGATTTTAAGGATGGAATTTTGGGATTAAAAAAAGATATATAATATAATTAAAGATGTTTCATAGTGTAATTATAGTTTATTATAGATAAATCATTGCAAATTAGGAATAACTGAGGGGATGGAGTGCTCATTTATAAGTTGGGGAAGTGAACCCTCTTAGAAATTATATGGATATTTCCTAAAAAATATCCAAAATAAAAAATTATTTCACATTTAAAAACATGAAATTGAACTATATATTAAATTTAGAATTATATTTTTGAAATATTTCAGGGGGTAAATAATTTTAAAAGGTTTATATTTATTTTGAACCTTATCATCATAGTTTAACCACATGTTTAATCATTTTATACCATAACCGCTGTGAATATTTTTTTACTGTTTTTACTATTCAATTTGATTAAAAATAAATTTAACCTTTTTAGATAATATATATTATTATAACTGATATAAAATAAATTTTTCTAAATTAAATTCACCAAAGTTCCACAAAATAATTTAAAACAAAAACTGAAGATGTGATGAAAAAGTGGGTTTTTAACATAGTATATTATAAAAAAAAGAAGATTTTATATTATCTTTTTAAATAAATAATATAATTATATGAAAATAAATTAATTTTTATGATTATATAATATATAATTATATTTAAAACAATTATAATTATGGATTATTATAATTAAAAAAAATATAGAGTCATTATTCTTTTGAAAACATTTTTTAGAAAAAAAACATGTTTTTAAAGGTAATATAAAAATTATACTAAAGGAAAATATAAAGATTATTAAAAAGAAACTACATGGATTAAATATTACTAAATAAAAAATATGTTACTTTATATCATATTAAAACATTATTTTTCTTTTATATTACATAATATATTGAAAAGAAAATACATTTTTACAATAATATATTATTTACACTATTCACTAAAATTCATGATTTTATAAAAAAATAAAAATTACAAAATATTAATTATGATATTCTCATATCAATGATAAATTTAATTATATTTGAAATAATTTTATATATTTTTAAAAAATATTTATATTACTTGTTCAATAAAAATATTTTTTTCTCAAGAAAATATTTTTTTGAAGAAGAAAATTACTTGACTAAAAATGATTCGTTTTTTACTAAAAAAATTATCAATAATTTATATTGAGTGTGAATATTAAATATATATATATATGTATGTATGTATGTATATATATATGTGTATTTAATATTTTAATGTAAGTCATAACAACCTGTTTTATGGCTTTTTCATAACGGTTAAATATAACATGGGTTGTTTCATATCAGTTGTGCTTACTGAATATGATATCAAAACAATTATGAGGTTGTGTGTAGCCTAAGATATATTATATGTTATATTAAATATAATTGTATTAAAAATAATTGGAGAGTTTTATTGTTGTCTAAACTCGTATTTGTGTGTCATGTAATCTATCGATCATAATTTTCTTCTTTTAAAATCTGTAGTTTTTGCATCCTCCCCCATCACTTAATTTATTATGTGATCATAATTTAAAAATTATCGGAGTAATTGAAATATTTAAATTTCAAAATACTTGTGTTATAAACCGAAATAATAAAAATGTTTAATAAAACATCTTCTTGGTAAATGTGAAAGGGAAGTACGAGGGTTACTAAGAATAACATGTATTAGGCTACCAAAAATTAAAACATAGGTGAGATGTGAAGATTTGGATATGGAAGGAATGACTAAATAATTATGGAATGTGATTGTGGTCATTAATAATAGATAATTAAATAATAAATTGATATTTAAGGGGATCAAAATCATAAAACTATAAGGATTTAAAAGACCATATTATTCATCATATATGAATATAATTTGAAAAAAATACAATTTCAAGATCCTTTTTCCTAATTTTGAGGAATTGTCTCACCACCGTGACTGAAAACATAGTGAAATAAACTTATATGACAAGTATTATTTCATCTTTCAACATATTTTTAGTAGAATATCATCTTTTCTCCCAAGTTCGGATCATTCAAGATGAAATTTTCAAGCCTGAATCACTAAAAACAACAATTAATAGATTATATGACCATAAAAGTGAAAAAAATATATTCCACCTATCAATTGACATTAAAAAAACAAAAAATGTGTTTCATGTGGAAAGATAATTTCCAAATTTTTTAAACCTTTATATGATGAATAAATATGTTAATCAATAAAACTAAAAAGTATTATGAAATGTTCAAACTAAATCATTCCATAAAAAAGAAATAAATAAATATTTTATTTATTTAAATTTTATATCATATTATATAGACTTAATTCCCAAAATACAAGGATAAATTTTTATATAACAATAATCACCTAGTCACAAAATAACTATTCGATCATGTGGTTATCTATGTGAAGAAACATTTTTTCCCAGAATTACATTGGTTTCTAAGATCATATAAACCCTAAAGGTTATGAATCCCCTAAAACATATGTCCATAAAATTTTAAATTCATACTTAACATTAAACCAATAGAATACATATACTTAAACTGAAGAAAATGTCACCTAAAATTACTTAAATAACATTATTATCACATCACATAAAACCTCAATATGGTTTGAAGGACCATAAAAATATGATCATCCTTAAGAATATAGACCTTTGAATACATACATAACTCCAAGATAACAGAACATGAAAACATAATAATCATTAAAGTTATCTAAACCGACCTCTAATGGAAACTATAATTAATCACGACCCTCACTCTCTGATCTGGTGCTAAAATTATAAATATTACATTTAAAACATTGATCTTTATAAATTTGAACTAATATTATCCATAAAAACCATACAACATACAAAGGAAAATTGGATCACATAAATTCTCAATATATTTTTTGGTTTATAGTTATATAAAAATTGAAAAAACTCAAACAAAAATAGTGTTCAGGTCATTAAATGAACTTTCATACCACTTGTGCTAGAATTTAATTTTTCATATTAACTCAAAATCATCATCCGAATGAAATCACTTCTAGACATAATTAATTTAACCTCATTCTATATAACCAGTGGAAAAAGAATCATAAGAAGAGTGAGCACAAATGGTCAATTTGGGGAACCTAATCATAAATAATTGAAATTTAACAATAAGCATAAGAGGTGAATAATGGTATGATGAAAAAATCAGAGTGAGTGAGGGAAACCAAAATAAACTCCATAATCATCAATACTAGAATCATTAATTGTGAAATAGGGAATAAATATTTGAAACCACAAAAGAGTCCCAAAAATAAATAATTATAACCTATATAATGTAAATATTGATAAAATTAAACACTATAAAACAATAAAAATAATAGATTAAATTTATTTGTGCCATAGAACATCATCATCATTGAATCGTTATAGAACCCTTATAACTATAATAAACTTACAGGTAACTTCCAATATAATTCAGTAGAGAAAAAATCATTAACAAATGCATTGGAGAACTATAATTAGTCACACACTTCTTATAATCTATATCGTTCAAACACATTTTTCATGATCTATAATGGGGTTTAACCCTTTATATAATTTGTATTAGTCTCACACATTTTATATAAATCCCATGAACTACTACATGGGTAATGTACAAAATAATTTCATCATAAAACTCATATAAACAATAATTATTCATTTTGTAACATGATTATACATTATAAAAGAAATGGTTTTCATGTAAATATCATTACAAAATTATTAAAACATAAAATATGTGTTCTATAATAATATATTTGAAACATGTTTAATTAGTGGAAAAGAAATTATATCCATAACAGTCTCTTTCAAACAAGTTTAATCCATAGAATATAAATATGTTCCATTGAAATCACATTTAAAAAATATTAATCCACACAAATAATTGTCATAGATGGTATCAATACATCATATACCCATTGGATTTATATAAAGGGGTTGTTTTATTTGATAAATAGAAAAACTATAAAAATACAACTAAAACATTCTTGAGGAAAATAACCTTTTCATTTTAAAAAATTATTTTTTAAAATAACTGTTCAGAAAAAATTATTAAAAAAATTTTAATTTAAAATAATATTTAAAATTTAGTGGTCCAAATGTATAAAAATTATATTTCTGTTTTACACATTAAAACCATGATTCCATTAACTTTTATAGTAAAATTCAAATGGGCATTGTTTTGAAACGATATAAAATTCCATTGTGAAATCATTTTCAAAATTAAAAACTGAGTAAATATTTTTTTATCATTTGGAAATTTTTGAAAATATCTTTTGAAAATATGTATTTGGTAGAAAAATAAATTCCCACCAAGAGGTAAATGAAGTCAGATATTCTTAATAAAATTACATCAATTATTATAAGTACTATTGAGGGGGAAAATGGTATATTTATATAAAATATCATTAATAACAGGGGAAGAGGAAAATTATATTGTGTTATTTGGAAATGATCAAATAATTTTTAGCATCCCACCTCTGACGCCACTTAGCAGTACCCTAGTATGAAGTGTCATAAGACCTCAAGCATTCCTCCTTGTCTGATTGAGGTTGAAGACTAGTAGTGAGAGCCTATGGTGTGTCCTTATAGAGAATATTCTCTCATATATCATAGTGGATGATAGATTTATGTATATATAAATATATATAAAAGGAAACAATGAAAATAGAAACTATAACAATTGGACTAGAAACCCATTCTAGTTGAGGAAAAAATAACTAATAGATAGCATTAGACAAAATAATAATTCATCCAACATAAACAAAGGTAACGAGAAATCTAAACATCCATTAAAGATAAAACAAATTATGATCATGATTTCATGTAACTATAAATAATTATTACACATGGAAAATTGGGGATTCATTCATAAACCACATGCCATCGAAAATAAAAAATTCCAAAAAAAGATACTACTATAATAAGGATAATTGGACTGGTTTCCTACCCCACTACTCAAATGTATAACTGGAAATAAAACTTCAAAAGCTAGATGCTTTCCATTATCCATACATGGAAGCATGAAGTCAACTTGTGTACAATGGCGGCCCATGGAGAGGGTGAGATGTACATCGTTTTCCACCTCCAATTGTGTCTTGATCAATCCAGTCAATGAAATGAAAAATGAATAGTGTACTAGTATGATCAAATACTTTTTAATAAATAAAATAACACAATAGTCTTAATTCCATGTGGAAACCCGATGGCAGATACCTGCTTCAACCTAATCCTGATGTATATGAACCATGGAACTTGTACATATGTGATAAGGTTTGCACATGGGTCATCATGAATTAGGCATCAAGTGTGGACTAACCCCATTCTTGTTCTTATGATTTCTGTACACATCCATATAAAATTAATAAATAATTTATATAATTTAAAAATAATGGTAATGCATCACATGAAATACAATCAATGAAAATGTTAAATCAATTGTGGAATCATATGTCAGTCCAAATAGATCTATAAATAAATCCTAAGGATCAATGTTGGAGTTCCTAGAGATATCCAATACCACATATTTTGTCCAAAGATACCCATAAATGGTATCCATAATTTTAATATTAGTATAGTGTAATCATAACCTCTTAGCATATACCATGTATCTCACATAGCTGATCAAGTATCAACTTTGGAATGGTATAACCATCATTCCAATAGTCTCATCCATGTTGTATCCTCAAGGGTACCATATTCACTCATGGGTATAACAATCCTCCTGGATAACATATATAAGGAATGACAATTATCTCTCATAGATCCTCTAGAATATCCAAATATGAGGCACAGTGAGCCAATCCACAACTTCCTTAAGTCTTGAATCGTGGTCTCTCTTGGATCACAAGAAGGAATGGCATGACCACTAATATCACATATCATCAACAAGTAATTTCAATACCACTTGATAAACAATATTTAACAATAAAATTATTCAATAAAATACATTGTGGATCAAAGAATAAGATGATAGGCATAAACAGAAATCATAAGAATGGGCCCATAAGGCATGACAACAAGGAAAATATCATATGAATATAGATTTAATATTAAAAAATAGAGTAATAATAATATGTAATAAATCAACATGTATAAATAATAAAATACATAGTATGGGAATAAAAATATATCATAGTTAATGTATTTTGAAGCATAAGGAATCAAGATTAAGGTAATTTCTCATGTACTAAAATTAATTTTAACTCACTTCATTACATTAAAGAACTTGTTCCAAGTGATACACACTGAAAATGATGTTGAAACAATTTGAGTTAAATGTAATTAGTCCTTGAAGTCGAAAGTTCACCACTTGGGGTGGCTAAAATCAAGGAGATCAACCACAAGTTGGATACACCACTCACTAGGGTCGTACTGATAATTGAGGAGAATTTATCGAAATTTATATTACAAGTTATAGAGTCATCAAATAGGTTCCACCATGTGAAACAATGGTGCACCATATTGAGACTGATGAAGCATTTAAAAATAATCTAAACCAACTACCATTGGTGCGTAGGATACCACTCGTCCATTTTCAACCCAGGAATTGAGATAAAATGTAAGATATCGATGAAATAATCCAATGGCCTAAAAATATTGGAAAAGTGACAATGACTAAACAGTAAAATAGTGAGTAAAAAAAATGATGAGTGGAAGGAAAAGTAGTTCACAAAATAACTAAATCCTTCCAAAATATCTGACCATGAAGGATTTGTATTTTAGATTGAAGTGGGATCCAAATCACTTGGTGTACAATGAATCAGGAGATTGTTTGTAGAAGTTATCCACTAGAGGAAGGGAAAAGATGGTTGAGGGAATGAAGAAATATCAGGGTAAAAAAATTATCCCCCCCCCGTTTAATTTTTCTTCTAGTATTGGACACTTTTTTAGAAAAACTGTGTGACATCTATGTGCCAATTTATACTTTAGGAGGTACCCAACGGTGGAAAATATCATTGTTGGGATAACCATGCAGAAGTTGTTTGAGATCCACTATCAAAGTGGACTATAAAATATGAATGGGGATGTTCCCTATTCTTCGTGGCTGCATAGGGACCATGTGTGATGTTACTCACTCTTTTCACACACCGCATGATTAAGGAAACCATTTTGTCTAGGTGGAATGGTTTCTCCAAACCATGAGGCCAAGTATGTTTTCCATAATTTGAGGTCTTGAGGCTCTTACCATGACCCATACACCCTTATGACCTCTATGTCTCCCTTATATAACATTATAAGATCCAAAATAAAGAATTAATTCTGAAAAGAAGTGAGCTATACCTTTGAAAAAAACATGGACCTTATAACCTCCCCTCCACAATACCACTCAACCCCAAGTTTCCCATGTGAGGGTGGTAAAACGTCAATGAGAAATTTTCTAACCACATTGATCATACATCATCATAATGATCTTATGTATAATATTATACACATCTATTCTTATAGAGTACCCAAACTAGTGGAACAGACCTACCTCAAAGAGCCTTCATTCTACAATAAATGATATGCCTCAGATTCTCCTCGAGGGATACAGCTTCCTCCAAATCAATATCATCAGGGTCTAATGAATGAGACAGGTCATCATGATTATATCAATGATGGGAAACATGAAGATGTCATAAATGGCATGATTCCTCTAAGGCTACTACAACTGATAGGCTACGAGCCCTACTCTCTGTACATTCTAAAAATTCCAAATATATCAAGGTGATAACATTCAATGTTACTAAATTCATTTATGACCCAATATAGGCGATATATATATAAATATATGATTCCCCACCTCTAAATATAGATTCTAATGAAGATTATTATAATATAAATTCATTTTAGACATAGTATTATCCATACAATTATGAATTATAATTATTTTTTCTAAAGTCTCCTAAATGAGTATAAGACCTTTTAGTGTCTTCTCATAAACCTCTAACCTTAATAGTAGTGACTGACATAAACTACAGTAACATGATTTATATGGAGTCATCTTAATCAATTTCAAATAGTTTAAATTGTAGAAAATCTCTATTGGAGGCATATGATTTTTTCCCAAGAACCTCTAAAATAAAGAAAAATTCCTAAAGCATGTCCTCTATCACCTATATCATATGCTTAGAGAACCCATATGTTTGAGGATAATAAGTTGTACTAAATAGAACCTATGATCCTATTGAATTCTTCAACCACTACCAGAGCCATGACTTAATGCGGGCATCCCATTCTGATGTGATATAATGGTTAACACCATGATGGTGCATGATCTCTTTGATTTAAATCCTATGAATCCCATCAAATGTGATAAAATCCCATGTTTTTAGTAAGTGTGTGACCATGGTCAGCCAATCAACGATCATACGTACTACATAACTTCATCATGGGGACCTTAGAAGAGACTTCATAAAAACCATGGTGATTTCATTAAATTTCCACTCAGGAATGGGTTGAGTTATTAGAATCCAACTAGATTACTGGTTCTAAGCCTTTGCTGCCTAATAGGTGGGGAACCTAGTGATAAAACATGAAATCTACCTCCTCATACCCAACCACTAATAGGGACGATTGAAAACTCGATTCATCTTGGTTAGTATAGGGTTAACTGACAAAACAAATTCATGATATACTTACATCAAACCATACCATATATCAAAAGGAACCCAAACAAACTCATGGTAGAATAGGGTCTCATTCACATTAAAAACTCAACCAATATGATGGTTCATAGATGTGACATTCTCTCTTAAGACTAAGTGTTCATTATCAGAATGTTGTCTCATTTTTACCCAATCCAAAAGAGATTATGTCACTACTAGAGATTTTAATACTTGTTGGTCTTGTTTTTTAGGAACCACTAGGTTATTCTCATAAAACAAATCCATCATATGTCACTCAGAGATGGACTCTTGGGTATCCTATTCCAATTCTTCCATGTCATGGTTTTATCCATAGAATTAACAATCCCAGGTGTATAATAAATATCAAAATAAAATGAATATAAGAATCCATTTCACCTATAATACCTCATATTAATGTCGTACTACGTGGAGATGTATTAGAGACTTTTTTGAACCAATAAAATAATTAACCTCTCACCCAAAAGGGAGTGCCTCAAATAGTGTAAGGCATGTACCATGATATCCATATCAAGGTCATCCATATGGTAACTTTGTTTTTGAGTTAATAAATGGCTAAAAATGTATCCTACAACCTTATCACACAACATCAACGTTGATCCCTACCTAATTCATGAAGTATCCTTGTAAAAAAGTAAATCCTCTAAGTTATATTGGTAGAATATGTATTGGGACTGATGTCATTCTCCCCTTTAACTCCTATAATGATATATTACAAGATTCCGACCATAAAAAATATAACACCATTATTAGTAAATTCAATATGTGGTGCCACTAATTAAGTGAAATCTATAATAAATCAAATTTAATAATTTTTATCCACAATAAATATGTCTCTTGAACACGTATTTTTGAATCTCCTAGGACACCACATTTCTCACCTTATATGGGTCACAAAAAATGTCTTCTTATGGGATTATGTTACCCAAAAGTAATCCTTAATGATCCAAAAGTGGAATTTATTGAGTTCATAAAAACATTGTTCTGTCCCAGTGTATTCAAAATGATCCCAAAATTGATGGAATAGTTTTGTATGGTGAAATAATACCCTAATATTTATTATATGAATACCTCCAAAATGGAATCCTGGTTTGGGTAGAAAATATAATTTATCACCATAATAAATATTGGTAGTGCCTTTTTATGTCCTATGGAAATAAATAGATACTTATGTAAACCATACACACTCCATGAAACTATAATTTTTATGTTTGATTACTTCAAAATAAACATAATGTAGCTCACCCTCAAATAGATCTTGTAGAAAACAATCACTCATAGGAGTAGGTCGAGGTGGTCATCTATACAAGGTAGTCGATACAGAGTCTTCATCATAAGCTGGATTAGTAGGCATTATTCCCCACACAAGATAAGTGTGCCATTTAACTTCATCTTATAAAGAATTAGGGAACTTCATGTTGATGTGTTGGGTTAGATAAAATATTTTTCTTAAAAATATTTTGTATTGTTTTTGAGGTACTAATATTTATTGGTATCATCCTATAAGGACTAATTGACATTGGCACTGCACCTGGCACTTGTTCAATGGTGAACTCATCATCTCAATGAAGAGGTGAACTTGAGAAATATTCAGGGAATACATCCATAAAGCGATCAAATACAATAGGTAATTCCACATTCTACATTCTGTGATCACCCATAAAGAGATAATAAATTTTGGATTTCACTCTACCTATTCCCTAATTCTCAAGCCCTGCTCGACATGCCAGGATATCAAATTTAATCTTATAAGAATATGTTATTCCTTCTAGATAAGTGAAAGACACCCACTGGAGAAAGAAATCCACATGGGATTGGTAAGTCCCATGCCAATCCATACCAATAATGGAATCCAAGAAGATCGTTATAAGGACGAAGAA
The DNA here is from genome assembly GCA_963277665.1 of Viscum album. Taxonomy (NCBI): domain Eukaryota; kingdom Viridiplantae; phylum Streptophyta; class Magnoliopsida; order Santalales; family Viscaceae; genus Viscum; species Viscum album. The sequence continues at coordinate 1,626,893,022 of OY728125.1, forward strand.
ATTATAAATAAATTAGTACAAACTTATCTAAAGGGGAACTTCATGTACATGTGTATATTTTCTAACATGGCACCTATCAGTGATTCAAGAGTCATCAAACCATTGTAGTATTCTATTAATAAGACAAAACATTCCATACTTGTTGCATATATAAAAAAGTTCAATGCAACTATATCAAAAGGGAAGAAACTAATGTAGAGATACCATAATAGTACCTCATATAGTAGAATTATTGGGACTAAAATTCTTAGATTAAGCATATACTACCTCAATATGGACTGAACTACATCCCTATGATTCTACCTAACTGGCTAGGGTATATTTTCTCTACTGAATCTAAAACTCAAAAGCCAAACCACCTCATCCATAGACACCTCCACTACCCAATCATCCAGAGAAATTATAGCTTCCATTCAAACAGGGTTTTGTTGACCCCAGACCTAATTCATGTGTTAGTAAAGATCCCTACACACTAGAAACTGGAGGGGAGAGTATCAGAAGCACTATAAGTATCCCATCCTTCGGAAATCTTGGCACTCAATCTGGTTTCTCATACACTATGGACATTTATGGCATGGAATTATACACTAATGACACACCACAAGGATAAAAATACATGAAAAATGAATAGTACCCCCCCCCCCACCCACATGTATTCTTAACAATATTCTACTAAATAATAGAGGAACAATTGTCATACCTCATAACTAAACTGTCCCGCCTATCACTACCAATATCCATCAGGTTCCATTGTTTAATAAGGTCCTAGTTCAAAATATCAATTATGGTGTTCTACAAGAATAATTCATCTGTGATCGAAAGTATTACATGCTCCCTTCCACAAAATTCATTGCATTTTCCAATTCATCATAGGTTATATTAACATAAAAAAATTGTATCTTAGTGAAACGACAGAATATTATAAAATAGACAAGGAACTCTTCTCCAGATGCATAAAATAACTATTGAGGTCCTCACTCATCATTTATGGAAATAAGGGACCATAGAAACTGGTATGGAAGTCTTCCCAGACCATACCCCAATGATGATCATCTTGCGAGATGACATATCACAAATGCTTGGATGACTCACGTAACATGTATGATGTGAGCATGACCGTCCTCTCCAGATTTTTCTAAAAATGATGATGATAGAAAACATGGCCTTTATCCATGAATCAGTATCCTAAGGTCATTTATCCCCTATGAAGGTTGGAGGATTTTATTTTTAGAACTCTCAAGTAATTTCATTCATTTTATGGATATGTTGTAGATAACTATACACTAACTCCATGAAGTGGAAGAAGTTATCAGAGAAATAAGAGTTGGATCCCAATAGATGGACAAGAGGTGGTGCATAATGTCGAACTATAAAAGTTATCATGGGTGGATTAGGGTCCACCACCTCCAGAGAATTACGGTCACCACTTTCTTGGCATTGAGTTTAAGGATGTCGTGGTGGAAAAATCTAGAATTTCCAAGCATAGTCCTCAAAATAATATTTTCAATATGATTGGGACTCTCTTAAAAAGAAATGACATAAACACATAATTTCTATAAACAGTCTCATCCCTCTTCCTATTCATAAATCAAGGTCTATGTAGTAAGAAATAGTTACAAAGGATTGTAGGATATATTTTATATAACCCGCTACTAAGGTTTGGACAGGTTCAAGGTATGGTATAAATCAACAAAGGTTCCACTGTATGGAATGCATAACAAATATAATAGTGGAAAACATCCAATACATTAAATTTACCATCTTCAACTAGTGATAAAAGTTTTTTTTATATTTATTGATGTTTGTTCTTACTGATTTTGATATAGATATTATGATCTTGTAAATTACACCCACAATTCTTATTTATAATTCTTATACTACTTATAAAATGAAATTTTAACATCGATTAAGTTTAACCTAACCTTTAAACCTAATAACTGGATGTACCACGCCATGTATAGTGATTTCCTTAAATGAACTGTCCATTTAATATTTTTATAATTACTTCCTCCTTAAATTTATATAGGAACTAATCAATAAAACTAACTCATGATTTATAGTTGGATGACTAAAAAAATTTTGTCATCATGAAAAGCTAATAAGAGATTCCAAAACATAAAAAAGGCACCATAACAACCCCATCATGAATTGGAAATTCACTGAGAAAGCTTATATGGAATGAAATAATGTATACCATCTAATCCATATGTTTCCTTGTGTGTGGCATGAATTTCATACACCCACTTATCATCAAGACATATTAAATAGCTCATCAAAATAATATTAATGGTAATAACATCACTAATCAAGTGCATCAACCAATGTGGAAATATTAAAAATGTAATAATGGAAACTAATAATTGAATTGCCTCATCCCAGGCAATTTACGTTTCCCCTATATGTGGGTTAACTACTCCAATGCATAGGGTCATTAATGATTTCCAATACACATAATCTCATGTATAATACAAAAATATTATGTTATTTGGAATATAAATCTTATTGAACTTTCTAACATCCTTCCATTGATTACACTTAGCAGTTCCTTAAGACAGTGGTCAACAAAACCTCATGTAGGTACCCCCATATGCCAGAGTCTTCAGACTAGAAGCAAGGGACTATGGTGATTACATGGGAAGAATATTCCCCCATAGAACATATTGGAGCACTATTGTAGGTGTATATATCTCAAATATGATTGTTCAAATTTATCAACCATAAAATTAGGACCACAAATAGGTAAAAATAATAGAATTTGAATAGAAAAATAAAATAATATACCATCCATGATAAAAGAGAAAAGTAAAATCTAGACATTCATAAATACAAAATATGATTATCATGATGTCACATAACTATATAAAATGACTGCATGGGTATATCATGGGATACATGCACCTAACACATGTTATCAATAATACAAAATTCCAAAAATCTGCAATTACTAACATCACAAGCATTGGTTTGGTACTCTTCTCTTGAAATTCATCCTAGAACTATCAATCATACATCGGAAGATGGAAACATCCATTTAAACATACCTGTAATCATAAATTCTTCTTGGATAGAAAATATATCCCATGAATTGAGTGATATATACCTAGTAGACCACAACTGATGGTGTCTAAATCAGTCCATCTTATGAATTATAAAATGATCAATGTGCTAGTGATAGTGAATTCATGGTAATAAATAAATAAAACATGACATTATAGGTTCCACCCAGATAACCAAACACAACTACTTTCTTCATCCCAATATGGATGTCTCTGAACTAAGTAACATTTAAAAAAGTGGTAAGGTATTCACATGGGTCATCATAAATTAGGAAACATGTTTTCACCAACCACATGATTGGGATTTGACATGGTGGATGAATCCTTGTAAAATAAATTAATCATTCCCTTAATTTGAATATAATAGTAAGGCATCACTTGAGATCTAGGAAAAAAATCAATCAAATCTTTTGTGGCATCCAGATCACATCTGAGGAAATCCCTAAAGAAATATCAATTGTTGTATTAGGAGCTCCCGAAGAAACCCAATAACATAGATCTTATACAAGGGGACTCATAATGTTATCCATCATATCACTCTCAACATGGTGTAATAAAAACATATGAGGAAGTGCCATTTATCTCACATATGTGATGAAGTATCAACTGAGGCATGATATAATAGTCTCAACAACAATCACATCTATAATGCCTCCCATAAGTATCTAGGGTGGATCCTAGGTATAATAATCTATCCAAAGATCTCATACAAGAAATTTTATTTATTTATTATGGTGTGTCCAACACATCCAAAAATGAAGCTTTGGGATCCTCTTTATAGAATCTTTATTTTGGGATATATGTTCTCTCTTTACTCGTAGGCCAACATGGCCTAGAAAAAATGATCCTAAATCAAACACATGGAATTTCAATAACACAGGATAAAAAAGATATCTTAATAATTTTATTCAAGGAATGTAATTATATCCTAATGCAGAAGATAATAGTAATTAATAAAATTCATTATAACGAGGCTATAAGGCATGAAAAAAATGAAACAAATAAGAATGAGGATTTTTAAATTAGTAAAATTCCATAATCCTAAGGTACTGATAACATTTATAAAAAATAATGCACTTGTGTGGAAATTATTTAAAAGAATAAATAGTAAATTAGGAATTGTAATTCATCATGCTTAATTTTTAACTTAGGTCATACAATTCATATTAACTCACTTTATTACTTTATTGTATTTGTTCCATGTGACACACAACAAAATGGGAGGTCAAACTACTTGATTAAAAGGCCGTTAGGCCTCAAATATGAGATATAACCCATTTGGGTGGCTAATTTTATGTCAATATATAAAAAGTATGATTCACTGATCATTAAGTTGATATCAGGCATGGAAAATAATTTAATTTATTTGTTTTGACTATTTATTGGTGTCGTAGAAAGGGGCCATCATGTGGCACAATGATGAAAAACATATAATGTACCCAAATTTATGTAAATAACATAAGCCACCAACCTTAGGATCATATAAGACAAGTAATCCTTTTTAGGACCTCTCATAAAGCCATAATAGGTGATATTGAAGAAGTTATCAAATTCGTTGAAAATAGGGAAAAGGTGGTCACACCAAAATAACACAATAGATTAGAAGAGAAATGATAAATGAAAGGAAATGGAGTGTTGATATTACCTGATTATTTCCAATTAATTCAGTGGTGATGGATTTGGAGTTTTAATGGAGGAGTGATCAAAATTTCTATGTGGATAATAGGAGATGAGTTCGTGTGTGGAATTTATCCACTTGAGGAATAGAAAAGAGGGTTGGAGGAATTAAAACATAATAGGGGAACAAATTAAATTTTAACCTCATTTATAGGGCCCTATGGTTTAACTATATGGTTGCATAAATGGTTCACTAATCGTGTGCCCATATCTTCTTAAGGAAGGACCTCACAGGGGATAGTCACCCAGTTTGGCAACATCTAGATAATCCATGTGCGATCAACTTACCAAGTGGACCTGCTACTTAGTACGAGTGTGTTCCCCATTCTGAATGGTTGAAGATAGACTTTTTCGCCACCTTCTCCCTTCTGTCACACACCATAATATTGGGAAAATACTTTGGGTTGGGCCACAAGGTTTCATCTAATTGTGAAGCCTCATATATTTTTCCAAATTTTGGGGAATCGAGCTCCAAAAATCCTTATACACCATCTTGTCCTCCATGTATTCATTAGATATCATTAAATTGAAAAAACCGAGTAAATAAAGCTAAAAATAATCTATACCTTCTAAAAAACCCATTACATTACTAAATTTCCATATTTTGGGGCATCGAGATCCAAACAAGCCCTGGACACCATATTGACCTCTAGGTCTCCCTTAAGAAACATTAAAATGGGAAAACTGATTAAATAAAGATAAAAATAATCTATACCTTCTAAAAAACCCATTACATTACTTAATGTTCTTCCAACTGAAATTCAAAATAAAATATTGATTAAAAAGGTATTATGAAATAAACCAATATAATTATTATAACATTGATGTAAGAATTTATCGAGGAACCCATTGTGTGAAAAACATTAAATAAAAGTAATTAATTTGAAAATACAAACTAATATATTCAAAATAATTTACACACATAATCCTATAGTATTAATGACAAAAAATGGTTAATATAATCCAATGAAATGAAATTATGTTATGATATTCATTACCACATGGTAACCTCTAATAAAAATATCTATATATGAAAAATTAAAAATTGAATCATTATATACAATTAATCAATAATTAATCTTGATATTACATGTAAAACGGGAATTATATGCATCATTTAACAGAAATTCGGTGCATAACATAAGAATATGCCTCGATCTAATGAATTGAGATGGTGTACCTTACCTCATCCTTCCTTTTGTTAAAAATGATTTAAACTATTAGATAGTGTTTTTAAACAATATATTTACTTTTTAAAACCCCATATTAATATTTATAACAACATATGAGATCTTATTATAACATCTATCAACCTTCTATTAATAATATTTTATTACTTTCATTGTTTTCGGTGTTAATTTCACTATTTTACCATGAGTGTTTAATCATGAATGATCTGGTTCTTGTAAATATTATATAGTTTAATCATAGTAATATTAAAAAATTATCGTATTTATACATAAATTTTACTTTTAAACCAAATAATTAATGACGGTTATCAGAAAATGAATTATGTTATAATTATGTTGATGGTAGTTCATATGTGCACATGAGTAACGTTTCCATTTTTCAACGATCATTGTGGAATAGTGGTAAGTATTGTTTAATAATTTCAGAATGATAATAATATCATATATACCATAATATATCTTAATATATATATATATATCATTCATCTAGTTTAGTGATGAAATGAGAGAGTTACATTACTTAGTGAAAGGGGTAGTCCACACCCACACGAATGACATTATCACTTTTTTAGTGAGTGAGTAGGTATGAATTCAATGATACATTAACATTTAAAAATGATAAATTATTTAGTAATATAATAACTATTTCATTTATATTACATATATTCAATATTGTTACCCTTATTACCTTCAATTTAATGTTTTAGTGAAAACGAATCACATCGCTTCACAAGGAAGTTGTTCACCGTACACATGAAAATATTGTTGAATCCCAAATGGAATGGAATGTAAAAAATATATATATGATATAATGAATAAATTGTTTTATTAATGTTATAAATATCATATATATACTTTAAATCCATCATCATACTGAACCATGAGAGGTGGTAATTTTGAAATGAATGACATCGGTTCGCACAGATGTAATTTGTTATACATATAAATGATGATTTTGTAACCCATTTTATGAAAGAGGATAAGGATAAATATAAATACATAAAAATTTCATAATATCAATATATTTTATATAAATTAAATATTATATTGTAAGTTTTAATAATAAATTTAATTTGGAAGAATAATAAATAAAATGAATGTTCTTTGTTAAGATATTTAAATTTACTAAAAAATCTTCTATTGGATATCCTCTTAAAGACCGTTAGGATGGTTTTTTGGGTGTTCCAAAACAATAAAATGTAACTACATTTTCAAGAGATAATATGGTATGTATTTTTAGGCCAATATTCTTATGATGTGTGGATAAGTTAGGGGAGGGAATGTATTTTTATAAGTGCAAAAAAGGAATCCTCTTAGTAATTATATGGATGTTTCTAAAAAGAATCCAATGTTTTAAAATCATTCATTTGTGAAATCTTTCAAATGACTATATATTCTTCATTAGGGAGTTTAAGGAGGAAATAAGACCATTAATAAAAATTGGTATTTTTTAACAACATTTTAACAGTAATCATCTTATTTTTACCCCATGATAATTCAAGTTTTACCTTAACTATAGTAAATAATTTTTATGGTTTTCAATATTAATTTAGTTCAAAAATAAAGTTAAACATATTAGATAATTCATCTTATTGTTATTACAAATATTGAAATGAATTTATAAAAATTAAATACACCGAACTTTCAATACTTAATTTAAAAAGGACTCGGAGACATGAGGAAAAAGATTGTTTTTATATTGAGTGTATTTTTTAGAAAAGATGATTTTATATTTATTCAATGACTAATATTAATTAATGTGTGAAAATATATTTATATTTAAGGATATATAATCTAAAATTTAGTTATAAAAAAATTATAATGAATTATTTTCATTAATTAAAATCATGATACATTATAAATTCAAAGTGTTTTTAAAAAAATCCATTTCCGAAAACCAAAAACAAATTTATACTAAAGATCAATATAAATATGATTAAAAATTAATTATATGGATTAAATTTTAAAACATATTATATATGTTACTTGAAATCATATTCAAAACATAATTTTAGTTTTCAATTATGAAAATTGTTGAAACAGAATGAGAAATATAATTATTCAGTATTTATTGAAAATCAGAATTTTTGGAAACATCCCTAAATTTCACCCAAAACAAATTTAGATATTATTATTTCATAAGTGAATTAAAATTTTGAAAAAAAATTATAAAATAAAAAAAGGAATTATAATATTTTATTAAATAAAATCAATAGAAATGTTTTTTCAAGAAAGGATATCGTTAAAGAATATAATAATAAACAAAATAAATCTCAGGTTTGTGTATACGAAAATGTATAGAAAATATTAATCATATTTATAAATAATTATATAATTAATTATCACTGTGTTACAATCACATATAAGATCAATGTTTTATTTAATTTATGATATCGAACAAAATTTTCTTCATTTAAAATCCTAAGGGGTTTTGGTTCCTCTATTTGCTTTAACTGAAAACTCTACCACCTGTATTTCATGTATAATCATAATTTTATTTGTAAACAACATTAATATTAGTTAATTATGATAGATACAATTTTAAAATTTACTTTATACTTATACTTTTTTATGAGTTTACCTACCCCAACTTCATTTAGAGCCTCGAATACATCCATATGATAACAAAAGAAAAAACATTATCTATTGGACTCTTCTGGTGTAAATGAGGTTTTCCTTCATAGTCACTTGATTTGAAATTTTATTAGTGAAATTTATTTTCTCCCCATACTCGAAGAGTTTAATTATTGTTTGTTCTTTTACCCCTATCCCTACATAATTTACCATAATATGTTAAGGATTTGTATCTACATGATTGTTTTGAGTAATATGGTCATCTCTTATAAATTTATTTCACATTCAACATCCTTTTAAGTAATTCCTAGAATAAATCATCTTGATATTACATTACATTAGTGATTTCAATTCCATTCATTCTCAATCAAGACAAATAATAATTTCCATTATTTTTCCCTATCATCTTCTTCTTGTCATTTTTTCGATGAGATCACTCGGAATATAAAATGTTTTTAAACTTTGAGAGAAAACCTTACTATTACTTCATAACACATAATGTCATTAATTTTTAGGTCATTTTATTGATTTGGTCTTATCCCCCCCCCCCACAATACTGGTAAATCGTCAAATTATAATCAATAAAAATAATAAAGTGTATCACATAAGTCTTTTAGTTTTCATCTCTTCATTCCCCAATATTGTATTTATAATTTCTTATAACATAAAGAATACCCCCAAAAAAATTCAGATGGTATATGGAATATATTTTCTCAAATTAGTTTTGGATATTTTTCCTCTACTTCGTTATCACCTAATATCCCTTAGAATTTAGTTCTTTATTAGTGTCTAATACTGATCAGATTGAACCCTTAAGCGATATAAAAATAAACTAGCGTTTTCAAGCATAGAAAAATTGTGTAAATAAGATATCTACTCTATAGTTCGGATCAAATATTCTTTTATTGAGGGACCATTGGATCCATTTATAACATGTTCTTGTTGTGTCATGATTAATTCAACTAATAAATTTTCTATACATTATAAAGTCAAACTCTCTACATGGTTTAGGTTTTTATTCATAACCATGTCTAATTGATTCATCATCATTATATTTTTTCCATACTACAATTCAATGCATTGGTAGCATCATCATTTCAATATCCAACAAATCCATTATTTACATGAGTCATTCTATTTCTTGTAATTTTTCTTAATGAATAATTCATTTGTGTGAAAACAATTACTATAAATATTATAATAATAAGCCATCATAAAATATTTTTCAATAAATTTTCTAATAACATGCTTCTATGTTTAAATATTTCAATTATAAAAAAAATTCATTATCTATATATCAACTATAATGGTTTTAAAAAATAATGTTCTTGATCACAGAATTTCCCTCTTGAGTGTAAAACCTATTGTGTGGTAATTCTTCTTTGTCATGCACTATCAATTGAATGAGTTAACGCTAAATCCTCCTATTTTAGGGTTATTAAACATAAATAAAAATGTTCCAGAGTGATTCCTACATATATTATCTTGAATATATTTTCATTTCATAGAATCAATTTTATTTATAATTTAATAAAATGTAACATTGTTTTACTTAATTTTGAATTATCATTATGATCATTATAAATTTATTATACCCTTAATTTTGAAAATAAAATAAATCGAACCATTGATAAAACTATCAAGAACTATTATTTTAATAAATTTTTTTAACATAGTTCGTTAAAAACATATTACAATAATATATTTAAAATACCTTAAGAGCTTTATAATAATGGATACACTGTATATATACATGAATTATATATGTAAAACAAAAAAAATCAATTTTTAATCATCTTGAAATACACATTTATTTTTTCATCCTATTTCACCACACTGCTTGTAATTTTTTTTCTTCATACATCAATAGAAAATATTAAGAATAATACTTAGTAAAGGAATAACAAATGTAAAATATCATGAGAAATTAAAATTGATAAAACATTAGCCATAAACTAGGATATTAATAATATATATTATGAAACCTAACATAAAAATCTAGGCATAACATCGATATGAGAAATTCATAATCATATCACCAAGGTTCAATATAATAGAATTTTAGAATATATTACCTATATTTTTCACTAAGGCATCGTAAAACATATCTACTATATAGATTAATTAACTAAAAAATAAATTAATGAAGTATCTCTGAACTGCCTTCAAATATACTAATTCATATGAGCCAAATTGATCATAATAAATAATTTCATTAATAACCCATAAATCATAATGAAATGGTATTATATAATATCACTAATAACATATGTTTTTTATGACATGACCATTTCATTATTTTAAACCCATGAGAAAAAAGATGTGGGTTTCGTAAATGAAAATACAGAATCAAATAAGTTTAATTGCATTTATATTAATTTTCTTTAATAAAAATGGGTTGATGTATCCGTAAAAAATAAGGGAGGAGTAAAAAATAAAATAATTATTCCATTATCATAACGGGTATGAAATGTGGTTTGTGGAAAGATCATAATCAGAGTGAATGGAAGTCTCTAGTTTGTAGAAAAACATTTTCATAGAAATGGATTGATCACAATTGAATGGGAAAATGATAACTGTTTATTTAAAAGACTAATTATAGTACATAGATAAAAAGAATAGGATGAAAATTCCTTCCCTACAAAATAGCTTCTTAAAGCCTGAGTAGACTTCCTTGGAACACTAGATACTAATTTAAATGGAACTATAGAATGAAAAAGAAGTTAAATATATGTTTAATTTATTGAGAGTGAATTAAATAGGGTGGAGAGTTGGGTATTTATCGAAAATAGGGGAGGATTGTTTGTTAAATTTTAAATATAGTCCTTACATAACTGGGTTGTATGAATTATAAAACCATTGGCTTTACCATTGTTTTGGATCATGTATTATATCATAATCAAATTGGTTTTGGAGATATTTGAAAATGTAAACCGGACTTCAATATTTTATATTTTCTTTTGTATGGGAAAATTATATTTCCAAAACATATTTCCATTAAAACCTTATTTCCATTTTTATACTGTGGAATGTATTTTTATAGTTTATTAAATTCATTTTAGTTAATTAAAATTCAATATATAAATAAAATTACTTAGTTTATCATTTCTTTATATATATCAATTAATACATATTTTTTACGTTCTTAATCATGCTAAAAACACCAACCTATATTTTTACAATTCATGAAAAATTAATTTATTTTATAAATTTTAAAAAATTCCTCTCTAATATAAATTTAACATTCTGACTTCAATAATACTATTAATTTTATAAAAAACAATATATATATATATATATATATGGTAATTAAACATTAATATAAAAAATCATATTTATTGAAGGAAAAAACTTATGACATAATCAATATTAATTTCACTATCAAAATTATATGGAATATTATAAAATTATATAATCATTTATATTTAAATTTTACTATAAAACTATTTTATGAAATTATATTTTATAAAAAATACCTAAATTTATCTTACTAGTTTATTTTAATAATATAAATCAAACTAATTAAATTTTTTTTCTTTATATCCAAAAATATATATACCATATTCATTTTGTCTTCATGTATATTTATTATATTAATTAATAACAAAAATTGATTTAAGGAAACCCCAAATTATTTATTAATGGTAATTAATATTTATAATACTAAGGTCTAGATATATAATCCTATATTACACGAGTATACACCGTATGAATATGTTGTGTGATTATATTTCAAACAAGGGGTGTATTAGCTAACATTAACATATTGGTGATCTCTAGTGACTTTATATTCACCCGTATTAAATTTTGATCAAGCCATAATTACAGATGCTCTGCATATTCATTGGTAGGGCCAATTCTAAAGAATCTTCAACCCATCCAAGTATGGGATCTAGAATAATAGATAATACTAGTTCAGGTCACATTATTTCTTTTGAGTCAATTATCTTTTGGCATCACCCGTTATAAACAATGATTATAGCTTAATCATTATTACAAATCATTATAATTCTCAATCCATGTATTGACCAACGGAAATGTTAATTAACATAATTGTAACTATTAGATCATAATAGTCACATTATATTTAATAAACTACAAATATTAGTACATCATTTTCTTTTAAAAGAAAAAAAATGTCTTTGACAGTGCTTATGACACACAACATCGAGTTTTAAGTGAAGCGTGATATACTTTTAGAATATTGTTATTTAATGTAACTGTTATAACCTAGAAAATTTGTTGGCTTGTTTAAACATTTTTAATTGAATTATTAAAATTCTGATATTTTGTTTCTATAATTTATTTATAAATATGTACTTAATTTTCAATACATGCAATTTTTCCCCCAAACATAAATTTTCTTCATAATTATTTTTCTTTTTTTGAATGGAAATTATAATTAGTTTATAAATATTTTAGAAATTATATTTTATAAAATAGGTATCATTTTATAAATCAATGTATCAAAATTATCTTATGATATAATGACAATATTTTTTGTAAAAGGTTAATTTTCTAGTAAATATTAAAAATAATGGTTTTTCTAATAATGTTATACGTTTTCATTAATTAAAAAATTTCAAAATCCCATTAGTCGTTGTATTTAAATTAAAATTAGAATAATTATTATTTCGTTTTATTAAATATAATTACTTTAATTTTTATAACATTTAAACATTATTTTATATGTTAATTCTTTGGAATAATAAAACATTTTTCAAAAAAATGTTTTTAGGGGAATAATGATTTTCCTTTTAATAAATTAAGAATTATTATGATTATGATTGATTAAAATAAATTTTCAAAATATATATCTATATATATAATAATTTAAATAAATCTATTAACTATTATTATAAATATAATTAATGTAATATAATTTTACTCTTTTAAAGTTCCTTTCTTGAAAAAAAAATGTTTCTTAACATGATTCGCGAGTTTATTTTTTAATTATATTATAAAAAAATTTATTAGTTTCAATTAAAAAATTCATTCCTTATTTTCATTCATCATAATTAATAATATATAATAAAGAATAATTAATTTTTTATTATAATTATTAGTAATGATAGTAAAATTTATTTACCACAATTAAGGATAATAGGTTGTTTTTCACATTAAATGTGCTTTTGTTAAAATTACTTTTCCAAAAACACTGAATTCTTTTTTGAAAATAATTATTTCATATGTATAATTAGTGGGTAAAATATATCTAAAAATACCCATTTTATTTTAGTCTTAATGGATAAATTACATAGAATATATAAACTAATTACCATTGTGATAAATAAAATGGATAAAGAAATCATACATAGAGGATAGAGGTTTGATGTGTTAAAAAATGTTTAATTTTTATGGTGGAGGTTTTGGAAAAACATTACTTCCAAAATTAAATTATTTTTCAGTTTTTTATGCACCTTGGGTAAGGGTGACATCCAATTATTAAATAATCTTGGGTATTTGAAAAATGCCACTCCTCCCCAATTTTAAAATGGTGACATTTCCCCTCACTTATTCAAAACTATCAATACATATTTATTGACAAAACCATACAAAAATATCTCATAATATTCCATATACACATTATATAGGTAAGCATATTCTCAAAAGACCAATCCCAGGGTCCTTACTAAGAGATCCAAATGAGGTTTTTCTATGAAATAATTATTTTCTTCACTAATCTCATACATTTTTCATATTCTTTTTCTTAATTAAACAACTCCATTGAAATTTTAATATAATTACACCATTTTATACAATATGATAATACATAATTATGTTTATGGGACAATGTTTATCCATCTCATTCACCATCAAATGAGAAATAAATCCATCGATCGTGTGTACGACAGTCTACCACCTCACGGACTAATGTAATATGTGTTCCATCACAGACGCACACAAACAGTCATACTAATTAAAATATTTAATATATATGATACAAATGATTTGATAGTAATTCCATAAATTTAATGTATTCTATACATTCCTAAACCTTCATGCATTAAGGGACTGATATTTTCACTTGTGCATACATATAGCCAACCATCTCCATAAATTAATATGATTCATTTTCCAAAAATAAATTTATGGAATAATTATAAAAGTATTCCTACTCAATAAAGGTGATATTTATAGCATTAATATAATAATATATATAATTTATCTATATACTACTAAAAATAACTGGATATTCTGTGACAAAACATTTGTGAGAAAATAAAATAGTTAACACCTGAAATAATGGTAATATCGATACATTATTTATAAATGGGAAATAATACATTATAATAAAATGTTATATCAAAATATTAATATCAATATGGTTATATAATAAACTAATAACTTTTTAAACACCATTAAAAATTAGTTTAAATCACATTCAACTAAACTTAAATGCGAGTTAAGAGACTTTATCTCAACTTCCATTTATTTTGGAATATTTAAATGTTATAAAAATATTTAATTTTATATTGTTTATAAATTAACCATTATACATGTAATACCATACATATATTACACATAAGGATATTTTATGCTCCAATTTAAAATATTTTGTCCAAGGGTATTTGACATGTACCTTACTAAGTGGTAAGGAATTTCATAAATCAATTTATATTTATTAGGTTATATAAATTCATAATTTTGTTCGATACAATATAGTTTTGATTGTAATATATTTTGACTATATTATTTTTTATTTACACTTTTATAATTATAATTACATTTCATACACTTAATTAAATCATTGATTAGTCCATAACTCAATGGTACGAACATTATAAGAAATTTCATCTCAATTTCAATTCTATTGAGATATATTTGGAATTATGACCCTTTTTATATTTATGAGGATTATCTACTGACCCTGTTATATTATATATAATTAATCTATTTATATTTGTTGTTTTTAATTTTTCATTTTAATTTATTTCATTCATGGTTCTTTTGATTGAAATGTCACCAAAGCGGTAAGCATTTCAGTTTTAATCACATTTTAACCGAGATAGTTTATTAATGAATCTCCATGAAAGAAAAATATTTTACCACCCTTTAATAAAAACCATTACTATTATGGTACTTTTTTTCTTCTTTAAATTTTCATGTAATTGTACCAGTTTTCACTCAATGGTTATTTAAATTACTGAGAAAATGTTTTTGAGATAAATCCAATATTTGTTTCTCTTCAGTAAAAAATCATTTTTCTCCCAAATCATTGTTTTCAAAAAATATTATGAATAATTTTTATAATATTACCTGATTATATTTTAATGTCATTTTACAAAATATTTTAATTTAAAAAAAATCAAAAAACATTATTCACCAAATAAAAAATCATTTTACTTTTCTTGCAAAACTGTGGATGGATTCCTTATTTTAACATACTCAGTATGGAAAAACCCATTATTTTGTTTTGGTGGCTCTTTTATTTGAATAATACATCAAAATTTTCCATGATTCATTCAAAATTAATTTTTCTTCATAAAATTATGTAATTTTTTATTCTTTAGAATATATTTTTAATGTGAAAAAGATATTTTCCTCAAAAATAATTTTAAATTAAATTTTTATCTTTTTTCTTCTCATTAATATCTATAAACCCTTATTTAATCTATAATAAACATGAAATATATTGAAATGATACCACACTTATTCGTTCTCTTGATGTTTTATGAATAGTTTGACTAGAGAATATATATACATTCATCTTCATGATTAATTTTTCTAGTCATTAACTTTCTATTAAAACAATCAATTTATTATGACCATTTTAAATTATATTTATATTAAATATACATATTATTTATATCTTTGATATGATTATTTCCAGATAAATTAGAAAATTTTAATTTTTTGTTTAATTATTAATTTTATATTATAGAATTTGGAATATATGATATATTATTATTATTTACATAATACGTACATTTGTTGATAAGGTATTTTGTATATAAATGAAATCGTTCAATCGATATGTGAGGAATGCTTTGGATATGTGGTGATGGGTGGGGATAAGAATTATGTATCACCTTGAAGCATAATAATGTATCCTGATATAAATAATTATTTTGGAATTATATGTTTCTTTAACCATTGTTTTAAATTATCTTGCTCAAAGGCCATGAAGGTATAGATATCATGATTTTTATGATCATGAAATCCAATATTAATAATTTATGTAATTTGTAATTAATTTTACATTATTAATTAGCGTAATACATTGATATAATCCATTGATAATATTCAAGGTCATGTAGTTATTTTTATGGTATTATTTGATTATAATTTATTCCTTCTATATTATTTTTCATGCTCATGTTATTTGTTAAATGTAATATGTTTTTATTATTTATTTTTACATATTTATTATTACTTTATAATTCATGATAAATTCCTGTTTTTGTAACCTTTATTTAGTATTTTATATCACACTTATTTTCTTTCCATTCCCGTGGATGTGAAGAATTCATTATTGAATGAGTTTAGGGATGCAAGAACATTTACATTAATTGTGTTCTAACATATGTTTTAAATGTTAGTTGAATATCAAGTAGGAATCTATTTTTCTATGAAATATAAACTTGTTGGTCCATTGGGATGTGATTATTTTTATTTTATTATAATTAAATAAATAAATCACTCGATCAGGTCCACTATATTTAGGGTTATTATAGTTGGTATTAGAGGATGTTTAGTGGAAAACGTAGGAAATCGATTTATACAAGAATTAATGAGGGAACATACCCTTATATATGAATTTGAGGATTTTAATATGTATTCGATTCCATAAAAATGCTTCTATAAGGTAGATATTATGTGTTTTCTCAAAAAAAACTACATCCATTTTAGAATACTATGATTGGATCTAACTCTAGAATAGTATTACCTATAGGTAATACCACCTAAAAGAAAGCATAGAATTTTTACTCAATATTCACCAGGTGGATAAAAATTGGCCGTGAAACACACCTGGATGACACTACTATGGGACATGATTTTGTTTATATCATTTCATCTTGTAATCTATTATGATTAGTAAGAATACTAATCCTTAGGAATAAAAATATATTCCATAGTGAAATCGGATAAACTATAACAACCACAACTCTAATAGCTCAGATATTATTGCTACTTTATTAGAATATCATAAGTTAAAGGTGTA
Source organism: Viscum album (assembly GCA_963277665.1). Taxonomy (NCBI): domain Eukaryota; kingdom Viridiplantae; phylum Streptophyta; class Magnoliopsida; order Santalales; family Viscaceae; genus Viscum; species Viscum album. The sequence continues at coordinate 1,626,910,685 of OY728125.1, forward strand.
TATCCAAAATTATTGATCAGTACCATATTATTTGTTTATAAAATCGTGATACCCAATTTGAAATGGGAATATGAAATAAAACCCAACAAAATCAAAAATTCATCATCTTTGATGCTCAATAAATGAAATATTCTTCATATCATGAGGAATAATGATAAAAATACGAGTGATCTAAAATAGTCAGTAAAGAATAAAAAAATTCAAATCTATCATGAAGAAATAATTCATAATTAAAATTTCTTGTAAAATAACTCAAAAACATTCCTTTTAATCAATGAACTGAGTATTATAATTAGATTACACAAAATCATAAAGGAAATGAAAATAAATGAAAACACATGCCATTTAATCAGTCCGCTAAGAATTAAATGAACCTTGAGATAATATCAATGTGAAAATATCATGGATAAAAATAATTAATGAATTAACAATGATAGAAACTCATAATTACTGCATGTCTTAAAAATTTTCATCATGATACCCTTACTCTCACGACTATTCAAAAGATATTGTTGTACAATGGGTAAAATAAATTTAATTATATCATACTGTTTCACCTCATGATACTAATGATTGAAATAGAGAATATATATAACTAATACCCTCCCATAACATTCATTTATTATAACTTCCATATATATATCGAATAATTTATCTAATACATGAATAATGTTCCTTATCATCAAATGTAATAACAAAATAATATTGGTTAATCAATAATTCCACGGATAATGAAATAACATTAAAAGAAAAAAATTATATGTTAAAATGGTATAATTGTTTTTGAAATAACAATATCTATGTTATAAAGAATATATTTTTCTAAAAAAATAGAATATCTAAAGGAAAATAATCATTAAAAGGTGATTCTCTCAGGAGAAGGTTAATAATCAAAAAACTAAACAAGAAATGAGATGTGGCCACTGATTCATGAAGAATATAGTTTTTAATTCATAAAATAATTAATAAATATTTTTTTAATATAATTATATAAAATTGTAAGTATATTCACCACATAAAGGAGAATAGGTGTATAATAACAAATTTGTCTCGATGAAGTACAAATTGAGACAAAATCCATTACATCATGCTTCCATTTGGATGAATGTGATCTAACATCATGAATAATGGTTTTAAAAATATTATTCTTTTAAAAAATTATAAATTTATATTTATAATATCATATATTTTTTTTATTATAGCACTTTACCACCCATTTGTTAATAATATTAATTTTTATTATTATTTCAGGTGTTAATTATGTTATTTTATAACACTTTTTTAATAAAAGTTATCATTATTTTGTAAAGGATATATTCCCGAAATCTAAAAAATTATATCAATTTTATAAATATCTTATATACTCAATAAATTTAATTTTATAATCATTTTAAGTGGTTGGGAGGGGAGAATTAATTGCATCACTTTGTAGTGATGGTATGTTGACTATAAGCACACGCGAAGATATAATCCCATTAATGAGTGAAATAGTAAGTAATTGTGTGATATAAAAAATATAAATAATTAATGACCTATCTTATATAACACATATATTGAATTAATTTATCCTTTGTTACCATCAATGTAAACAATTAGTGGAAAACGAATCAAATCACTTCGTGTGGCGGTAGCCCTGCGTACACCTCAGTGACGTTTTTTATTTTAATAAAAATATAATGTATGAATATATATGTGATATTATAATTTAAAAAGACTACAAATATAAAAAATAGTGTATATATAAATTAAATAATTAATTATATACCTTCATTTTTTTTTTGATGGAAAATGATTTACATCAGTTTGCGTGTTGCCAGTCGGTCATACCCATGAACAAGGATTTACCTTCCCATTTTATGGAAGTGGAGATGAATAATAAATATTCCATAAGTATAAAAACATATAAATATATGTTAAATATATTGTTTATATATATTTTAAGTGTTAATACATAATAAAGGTGGATATGAGTAATGAAAAATAAATATCTTTACTGTGATGATTAACTTATATTTGTGAAGCATACTTTGGATCACCATTAATGGATACTGGGGTTTGTATTTTTTTAATAAAAACATCTCTATAATGTGTCTAGTAATGATGGAGAGTGATTTCAATGATAATGTTTATAAGGACCCATTATTTTCATACAAAAATTCATAATCTATTTAGTTGAATATCTCTAACATAACAACACTACCCATGCCAGAACCATAATTTTTTAGAGTCGTTAGAGGCTAAATCTACAATATTATTATTTTATGAATGATATTAATAATATCCCATTGATATCATATGATATAGTAATCTACTAAGGAATTCACTTCGGAAACATTTCTTCATCACCTAGGGAAGGAAACATAAGAAAGGGTGGGATCAGATTCTCAGTAAGGATAAAAATAGGTGATATCAATCCATGTTCATATGAAATAATAAGAAAAGAATAATTTTATGTGATTATGACAACAACATACAATGTTGATAACCAACCAATCATTCGTTAGAAATATAATTTACAACATAAACATAATCATATCAGGAAACATGGACCCTAAGAGTGATGAATCATCATAAATCAACCATTATCCTAAATATCATTCAATAAAATTATTTAACCATCATAAATATTGAAAAATAGTTCCTATTTCAAGTTTGACTTAAAATACCATCAATTTTTTAGATCATGAAACACTTATTTCCCATAGTGGATCAGGATACAACTATTTATCATAGTTGATAAAGCTCATTAACTTTCATTTCAGGGCCATATATTTAGATATAAATATTTACCCAATGAATTGGAGGGAGATATAGTTCCCAACCATCACCTAATGAAACCATACTTATGTTTTCTATAATAACATAAATCATTTATTATATCAAATCTCTTGAAAAGAAATGGGTTTCAAAAACATTTCATCATAGCATAACCCATGGAAAAGAACTATGTTTCATAAATATCATTCAATAATACATAAAAGAAAACTATAAAGAAATAAAGATCATATCCTTGAATAATATCCCCATTAAATGATAACTAACATAAAAAACAATTATCTTATATTGAAAATAATTTTTAGAGATCACTTGAAATAGTTATTGAAATAAAATATATAACTCATATTCTAATCATTTCTTTTTAAGGAACCACACAATTATAAAGTAAAACATTATCATTGAAAATAACCCAATATTATAGAAAATAAAACATCAAAAAATTAAGGATTATTGATGGAATTAAAATATACTCATTTAATATATGTTAATAAAACATTCCTTCTATATGTGTTTCAGATTAGTCACAAAGAAAGTCAATTAGAACAAACAAAAAAACATTCAAATACATTTAGTAAAATATCAAACATGAGTACATATAAAATTTCAAAAACACTAAGAAATATTAAAAACTTTTTGGAAACAATTCTTTAATACGTGAATGTGGATGAAAAATGAGGTTTTAATGGAAATTAAAAAACGATTTTAATAGAATTTACCATATAAATATCATATCATTGAAGTTAGAATTAATCTAATGAATAAATTATTTGAATCCTTTATAAATCGACCACAAAATGTAAATAGAAAATAATATAATCAAAATTCATTTCACACATCATTATAAAATTTCATAATTAATGAAATTTAATTTTGATCTAGTGAATGCAAATTGAGTTAAGAAATCTCATACCACATTGTAATTAGTCGAATAATATAAAAAATAAATGTAAAAATTATAAAAAGAATCATTTAATATCATTAAGATAATGATATTTGTGATATGAAATATAAAATGTATGTATACACACCAAACAAAATAAATATGTTTGGACTAATGCAAATATCTCACAGAAGTAAAAGTGAGACGAGAAACCCTTACCTCATTCTTGTATTTAGTTTTAAATATATTAACCTCATATATAAAGGTTTACAAAATTTTATTAATTTACTAAATAAATATATTCATATTTATAAAACTTTATATGATATTTTTATAGCTTCTTACCACATGTTCATTGACATTATTTCATTGTTTTCATTATTTCAGGTGTGTTCATTTCATAGTTCTCATTCTCAGTTCAGTTGTGTATAATTATGGAGTAAATTTTAATATGTAAATAAGACAATAGAACTGAAATGAAATGGTATTCATGAAATTAAAATATTTTAAATTTTCTGATATATCATTTTTATTTCTTGTATGATGATGATTCATTTGATAAAATGTTAATGGTAAATGGCTTGTTTATTTTGGTGGGTTTTCATGCAATCAGAACTAGTTTAATTTTATTTATTAATATGTATATATTTTTATTTTAGAACATTAAATATATTATAATATACCTAATAAAATTTTATTTAACCATAATAATACTTTTATGACAAGCCTTTTAGGTTGTAATTGAAAATGAAAAATCATTATCCGCGGAGACAGATAACATCTATAATTTGGACAATGGTTTCATTTTATTGAATGAGAGGAGATGATAAAAGGGGTGGATAGAATATATTAAATTAGAAATAAAAAATTATAATATATATATTATGTTATACTAATTTTTGGACTCCTCATGTGTTAATAAAGTTTTAATGACCACAAATCCAATTCATTCTATAAAAACTTGTTAATCCCATGTAATTTATCTTAAATCATGTGTATAGATGATTGGTATATTTATGCATTAAATAAGCCTTGTTCACTATATTTCATTTACATTATAATTAATTTTTTGTTGAATTATTAGGTATAATCCATTCTATGAATATCACTGCTTAAGTCTGAATACAAGTGTTTGGAAAAGTCTGATTCACCATGAATCTACCATCGGTTGTCTTTTTTTGGAAAATGACCTTGACACCGTGACCATCCAGACACCGTAACCATCCAGAAATCACGACAATCCAGACACTATGACCATCCAAACACCTTGACCATATAGACACTATGAACATCAAGACACCCTGACCATCTAGACATGGTGACCATCTAGACACAGTGACCATCTACACACTGTGACTATCCAGACACCGTGACCATCCAAACACCGGGACCATAAAGTCGTCATGACCAACTGATTCACCTGATATGTGTATGCATTTTCACATACTTTATTGTAAATAAGAATACATTTTCAGAAATTACCTACTGTATAGGGAACAAGTGCCTTTATTTTGGTGAACAGGTTCATTTTCAAGAGAATTATGGCCAAATACACTAAATGAGGGAGACTAAGAAAAATTTACAAACTACATGGCGTGTACCTATATACATGTCATGTACATCTAAACTCAGACACAGATTGACAAGGACAATTACAATACCATGTTATTAGAATCTGGTACACGCCATGTGCACATGTTACATGCCATGTACACCCTTCTAGAAGTAGTTGGTGGGTGAGAATAAGTCTACATGCCCATGTGGTCAGTTGAAGGGAACGCGCCTTGTTTAACATATACACTCCATGTAGGCCTTTATAGAAGTGTTTGGTGTCCAAAAAATGATACTATACACCGTGTATAACACTGCTACATGCTGTGTATAGCTACCTACCAGGTGGCACCGCATTCTAAGTCAAAGACTGTGTGTTAGGAGGACTACTGGGGAGAAAACAAAGGCAAAAACACGTTGACAAAAGTACACACCATGTACTTTTACCACCAACTGTGTAGTTAATTTTTCTATAAAAGGAGGCATTGGCCTCTGGTTTAAATGGGTGGTATGTGGAGAGAAAGTGTGCAGAAATGGTTGAAGTTCCGAAGAAGATAAGCATGGTCGCATTACTAACGCCATTCTACCTTCTACTAGAGAATCATTCCCTCCTCAAATTTACAAGCATGATCACATCAGGTATAAGGAGCTTTGTGTTTATCATTTTCAATATGTATAACTAAATACCCAGTGTGTTAGAGTTGTGGAAGTTGAGGAGTTATAATTTAAATTAGTTGATATGAATGTGTTATTTCTTTTTAACTTTTTCTTATTTGTCTTAAATCACTACATTTAATCACTAAAAATTATGTACCAGACCAAGGGCAGAATTTTCTGGGATTCAAAAGAAGAATAACGACAAACAATTTCATGACCATTGGAAGTATTCATCGACTAAATGTAGACTAATCCAAATAATGAACTATGAAACACTGACTACCAGACCAAGGAGACAATTTCTTCGGCTCTAAATATAAGTTTATCATGCCAAGGAAACAATTTTAAAATTTCAATCCCATAATTTTTGGATATTATGAACAACAAAACTTCACAAGAAATTTGATTTACTAAATAAATTCTCATTAATCCATAACACCAAAACACGTCTCTCTTTATCTATATCAAAATCACTTTTTCCCTTATATACATTTATTATGTTAAGTAATTTTTTAAAAGAAACATAAAACCAATAAATTTTTTATCAAAATGATAAAAAATCAACATTAAATTCAACAGACTTAATTAAAAAAATACAAACTAAGTTAAAAAAGATCAAAATAACTTCTTTTTCCTGGTGCATCTACCGCTTTAGAGTGTTATACTTGTTAGGGTAAAAATAATTTGGGAAACCAATAATATAACTTCGGTGAAACGACTCGCCACCATCCAGACATCGGAATCATCCAGACACCATTTCAAGGAAACACCATTTCATGGAGGCACTGTTTCATGAAGACACCATTTACAGACAAACTGTGACACTGTTTCTCAATCTACTATGTTGTTTTTCAACTTATTTTCTAATGGTCATATTTGACACTTTTAAATGGACTAACATAATTAATGTATATTTGTAGACAAATCACTTGATAGTACGACGTGTGAGGTATATAATACAGGCATCATGTCAGCTCCAACACATGCACTCCAACAATAAAAGAAAAGTGCGTCCTAGAAAATGAAAGAGTGTAATAATGAAGTACACATGAGTTTTCTATAGAAACAAGAACCATCACATTAAACTCAAAATTCATGAAAAGCACACAAATCATTATTAAATCAACAATCTTGACACCATAGATAATAATCATCGAGCACATCTTTGTATAGTTAATACCATGAAAAAAGAGCCAGATCTAGTTGACTTATGATACTATATTTTTCACAATATGACTCGATTTATGCATCAGATTCATCCCATAAGTCCATAGCTACATAGACTAACACTCAGATCACTTCTAAACTTATCTCATCATTTCTACTCTTTTGTGTATTATTTGTATCTATCATGTACTGTGTGTGTCTGTATAAAAAATTGCACTGCCTCATACATAAAACAGAATGATACAAGATATCCTTTCTCTTATATATTTTTACTCCTATGCATTCCCATGTATAAGTGTAGAATAAATCCCAGTGTGACTTGTTAGTATTTACACACACAAAATTGTGGAAGATGTCTTGTGACCTAGAGTGTGTTGTGTGCACTTGTTAACACTGATCTAGGGTGTGGATCAAGTTTATTTATATAAACATCTCAGTGGTAGGTGATCACAAAGTGGGGTGTATTAGGTCTTGGCATGAGACTGAACCACTTGTTTTATATCCTCTGTGATGTTTACATTTTTTTCTCTATTTTACTATTTAATCTATAAATCACTATATTTACATTGATAGATAGTCTTGTAAAGTAGTTATAATTGTTTTTCCTTACCAAAATCGCTCCAAAAGTAATGTTAATAACTATGATTAATATTACTGAGAATTAATCAATCTTCTAAAAATTTATTTAAACAATAAAACATTCATAACTGTATATCCTTGATTAACTGGGTTGTATTTAACTGTTGGTAGACCTTTTTAAGAATACCTTTTTAAACCGAAATTTTTATAGATACCTAATTTAACCTCCCCCCTCTTTAGTACTCTACTCTAACCCACATTTGGTATCAGAGGAGTGTTTGTTAATCTTATTAAAACTCTATTTTTAACCCTATTCAATTGTGATTGTAGTTATACATTAAAGATATACCAATTTCTATAAATTCTAAATTTATAGCTCTTTTAGGTTATTTCTTTATCTTGGATAATAGGTTGGAAGGTGATGAAACAAATATACCACCATTCTTTAATAAAACCAATTAAGCTCAATGGAAAACTAAAATAGAAATGCATTTAAAAAGTATGAGCTTCAAAATATGGACTTCAATTATAGATGAATATATTATTCTTGGTACTAAGAGAATAATTTGGGAAAAACCTAACAAAAATTACAAAAATAACAATTGTAAATCTATGATTTCATTATACTTCTATTTAGAATATGAAGAATTTAATAGAATTTCTTTTTGTAAAACTACCCAAGAAATTTGGGAAACCTTATCTGTTTCACATTAAGAAACATCTAGTGTGAATAAAATGAGACTTACTACCTATACTATTAAATATGATAACATTAAAATGAATCTTGATGAGCCTATTTCTGAAATTTATCTCTAGTTCAACGAAATTTTCAACATAATTATTTCTCTTATAAGAGAAGTCACTACTAAGGAACAGATCATGAGAACTCTTAGATTCCTACCTGACAGATGGAGAAGAACCTATATCTCTATTAGAGAATCATCTGATATCAGCAAGATACCTATATAATAACTCACATTAGAAAGGGCGAAAAATATTCAATTACTGAAAAAAACAATGAACTAAAACTATCAAATGAGAAATTTAATAAAGACATAGAAATGTTTATCCATGGGGAAAATACCCTTACTATAATTCTAGGTAAACAAATTGCTCGTAAATATAGTAATGGCATTGGATATCAACATAGTAAAATATATTTTTGAAGAACAAATTATATTTCAAAATCTATGACATAAAGGTTTACTCCCAGTTCTGGAAAATATTCATCTAGTTCCTGTTATGACACACTTTATACTGTTCCAATTTTTTCTTGGACCCAATAGAGTTTATTTTTCAAATACTTTACATAATTCTTATAGAAAACCTACGAGGAAGATATGGGTTCCTAAATCACTTATCACTAACATTACTCGGACCAAAAAGTGTGGGTACCAAAATCTATTTTTTAATTAAATATTTCATAGGAAATCTGCATAAAGAGTTCCTATAAGAGAATATGGTACTTGGATAGAGGGAGTACAAGACCCATGTTAGGAGACTACTCATGCTTTAGCAGTTTAATAAAAATTGATGGAGGCCATGTCACCTTTATTGGAAATGCCAATGGAAAGATTATTGGCCTTGGCCAAATATGTAACTAAAACTCATTTTTTATTTTCAAAGAACTTTTTGCTGATGGATTGAAATATAATATGCACAGTATTTCACATTTACGTGATGATGGATTTAATGTTAAATTCGAAAATGATGCTTGAAATTTTTGTAATTCTAAAAAATAATTAGTGTTTTTAGCATTAAAAAATGAAAATGTTTATTCTGTTAACGTAGTCTCTTTAGTTTCTAAAATTTCTTCATATTTATGTGTGTTTCAAAAATATTCATGGCTTCGGTATAAGAATCTAGGACTCTATAACACTCACTCCCATAGAAAGTTTACATGAAATGGGCTTAGTCAAAGACCCACCCAAACTTGAGTTTTCAAATGGTAAAGTGTGTAATCATTCTCAAAAAAGAAAGCAACAAAAAATTTACTTCAAAATAAAGAATGAATTTTCAACTTCTTAGCCTCTCAAATTGGTTCACATTGATTTGGTTAGACCATCTATAGTTTCATGATTAAATGGGAAGCATTATGTTTATGTTCTTGTAGATTCCTTATCTAGATATACTTGGACGTTTTTCTGCTCACTAAAGTAAAGCTTTCTCTCATCTTACCAAATATACCAAAACTGTAGTGATTCTTCGTGGGAAAAAAATTAAATCCTTAAGAAGTGATCATGGTCATGAGTTTTAAAATATAGAGTTTTATTTCTTTTTCTCATAAAATTGATATTGTTATAATTTCCCTACCCCTTGAACACCTCAACAGAATAGATTTTTAGAAAGAAGAAATAGAACCCTACTAGAGATTGATAGAACCATGATTAGTGAGTATGACATACCTATTAATTTTTGGGTTGATTATGTAAATACAACATTCTACATAATCAATAGAGTATTGATTAGTCCTATTCTTAAAAGGACTCTTTATGAGTTATGGAACAATAGAAAATCCAATGTTAGCAACTTCAATGATTTTGGTTGCAAAGTATTTGTCCTTAATACTAAGGACAATATTGACAAATTTTTATCCTAGAGTGATGAAAGAATATTTTTAGGATATTTAATTTTTTAAAAGCCTATAGTGTTTTTAATAAAAGAACTAAATGTGGGGAAGAATATGTCCATGTCAAATTTGAGGAAACAGATCCACATGAACCTAAGATGACTCTAGGGAACATGAAGGATAATATATCAAATTTGTGCATTAATTCAATGTCCCCTAACCATCCTAAAAATTAATTTTTGAATACTCATAGTTATAGAAATTCTTTAGTCTATGGTCACAATGAACCATATCATGTTGCAGAACTTGAAATCACCAGTCCTTCTTCTTCAAGAGCTGTTATAACTCTTAAGAACCATACCTTAGATACTGTTGTATGATTCATAGATAAAGGAACTCAGACTAAAGATTCTCTTAGAAATCTGGTAGAACATCATGCCTTCTTGTCACAACTTCAACTTAGAAACATTAATTATGCTATCAATGATGAATTTTTGGTGATGGATATGCAAGAAGAACCTAATTAGTTTTAAAGGAATAATGTTTGTAAAATTTTTGAAAGACCCAAAGACACATTCACCATAGGCACTAAATGTGTGTTTAGAAATAAAGTAGATAAAGCTAGTAACATTATTAGAAACAAGTCTATAATTTCTGCACATGGTTATAGAAAAGAAGAGGGAATTGACTATAAGGAAACCATTTCACCTGTAGCTAGACTTGATGCCATCTGAATTATTCTTGCTTATAATGCACATATAAATTTCAAAATATATCAAATGGATGTAAAGAGTGCATTCCTAAATGGGTATATAGAAGTGGATGTCTTTATTGAGTAACCCTCTGTTTTACAAATCCTCATTTTTTAAATCATAATTCTAAATTACCAAAAGATATATTTGGTTTAAAAAAAGCTCTAAGATCTTGGTATGATAGATTAAGTACTTTTATTATTTGTAATGGTTTCAAAAAAAGTAATAGATGATCCTACCATTTTTATAAAATGAATTTCCCATTATTTTTTAGTAGTTCGAATTTATGTAGATGATGTTATCTTAGGATATTCAAGAAATTCATTATGTATTGATTTTTCTAAAATAATGAAAAACAAATATGAAATATTTTTATTGGGTGAACTAAAATTAATTATTGGATTTTAAATATTTCAAAATGATTATGGTATTATTTTAAATGAAGGAAAATATACTAAAGATCTTCTAAATGGTTTTGGATAGCATAACACTAAATGTAGTGACACTCTAGTGAATATGACTTGTATGTTGGTTTATGATGAAAATGGAAAATCTATTGATCAAACCACTTATTGAGAAATGATTAAATGTTTACTCTACTTAGATTCTATTCAGCCAAACATTATCTTTAGTGTCTGTATGTGTTCTCATTTTCATGAAAATCCGAAGGAACTTCATTTTAATGGTGCTAAGAGAATTTTCCAATACCTAAAGCATACACCCAATATAGGATTATTCTATTAAAGAGGAAAATAATTGGGATTTTTTAGTTATTATGATGCTGACTTTAGAGGTATAATGTTAGATTGAAAAAGAACCATCAGAACAAGTCACTTTTTAGGCAATTCACTAGTATCATGGTGTAGTAAGAAGCAGAATTTTATTGCATTATCTACTTTATAAGTTAAATACATAGTTGTTGGTAGTTGTTGTGCACAAATTTTGTGGATGAAACACACAATACTAGAATATGGTATCAATTCAGGCATGTACCTCTAAACTGAGATAATACAAGTGATATTAACATCTCAAAAATTCATGTTTCGTAATCTAAGACAAAACATATTGATGTAATACATTACTTTTAAGGTATAATTATCAAAAGGGTGACATCAATTTGGAATTCATTGGAAGTAAATACCATCTTTCTGATATATTCACCAATCCACGAAATTCTAAAATAATATATTACATCATACATGAATTGGGTATGATAAATCTTAAGTACTTATCTTACTATTTCATATATTACTATTTCACACTTTACAGTTTCACAAATCACTATCTTGAGATTTCAGTTTAACTCAAACCGTTCAATAACATTACATCCTCAATACTTACTGGTTCATGTTTATAGTATCACAATTACTATTTCTCAGCTATTGTCTTACACTTACAGTCTCAAACAATACAGTCCCATAGATTATAAATCACACTGTTACTAGCTCACCATAATACTTAGTTGTTGTATCACCATAATGATACATGATTATTTCATTTATAAAGTAGAACCTATATCATAATAGTTAATTATTTTAACATTTTACTTTCTCGTTCTTTTTTGCATTGATCGGAATTCCTTAATGATAAAAACAAAAGAAGTTTCACTTTTTCTTCTCTCGAGCACTCTTCTCTGAAACTGTAACCCTTCTCCCAATAATTTGGTTTTCTCTCACTCTCTCTCAAACCCACGGTGAATGACCTGGAAGAAAGGCCAATAATCATCAATTCCTAAGAAATGTAGTTCAAATAAGAAGAGGAAAAACATGTTGAAGATATCACCTGAAGGTCCTCTAAATCCGACTCAGGTAGATATAATATTGGTGCCTGAAAAAGAGATTTTCCCCTACTGGCTAACGTCAAGTAAGTCGCTGGTGTTGAATGTAATGAAAGGGAAAGGATGGTTAAATTGGTTTATAAAGGAGGATCGACTTATTTACCCGAAATTAGTTGCACACTTTTACCAGTTTTTTTAGTTTTATTTTGATAAGGAAGATGGATATATTGTGTGATGCTGGATAAATGGCTAGAGATGCAATTTTTCATCAAGGTTATGGGTTTCATGCTTTATTATAACTTATTAGGGTATCTACGATGACTATCAAAGAGGTTCTACACCATTAAGTGAGATATGTTTTTTTGGAAGATGATTTGGAAATATTGACTGGAATTAAAACTAAGAGGAGAGAAATTGATGTAGATACGGATACAGTAACTAGACGTCTGTTTAAATTTTATTCAGAATCTGATTTTCCCTAGAAAATTTGATTTCATTGTACTCATGTATCAGGATGTAGTTTTGATAAATCTTGGAAAAATGGTCATAAGATCACTCTATGCAAGTATCTAATACTCCATATGTGTGAATTGATCAAGACCACCTCTAAGTAAACCTCTCTGTTCTATTTGAGGCATATTTCAGCCATATATCATGCCAATGGTTTTCTTAGATAGAAAGAATATGTTATCATTGATTATGAATTTTTTCTCTCAATATTTACATTAATGATGATGGAAATCAATTGGAATCCTTGGAGAAAATAATTAGTGGTGAAAAATGATAGGATTTATGAAAAGTTCAATCCAGTGGAACAACATTCAAGACATAATGATTTTTATGATCTTGATTTAGAACTAGATGAATTTGTTGAGTATCATAAAGAAGAAGAAGAAGAAGAGGTTGATGTACCTACAACAAAAACTGTCATGAATGAGGAGGACAATGAACATATTCTTAAAGACTTAGCTGAGAAAGAAGGGTATGTTCTGGAAAAGTTTGTTGATTTTGAATAACAACCTTTTTTAAAAGAAGATTTTGTTGTTATTGAATGAAAAAAGGATGTTTTAGAAGAGCATATATAAGAAGATCTGTCTCTTGTGCGAGAAGCTGCTGGTGAGTAACATGTTGAGGAACAAACTACTCTTGATGTTATTCGCTCTACTAAAGATAGAATAGAGCTATGCTTTCAGTTCTATAGATAGAAATTGGAAAAAAGAAATTATGGATGAAACCATAGAAATAAATCAAGGACCTAAACCTCTAAGTCCTTGGAATGGTTCCTCCATTGTGGGGTAGGACCCCCTAGTCTATAATGTGTTGAAGTACCAAATCAAGTTCATCCATGCATTTTGGATGCATGGTATAAATTATCTAATTATTTCAATGTGGATGATTCATAAGAACTCACAGTTATACGTCTTTATATGTCTACTCTGTTATAGTTTAAAATGACATCTGCTTTTGAAGTTATCTCTGCCAAAGAACCTATGTCTGTCTATGATTCTATCTCTAAGCCATCACAAGAACCATTAAGCTTGGTAAATAAGGATTATTAGAAATATGTTGGATCTTCCCTGTTGGCTGGGGTTGAAAAACTCATGAATAATCAACCTCCTTTTGTAACTAGTTTGAGTGATAGATATTTTGTCTTGTTATTGGAAAATATTTATTGGACAATTCGACCCAAAGTGATCCATAATATTCAAGAAACCATAACTGATAATAAAGATCATAGTGATAAAGTAAAGACTCTAAATGTTCTAGTTGAAAATATGTAGAAATGGTTGAACTTGATACAGGAACCAGGTTCTTATCCTATTAATGAACATGGTAGTCAAATTCCATATGAAGTAGCCTCCATTATTCACCCTATCCTGACATCTTTAGTTGACAAGGTGGCTAAAATAAACAATTAAATTGTCCAAGATATGGATGATATTGTTGTTGGTATCAACATGTTAACTGATGAGGATAAATTTTGTCTTCACAAAGTGCTAAATCAACTATAGTCTCTTATCTTGGCAGTCACTACTTCTCTTACCTATGGTCGATCATCTCAACCTACATTAGAACGTTATCTACTTAGAATAGTTTTCAAAGAATAACTTCAGGATGTTCTTAGTAGATTTGATAAATAATATCTATCTGAAGATATCAAGAACACTGACAGAGTTCTTGATTTGGTAAGAATCCATTACAAGATTGAAAATTATTCTCAACAAGACATTGTTAAAATGGTGGATTTCTACTTTAATATGATATTCTCTGAGAAGGACATGACTAACCACTTAATTTTCCTTGTTGAGAATCTATGAATTCTTCCTGTTACTCATGCTTTCAAAACTCAAGACCAAAAAGCTCAAATATTTCACACCTTTCTTGGACATGTTTATGGAGTACAAGGATGACTTTGAGAAATCCATGAAATAGGGTGAAGAGATTATTTCTAATTTTATCTATCATTTGTGGCATTATCTTCATGTTTAGAATACTAATATTATGGATCCTGCTGTTGTACCCCTAATATCTGGTTTTCCTACCTTTTATTATGCTACCATTTCATCTACATTTATGTCTATCTCTTAGGCTCTAAGTTAGATCAGGCTTGTAATCCTTGAACAACACTTGCTTCTATCTTATACTACCCCTACCATAGCCCCTTCTATCTTTGAAGGTCTTCATTTACCTTATTTTTCTACCAGTTCACTCCCTTCTTCTACTTCTACATCTACTCATGTGACATCTTCTTTTGATGTCGCTGCCATGGGAAAATAGAAAAAAATCAAGTGCTAAAGAATAATGACTACTATCTTTTGATAGGGATTTTGATACATTTTTTATATCTACTCATTGTAATGACACCCTTCTTTATCTTATTAATTGTTCACTTTTATTACCTATTTTTTATTCACTATTTTTTATAATACCAAAATGGGGAGAACTATCCACATTAGTGAATGAATAGAGAAATATGTATTTTATATGTACATTGGAGACATATACACACTAAATATACACTAAGGAAGAGCCGCATTCCCTATGAATAGATCTATTACCCACATGTTTTGTGATCGTCAAAAGGGGGATATTGTTGGCCTCCTCATGTGTTAATCATGTTTTAATGATAAAAAGTACTATTCATTATATAAGAACATGTTAATCATGTGTAATTTATCTTCAATCATGTGTAAAGATGATTAATATATTTATTCTTTAAATAAACCTTTTTCAAAATATTTAATTTACTTTATAATGATTTCATTGAATAATGATTATGTCAAATCCATTCTATGAATATCACTGCATAAGTCTGAATACAGTTATTCGGCTAAGTCTGATACACTGTGAGTCTTCCACCAGTGGTGTTTATCTAGAAAAGGAACCAGAAACTATGACTATCCATACACCGTGAACATCTAGACAACATGAATATTCAGACATAGTGACCATTCAGACACCGTGACCATCCAGACACTTTGACTATCCAGACAGCATGAACATCCAGACACCATGACCATCAAGACACTGTGACCATCCATACACTGTTTCGAGGATACATCTTTTCAAGGAGACACTGTTTCATGAATACACGTTTTATAGAGAAACTGTGATACTGTTTATTAATATGTTTTTTCTTTTTTCAACATAATTTATAACGGTCATATTAGTAGAATTTAAATCCAATGACATAATTAATGTTTCTTTGTTGACATATCATCTGATAGTAAGAGGTACGAGGTGTAGAATAGATGCATCATGTTGGCTCCAACACATTCACTCCAATAATAAAAGAGTAGTGCGAACTAGAAAAATAAATAATGTAATAACATATTACACAAGAGTATTTCTGGAAACAATAAACAACACATAAAACTCAACATTCCTAAAGAACACATGAAGCAGTCCTGAATAAACAAGTTGGGCACCATATATCAGAACCGTCGAGCACATATTCTCATAGTCAATACCATAAAAAACAATAGATAGATCTTGTTTTCTTATGATACTCAGTTTTTAACTAAAGGACTCAATTTCTGCAGTTGCTTCATCCCAGAAGTCAAGAGATGCATATACTAACACTTAGAGAACTTCTAAACTTATCTCATCATTTCATATCTGTTGGGTATTATTATTATCTTTCAAGGAGTGTGTGTGTCATTATAAAATCACACATTGTATCTGGCATAAAACTAAAAGATATTAGATATCCTTTCTCTAACCTTTTTTTATAGTTATGTATTCCCATAAATAGGTGTGGAAGAAGTCCCTTTGTGACATGTTAGTGTTTACACACAAACAATTATGGAAGAGGTCATGTGAGCTGAATAGTCTTGTGTGCTATTGTTAACTAAGATCCAAGGAGTGGATCATGTTTATTTATATAAACTGCTTTGTGGCAGGTGATCACTAAGTGGAGTGGATTTGGTCTCGACTTGAGAATGAACTACATGTTTTATATCCACTGCGTTGTTTACTTTAGTTTTCTCTATTTTACTATTTAGTCCATAAATCACAAAATTTAATTTGATAGTTAATCTTGGAAAGAAGTTATAATTGTTTTGACTTATTATAATATCTTCAAAATTAATGTTTAAAACTGTGATTAGGATTACTGGGAATTAATCAATATTCTAAGATGTTATTTAAATAGACAAACTTTCATAAGAATATATCCTTGATTAACTAGGCTGTATTTAACTATTGGGGAACCTTTTTAAGAATACCTTTTTAAACATAAATTTTTATAGATACTCAATTAAACCCCCCCCCCCCACACACCCGGTTGGGTACTCTACTTTAACCAACACTAATTATTATTTTATGGGAGAATGAGGTTAATAGAATTTAAATAAAAAATAAATGAAATTCAGAGAGGTTGTTAGAGAAACATTACTTTTAAATATCACCTCCTTGAATGACCACTTAAAGAACATGGAATTTTTCATTAGGTGAATACAATATAACTTGGTTTTGGGGAAAGTGGGGATGATAGTACTTCATATAAATTTGAATAGTTTCAGGACTTTTAAAGAGAAAGGGGTGGTGATAAGTGGTATTTGTATTGGATGAGTTTTTGTTTTAAGTGATTCAATAATTATTATTTTATATTTAAATCCAAACACATTAAGGTAGAATTAATTCAAACATATTATTTTTATAATTCATATTGTAATTTCGTAATAATATTTAGAATCTAATAAAATTACAATTTAATTTTGTTTCGTTTTGATATATTTTTCTTTTAGATTTTAAATTTAACGTGGAACATTATTTTACATATACTATGGTATAAATTTCTTTTACATGGTATCTTTTTTTGTGACAAAAAAATTAACCTCATAAAATAATATAAACATCCTCATTCCAAATATTGAATCCATTTTTAAAAATTAATAAAATTAAAGTGGAAACATTACACTTAAAATTATATCAACAAAACTCAATGAGAACCAGTTTCTTAGAAAAATGTGTTTTTACACCCCATACTTAAGTTATACCAAAATAAGCTACACAGATTGTTTAAATGGTTTTTTTAATTAAATATATCTAAAAATTAATTAATTTTGTTTTTTACGATTTTAAAATCCTAAAACATCATTAGATATAAATAAATTGTGTTTTTTAGAAAAATTGTTATTTTTTACAATTTAAAAAAATATAAAAAATTGAATAAATTTATAACTAATTCATCATAAGATAATTTTGAAATAATGAATAAAAATATTGTGTTAATATTTTCCAATATATATTAAAAATATTTCAAAATTTTAAATATATTTATTTACTCATACAATGAAATAATAAGTGTTTTTCAAAGAAATCATATATTTGAAGAATAAAATGACTAAAAAAATATTAGTATATTCCAAAATCATTAATTAATACCTTAAAATTTGTTTTTAAGATTTTATATTATATAATATGGTTATTACTATTCATCCCCCCAAATTTAAAATCTATTTTATAATGGTCGTGTTAAAAGAAATATCTTGTAGTTAGTTTGAGCTTAGTATTCTGGGAAAATTATTATATCGAAGTGAATAAAATTATTTAAAAAGTGACATGCCATAATATCTTCTGGTGTCACATTCTTCCACACCTTAAAATAAATTTAACCCTTTAAATTCATTACTTGAATAAAATATATGACGATACCTCCATCTCATCACATTATCAGGTTCTCATATGGCTTCCTCAAATTGGTGGGTTCTCCAAAAAACATTAACTAGGTTAGTGGTCATGTTTTATAGAACATTATCTCTATAATCTGGAATCAATATGAGTTTATGTTCAATATAACATTATTACTCTAGTAGTACGAACATTAATTTTAGTACACATTAATGTTCAATTATATACATTCTCAAAAGAGATACATAGAACACATCTTGAATATAAGAGAGATTCGGTGGAAATTTCAATCGATAAGCTATTATCCTGATATGGTCAAGTATTTAAAGGAAAAAGTATACCTATGTTTTATTTTCTCCCTATATCTTCCAAATAAATATTCATAGAAATGACTTGTCAATGTCATCAAATTCTAGATCATATTAATGATTATTGTTATAACATTTCATTCAACTTTTTCTAGTGCATACATGTTATTGAATGATTCTGACCTTCTTTCCCATCCCCTTATCTAGAACATTTCCCAATAACATTCTTTCTTAAACTTAATTCAATTATGTTGGTGTTCTATACTTCTTTTCAAAAATGGTTCCATAATGGGACACCTTAATTCTTAAGTTAAAGTTGTTTTTCCAAGAAAACGTAACTAATGGGAGGTGTTGATCCTAGTAACTACATAAATCCATTGATTTTATTTTCATATACCATTTATATTTTTAACTATTCTATTAGACCTGCCCCTTTCTATGAAAGATACAAAATAATGAAAATCAATATTGTATTAAGATCTAGATGAGGACTTCACCAAACCATTGGGATAAACATCAGATGATAATTAAATATAATAGAATATGAAAATCCATTCAACTTTACCACTTCATTAATATATATTTTAGAAATAACATCTATAGAGAAATATTCTCTGAATGGTTTTTATTTCTATAAATTTCTCATAATCATGGTAAACAATTGTCTTCTAAAGGCCTCAAAATGGGTGTTAGAACATAAACCCATGATGGTATCCATAACTGCTATGTTATATTACATCAAGAAATACACATTTCCTAAATATAATTCACTACTTTTTCATTATAAAATATCTAACACATATATATAAATATCCATTGAAAGAATAAATTCTTCCATTTATTGATAAAATATAAAATATGATTTCATGATTCAATAATCCATGTAAACGGAGATAACCACCAATAATATTTCTAAAGAATAAAGAATAATATTATCATACCAAATAGGACATGAAAATACCAAATATGGATGGGAGATTAAGGGTTTACTAATTATAATTATTCACCTCATCTATTGTTATGGTAGAATATTTACCCTTATCATTTTCCTTTAGGGGATGTTTTGGTTTATCATCCACATTAACTGTAACACCCCAGGTAAATAAAGAATATGACATTTTTATATTTATCCCTACTTGTGAATAAAATGTTAATATTAATTTAAATGGAACTCTATGCTTGATGTTTTACCCAATACGCAACAACGAGTTCCATTGAAATCTTAAGTTACACTCTAATAATAAAATAATTTTATTTTAAATGGTAGTTAACACCTAGCTGTTGTAATGACGGGAATGAACAAAAATAAATACAAAATGATTATATATGTTTGTCAAATATTTTTACTTTTATCCAATAAATGTTAAAGGCATAAAATGCAAATGAATCCTATTTTAAGCATAAATATTCTAATATTCTTGAAAAAGTCGATTAACCGCCTTTTGATGGAGAACCCTTTTTAAATATAATTTTGACAATTTTATATGTTCTATTTGACAAAATAAAATCCTTTTTTAGAATCTGGACATCAAAATTTACTTTGTGTAAATTTTTGGTATTTTTCCGACAAAGTTCATTTTTTAATGAATAGTGAAAAATGTTGTATTTTAATTCAAAACCTTTTTATAAACCTTTTTTTTATATGATTAGATTATAGTTTGAATTGATTTTAAAGTGAAATTAGAATATATTTTTACCATTTAATCCAATAGTGTTCATTGTAATTAATTTCACTTTGAAATTGGACTTAAACTAGTGTCAATCTTTTGATACTTTTTGTTTCATAAAAACACGCTATTTGTTTTGACAGCGGGAATTAATTATTAAATTAATTAATGCAACATATATGTTTTAAATTTTTTAAAATAGACATAATTTTTGATTTCAAAATATCAAATATTTTTTAGAGTGAATTTTTGTTATTTTTCTAAAAAACACCAATTTTTGATGAATAGTGAAACCACTATTTGGTACTTAAAAAAACTGATTTTTTGTTTAAATAAAAATTTACCAGCTATGTGTCTTGAATTTCAAAAATCCGACATACATGGTTGTCATTAGGAAGTAAAATGTGGTTCAATGGGATTAAAATAATATTTTGATGAATAGTAACTTTTATGTTTTTAATCGCGATTAGAGGTAATTAGTGTAGTTTAAGGTAAAACTAATGTTTTAATAATATGAAATGACCTTGAAACATGTCCTACCCATATATAATGTGACATGGCCGACCCAAACAATCCCTGGGACATCTTCGGGACCCCATGGAGAAACATTGGTAGGAAAATGACATTAATAACTTTTTATTTAATGTTAAAATAAAAATGTCACAAACATGAGTTGTTTTACTAAAACAATTTTTAAATGGGTTTAAACAAGTCATATTTTTTACTATAAATATTAATTATAAAGCTATAAATATTTCATACATCATGATATTTTTTTATAATTTTTGGACATTAAATATATTAAATTATTTATGAAACCATGATGATGCAGTGATTACATCATTATTTAACGAAATAAATAAAATGAAAAGATAATGTAAAATCGAAGACCTACACATGTCAAACCCTTATTGGATGGGTGGATTTCAAACTCTTATCACCTTATCCTCGAAATATATAATTTTGGGACCTTTAAAATCTAAAAAGCATTTTATAATAATGTAACCTTTTATAACTTTCCAAGAGTGCCTCACTTTGGGCAGAAGTCTTCCCAAGGAAGCCTTTGAGCTCAAATAAAAAAAAGTTACCCGATTTTTAGGTAATGTCTTCCCTAGTGTTCTTTTGTTTTATTTTTCTTCTCCAACCCCCTAAACTCTTTTTATTTATTTCTTTTGTAACAAAACCAGTATCTTCAACATACTATGATGTTGTTATGGGGTGGATTAGATCTACACTAACACACACTTCCGTCTAATGGTTAAAGAACATACTGTTTCTGTGGATTGAGAATTATTGCCTCACGAAACGATGATCATTCTATCTTCTCATACCACCTCTCATGGTGGCCATTATGATGGCACTATATGTATTTATGACATATATTATATTTATTTACTCTCTATGCTTCTTTATTTTATATTTAGTATATACCTTTATGATTTTCATGTTGTGCAAATGAGATAATTTCAATTGAGGAAGTGTGGACTACCGCCCCGTCAAGTGATGTGACTCGTTCATGCAATTCATGGAATGTATAAATAATGAAATTGATCATCTTATGTGATATATATAACATATATATTATACTGGAATTATAATATATATATATATATATATCTCTCTCTCTCTCTCTTCCGGTTTTAATTCCATTAATGTGCCAATGAAATAAAAGTAGCGTTCGTGCGTACGTACGGCTTACCGTCTCCATGAACGGTACATTTCATTTCTTATCTCCAAATGTTATGTACTATTATAATTAAAGATATATAATGGATATATATGTCATATATTACATTTAAATGATGGAAATATTTCTGGAATTATAATATATATATCTCTCATTTAGTTTTAATTCCATTAATATGACAAAAAAGATGAATGTAGCGTTCATGCGTAGGTACGGCCTACCGTATCCATGAACAGTGCTTTTCATTTTTTTATCTCTAAATGTTATGGAATAGAAAAATGAATATGTACTGGATATATATGATATTTTAATCATTAATAATATTCTGGAAATGATTTACTACATGGGAAATCATTTTCAAACAAGTTCATTTTTGACTCATGTACCAAACATCGACAAAAACGTCTGATATGAACTCACATTATTAACCAATTATTATAACATTATAATATTTGATATGAACTGAATAATAATATTTAAACTTGGTCCTTTAGAAATTATAAATTGACCAAAGTTTATTCTTCAGGAATATAAAGAAACAAACAAGACAAGTCGGACCTGAGGTAAGTGATCCAACTTCTCTCTTTCTTTTTAAGTACTCTCTATTATGTCATTTATTTTATGCTCATCTTTCTTATTTTTGGGGATGTTATTTTGTATTCCTCATACTTTAATTTTTATGTCTATATTATGAGATACCTTATTTGATCTCATAAATCCATTTTGGGAGGTTTAAGTGGCACTGTTAGGCTGTCGAGTTTTCGTAAGAGATTTTTCATCTCACTTTTATTCCCGTGACATTTATGCTATGTTTCCACTATTTCCTTTGAGTGGTTTATGTACTTCCCATTATTATATAATTTTTGTAGTATAATTTCGTTTATGGGTATTTACATCTTCATTGTATGACCCTTCTTCCATGGGGTGTACGTTTCGAAAGTTACACAACTCGGTAAGGGGACCTTTCACCCCCCTTTTTTTAAAAGACTTCTTTTGTTATGTCTTTTAATTCACATATTATTATGTTGGTATATGTTCTTCTATATCCTTATTTATGTAAATTTTATTTCCATGTGATGAAATACCATTTTCTCTCTCATCAACTCATTTTCTGAATTTTAAAGTGACATTGTTAGGCTGTCGAATTTCATTAAGGGGACCTCTTAACCCACTTTCAATTCATTGGGTTAAACCTCTACTTCTTGATTTTATTATTCCAAGATTATGTGTGGAATATCTATGTTGTAATTTCCACAAACCATTGTGTGGATATATTATTTCTACACATAATCATCTCATTGATAAATTTTTACGAACTTGTATGGGAAATCATCACTCGATCTCATTTCATTGAGTTAAATATCAATGTCATTGGTTTTGTTTTTCCAAGATTATGTTTGAATGACCTCTGATTGTTTCACCCTTAATATCCACTTATATTGGGTGTATTTATATTTCTAACACATAACTATGTGATAGATTTATCCTTAATTTAAGGATACCATCTTTATAATGGATTTCATCTCAATTTACATTTCCATTAAGACTTCATTACTGTTATACACCAATTCACTCTTATATGGTGTGTATACTTTCCTTTGACATATTATATCATAAATCCCTTTATTCTCGTGATATTATATAGTTTGGATTAAATTTCATTCCACAATTATTTGTATTCAAGAGTCTCACATTTTGTTAAAAACTCTTTAACAAAAATATCGTTTTAAATGTTTTAAAGATTCATTATTCTAAATCATTATCATTAATGTCCATGTTTTCAAAATGTTTTTCAGTATTTATTTATATGGACATTAATGTTTTAAAATTTATAATTCCATTAAAATCGTCAACGTGTTATGGGACACTTTGATTCCAAAATCTATTATAAATTATTTTTCAAAATGGATTGATTAATTCAATATATTGGAATTACTTATTGTGATTTCAAATGAAATGTTGTTATTGAAATGATTATATTTTCAATATTTTATGTGTAATTATGGTACTTGGACATTTTATAGGTGGTTACGTGATAAACCATATGACGGGTCGTGTCGTGAATACCAGGACAGGTGGTTACGTTATAACCTCCAATGCATTGGGTATGCAAGTCGGCCGTATGGCTATTCCATTTAGTTATATGTGTGAAAGTAGACTGTATTGTTATTCTATTTATGTATGTTTATGTCCCAAGTTACCTTTATATGTTATCTATATGGGTTTTATGGTAAACATTTGGTTACAAAAGGGTTAGGTAATGATATTTTATTCAGTGAAGAGTTTTTTTACTACTTCATAAAGGTGAAAAGTATTACTTTGATGAAGTATTCTTGGTTTACTAGTTGTTTTTAAAAACTAACAGTTTTTCTTCTTTTTGTATCCATTACTGGGATTTTTATTCTCATCCCAAGTTTTTTGAAATGTTTTCCACATGAATTAATGATGAACATGGTCAAGGATGGGATCAAGGAATGACATGCTATCTAAAACATGGAACTAGACATGTTTATTTTTAAGAGTTTTTATTTTATGGAAACTTAGTAGAATAGTATACTTTATTATCTTTGAGATGTAATAGTTATGTCTTAATTCTCTAAAACTCTAAACATGAAAAGATCCTCAATGTGAATTAGTCATTTAATTCAATAATAAGCAATGTTTAAGGCCTGTGCCTTATAGTTGGTATCATAGGTCGGTTTAGATAACGTTAGTGGTTAGGTTATTCTCTATGCATAAGTGACATTACCATAATGGTTAGGATTTCAGAAAGAGACCTAGATTTGGATAAAGTGAATGAGTAAGTATATCTTAGTGTTTATCTTCTTCATTAGTACATGATGGTTTTGTTGATATACTCACACTGACATTTTTGGTTTTAGTAAATGGATGGACCTAGCAGGCGCCAAAGTGACAATGGATTTGAATGAAACTGTGGTGGTTCTCTGATTAAGAGACTAAATGAAATGGGGGATTCAATGAGAAATCTTGTGGTTATTCTAAACCAACTATCAGGAGTCATGATCAACCACTTGAACCTTGGTGAGTTCTCTAATGCCTATTTTACGAGAGAACCAACTCGATGTGGAAGTTCATGTGATAATTATAAAGGTAACCACTTGAGTTTATATGATCCTTACTTTTGAGGTAATTATGGGTTACTATATGTTATGATGGAAGATGAGAGGCATGAGGAAAAATTTAGGTTAAATTATGTTGTGGTTATTTTTGAAGATTTTATCTCTTATTAGGGAATGTTTTAAAAAATATAGTTTTCTAAGAAGGACAACACGCAGACCATGTGACAACCCATCACGTCGGAAAAAGCTGTGGGAAATCGAACACACAACCAATGTGCGACTGGTATTTATTGCCTACCACTGGACTAAGTAAAGTCCCTGGTTAGTATGACTTATTATTTTTTGTTAGATGATTTTATGAATTAAGATTATGTTTATTATGGGTTATCTATGGAAATTATTAACCTATCATGGAGGATATGTGATTAGGTTAATTATTTTTCAATATGAGATATTAGGAGCAACTGATGTTATTTGGAGATAAGTATTAATTTGTACATTGGAAGACAATGTGATTAAATCCTTCAAATATTTGGGTTTCAATCTTAGTTTGGTTTATATTGAATAATTATATGGATAAATTGTTTATCGAATGGTCCTCGTTGAACATCGGGTTTTGTTGGAAAAAATTTGGAGATTAAGAATAGATTTTTTTATAAAGGATTATCTTTTGTGGGTATTATCTAATCTCATACTAACATTTTTTGTTTTAGTTTTGGTTAAGGTCTAAAGACATGGGAAGTATATAGTTCTCTTTTTTGGATTAGGTGATTCTCTAGAAGTTGATTATAGCTCTCTTAATGTAAACAAGCCATCCTAAATACTCATCTTTTGGAGAAAATAGGAGTTCGTGTAAGAAATCTAGTAAAGTTTGAAAGTAAACATAGCAAGTAAGTATGATTCCTTATGTTCTAGTTAAGCTCAAAAATAAATTCCTCAATGAAAATTAACTTAAAAAATATGTTTTCCATTAACTTTTCCTACTAGGGAATCCAATACTGTTTAACCCATCACAAGTTTGTGATTTTCTGGTGGTCAACTTTCTCCTAAACATGTTTTCTATCACACTCCCTCAGAACATGACCCTTTTCTTTTTCTTCCATATCCATGTTTTCCAACATGGAATCCTAGTATGGCTTAACTCGGGTGACCTATGTACTTCACTTTCGTTCTTTTAAAGTGATTGTTTTACCGACTCTTGTTCTGATGTGGGACTTTCAATGATGTTTCTAAGCCCAATTTTAAAATTGCGTGGATGCAATTCCCAAAAGGGGGGAAGGATGTAACACCCCAGGTAAATAAATAATATGAAATTTTTATATTTATTCCTATTTTTGAATAAAATTTTAATATTAATTTAAAGGAAACTCTATGCTTGATGGCTTACCCAATACACAACAACGAGTTCCTTTGAAATCTTACGTTGCACTCTAATAATAAATTAATTTTATTTTAAATGGTAGTTAACACCTAGATGTTGTAATGACGGGAATGAACGGAACTAACTAAAAAATGATTATATATGTTTTTCAAATATTTTTTCTTTTATCCAATAAATTTTAGAGGCGTAAAATGCAAATGAATCCAAATTTAAGCAAAAATCTTCTAATATTCCGTAAAAGGTCGATTAACCGCCTTTTGATGGAGAACCATTTTTAAATATACTTTTAACAATTTTATATGTCCTTTATTACATAATAAAATCCTTCTTTAGAATCTGGACATCAAAATTTACTTTGTGTAATTTTTTGGTATTTATCCGATAAAGTTCATTTTTTAATGAATAGTGAAAAATGTTGTATTTTAATTCAAAACCTCTTTTTAATCTATTTTTTTTATATTATTAGATTATCTTTTGAATTGGTTTTAAAGTGAAATTAGAATATATTTTTACCATTTAATCCAATAGTGTTCAGTGTAATTATTTTCACTTTGAAATTGGACTTCAACTAGTGTCAATCTTCTGATACTTTTTGTTTCACAAAAACACGCTATTTGTTTTGACTGCGGGAATTAATTATTATATTAATTAATTCAACTTATATGTTTTGAATTATGTAAAATATAAATCATTTATGAATTCGGAATATCAAATATATCTTAGGGTGAATTTTTGGTATTTTTCTGAAAACATCAATTTTTGATGAATAGTGAAACCACTAAGTGGTACTTAAAAAACTGATTTTTTGTTTAAATGAAATTTTTCCACCAATGTGTCTTGAATTTAAAAAAATCCGACATACATGGTTGTCATTATGAATTAAAATGTGGTTCAATGTGATTAAAATAATTTTTTGGTGAATAGTAATTTTTAAGTTTTTAATCACCATTAGAGGTAATTAGTGTAGTTTAAGGTAAAAATAATGTTTTAATAATATTAAATGACCTTGAAACATGTCCTAACCTTATTGGATGTGTCATGGCCGACCAATAAAATCCATGGGTCAACTTGGGGACCCCATGGAGCCACATTGGTAGGAAAATGACATTAATAATTTTTTATTTAAAGTTAAAATAAAATTGTCACAAACATGAGTTGTTTTACTAAAACAATTTTTAAATTGGGTTATACAAATTACTATTTTTGACTATAAATATTAATTATAAATCAAAAAATATTTCTTAAATCATGTTATTTGTTTATAATTTTTAGACATTAAATAAATTAAATTATTTATGACACCATGATGATGCATCGATTACCGCATTATTTAACGATTTAAATAAAAAGAAAAGATAATGTCAAATCTAAGAAATACACATGTCAAAAACCTATTATATGGGAGGCTTTAGAACTCCTATCACCTTATACTAGAAATAAATAATTTTGGGTCCTTTAAAATCCGAAAATCATTTTATAATAATGTAACTTTTTATAACTTTCCAAGAGTGCCCCTCCTCTCCTCTTATAAAAGGCCCCACCTCTACAACCTTACCCACACCTCTCAAGCCTTTGGCACGGCCAACCCCAGCCCATTTTGTCTCTCTACATAACTCTCTTACTCCTAGAAGCCTCACATTGGGCAGAAGTCTTCCCAAGGAATCCTTTGAGCTCAAATCATAATGAGTTACCCGATTTTAAGGTAATGTCTTCCCTAGTGTTCTTTTGTTTTATTTTGCTTCTCCAACCCCCTAAACTCTTTTTATTTATTACTTTTTTAACAAAACCAGTATCTTCAATATACTATTATTTTTTTATGAGTAGGATTCAATCTACACTAACACACACCTCCGTCTAATGGTTAGAGAACATACTGTTTTCGTGGATAGAGAATTACTGCCTCACGAAATAATGATTGTTCTATCTTCTCATACCACCTCTCATGGTGGCCATTATGATGGAAATATTTATATTTATGATATATATTATATTTATTTACTCTATATGAATCATTATTTTTTATTTAATACATACCTTTATGATTTTCATGTTGTGCAAATGCAATAATTTCAATTGAAGAAGTGTGGACTACTGCCCCTCAAGTGATGTGACTCGTTCATGCAATACATGGAATGTATAAAGAATGAAATTGATGAACTTATGTGATATATATAACATATATATTATACTGTAATTATAATATATATATATATATCTCATCTAGTTTTAATTCCATTAATGTGCCAAAGAAATTAAAGTAGTGTCCATGCGTACGTATGGCTTACCGTCTCCATTAAAGATACATTTCATTTCTTATCTTCAAATGTTATTTAATATTATAAGTACAGATATATAATGGATATATATGTCATTTATTACATATAAATTATGGATATAATTCTGGAATTATAATATATATATATCTCATTTAGTTTTAATTCCATTAATATGACAAAAAAAGATGAAAGTAGTGTCCATGCGTATGTACGGCCTACCGTCTCCATGAACGGTGCTTTTCATTTTTTATCTCCAAATGTGATGGAATAGTAAAAATGAATATTTAATGGATATATATGATATTTTAATCATTAATACCATTCTGGATGTGATTTACTACATGGGAAATCATTTTTAAACAAGTTCATTTTTGACTCATGTACCAAACATCGACAAAAATGTCTAATATGAACTCACATTATTAACCAATTATTATAACATTATAATATTTGATATGAAATGAATAATAATCCTTAAAATAGGTCCTTAAGAAATTATAAATTGAACAAAGTTTATTATTCATGAATATAAAGAAACAAACAAGACAAGTCGGACTTGAGGTAAGGGATCCGACCTCTCTCTTTCTTTTTAAGTACTCTCTTTTATGTCATTTATTTTAAGTTCATATTTCTTAAGTTTGTGGATGTTAATTTATATTACTCATTCTGTAATTTTTATTTTCATATTATGAGAGACCCTATTTTATCTCATAAATCCATTTTTGGGAGTTTTAAGTGGCGTTGTTAGGCTGCCGAGTTTTCGTAAGGGATTTTTCATCTCACTTTTATTCCCGTGACATTTATGCTATGTTAGCTAGTATTTCCTTTGAGTGGTGTATGTACTGCCAATTATTATACCCTTTTGTAGTATAATTTCATTTATGGTTATTTACATCTTCATTGTATGACCCTTCTTCTATGGGGTGTACGTTTCGAAAGTTACCAAACTCGGTACGGGGACCTTTCACCCTCCTCTTTTTAAAAGACTTCTTTTGTTATGTCTTTTAATTCACATACTATTATGTTGGGATATGTTCTTCTATATCCTTATTTATGTAAATTTTATGTCAAAGTGATGAGATAACATTTTCTTTCTCATCAACTCATTTTCTAAATTTTAATGTGACGTCGTTAGGTTGTCGGATTTCTGTAAGGGAACATCTTAACCCACTTACAATTCTTTGGGTTAAACCTCTACTTGTTGATTTTATAATGCCAAGATTATGTGTGGAATCTCAATGTTGTAATTTCCACTAACCTTTTCATGGATATATTATTTCTAAAAATAATCATCTCATTGATAAATTCATAAGAACTTGTATGGGAAATCATAACTCAATCTCATTTCATTTAGTTAAATATCTTAGTCATTGGTTTTGTTTTTCCAAGATTCTGTGTGAATGACCTATGATAGTTTCACACTTAATATCCACTTATATTGGGTGTATTTATATTTATCACAAATAATTATGTGATAGATTTATCCTTAATTTAAGGATACCATCTTTATAATGGATTTCATCTCAATTTACATTTCCATTGAGACTTCATTGTTGTTATGCACCAATTTACTCTTATATGGTGTGTATACTGTCCTTTGACATATTATATAATGAATCCCTTTATTCTCATGATATTATGAAGTTCGGATTAAATGTTATTCTTCAATTAGTTTTATTCAAGATTCTCTCATTTTATTAATAACTCTTTAACAAAAATATCGTTTTAAATGTTTTAAAGATTCGTTATTCTAAATCTTTATATTTAATGTCCATGTTTTCAAAATGGTTTTCAGTATTTATTTATATGGACATTAATGTTTTAAAAATTATAATTCAATTAAATGATTCAAAGTGGTATGGGACACTATGATTCAAAAATATATTTTAAATGATTTTTGAAAATGGATTGATTAATTCAATATCTTGAAATTACTTATTGTGATTGAAAATGAAATGTTGTTATTGAAATATTTATATTTTCAATATTTTATGTGTATTGAAGGTACGTGGACATTTTACGAGTGATTACGTGATAAACCATATAACGGGTGGTTCCTTGAATACCAGGATGGGTGGTTACGTTATAACCTCCAATGCATTGGGTATGGAAGTCGGTCGTATGGCTATTCCATTAAGTGATATGTGTGGAAGTCGACCGTATGGTTATTACTTTTAAGTATGTTTTTGTCCCAAGTTAGCTTTATATGTTATCTATATGGGTTTTATGGTAAACCTTTGGTTACAGAAGGGGTAAGTAATAATCTTTTATTCAGTGAAGAGTTTTTTTTACTACTTCATAAAGGTGAAAAGTATTACTTTGTTGAAGTATTATTGATTTAGTTGTTGTTTATAAAAACTAATAGTTTTTCATCATTGTGTATCCTTTACTGTGTTTTTTATGCTCATCCCATGTTTTTTGAAATGTTTTCCACAGGACTTTAAGATGAATAGGGTCAAGTATGGGATCACGGAAAGACATGCTATCTAAAACATGGAACTAGACATGTTTCTTTTTGAGAGTTTTTATTTTATGGAAACTTATCAGAAGAGTATACTTTGTAATCTTTGAGATGTAATAGTTATGTCCTAATTCTTTACAACTCTAAACCAGAAAAGAAATTCAATGTGAATTATTCATTTAATTCAATAATAAGTAATGATTAAGGTTGGGTCCTTATATTAACAATTATATTAGAACATTGATTCACATAAATTCCCCATCTCATTGCACATGAAAGAATGTAGTGTAGTTGGTGCATTAGTTTGTGTTCTCTCCAACACCATTGTAATGACCAACCCATTAATCACATTTCGAAGTCCACAGGCTTTATGAATCACCTTTCTGCAATGAATGCACCTCCCAATTCAATTAAAACACTTGCCTTATTGTTTCTTCCAACATTTGGACAAGTAGATAAATTGAGTTAATTTTCACCATCTTATTTATTTAATTTTTCATGTTAATCGATCTTTTATTCTTATCAAAGCAATTGAAATTAGGTGAATCTCTATTTTCTATTACTTCATTGAGTACAATTTGAACTATTTATTCATAGCTACTAATGTCTATTATAGGAATTTCCTTTTAGAGACTTTCTTTTTTTTCCCCCAAAGAATCGATCAATTTTACCTCTAGAGATCATCATTAAACCATAGGAATACATTGAAAGCCTTGTAAGATTTTCTTCATATATACAGATGTATCTATCATCCTTCTAAATCAGCATAACAAATTACTTCTATATATTTTTTGTAAATTATAATGAAAGTGAAAAATAAATATTATTCCTATAAACTCATCTCATTCCATAGATTCAATCCCTTCCATTTGCCTTGTATTCTTGATAGGATTCTATAATAGATATTATTCTCCTTCAATAAGATAATAAACTAGGGAAACTAGTTCATTTCCTGATCATCAAATAACCCAAAATATTTTTTTCGATCCATCGCTCATCCATTAGTTGATCATGAGAACCACTAAATGAAGATGGATGTTCCCCCATGAAATATCCAACACTATGATCTTCCCCCTTATGATCGTCTGAAAAAGTGATGTGAGTCACTACCTAGTAATGTTTTGTGATAACAACATAAATATTTTTTCCCATATCCCATACCACTTTCTTTCAGTAGATGGAAATCATTTCATTGGGGGTGATACTCAGCGTTAACATGATCCATTTAGGTTCTATCTATTGACTAAAACCGAAATGTGAAGCATGAGAAACACATATTTTAGTGTATTACAATACACTTTAGAAAATTATTTAGTGAATATCTTAACCATTAGAAAATATTCTATGATACCTCATTTTTTAACCTAATATATTCATGATAATCATCAAAACATTAATATTATATCGTATTCTAAGTCTTATCAACATAGCATTATATAAAAATTAAATCCTAATCTCCAAATAATGTCTAAACCCTTCTCTAGTACCAACTATAATGACTCGTTCTTTTCGCACATAAATATTACGTCTATTTGTATGAAAATACAATACCTAATAGTATAACCCTTACAAAATCATAAGGATTTAGAGTCATTGGAGATTATATATACAATATTCTTATTTTATGAAAGATCTTCAATATCTCATTGAATGAACTTCTCCCATAGTACTTCTCTTAGGCATACCCTACAAAATCCTTTCTTCATCACCATGGGAATGAAAAATAAGAAAGGATTACATTAGATTCTCAGTAAGGAAAAGCATATGAGATAAAAAAACAATTTCCATATTAAATAATATGATACGAATAAGGTTATGTGATCCAGACCTTATCTTAAGATGTTCATGCCCAACCTATTGTAGATAATAAACCTGATTTATGGAATAAAAATTTTCATTCAGAAAACATGGACAGTAAGTGTGATCAATAATTATAATGATATGATTATTAATAATATGATCTCATAAAATATTTAAAACATAATAAATATATAATTAATTTTTATTTTTCATGCTTAACTACCAAGAGAACCAAAATATTGTATCAGGATACACCAATTTCTCATAGTGGATCAGGACGCACATATTTCTCATTGTGGGTCAATCCCATCGACTTTTTTTAATTATTATATCATGATATATAATGATATATCCAATTAACTGGAGGGAGATATAGAAACAATTCATCATATAATAAAAACCATTTTACGTGTGCTATGATAACACAAATCATTCATCATATCAACACTGATGAAATGAAATTTGTTTCATAAAAATTTCATCATAGCACAACCCATGGAAATAAATGGGTTTCATAAATAGTATTCTATATTAAACATAAACTAACTATAAAAATTTTAGATCATATCATTGAATAATATTCACAGTGATGTATAAGTATTATTAAAAAAGTTATATTTGATGAAAAATTATTTTTGTAGGTCACTTGATATAATTCTTAAAAAAAATATCATTTACATTTAGATATAATTTTTTTTAAAGCGCCGCAAAATTATAGAGGAAAAAATTCACTTATTTGAGAACCTATTAATAAATAAAAATGAAAAGATGAAGTATTAAGGAATCGTGATGGTAGGAGAATATAATCATACAATAAATTATTGAAAACATTCCTTCTATACCTTTTCATATAAGTCAAAAATAAGATCATTTAAAAAAAATGAAATAAAGGACACCTTAAATCCAGTTTTTAAAAACACAATCATTAGTAAAAATGATTTTAAATAATTATTTTAGGTTTAGTAATAAATTTTTAGAAATAATTCTTGAAAACATGGACATGAAGAAAAGAATAGTTTTAAGTGAAATTTTAAAAAGATAATTTTGAAAATAAATCCCCTTATAAATATCATACCATTAAAGTGATCGTTTATCAAATGAAACTATTATGTTTATCTGATATAAATATATATTTTTTTGAAATAATACATAATATAAAAAAATCAAACACATAATATTAACATGGAATAATCAATGAAGTATAAGTTTAACCCAATGAATGGAAATTGACTTAAGAAATTCCTCGTAACATTGTAATCAGTCGAATTGCATTCCCCATAAAATTAATAATTATCGTAATAACCATTAAATTATATAAGGATAATAAGATTAATTATATGATATATCAATGGGATGAATATGTACCACACAATTGAAATAAGTGGTGAATATTCCGTAAAACTATATAATGTAAATGTGTGAAGAGAATCCCTTAACACATGATTCCCTTTAGTTTTATATACTTTATCCTCATCTATAATTGTTTCATGAATTTTATTAATTCATTAAAAACTATAATCAAATTTATAATACATTATATGAAAGTATT
Source organism: Viscum album (assembly GCA_963277665.1). Classification (NCBI taxonomy): domain Eukaryota; kingdom Viridiplantae; phylum Streptophyta; class Magnoliopsida; order Santalales; family Viscaceae; genus Viscum; species Viscum album. Next base: position 1,626,945,739 of record OY728125.1, read on the forward strand.
ATAGCATCTTAAAACCCATTCTTTAATAATACTTCCTTGCTTTTACAGTTTCTGGTGCATTTATGTCATGTTTTTCAAGATCGGTTCATTTTTGCATAATTATAGATTTTTTCATAAATAAAAAATAAAAATACAAAAGATAAATGAAATGATATTAATCCAATTCCAAATATTATATTCTCTAATATATAATTTTTTATTTTGTCATGTGGATGATAAATTTGATAAAATCTTAATGATAAATTTTTAGTTTAATTTGGTGGTTTTTCCAAACATCACGAACTAGTTTGACTTTATTTAATATTATATATATAATAATTACATAAATATAACTTTTTAAAATTTAACATTTTAAAATTTGATTTAAATAGAATAATACATTGATGACCAATGTTGGTGGTCGTAATGGAAAACAGAAAATCATTATCCACAGGGATGGTTAACTATAGTAATTTGGATAATTGTTTCATTTCATTTAGTATGAGGGGGTGAGAAAAAGGGTTGCATAGAAGATATTCGAGTAAATATATAATATTATGATATATATATATATATGATACTTTAGTTTTTATGATTTGATGGTTTATTTATATAAACACAATGTTTAAATAATTAGATATATTAAGAGAAGGTTTTTTAAAAAGATGCCTCTTGAATATCACATCCTAGAAAGACCGCTTAGATAAATTGGAATTGTTATTTCGGTGATACTTGAAGAAAATATAAATGGTTAGATTGGGTATATGTTGGTTTTCAAATTATTTGAATAGTTTTAGTACATTATTGGATATGGGGGATTGGGTTGAGTGGTATTTTTAAATGAGGAGGGGATGTTTTATGTGATTAAAATTGATTGTTTTATACTTAATTATAACCACATTTGGGTGGAATTAAATACAAAAATTATATTATAATTATTATTATAAAAGATGTTTAAGGTATATAAACACATCAACCACCCATTTAATGTTTTAGTTTCTAACTATTTTAATCTTTTACCTTTTAACTTTAACCCACTCCATTATTTTACATATACTGGGGTAAATCAATTTTTAAAACAATAATATTTTTATGATGATAAATGAATGTAAAATTATAACATAATTTTGACCTTAAAATTCAAAATATGGAATCTATTTTCAGAAATTCATAACAATGAAATTTCCAAGTTACATTTAAATGTAAATAATCAAAAGGCAAAGAAAACAGTTCTTTGGAAAAAATAATTCTAAGCCCAAAAATGAACTCATTCCATAAAAAGAGGACAATATTTTGTAAATGTAATTAATTATATTATATCTGAAAAAAATATTATTTAGTTTATGTTTAGATGAATTTTAATTCATAAAATGTATTTGAAATATAAAAAATTGTTGGTTTCATAAAAATTAGAATTCTTACTATTAATTGAATACATTTACATTCTAAAATATTATCAAAAATTGATATGTATATAATTTTGACATTCTGAATCCAAAAATTATATTCAATTATTAAATAAATTTTGTCAATATTTTAAAATTTTATTATATTTATTTTCTCCAAGAGAGAAATAAACCACATTTTTTGATGAAAACATATATTTGAAGAATAATATGGTTAATAAAAATTTTGGGCATATATGGAAAGAATTATTTAATAAATCAATAATTATTTTTAAAATTATATATTCATAATTTGGTAAATACTATTAGTTCTCATAAATTTAATGGCAATGTTATGTTGGTCATATTAAAATAATAATATTTTGGAGTTTGTTTTAGATTGGTCTTCTATGAAAAGTTATCTATAAAAGAGAATAAATTTATTTTAAAATCGACGTATAATAAAATATTGGTTTGTTACACTAATCAATCCAATTTTCCTGAGATGTGTGAATAAGTAGTGGGAGTGAGTTACCTTTTATAATTAATAAAGAGTTGATTTTTTATAAGTATTAAAGACAATTTAAAAATGGGAATTCACCCTCACCCAAAGTGACTCCAAAATTGAAAAATTAAGGAAATTAAGGATGATATGGTTGAGAACAAACTGCAAATAAATAACACATTTTATTAAAAATTTATAAATTATCTTTTATGTTTAATTTATTTTACCAATTAAATTTTCACTACGATATCTTGTAATTTTTAGGTAAATAATTTATAATTTACGATTAAAACTAAAATTTGAATCATTACATAATTTGGACCCACTTTTATAAATATAAAATCAAATTTATCAAATATATATTCTATATGTGTGGAAAATTAATTTTAACACATGTATATGCAATACACAAAACATAATCTTAACCATACCTTGTGTAATTAACTTTTAATGTGTTTTTTATCATTATAAACAAAAATTAATTTTTCAATATTACCTAACATAAATTATTATTATTATTGAAAATTTAAGAAAAAATATTAAAATAATCTACCATAATTAGAAAATTTTAATTTAAAATAAACCCACAATTTAGGTCAAAAAACGTTTTCCATTAAATTCATTTTCCAAGAATAAGATTGTAATATATTATATATATGGATAGTAATGATAAATATATGTATTTAAATTAATATATTTATATATATAATATGTTGATAAAATATTTATCATTGATTAATAATTATTATATTAATTAATGAAATTTGATATACATTGTGCATTAAAAAAACAATTTCGATAAAAATAAGTAGTTTTCTAAAAAGTATTTCTTCTTATGTCCAAATTAACATATATTTATGTATAGTAAATTTAAATTGAATATATATTTTTTACACATTCTTTAATAAATTATTGTAAAAAATTTAAGAATAGTTAAATAATATACGTTAAATTATTCATTAAAGCATATCTCTAAATGAAAATGTCAAAAATTCAATCGAATCATATTTTGACATAGTAATTTCAAAATTTACATTAATACAATAAAATTAGATTAATTTATACAACATATTAAATTTTTATTTTATTATATTTTTATTAAATTATATTTTTCAGTTATTATAATTCAGGCTCCGGTTTGTGTGTCTCATAAGATATCAACGATTTTGAATTTATTTAAAAGGAAATAAATTATAATATATCAGTGTGTAACATAATTCTCCCATAAATAATTTTCATCCTATATATTTCATGGATGTTACCTTTTAAATTGATGAGGGTAGTTCTTAGTCATAACATCTTTTGGATACATCCTTTATTCCACCGTTTTATGATTTCTCTAAAGTACCATTACTAGTAAAGTTATCTAATTCCTCAATAAATACTATCTAGTATCTATAATCATGGTAAAATATTTTTATTAAGGTAGATAGGATCCAATTATCACACTTTGGTTGTTAGAACATGTGTGGGGTTTGGAATGTACATCCTTAACAATAATAATGGAACACATCATTTACTTTATTGAGGCTTGGTGGAATTCACAAATTATAAGACATAAATCCAATTATTTCTAGAATTATATAGGGTTTGATAAGCCTTTGACTAAATTTTCATTCCATTCTAATCCACAGTAAAACCATCCATGAATATACTTTAAAAAACACGATCTCCCACTTGAAAATCAAAATCCATCCACTTATTTTTGGGACAAATATTTTCCCTAATTTGAACTACTTTTTTATGATCTTGAATATTAATTTCCTTTTTTGTTGTTTCTTCAAAATTTCTAGGCCAACAAGTTCCCTTTCACAAACATTATTCCAACATATTGAAATATGCAATATCATTCCACATAATTCATTATATATTTATATTTGAATACATGAATAGAAACAAAAGTTTTAATAAAAATCTACCAAAGGTATATACTGATCTCCTATACCTTGAATGAAAAGTGATAATGACATCAAAATTTCTTATTATGTCTAAACGGTCCATTCAGATAGTCTATCAATTTAAGGAAGGTAAGAAGTTCTCAAATAATACTCAGTATCAAGAGCCTTCTGAATAATGATCTAGAATGTTTTTCGAAATAGGGATTTTGATTGGACGTAATTGAAATTAGATCACCATAATATCTTATCACATCATTAATATAGAGACGTGTGAGAAGATCAAGAAGTAAATATACTTTTTTTCAGAGTAAATGTGTATATTTGGTTTGGAAATCAGTAATTACATATATTACATCATTACTTCTATGAAGATTTGGTTAACTTGTGACAATTTACATAGTAATATCATCTCATTTACACATTTAAATAGGAATATGTTTCATTACTCATATAATATGACATCTCTCATCGATAAATTTTTTAAAAACTAAACATATGGAAACAAATTCAATAATTTTCCTTATCATGTTATCCCATAAAAATGTTCCTTGAACTCCCCCCCCCCATACATCTTAGTTCTACAGGGGTGTATAGAGAAATTTGAGTTGTGAGCAACATCCAGCAACTCCATTTTTAGCATAGATATAGATGGAATAACAAATCCTTCCCAATATTCTAAAAACCATCATCACAGACAATGTCTGACAATTTATTCTCATTCATGATTTGAATTTTATTATAAAAATTAATATCATCTGATTCATAATTTTTTTATTTTCTAATAAATTCAGTTTCAAAATAATTAGATAAAGGACTGGTAACTCTCATTCATTTATAATTCCCATATTTATCCTTATAAGATACATGAACATAAGATCCCTCTAAATCCTCATTTAGGTCATGAATCCGCGATACATCCAACATATTGAATCTTCTACCTTATTTTCCTTCATTTTGTGGTATTGTATTGAACAGTAATTATCCTTGAGTAACTAGACCCAACTTCCTTGCATCATGTTTAAAACATTTTGTGAAATTAGGTATTTTTGAATCTCATGGTCTATGAATATCTCATATCACTCACCATAGAGATGATATCTTTAAATATTTCAGGAAAATATATATAATTCCATCTCATGATCATGGTTCATATTGTTTTGTTCATGTGTATTTAATTTCATTGATCCGTATTCAATAACATTATCACAATGAAAATAGACACAACCTGGTTCATTCATTTACACATCACTATATATATTAAACCCATCATTTAATGATAGTATATTAAGAATTAGATCATTGACTATCTCCTTTTCAATTCATCAAAACATTATTCAGACTCTTTTTTCAGTTGATCTTTATCGCATTACATGTTAGATTGTTTATTGGGTAAGTTGATCCAAAAAAATCGAAACAAATTGCTGATAGGAACATTCCCAAACAATGAATCCACATAACTTAGTTATTTCTATTAGTTTATCCCATTGTTATAATTCATTTTTTTCTTATATCAACTGATATTCCATCCTTGGATATAATTATATAATTAATAGAATCTTTTTTATGAAAATATATTTTGTAAACATCCTATATAACTCCTTTCTTAAAATAGTTTAATGAATGATCAATAATTGATTTTCAGGGTCCTCATATCTCATTGAATACACTATGATATCATCAATGAACCCCAAAAAAATAATTAAAATGATTTATTAATACAATCTTCATTGGATAAATTAAAATAGGTGGTTTGTTAGATAATCCAATTGGAATTACTATACACATTTAATGTATATACCACATTAAAAATGAATTCTTAATAAAGTCATCCTCCTAAAATCACAATTGATACTACCCAGAACAATGTTTTGTCTTTTATAATTATTGATCATCATGAAATAGATCAAATAAGTTATCAATGATAGGTATAGTGTAATTTTCCATTATCATAATGTATATTATTTCCCAATAATCATGTCACATCCTCTTGGATCCATCTTTTTTCAGGAATAAAATATTGGATTGATGTGGTGAACCACTAGAGAGAAGAAATCCCATATAAAACTACTCCTAAAATTATTAATTTAAATCCAATAATTCTATAATGGACATTCTCTATTTAATGATTGAAATTTTCCTTTAATCATGGATTAAATAAATAGAGAACTCAAATTCATTATCTTAGGTATGCTAATTAAATTCCTTAAAATAAACATAAACGTATTATTGTAAAATTAATTCACCCTCAATTTAAATATTACCTTCTCCATACATGGAATTTATTTCTTCTTCTACCCCAAGAATCTCATTTATAAGTTTTATTGGGGGTATATCTAGACATGAAATTGATGATAAATTCTTCTATCTTAATATTAGGAACTAAATGTCTTCATCATAGATCTTAATTTCCTTCTCTATTCAAAAAAAAATGGAATCATATTATTAAATATATTCCATTTCGATGATTTTATCAAATTAAATTATTTGTATTGTAATAAGGTAGAAGATAAATCATGTTATATGTCATAATTGGGACTTCCTCACACACCCTTAATTCAAAAAGTCATCCGAACGAATTTTTTACTACAAAATTCATTTTTGAAGTGATAAGGAAATATTTAATTTTCTTTAAAAACATAAAATATATAAAAGAGTGTGGGGATATATAATAAATAAATCCTTATATCAATTTGATTGAAGTACTAAAAGGCCTTCCACTCTATCTTTTACAAATTCCACATCAGTTGTAGTGATCGCACAGTCTTCCCCTTATTTTCATACCCTCTTGTACAGTATATTCCGTTGACACTTGGGATATAAGTATGAATAATTTCTAATTCAGTTTTATTGGAAACACTATATATAATTTATTTGTTTCCTCACCTTGCATTCATGAGCTATGTAGACCTTAACTATGTACTTATAACAATCTCCAAATCCATTTAAGCATTCCGTCGGGTGACTCGTTCTATAGCAGTCACAAGATAGAAATTAATTTGTTCTATTTATATTCTTTGTTGCACTCCCCTTTTATCATTGAACCTATTCATTACATTATTTCCTTTTAACATAGAGGATTTAGTGAACTCCTCTATTTTTATTGTACATAAAACATTTTAGTCTTATGATGAAAATGTGTGGGAGACCAATTCCATTTGAAGAAGTTCCTTAATACTATAAATGAAATAGTCAATCATGCACTATGTGTTTCATATCTAATACATAGCATACCGATCCATCCATATATATGTGTCCTCATACTCATTGAAACATTATTATTTGTTTTTAAATCTGAGCATCATTATGTACATTTTAATTATGTGTTCACAAGGGAAATATTTATTAAAGAATATTTATTTAAAATAATTCCATTCCATGTGTCATATTTACTCCTCATCCATAGTATACTGGATTAATATCCACCACTGATCATAATCATCCTTGAGACAATACACATAATGTACCATAATTTCATAATCATTACGTCCCAATTCAAAAAATGTATTCGAAAAGGACTTAAATGATTACTTTCCTACCATAAGATTAGTTGTTCAAAAAATGATGGGAGCATTTACCACATGAATAAATACAAAATAAGATAAAAACAATATCGAAAAATGGTTTTTACATCTCGTATAGGGTAACTATATTAATAATATTATACTTTCCTAATATAGCCATGATCTACTAAGTTTCATCAACATCTATATTTCCTTGCTCAGTATTGAAATCTTTTCATTTGGTAAGAGCATTGATACCTTTATTTATTGCTGAATCCATTTCTAAACAAAGGTAATGTACAATATTAGTTCATAAAATTATGTATTTAATAACATTATTTTTAATTCTAAATATAGTGTATAACTTAACATTAGTTAATTATTTATTAATATTTAATCTCGGATTCATAAACTTTTTTCCTTTGGGAATATCATTATATTAAAATACATTATAATGGGTTGTAACTATATTGTGGACTAAACGAAAAATATCTCTTAAGAGCGTCAAACCAAGTATTAAATTATGTATATTTTCTTTCATTTGGTGATTATTGGGTTTAGTACAATTTTCTTTTTTGTAGATATCACCCAAAGGTACAACTCTTCTAGAAAAATGTCCACTTATAGTATCAAGTCATGAATGTATTTCTTGGAACACTGTATAATATATTACTTAACAAAACATTATGATTTTATTCTATAAATTTATTTGAGGTCAATTATAGTTTTATACTATGTAATCACGGATTTCTTAAGTATAGTTCCATGTGATTCCACTAAACTTCTTCTAATACCAATTATATTGACCCTAACTTTAGTATCCCAGATTCGGTGCCTATATTATTACTTTACCATGGATATAAGGGGTCCAATCCTAAAAGACCAATAAATTTATCATTATTTGTGAACCAATATATATTATTGATTCCCATTGTACAATGGGAATAAAAAATAAAAAATAAAAAAAATTCACCATCCTTGAAACTGAATTAAAGAAATTTTTTTCATATCATTGGTAAGGAAAAAATAATGGTGAGATCAAATTATCATTATGAGTTACATATAGTGGAATATATCAAGAATCATTAAGTAATAATCAATATGTTAAGGTAAATAACTAAACAAAAATTAAATTTACTCAATAAATTGACTATCATAATTGGATAAGGAATAATCAATATGGAAATGTAAATAACTAAAAACATATTTCATTTAATTAATTAATTATAAATGAAATTCACCTATAGATAAAATTAAGGAAAAATATCAAAGAAAAAAAACCAAATTCTCAATAAAGGAAATTCTAAATTATGAGACATCATTATCTTAGGCATCATGATACCCCTATTTTTAACACCATTCAATGATAGTTTAAACTATGCATAAACCACATTAAATTCTATATTTTTTATTAAAATAATGAGAATACTGAGAAATCAAAGGGATATCAATAACTCATCCCTCCACCCCATCACATGTTTTTAATATCTGTCTTCTCAAATAGAGTAATCTATTTAATTCATGAATATTTTGTATTCTCATCAAATATTTGTACATAGTATAGAATATGAGTTTATCAATATATCTACAAAAAATAAAACATATTTCATTATAAAAATATATGTTAAACTCTTATATAGTTTTGTTGTCAATCATATCAATGATAAAATGAATATTATTATTTAATAGAAATTTAATATTTAATTAAAATTTATCATGGGGAAGTAATTATCTCAAGAGAAAGTTAACAATCATAAAATCAAGCATGAAATGATAGGTATCAATCGATTCATTTTAAATATTGTATTTTTAAAAAATGATGAATGAATAGGTATTCAATTTAAATACATCAATGGTTTTACATATAAACCACAGAAAAGATAATTGCTTTATATAAAAAAATACATCTCAAAAAAATGGAAATTTAGATGAAATACATTACCTCACAATTACTTTTGGATTAATATTCTATAACTTCCTGTATAATGGTTTTAATCAGGTTATTAATTTGTACCATAACCATATTCTTATTTATAATAATATATATTGTATTAATTTATAAAAAACATGTATTTAAAATGTGATTTTATGGATAATGTTTTTTTGAGTTTTTTATTAATTTTTTGGAATATTATCCGAATTATTTTAATAGTTTTCTTTTTGAAAAATGATAGCCTTCATGCTGGGTCGGAACCACTCACATCCAACAATTCCACGTGTTTTGAACAAACAACCAAAGTTCTATAAGATTTCATCACTTACCCCTAGTATATGTGATTTATAGGTCAGTAGTAACTTATTTTAAATTAAGTGGTTTGAATGATACATTCCTATAGAATATATGAATTTGAATTTAGAGCTTTACTATTGAGGATAGGATATTAAATTTTTGTTTTGGATAACTTGGTCTACCCATTTATGTATTGGTATATATTAAGAGACACTCAGAATAAAATTTCACTCTTTAATACATATTATGATCCATTAAATGTTTATTGAAGTGATTCTGGTATACAAATACATATTGGATGTCAATTCATTGCAGTAATATGTGAAGTGGAAATTCATTGAAGTACAAAAAAATTAAAATTAAGTTTATTAAATATAAATATGTTATGTAATTATATTTTATTTTATTATAAGATCTTAAAATAATAATTACTTAACATCTTGAAAATTTTTCTAAACAATATCATGTTACCTTCATATCTAACGAAATAATGATCTTTTAACTAGTCATATATTTATATTTTTGCAGCCATTGACTTTTTCTATATCATTCATGTTGTTGTGATCAATGATCTATATTACTCTGCATAATTATTTATACATTTCTTAAATGTCCATATTTCCACATCCCACTAGTGTTCCCCTACATTTAATCCTAGAAATGTGTCATTTTATATTACCTTGATATTTAACTTCCCTTATTTATAAGAGGGAGTTTTATTAACCCTCTTATGTGGTGGGATTTTCACAGTGGAATTTTACAATTGTAAATCCATTATTTATTCTTGATCACAAGTTAAAATTATGAGGATGAAATTTATTAATGGATGAGAAAATGTAACAGCCTTATATTTTAAATGATTAACATTATGTTCAATAGTGTTTATGATATCAAACACTATGTTTTATTTCAATCATGACAAATAATTAAAATATTTTTATTTGACATAAACATTATTTCATGGAAATTTAGTCAGAGGGAATAAATATTTTTATCCACATTATGAATTTATTTATAAATATTTTATATATTTTATATATATTTTATTTCTTAACTTTTATGAGAATAATTTTTTGCTGAAAACAGACATTTTCTTCAAAAATAGTGTTTTCATATTCTATTTGGGAATTATAGATAACTTATCAAAAACATTATAAATTGTATTATATAGAAATAATATCATTTATGGAATTATAAAATTAATGGTATTATAAGGTGTAATTTTTGGATTTTTCTGAAAAGGTTGATGTTTATATGAATAGAGAAAAATACTTATTTTCATATACCCTTATTTATTTTCATTTAATTACTAAATTTATAAATAAAATTATTATTTGATTATGATTTCAATTTTAAAGAAGTATTATTTTAATATAATTAATATAATTAGTTTAAATTTAATTATATTTATACCCCATTTTGGTATAAGTTTATTTTTATGCTGAAAAAAGAATTTTTTTTAAAACTATATTTAAGTGTTTATTGAATATTCAATTCAACTATTTAAAATTACACATAATGTTTATTTATTAAAATTAAAATTATATACTATATATATAACTATATAAATTTTAATCTATCTAATTATGATTTTAGGTATTATAGTTTATGTAAGATCGTCTTATGCAATAAAAATGCAATTCTTGAAAAATTGTTTTTTTACTCATTTTGTGGGATTATTTTTAAATTAAATTATACCACATGGGTAAAATTTATTTTATAAAATTGATTAATTATTTAGAATCATCATAATTAATATATTTTCTTAAAATTTCATATTTATTTTTCTTCATAACGCGTAGTAAATAATTTAAAATTTATTAACATTAATTATGGTTAAAGTAGGGTTTTGTGTGTTACATGTTCTTATGGTTAAAATAATTTTATAGAAACAGGGAATTTGAATTTGATAAAAAGAAATTCATGTTAATGAATCATGGGGTGATATTTATCTATTAATATAAATTTTATTTTAGGATTAAATGATAAATTAATGAAGATAAATAAACTAAATTTCATGTCAAAAAATAAAATGGTAAAAGTAAGTATACATAAGAGATATATGAATAAACCATTTAAAACATTTTTGTTTTTTTGGATGTTATTATGGACAAAAATTTCCCAAAAATACAAAAATCAATAATTTTAAGAAAAATGGTGTGGGGGTTCCTTCTAATTAATAAATAATTTTGGTAATTTACATAAATGTCACTCCTCAATTAAAAAAGGCCACATGTTCCCCATACATTTTCACACCTCTAAATCCATTTTGTAGATCCAAACACATTAAAAATATATCCAAAATATACTTATCTAAATTGTAAAGGTTTTGGTATTCCCAAAATACCAATATTATTGTCTTTGATAAGAGACCCAAGAGTTAATTTTCTATGTGAATATAATATTCTTCACCAAGATCATTCTTTTTTTCTTATTTTATATAATTCAATTTTTTAATAATAATTACAATATTAAAAAACCATTATACCTCATGTATTTTTAAATTGTTCTATTTATTGAATAATATTTATCGATATCCTTCTCAATCAAATGATAAATAAATCTATCTTGCTAGTGTACAGTTGATAACCCCCTCCAGAACCAATGTATTTTGTTTTCCATCATCAAATAAAATAGATAAAAACATTTTTGGAAATAATAAATATATATAATGCATATGAATTGATATTAATTTTTTAAAATTAAAATATCATTCACTTCCTTATCCTTTATCCCATTAAAGGAATGCTATCATCTCTCATGTGTACGTACAACCAACCATCTCTACAAAGTGATGCGATTCAGTTTCCATGTCCAACATTCAAAAAATTATATGTATAGATATGAAATGAATAAAAGTAAAATTTGGTACAAAAATATAATTTTGGAGATTTTAGTTATATATCCAAATAGGAATAACTAAAACATTATCAATAACTGCACATGGGGAAGTAAATTATTTGACACCCACAACAATGGTAATAAGTTAGTATTTTAAACGAAAAGCTGATAGGATTTACTAAAAAATTGATATACAATATTATAAATACAAATATGGTTGTAATATAAATTAAAAACATACTTAAAATTTCTATAATTTAGTTTAGTTAAATTAAAACTAAATGGAAATGTGAGGTAAGAGGATTTTACTCAATTTCTCTTATTTGAAGAATATTATAATGTTATGCACCTAATTTAATTTATATGGTATATATAATGACATTATTAATTGTAATATATTGAATATTTCAAAAATAATGGTATTTTTTGTTTCAATTTAAAATATTTTATACATGGGGATTTTACATTAATGTTATCATTGGGTAGGGAATTTCATAACTCTATTTCCTGAAATTGGATTATGTTACATCTTTATTTTATTTTATATTATAATCTTATGTCTATAAAATAATAACTATGTTTTTTAAATTACCACTTGTTTTATAAGGATTTAAATGTGATACCCATAATCTATTCATTTATTATTTTTCACATCAATGGCTTGATCTTTTTAAGAAACGACATCTATGATTACACAATATTTATATATATTTTCTATTATACACCTATTTATTTTTAAGATGTGTATCCACCACCCCATTTATATTTAATATAATGAATTTCATTGTGTTCATGGAATCTAATTTTTTTTTGAATTTATTTCATTCATGGGGCTTATGATTCAATATTTACCAAAGAGGTAAGGGTTTATACTTCAATTTAATTTTAATTAAGATTATTTTTCTTGAATATTCCTTGAATGAAATTATTTTATCACTCTGTAATAAGCCCGTTAAATTTATTATCCCTAGGTTATTCGTGAATTTTTCATGTCATTTTATAATTTCCCTCCCTTTGGTATAGAATGTAATTGATAAAATTGTTTTAAGAAAAAACAAAACATTATTTCTCTCCTTGATCAAAAATAATTTTTATTCAAAATCCCTGTACTCTGTAAAGGTTATTATAAATGACTTTAAAAATATACTATGATTTTTTAAATTCATTTTGTCCCTTTAATATTTATTTTTGAATATTTTTTATAGTGAATATTCCTTTCATTTTCAAAACAGGTTATTTTTTAGTTTACTCATAAAAAATGTGAAATTAATATTTTTTTAACATTTTAATTGTGAAAAACATTCCCACCTCCATGATCACTCCTTAATTTTATGTTCACATAACAATTTAACCCTAATATTTTCAAATAAAATGCTTTCCATAATATTCTAAAAATGTTTAGTTTTAAAAAGTTTTTTTTAATTCTAAAATAATATTTTCATCTATAATGATTTTAGTGATATTTTTAATGTATTTATATACATTAATGACAAAAACACTCTATATGAACATCACTTTAATGGGGATATGTTCTAATTATACCAATATAATTTTTGATATGGACGGGTTTTTATTAGTTTCTCCATGGAAAGTATAGATATTCATATTCTCAATTAATTTTTTGTAGTTAATAACATTCCAATAATATTTCCTTTCATTTAATAATTTTACATTATATTTCTATTAAATATTCATATTATTTGAATACTTTATTTGATTATTTCCAAAACCAAATATTTATTTATGAATAATGTTCTATAATGAATGTTATATTGTTAATTGGGGGAAATATTGATAAATATGTATTCCATACTCAATATGAACATATGTTTACAAGGATTTTTTTTATTAATAAAATATAACATTCCATATATGATGAATTACTTGGTCATGCAATTTTGGGTGGGCCTATAACTACATATACCTTAAATGCATAGATAGGTCTAATGAGACATATTAGTAAATTGGATTTAAATGGGGATTTACCAATATTTTTTAGCATTTTTATATTAAATGTCCCGATGGAATAGAAATCATGATGTTTTTTAACATGAAATCCTACATTAATAATTTCCATCATTCATAATGTATTTATAATTATCCATTGTATTTATACATCTTTATATCTTTGGCTTAGCTTCAAGATCATTGGATAATTTTTATGATATTTATTTATTATTTATTATTCAAAACTTATTATACTTTGTACTAAAGTTGTTTATTAAATTTAATTTATTATTGGTTATTTACCTTAACATGTTGATTATAACTTATTGATTCAAGATAGATTACAATTTATGTAGCCATTACTAAAAATTTGAGATCACTATTATTTTTTCCCTTCCCTAGGATATGAAGAAGGAATCTTCAAATTAGTTAAAGGATGGAGAATATTTACTTTCACTATATTCTAATCTATGTTTTAAATGTAATAAGAAACTCAATTATTTGTCTAGTTTAAAAATACATCTAAACTATTCAAACAGTCTGGACATGTTCTTTTATATCTTATTCCAATGTAATATATTATCACCCTGTTTATTTTGTGTATTGTTCTTTCTAGTTTGTATCCATTTTTTATCTAGATTTTATAATAAATATTGTTTCAAGATATGTAATATTATTGATAAATTTATAATCTTTTCATTGTTCTCATAAGAATATTCATTCCTAAATAAGAGTTTCTAACAAAATAATGAAATTTTTGTACCATTACAGGTATGGTCTATCTTACTAGAGTACATTTTTTTAAATGTGGATGGAGGGGCCAAGGTAAATGGGCTCAATACAGACATAGGGAACCCAAATAAGTGTAGGTACACAATTATTGATGGTGATACTTGAACAGAAATATGGTTTATAGTATAAGTTCCTATGTATGGGAACATGGTGATTGTAATATAGTTTATAGTCATTTAACTGGGTTTGAGGGATAATAAGTTGAATTTTACATTCATGAATAATTTTGTTAGAGAAATATGATTCAGTTTATAGACATATAGGTTATACTAGGTATATCGTAGTACTGATAGTGTGATTAATGATGAATAATATGATGTGGATAGAGATACAATGATATCTTAAATAGAATTACATGACAATCATTGATATTTAATATCATGGAATATAAATAAGAAGAAAAATAGCATATATTATATTCGTTTAATGAAAACCCTAACATGGATTTAATGTGTATACTTTAAATATAGAATTTATAAAGGTTTAAAAGGTGATTATACTGTTTACATTTATGGAGATAAGACCAATATAGATCTCTCTACCCTGATCTAGTTAGGGAAAGAATATGATAAACAACCTAAGACTAAAGGATCCATGATATTTGTTGGAAACAAGGAGAATAATGAATATCCCATTTAAAATGAATGTATATAAGAGTTGGTGGATGTGTTGGTGTTAGGATTATATGAACTAATTAAATAGACACAACTCTTGTCAACAAAACACCCAAAAAGATGGACTATATTTTCTAATGTGTATTGATTAATGAGTAGGATAACAATAAGGGATTTAGATTCTACTAAAAAAATTAAAATTAGAGGTCATAAAACCTATCATCTAAAATATGAATGGAAAATGGAAATGATATGTTTTTTGAGGACAACACATATCATTTTTTAAAAATATAGGTTTTAAAACCTGACTCTCGTATATTGGAAATGAAACATTAGCCTGACCACTAACTATTTATTAAAATTGGTGTACCTATCATGTTTCATCTTGAATCCCACTAGGGAAGATTCCTAGATAGAAAATATGAATTTTATTAAATTTTTCATAAATAAAATTGATCTGGTTTCAGTATTGGGAATGATAGAGAGCCAAATTAAGGAAACCTGAAGACTGAAAAATATTAGAACAGAATTTTTTGGTATAATTCAATGCATTATGTTTTTCACGACCATTATTTGAGTAAATCAGGAGGAATATTGTTAAAATATAGGGTTAATAATATCTCTTAAGAAGACAATCATCTCAATTTCAATTTATAGTAAGTTACCCAATAGAAGGGTGTCAATCATAAATACAAGGTTGGAATGATGAAAATTATAATGTTTAAATAGTGTTCTGGATTAAGATATATGATTTGATTATCCCTATATATACCATTTAATTTGAATCAACAAAAAATTAGTTTTTAGTAATGGTAATGTTGGAGGATGGCAACAAATGAGGTGGTTCCCCTCTCCGATGTGAATGATAACCAATATTATTGTTTCAACACTATAAAAAATTATACAATTATAGATGGTGAAGATTCTACCTTATTTGGTGTATTTTGAAATTTTATATCTTAGATATTACACACATTGATTAAACTTTTATGATGATTATGTTTTGACCATTATTTAAGGTTCATCTGACAAGGATTGTGGTGTAATATAGTATAATGTCTCAAATAATGGACCTATAATTTTTTTAGATATCTAATGTAAGGCCATTGGACACATGGTTTAACATTATACAGTAATCATAAGTACTATGCTATTTATTTTAATTTACCTAATACAATGTAACTAATGTAAAGGATATCTAATGTACTATTTTATATACAATATATTTGGGTGAAGTTTGAAATTATCCCATCCATGGTGATCAATGAGTATAAACCACTGGAAAATAGGTTGAGAATTTAAAATGCACCCTACCACATGTACTCCACCTAATCTTGGTTATATTAAAGTATCCTTAGAATTATCATGCCTGGTATGAAGACACATTATTGTAATTAGAATAGTTGAACTCACAAATTTAATTCTCATGCCACATAGTTTTGATAGACCTTAAGTATTTATTGGGCTTGAAGATTTTAATTATCATGGGATTCTAATTATTTAAAATTTACTCTGTTTTATCATGTAAATTGATAATATATTGTTTCCCAAAGTGATGCAGTTGGATCTAAATCGTGAAAATTGCTTATGTTACATATTCCAAAAAATAAAGAGTCAACTTGGTGGAAGTATGAGTCATAATTTGATATTCTTATAGGGAATTAAAGACATAATGGGGAATGATCAACCATCTAAATTGAACTATCATATATTGAATACTATATAATGTTATACTGAATTCCTCAATAAATAATTAATTTTCTATTTGAATGTGAGAATTATATTTTGACTAGATGTTGTGGTTGGAATATATCATTATCAACTAACTAGATCAGATGATGGAACTATTGTTAATGAGAGTCATTTGAGGAATTCCAAACTTATGGGTGATATAATATTTCAAATATAATCATGGATCTTATCTTATCCCCCTTGAGGGATAAATCCTCATCCCACATTAAAATGGAATTAGTTTTAGTATGGACTAACATACACTTTTATTATTTTTCTTATGTGTAAGGACCCTATATATCCAGTCCCCACCTAGTAAATTTCCTTGGGTATATATTTCATGGAGAAATAATAGAGGATAATGAATAAAGTTTTCATCAATATAGAATGCTTAATTATTTATTGTTAATTACATGTTGTTGGATAACATAGCGGGATATAAGTAGGCTATCCTTCATATATTAAAAGGGATGTCCAATCCTGGTAGGAAATCCCCACATGGCAGATCATATACATCCATAAAAACATGTCGGTTTTATTTTTCATGGATGTAAATGTGATGGTTTCTTTAAAATATATCTCTATAACAACCAATACACAACAAACCCAAAATTATGGGATTAACTGACTGAAAGGTTGCATTTTTATTGATTTCCAAAAGGGCCCTTACAAAAAACACCAATAAATAAACCTCATGGAGGGAAAAAATAATGTAAACCAAGAGCATAATTAACTACAAATCTCATCCCCTCCTTCGGAAAAGACCCCAAGGAAAAGAAAGAAGACATATATTGATTCGATGGAGCCATAGAAGCCCAAAAATCTACTACCATATTCCCCTCTTTCCAAGAATGAGAATCCTCTATATGCCTTCCCATAATTGCTCTGCATCTCTTGATAATATAAGCAATATTCCAGGTAATACTGCCTTTTCCTGTCAAAGAATTGCACAAAACCTAAGATTCAGATTCCACTATGATTAGTTTAATATTGTGCAGATTGTAGATCTCTAAACCGGAAGCCATTTCCCTAGCCTTCGTTTGTCAGGTATCACCATCTCCATACGCCACTAAAATCCCAGCAACCACTGATCCAAACATGTCCTGCATGACCCCACCCCCTTGCATCACCCCCTTCAGAAGAGATCCATCAAAATTCAGTTTCAAACCCTGCCTATGTGCCTTCCACTAAACCCAGGACCCCTGCTTTGGTACCCCCTCTAGCTGGCCACATGCAAGGTGTGGAAACAGCAGGTTCACATATGGCGCTGCTTTGGCGTCTGGACACAGTTGGAGAAAATCCAAGACAGAGTTCTTCATTCTGAATAAAATACTAACCTGGGAAACCCTACTTTGATTATGGCGCAACGCATTCCTAGCCTACCAAAAAAATCCAGCAACCAGCCACCAGAAAAAGATTACTCTCTCGTGTAGTCTATATGTTTTTAAAAAAATGTTTAATTTTTCCAAGCATATTTTTTTCCATGAACCAATTACATTAGCCATGAAACTTATTCCTTATTAATGTTCTTCTATTCTGTAGTTCCAACATAACCATCATTACTTTGAAATTTTTTATATGTGGGATGTGAAAACAAATAAAAGTAAGGATTATAAAAGGAAGTAAAACCATTATTCTTTTGAAAATCATCAAAACCATTACAAAAGATTTCCTCTTCAATTAATATGAATTGAGTAGAGAATAATTATAAGATCAAAGATTACAATAATGAATAAATTATAGGGAATGAATTATAGTTTATATAAATTAGAACTAACATAAAAATTTAACCTCTATTTTGGATTATTTTATGGAATATTAGTCTAGTGATTTCAAATTCGTAATCAGATTCACTTGGTTCTGATACAATTTATTTAAACAATTCTATAATAAATATTTATTAGAAAAAAAAACCCTTTCATTAATGAACTATGGAAAATAAAAATATATTAATATAAAATTAAAATAATATAATGCTTTTAAGTAAAAAATGTTGAAACATTCTTAAATATTATAAAAAACGTTAAACACCTTTGTAATGGAATTCTAAAAAAATTACTTATGAAATATCTAGATTAACTGAACCATATGTTTCTATATTTCTTTATAAAGAAATATATTGATCATTAATATTGAAATAAATCTTTATTTTATGACCTCTAAGACCTCAATCACAATGATCAAACTCAATAGTATTCCAATCTAAAATAACCCTCAATCAAACCTGATCAGACACAATGAATACAATCACAGAAAATATTTTCATAAATTTAAAATCCTTAGATGGATTCTATAAAACAGGAAAATATCTAATGAGAAAAAAGTGATTACAAATAAAAAGATGTTAAATAAATTCACAAATAATATTTTGATAGATAGATTCGAACGATATCATATTCCCATTACCTGAATGCACATATATTTATATGAAATAATCCAACTATCATATTTCATGATTCTCAGAGTTGGTTTCGAAGGCCTTGGGTGAAATACATCTTTACAGTTCAACATGCTCTCTATAGACTCTGTCTGATTGTCATTTTTTGTAGATTCATCATAATGTTTCCATTTTTTCCAACGATAGTGTTAAATTTATTTGCCTAATAAGATAAAACATTAATCACTATGTAGAAAAAAACAAAATCCTATAATTTTTACCAGTTTTATTCTAGATAGTATTTCAGCCTATGTTTGATCAATAAATTTCTAATTAATATAGTAAAACATTTTCCATTGAGAGATTTTCATACTTCATAAGTTTGAATTAATGAAATTGTTTTTTGATGAAATATGAAAAAATTAATCTGATGTATAATGTATATTTCTATATAATTATAATTTTTCATCTCATAAAAAATACTTTTCAATATTTGTGGACTTCCGATTTTAGAGATTCATATTTATATAATTATTTTAATATTATATAGTATCATATGATTAAAAATTATTTTTTTTATGTTTAGTAAAAACAAATTTTTCCTCATAGTCATTCAAAAAACCAATGGTAATTATATAAATTTTTAAAAGGATATTTTTAAGAATGTGTATTTTTATTTATTAAATATTGTTTAGAATGTGTTAAAAGTATAAATTTTGACTCAAAATTTTTCCCCATTTCTAAAATCACTAAACCCATGAATTAATGATAGAAAACAATGATAAACTTATAATCCCTTTTACAACCATATTTTGATAATTTAAGAAATTATACTTTTCTTCTTATAAAAATAATTTGTTCTAAATTAAATACATCATCACCCAGTCCTAATTTCTCCCCATTTTATTAAAATCAATTTTCCAAAAATATATTATACCATTAGTTTTTTCTAAAAAATCATATATTATTTTCTTAACTTCCCTCCCATTTTAATTTTGAGAAAATGGGAGGTAGATTGTGTACAGGAAAATTTTCATAACTACAATTCTACCGAATAATTCAATATAAATGAAAATTCACCCATAAAATATATAAAGAAACTTCTTATAATAAATATTGAAAATAATTATATATCAAAAATATGGAATAACATTTATTTAATAAATTATTTAAAATAAAATATTGATATATATATATATAATCATCAAGGGTTCAAATAAAATCATTCTTTCTTTTGAAACTTCTTAACAACAACATTCATATTATTAATGTGTTTAAGGAATTTCTATAAATATACTATAGAAGGCTCAATAATTGAAATATTATCTTTTATAATGTTTACCATCATGTTTTCCTCTCTCAATTGCTGAAATTAATCATCAAGAAACATAAATTTTCAATTCCTTACTTTTAAATTCTGAACTTCTTCAAGAGAGGGAAAATTCTATTTTGTGTTATATAAATTGTTCTTAATAAATAAACAAAGGATTATTTTTATAATATAGTAATTATTTATTTTTAGAATCTTTGAAATCTATATATTTAAAATAATAAAAAACACACAAAGTGGATTTCATAAAACCATAAATTTTTTCATCTTAATACATTATATCAGATTCAGTTTTTCAATTCCATCTTAGTATTTTCTTCAAATTTCTTCTCTAACATTATTTACTATATATGAATGTTTTAAAATTTTATTCATTATAAATATATATTTATAAAAGTTTTTGTAATTAATTATAATATTATATGGAATCCATCCTCGCTAGGATATACTTACAATAATATTAGATGTTCCAGAAATAATTAATTTCATCTCTTAGGTTCTTCAACACTTCGTTAAACAATTTTATTCTCATATAAAAGGTTCATTTGAGTCACTCAAACATGAATCCTTAGAATTAGATGAAACGACGGGAATATCTGGTTTTGAATTCCCAAATTTTACTTTATATATGTCATTTTCTCAAATAGAAACATTAATAATATCAAAAGATTTTTCAGAATCAGCTTTTTCTGAATACATGGTATGGAAATTTTGATAATATTTTTCTTTATCAAGACTTTTTTCTTTTCATAAAACCTCTAAATCAACATATTTATTTGATTAAGTTAAAATGGATGATGAATAAGAATATGGGAAACCTTGTTCTTCTTATTCTTCTTTTTATTGTTTTCTTTCTTTGAAATGTTTTTCTATTTTATTTTGAACTGGTCATCAATTCTCAAATCAGTTATTAGTAATTTATTCACAACTTATTTATGTACTTCTTCAACTAGTATCTAAATATATTTATCTTCTACTAAAGATTTTTATTTCCTTATGTAAATGCATTATAGAACATTATAAGTTAAAATTTTCACTACTTTTGATGGAATATTAAATGGAAAAAATGAGGGGATGTGAACTAACCTAAGTACATTCTGGATATTGGAAAAAAGGTGGAATCAGATTGTAATGAGATAATAGTTAGTAGTAATATTTGTTTCATGAATAAATATGTAACGCCCCAGCCCCAGTTACCCAGAGTCGGTTCATTATTACAAAACATTGGCATGATCACAAGAAAGATCAAATCTCGAAAGACCGATTGGTTTCGTAGCCTTGGAAACACTAGATATATTCATAAATCTTACATTACATCATAAAAATGAAAACTACAACAACATGTTTTCTTCATATTCCACACTCATATCCCCACATACTATCCCTACAGATCATTCATAAATTACTTCTTCACATCCTAGAAAAAATAAAACATTGAAAGGGGTGAGCTCAAATGCCCAGTAAGAATGACAATATAGCGGAAACTTTCATAAATAAGAATAAACATTTAAGGCAATGTATAACTAAAACAAAATCCTTCTAAACTTGAACTTCAACATGGTATGGAAAAAATAAAATGAAATAATTCCATTTACTTATTCACATGGATATTCTACTAATCGAATAATAACCTGCAATATAAATAACCACTTTCATAATAATGGAATGCATAATGCCAGACTATTATAACCACATAGCCAAGGCCTCGTGCCAAGACTAAAAATAAGATTTTGTCAAGGCCTTGTGCCAAGACACTGGTTTGTCTCATGAGACCTACCGATGCATCGAGGAGTGTAGCGGGATCCACCTGTCACTTATTAAGTCTAATGCATTCCTTATATGAACAGGTTTAAACATAACATAAACATTCGTATTAAAACTAGCATACTAAATGTCAATACTTTCTCCATAAACCATAAATAGTATAAAAATAACACATCCATATTCAAAAATATCACAAAACCTTCAATACAATATGGAAGTTTTGTATCATAATAAATAAACTTCAAATAAGCTTAAAATCCATCAAAGGATGTTGACATAGATGAAATAAAAACTATTTGAGAGAAATATATCCTTTTTTTAAATCATTTAAAACTAACATAATTATGAATTAAAACATTTACTTTTATAATATTCTTATAATCTTGTAATGGAAGCTTTGATGATTTTATAACGGTGGAAAATAGCCGCACCCGCCGTATAAGTTAAAAAACATTCTTACCATAATTCTGCCGAAAAGGTTAAAAAGAACCTTGTTTTGAAAACGAAGGAAAGATTCCTTTATAAAATTCTTGTTAAAAGTAAAAAAGGGTATAAATGAATTTAACCCATAATATTTTAAATATTAAAAATGCTTTCAAATACATTTTTAAGAAACATGGATGTGGATGATAATGAAATCTTAGTAGATTATTATGTATAAACAACCTCGAATATGTAGAGATTGCGAAATAAACCCTTACCTTGTACTTTTCCTTGGTTGGGGGTAGGTTAACCTCCTGTATAATGGTGAAATAGTTTTTTTTTAAATTATACAAGAATCATATATATTAATATGATATCATATATGATCTTTTAACCTTGATTTGTTAATAATATCCTAGTATTATCATTGTTTCGGGTGTTAACTTACTCATTTTCTTTTATCTGTTTTGTTATGTAAGCCATGTTTGTCATGGATAGGTTGTATCATACCCTTATCCATAATTATAACAAGTCCTTAAACATTATTGTTAAATCATCAAATGATAATTATACTTGAATTGATACGATGGAGAATGAATCTCATCACGTTCGTGGAGACGGTAGTCCGTACGTACGCACGAGTGACAATATCATTCTTTTGATATTAAAATAATATATAATTGGATGGTATATCATATATACATAATCATTATCATGTTATATTTATTATTTACATGAATTATAAATCATTATTATACCCATCCAAATAATAGTATATTGAACAACAATTACACCACGACGTGGAGACGGTAGGTCGTACGTACGCACATATGGTGACATGTCATTGAAAGGATGAATAGAATACTGAATATGGTTGTACCATATTTATAATAATATTAAAGTATACAGGGTATATTGTATTCATTATTTTAGAATGGGAAAAACAAATAAAGAAGAAGTTGAAGAAGAAACGAATTTGAAAAAGGGTGGTGAAAACATTACCTCTTCTTCGGGTTCTTCCTTTTGATTTGATCAAAAGGGATCCGTAGGTTGGCTTTATGACTAAATTAAGGCCTCTAGGATGAATTGAGGGATGTTGAGAGATTATTTGGGTAGAGGTTGGCCGACCAAAAAGGCATTGAATGTGTGAATTAGTGAGAAGGGGGAGTGCCCTTTTATAAGAGGGGTGAGGGGCACCTTTGGAAATGATAGAAATATTAATTTATAATAAATTCATATTCGGTTTATAATGGATCCAAAGTTGATTATTTAAAGTTTAAGGTGGAGATGGGTCGAAAACCACTCAACCAATAGAATTTAGATAGGTTTGGGTTACTATATTAACCTTATCTTTAAGTATTAACTCTAAGTTAATTAGTTTCACTTTTATAATGTCTCTTTGTATTTTTATATTATATGGTTACTAAACTTACTATATACCTCCAATGGACCCCCAAGTTGTACATTAATGATACAAATATCATGATATAAGTCTTTTGGCCATACCTTAGATTTTTAGGAATTTAATATCAATTAATAATATAATCTTTGTTTTAAAAACTCTTTTATGTCAATTTTGAAACTATTCAATAATTGATTTTTGTGAAAATCATAACAGAATGATTACTTCGAACAAAGTTAATTAATTCAATCCTAACATGTCATATTAACCTATAAAATTATTTTAATTCATAAAAAGTCTCAAATTATATTTATTTGGGTATTTATAATATCAATTATTTTAATTGTTTACTATTATGGTAATTACTGCATCATCATTCTGTCATAAATAAATTAAATTATTTAATGTCAAAAATTATAAATAAAATATCATTATGTAGGAAATATTTTTAGAATTATAATGACTATTTACAATCGAATTTATCTTATGCATAAACCTATATTAAAAATGTTTTAGTAAATAAACTTTGATTTTAACTCTTATAACTCTTCTTTGAATTAAATAATAATAAATGTCCTAATCTAATCCAAGTGGACCTAAATGATAATATTTTATTCCTAAGGTTGTTTCTGGTTGAGAAACACTTGTCCAATATAATTAGGACATGTGTTAGGGTAATATAAATATCATTTTTACCCTTAATTACCATATTTACTTTTAACCGAGTTAAATAAAAGTAAAAAGTTACTATTCATAAAAAATTATTTTCATCTCATTGAACCACATTTCACTCTTTGATATTAACCGTGTCTCTTGGATTTTCGAAATTCCAATCACAGAAGCGGTAAAATTATGTTTAATGAAAAATTCAGTTTTTTAACTACCACTTAGTAGTTTAACTATTCATCAAAAATTGAAGTTTTTCAGAACAATGCCAAAATTTCACCCTAAGATATAATTGATATTCCGAATTCAAAAATGATGTATATTTTAAAAAATTAAAAACATATATGTTTCATTAATTAATTTTATAATTAATTCCCACTTTCACAATAAATAGCGTGTTTTTAAGAAACAATATATATCAAAAGATTGACAATTGTTTATGTCCAATTTGAAATTAAAATTAATTCTAATTAACACCATTGTATAAAATGGTAAAAATATATTCTAATTATACTTTAAAATCACTCAGAAGTATAATTTATCACTATAAATTATTTTGATTAAAAAACTTGTTTTTAAGTATTTTTCACTATTCATAAAAATTGGAAGTTCTCAAAAAAATTCCAAAAATTCAAATTAGGATAATTTCGATATTCTGTATCCAAAATTGAAGTCTATTTAGAAATTTAAAATATATATAATTTCAAAAATTAGGTAATACTATTCATAGCAGCGAGTTTGATTGGTTGTGGTTTGTGTTAGAACTCAAAGTTGCGTACAACACACACTACTGTATTATTCAAAGGAAAGCGTATCATGGAAGCTTGGGATGTTTCATTGTAAATTTTTGATGTCGCCATTCTAAAAAGTAAATTTATTTAGTCAAATTGAATATATAAAAGTTTAAAACATTGGATTTAAAAAAGGGTTCACTATTAAATGTCGGTAAAAGTGCAATACTAAAAATGAATATGTTCCTACATTATGTCTAAGAAACTCATAATATGGATTATAAAATTATAAGGATTATATAAAGTTTAAAATTTATTTAACACTATTTATAACCTCTTTTGAAGGGATGGTTTGGTAAGTCATGGTGTGCTTGAACTCGGTGTTGCGTGTAGAGAAAGTTATTGAATTATTTTGAAGAAATAACACACTATTAAATATTGGGGTGTTACATTCTCCCCTCCTTCAATAAATTGTGTCCTCGCAATTTGAAATTGTTCTTTGAAAATAAAATGGTGAATATAGAAAATATCTTTGTGGGAAAACCCACATCGGATATTTGGGATGATAAAATTAATTTTAATAAGCGGAAAAATGAAATGAAAGGGTCACCACCAAATTATGATCTCCATTAGGAGAACATTGGTGGAAATTAGAGACATATAATTGGAGGGAAAATGTAAATATTTATAGGTATTGATTGAGGTCATCAATCACAAACAAGTGTAAAATTAAGGGTCTTAAATTCATCAATCTATGATGATTTAAAATACCATCGGTTCAGCAAAACATATGGTATTAGGATAACACATTTTTTTGTTTTAAGATCCCTTCACTAAAGTGTAAGAATTAATTTCCTCATTGAATAAGAGAAGAATAAAAATATATACTTGACATGTAGAGTCTCAACATTTAACTAAGTTCTACCACAAAATCATCTTTCACTCTAAAAGATAATAGAACATAAAAATAATATTATATTTATCCTATTCGTATAGGGTTAAAAATGAATTTATAATTCATATTGAAGAACCATTAAAAAATGACATTATTCAAACCAGAACATCACGTGGGTCAGTGGTAGGTGATACACCCTTGTCGCCCTTCAGTTGTGGGTTCAAGTGTCGCGGCCTTGCCGGATGCGACGGGTGGCTGCCCGACCTCCGGGATGTCCTTTTATGGCAATCCAAAATAATCCAAACTAGAACTATCCAAAATACTTCAGTCCAAAATTTATAAGGAAGGTAAACACAATGAAGATCCTTTTTTTCTGCGTAATAACATGTGATCATCTTCATCATGTATTATTTTAAAAAACTGAAACATTCTGAATTACCATAAAACCTTATTGATTACATTCATGATCCCTTATTCCTTAAAAAATAATAGATATACTCCTTAAATCCAAAAATGTTTTAAACCCCAATAATGATGGAATATACAAATCATTAATCAGTTTCAAGGTAGTCAAGAATATCAAATATAATTTATCCAAATCAATCATGTATTATTCTAAAATCACTACCTCAGTATATGAACCATATTATGTTTTATCTTTCTCTCAACCATATATTTTCCAAAAATTTAACCTGCTATTAAGTCACTTTTCTTTGTTCCACACAATTTCAAGTACTTAATGAAATAGTACTGCAGTACAATCCTTATATATTCCATAATTATTATAACAAGTACATTGTTGATACAACACTCAAATGACATAATCAACATAAGAACTCTAATCATTCCTCTTCATCTATGGTAGTATCATAACTTTATTATTATCTAATAGCATCATTTGCGGCATAGTCTGATGACTGAGACATAGGTTCACGTAGTGTCCAAACTCCTTGCAAACGAAGCATTGTACATTTGAAACCATTTTCTTACCCATGCAGTCACGTACTTTGTGCCCTTTTCCTCCACACTTATAAAAAACTCCCATTCCTTTCAGGCAAGTTCCTAGGTGTTTCTTTCCATAGTTATCAAATATGGGAAAATTCTTCTATTCCCTCTTCCCTTAATCCATCTTTCTCTCTTCCATCCATTTCTTCTCTTGCTTCCCTTAAAAGCCATAGTACTCAGTAAACTCATTACTTATCTTATCAACACATGATATTATTTCTTTATATTATGATAATACATGCGAGACTATTTCTCTTAAAAATTCTGGCTTAAGACCATGAAATATATGATCCTTATTTCTCTTTGGATCATGTGCATTGCTGGAGTTCTCATTCCTTCTACTGGGTGCTATTTCTAAACAATGGCATACACTAGATTAGTTTAGGAATCAAAATACATAATTTCATACTTATAAAACACTTAAAATAAATTGAACTATTTATGGATATAATCCATAATCATAAAAATGTCTCCTTTGAGGAAGTATATACTCATAAACCGTTCATAATGGTTTGTAAAGAAAATGAGAATTATCCAAAGCATATCCCCCTGCAGTGTCGTAACCAAAAGTGCAGCAAGGCCCATTGGCGTGCACTAGTTCCCGTTCGAGTCTAGCACAATGCGGAGTTTTCCTATTCTACCCCTAGGTACATATGTGCCAGAGCCGCCACTACCTTCTTGTATCCAGACAGGGATGTATTTCTCAGAAAACTCACAAAATCTCTACAATACCAAAATTCTAGGAAGTTCTTCTATACTAATTCTCAAAGTCCATCTTAGGTCTATGTGCTCTATTCAGAGTTTATCTAAATCTAGCTTCCAAGGATTGTACTAAACTTCCTCTGATACCAACTATAACGCTAAGGCCCCAGTTACCCAGAGTTCGTGCATTATTACATAACATTGGCATGATCACAAGAAAGATCAAATCTCGAAAGACCGATTGGTTTAGTAGCCTTGGAAACACTATATATATTCATAAGTCTTACATTATGTCATAAAAATAAAAACTACAAAAACATATTTTCTTCATAGTCCACACTCATATCCCTACATATTATCCCTGCAGGTCATTCATAAATTACTTCTTCACATACTGGGAAAAATAAAACATTGAAAGGGGTGAGCTCAAATGCCCTGTAAGGATAACTATATAGCGGAAACTTTCATAAATATGAATAAACATTTAAGGCAATGTATAACTAAACCAAAAGCCTTTTAAACATGAACATCAACATAGTATGGCAAAAATAAAATGAAATAATTCCATTTACTTATGCACATTGATATTCTACTAATCGAATGATCACATGCAATATCAATAACCACTTACATAATGATAGAATGCATAATGCCAGACTATCATAACCATATAGCCAAGGCCTCGTGTCAAGACTACAAAAAAGTTTCTGTCAAGACCTTGATCCAAGACACTATTTTGTCTCATGAGACCTACCGATGCATTGAGGATCTATAGCGGGCTCCACCCGTCACTTATTAAGTCCAATGCATTCCTTATATGAACAGGTTTAAACATAACATAAACATTCGTATTAAAACTACCATATGAAATGTCAATACTTTCTCCATAAACCATGAATTGTATAAAAATAACACATTCATAGTCAAACATATCACAAAACCTTCAATACAATAAGGAAGTTTTGTATCATAATAAATAAACATCAAATAATCTTAAAATCCATCAAAGGATGTTGACATAGATGAAATCAAAACTATTTGAGAGAAATATATCTCTTTTCTTTGAAATCATTTAAGTGTCACATAATTATGAAATAAAACATTTACTTTGAAAATATTATTATAATCATGTAAAGGAATCTTGGAAGATTCTATAACGGCGGAAAATAGCCGCACCCACCTTATAAGTTTAAAAAAGAATTCTTACCTTAATTCTGCCGAAAAGATTAAAAAGCACCTTGTTTTAAATACGACAGAAAGATTCCTTTATAAATCTCTTGTTAAAAGTAAAATAAGGGTATAAATGACATTAACCCATAATATTGTAAATAGTAAAAATGTTTGGAAATACATTTTTAAGAAACATGGATGTGGATGATAATGAAATCCCAGTAGATTATTACGTAAAAACAACCTCGGATATGAAGAGATTGCAAAATAAACCCTTACCTTGCACTTTTCCTTGGTTGGGGGTAGGTTAAACTCCTTTATAATGGTGAAATAATTGTTATTAAATTATACAAGAATCATATATATTAATATGATATCATATATGATCTTTTAACATTGATTTGTTAATAATATCTCAGTATTATCGTTGTTTCGGGTGTTAACGTACACATTTTCTTTTATATGTTTTGTTACGTAAGCCCTGTTTGTCATGGATAGGTTGTATCCTATCCATATACATAATGATATCAAGTCCTTAAACATTATTTTTAAATCATCAAATGATAATTATACTTGAATGGATACGATGGAGAATGAATCTCATCGCGTTCGTGGAGACGGTAGTCTGTACGTACGCACGAGCTACAATATCATTCTTTTGATATTATATTAATATATAATTGGATGGTATATCATATATACAGATTCATTATCATGTTATATTTATTATTTACATTAATTATAAATCATTATTATACCCTTCCAAATAATAGTGTATTGAACAACAATTACACCACGATGTGGAGACGGTAAGTCATACGTACGCACGTATGGTGACATGTCATTCAAAGGATGGATAGAATACTATATATGGTTTACCATATTTATAATAATATTACAGTATATAGGAGATATTGTATTCATTATTTTAGAATGGGAAAAACAAATAAAGAAGAAGTTGAAGAAGAAACGAATTTGAAAAAGGGTGGTGAAAACATTACCTCTTCTTTGGGTTCTTCCTTTTTATTTGATCAAAATGGCTCCTTAGGTTGGATTTTTTAATAAATTAAGGCCTCTAGGAGGAATTGAGGGAAGTTGAGAGAGTATTTTGGCAGATGTTGGCCGAACCAAAAGGCTTTGAATGATTGAATTAGTGAGAAGGGGGAGTTCCCTTTTATAAGAGGGCTGAGGGGCACCTTTGGAAAAGCGAGAAATATTAATTTATAATAAATTAATATTTGGTTTCTAATGGCTCCAAAGTTTATTATTTAAAGGTTCAAGGGGGTATGGATCGAAAACCACTCAACCAATCGTATTTAGACAGGTTTGGTTTACTATATTAATCTTATCTTTATGTATTAACTCTAAGTTAATTAGTTTCACTTTTACAATGTCTATTTGTATTTTTATATTATATGGTTACTAAACTTACTATATACCTCTAAAAGATCTCCAAGTGGTCCATTAATGATACACCTATCATGATATAAGTCTCTGGGCCGAGCCTTATATTTTTAGGAATTTAATATCAATTAATAATATAATATTTATTTTAAAAACTCTTTTTTGTCAATTTTGACACTATTTAATGATTGATTTTTGTGAAACTCATAACAGAATTATTACTTAGAAAGAAGTTAATTAAGTCACTCCTAAAATGTCATATTAACCTATAAAATTATTTTAATTCATAAAAAGTCTCAAATTATATTTATTTGGGTATTTATAATATCAATTATTTTAATTTTTCACTATTATGGTAATTACTACATCGTCATTGTGTAATAAATAAATTAAATTATGTAGCGTCTAAAAATTATAAATAAAATTTAATTATGTAGGAAATATTTTTATCTTTCTAATGAATATTTACAATCGAATTCATCTTATCTATAAACCTATATTAAAAATGTTTTAGTAAATAAAGATTGATTTTAACTCTATTAACTCTTCTTTGAATTAAATAATAATAAACGTCCTAATCTAATCCAAGTGGACCTAAATGAGAATATTTTATTCCTAAGGTTGTTTTTGGTCGAGATACACTTGTCCAATGGAATTAGGACATGTGTTAGGGTAATATAAATAGCATTTTTACCCTTAATTACCCTATTTACTTTTAACGGTGGTAAATAAAATTAAAAAGTTACTATTTACCAAAAATTATTTTCATCTCATTGAACCACATTTTACTCCTTGATATTATCCATGTCTCTTGGATTTTCTAAATTCCAATCACAGAAGCGGAAAATTAAGTTTTATGAAAAATTTAGTTTTTTAACTACCACTTAATAGTTTCACTATTCATCAAAAATTGATGTTTGTCAGAACAATGCCAAAATTTCACCCTAAGCAATATTTGATATTCTGAATTCAAAAATGATGTCTATTTTACAAAATTACAAACATATAAGATTAATTAATTAATTTTATCATTAATTCTTGCTGTCACAACAAATAGCGTGTTTTTAAGAAACAATATATATCAAAATATTGACGATTGTTTATGTCCAATTTCAAAGTGAAATTAATTCTAATGAACACCATTGGATAAAATGGTAAAAATATATTTTAATTTTACTTCAAAACCAAATATTAGTATAATTTATCACTATAAATTATTTGAATTTAAAAAGTTGTTTTTAAGTATTTTTCACTATTCATAAAAATTGGAAGTTCTCAGAAAAATACAAAAAATTCAAATTAGGATAATTTCGATATTCCGTATCCAAAAATGAAGACCATTTTGAAATATAAAATATATATAATTTCAAAAATTATGTATTACTATTCATAATGGCTAGTTTGATTGGTTGTGGTGTGTGTTAGAACTCAAAATTTCGTACAACACACGCTACTGTATTATTCAAAGGAA
The DNA here is from genome assembly GCA_963277665.1 of Viscum album. Classification (NCBI taxonomy): domain Eukaryota; kingdom Viridiplantae; phylum Streptophyta; class Magnoliopsida; order Santalales; family Viscaceae; genus Viscum; species Viscum album. Next base: position 1,626,978,501 of record OY728125.1, read on the forward strand.
AGCGTACCGTGGAAGCTTGGGATGTTTCATTGTAATTTTTTGATGCCCCCATTCTAAAAAGTAAATTTATTTAGTCAAATTGAATATATAAATGTTTAAAATATTGTATTTAAAAAGGGTTCACTATTAAATGTTGGTAAAAGTGCAATACTAAAAATGAATTTGTTCTTACATTATGTCTAAGAAACTCATAATATGGATTCTAAAATTATAAAAATTATATAAAGTTTAAAATTTAGTTAATACTATTCATAAACCCTTTTGAACAGCTTGTTTGGTAAGTCATGGTGTTCTTGAACTCAATGTTTCTTGTAGTGCAAGTTATTTAATTATTTTTAAGAAATAACACACTATGAAATCTTGGGGTGTTACAAAATATGTATTATATTATATTATATTATATTATAAACATAAAAATTATATATAATACCTCGAATAAATTATACCATTAATGAATACTATTACATTAATCAACAATGAAACCAATTAAATTTCCAAACATTAAAAATAGATAAATATATAAAATATGAAATCCATAATGGAAAATATGGATTTCCACAATCTACTAGAACAATCTCCTCCAATGAAAAACATTGTAAAAAATAAAACAATTATTATTAAACCAGTAAAATTTTATGAAAATTAAAATATTCTATATTGGGTGGAATTTATTTTAATACAGAATGATGGAATATAAAGGTATTTATAGAAGGTTATGTGACTGTTGAAACATTAACCTATCCTATAAAATGGTAATTTCATATGAAAAAATAAATTATGAAAAAAAACAATATTTACCAAGATTATTTTCTAAAAATATAAGTTTCATAATTGAAAAAATTAAATATCATGATTAAAAAACTAAAATAAAATATTTCTACATTTTTAATTAATGGAATTTTACAGTATCAAAAAAAGAATCATATTTTTAATATTAAAAATTGAAATTACCAATTTTAGAGCAATATTTCGATTTAATTTATATAATTTTTTAAATGAGAACATTGAAATTATTTAATAGTGTTTTTTGGTAATTAATAAAATACTTCGCTTTTCGGGTGAATTGTAAAATGATGGTTATTCGCATAACTAGTGTATCTTAAATTACCTCATTCGTGATGTAGTAAAGAAATAATCCTTTTAATACATTTAGGTTCGGCCATGTAATATCTTATTTCATAAATCTATTACTAAAACATAGTAGACATAATTTCCAAACATAAAAATGAATTTCCAAAACCTAAATCAAAGTTGAATCCTTAACATGAAATGATTTCTTTATTTTATATTTCTATTTTAATAAACTACATTATTTTGAATCATAAAGGGAAATAAAATATTTAATTATTTAATGTTAATATATTATTTATAATTTCAAAAATTCACAATTTCATGTTTCACCTTAGCTATGTCATTTTATTGAAAATTATATTGTAAAAATACCAATCCCCCAAGTATAAATAACCACTCTCCATGCCCTTGGGAAACCAATCCTCCCATTCATTGCAAAAACCAATATCATCCAAAATACTCCCAAAAAATTCCTATATAGTTCTTATGAAAATTATAGAGTAATAAAACTCCAATAAAAAGGGATTTATATTTCTGTACATGAGATGTCACACTGATGACTAAGTAAGTTTTGATGCACTCCTATCTCTTTTTTATTTCATCTTTAACTTATAATTCTTTTTCCCCACAATCCCTTACACAACCAACACATAAAATAATTACTGATGGATTAATGTTACATTATTTTAATTATTTTAACTTAGTTTATGTTTCATAATACTATATTTTTAAATTTTAAATTCTTATTTCCCACTCGCTTGACAATATCGCATCAATTTTTAGTTTACCACCTATAGAGACATTATCATTTAAACACTTGTAACCATTTTCATGAATGGGTATTATAAACAATATGTAATATAAAAGTACATAATTTTATTAATTATAATTTTATTAAATTAATTATTCTAATGTTTTAATTAAATTTCAGAAAATATGGAAATCAAAAACAAACAAGAAATTTTTAAGAAAAAAATGATAACCAAATAGTTCAATTTCATAAATAGAAATTAATAAATAAATTGTTAGTATTATAATTTATAAATAGATTTATAATTGGATATAATTCAATTCTAGATCAATGTTATATGAAATATATTTTTATTATTTATTATATGTAAATGTGGTGAAATAAAGTGAGAATAAAGGTAAGGGGATTCTCGAACGAATCTTAACATTTATTAGGTTATAGATATTTCATGAAAAGAATTAGTGTGAATATAACATTAATTTCCCATAAATAATATTTCATCGTTCTTAACCCTATTTTTCCAGGATATAAAAGTTTCCCACATGTGTTTATGACAAGATTAAATATGTTTCCAAAAGAACTCTTCTTTCCAAAACACATATTGACCGCTCTTGAGAATGTAACTTCTTAAATCATGATCAATGATTCTTATACATTGTATGGTTTCCGTTTTTCTTTTAGGAAATTCAATAATTATTCATGAATGTATGGTTTATGAATTTTTTATGTAACCAATTCCTTTTTTATGGGTAATTTTATGTCTATGATTTTTATATGTTCTATGTGGCCTGGATTCTTACGTAAAAGTTATCATGTGATGGTGGGACAAGAATTATATTGTACTTCAATGCCTTTGGTAAAGTAAAATATATAATGACATACTGTGAAACATATTTTTTTCATGATTCGAACTTTTCTGACAATGAAGATGTTATAATTATGAACATGTGTTATGCATAAAGATTATGCTAGCTTTATTTACAAACTTTTGTGATATTTGGACACTAATAAATGATGTTTCTTTTTTATCTATTGTCATTTTCAATGCCTCTATACATTATTTCTATACTGATGGTGTGATGATGATATTTATTCATAACTATGTAATATTTATTTATATACCTTTATTAATCCTCTTTATTTCTTTTTATATCACCCCTTCCAATAATATATATCCTCAGGAGATTACTTGTACTACAGAGAAAGCAAACGCCAATAAGAAGATAGAGACTAAGGAATTATATTATTTTTATGTATAATCTGAATTTCGCAAAGGAACCCAACCTTTAGATCTATTGTTGAAATTTTATTATGAACTTTATAGTTAAAATTATGTAATAGTGTTGGAAGAAAAATAGGGTCTCTACAATTGGTATCATATCATTATTTATTTAATTTGTGAATTGGAATTAGAAAATGTTAGTGAAAGCACTTATGTTAAGTCGGTGTATATATAGTCATTTAATAATATCATTTTATAAATTTATTAACATAGGGAACCCATAATATATTTATTTAGAGTTAATTTGAATAAAGTAAAAATTCATTATTCATGTTTTCTTAACTATTGGTTTTTTTTAGAATGGTGGAACCAGAATGAAAATATTGAAATGGTGAAATGTTTTCTTAATATTAACTCATTAATTCTGAATTTTTATTATATTTCTATCAATACATTGGTATCCAATATGTTTTCTATAACATATTTAATTTAATACCCATCAACTTTAAATAGATATATCTATAAAGACACCTATAAGTGAAATAACTGAAACCCATGTTTTACAATCTTTTCCAATAAGAATAAGTAGGATTATTCTTACAAAAAATATCCTAATACATCCTTTTTAGGAATATGATTCTATATTAGGAATTTGTTAGATCTTATTAAAATGATCACATATCAACTATTGGGAAACAAAAATCAATTTTAATATTTTGAACCAACCCATTCTCCTCTAACAATGCATGGAAGACCATGAATCACTTTTGCACAATCCATCAAGGTTGGGGGGTATTTATTTTCTATGAAGAAGAATTCGTCTCTCAAATGGTCAAGTCAATGAAAGGTATCAACTTAATTAAAATCCCCATTTTTAGAGAATACATTGATGTATTTCCCAAAGAGTTACCTGGACACTCTCTGGATCATGAGGTAGAGGTCCAAATTGATCTCATATAGGGACCCACTCCTATCTCAATATTCCATGATAGGGGGGACACTGATTGAATTGGATGAGTTAATGGAGTATCCACAAGAGAATGTGTACAAAGGTTTTATACTCCCCAGTGGGTCACCTTGTGGGGTTCTAGTTCTCTATATCAAGAAGAAGGATGGATCAATGTGGTTGTGTATCAATTATCGAGAGATCAATAAGACCACTATAAAAATAATTATCTCCTCCCAAGGATTTATGACATGTTCGATCAAATATTAGGGTCATAGAAATTATCAAATGTATATCTTCATTCTGGATATCATTAACTAAATTTGAATAAAGATGATGTTCAATATAATTAATTCAATACAAGTTATGGGAACTATGAGTTCACAGTGATTCCCTTTGAACATACTAATGCACCTAAAATCTTCATGGGTTTGATGAATATATTATATATAGGCTACCTAAAAATATTGGTGGTAGTGTTTACCAATTGTTTTCTTATTTAATTAAAGAGAAGTTAGAAACATGAAGAAATTATAAGGATTTTTTAGAGATAGTATGTAATGAGATAGTGTATACAAATTTCAAAAATTATGAATTTTCGATGTAGGTGGTCATAATGTTGGGGATTGTGATCAGAAGTGAAATAATTTCTTCCATCCCTTCAAATGAATCAAATTGTGGAATGGCCCAGACCCACTAGTGTAATGGAAATTCATAACATTAATGGATTATCTGGGTATTAATGATATTTTTTGTAAAATATCTTTGGATTTTAAATCTCACTATCTATATTGACAAGATAAGTAATAAAGAATTTATGTAGGTAAGAATGTTAAGAATGCGTCAAAGATCATAATAAGAGGATAATCACTACACCCATACTTAAACTACAATAAATTTGAAAATATTTTGAAATATACAGTGATTATACAAAGATAGAAATAGTTGTGTACTCGTGAAGAATGAATAATTAACAGTTTGTTCCTCATGAAAATTAAAGATACCTGAGAAGAACTACCCAATGCATGATGCGTAGGTACCGATAAATATGTTTTCCTTCAAAAGAACACATCACATTCTCTATGGTGAGAAGTGTGAGATATATAGAAATCATATAGGTTTAATGTATCTATTTAGACAAATAAAGCTTAATAAGTGTCAATACAATTTTTATATCTCATTAAGGTCTACGATATATCTATGCACTACAAGCAAGGAACAGAAAACTTGTAAGTTGATGGTCTTAGAAGAAAAGAACCTTCCAATCTATCCATGATATGGATTGATAAATACCCAATCTTCCTATAAATATAATGGATAGATCATGAAATCATAAAGATGTGGAATAATTTCAACCCATCCAAAATGATTTCCCAACCAACCGTCCAATAAAAGATCATAGATGCACAAATGGATAACATAGAGCTACAAAATAAGAATAAAATAATAAATGAATTTAATCTACATGAGTTCCATGTCGATGATGATGGATTGATTTGGTTTGTAATGAGGAATTGTATTCCTACATCACCGGAGATAAATAAGGTTATATTGCTCAATTCACATATCTTATCTTTATCCATCCCACCTAGAAGTGTCAATATATATTTAGATTTTGAGATCCCTTATGTTGGGACAACATGAAGAGAAATATTTTATAGTATATCTCAAGTTTAATGGTATGTTGACGAGTTAATTAAGTGAAATAAAAGTCTAAAGGGATGATGAAACCATTTCTTATATGCACATGTAAATAAAAGAGTGTCACTATGTAATTTGTCATTGGTCTCCTGAAAACATCCAATGGAAACAATTCAATATGGGATGTGCTGGATAAACTCACCATGACTGCCCACATTATCACTATTAGGTAATATTTCTCATTTGAAAAACATTCCAATATGTATATGAAGGAAGTGGTAAGTATGCATGGTTTACTACATTTATATATCTCTAATAATGATCAAAGGTTCACATCAAATTTATAAAAAATTCTTCAGCATTATTTTAGTACTAGATTTAATTATAGCTAAGCCTTTCACCCCCAAATTGGTGGTTAACCTGAAAAGACAATTTAGACAATCGAGGACATACTTTGAGCCAGATCGGTAAAATTTATTGGGGGATAGGATCAAAACATCACATTGGTTGAATTATTATATGACAACATCTTACACTTATGTATTCAAATGGATCAATATGAAGGTCTGTATTGGAAATGATGTAGAAATCAAACATTTTGGGATGATATTTTCAAATAAAAGCTACATGGACATGGTTTTGTATAAGATATGACAGATATGGTTTGAAAAATCCAACAACATACTCAAGTTGCTTAAAGTTGGAAAACGATCTATGATAACAACCATCAAAGTAACATGGTTTTTGATATTGGATATAATATTTTCCATATAATATCAATATGAAAGAGATTCATGGGGTTTGGAAGGAAAATGTTACTTAGCCTACGGTACATTGTACCATTTCAGATACTTGATTGCATATAAGAAGTGGCCAATCTGCTTTCACTTCCACCAAATATTGCTGAAGTTCATGTGGTGTTCTACGTATCTCCCCAATGTAACTACAAAAATTTACTATCACATGTACTAAACTAGGAAGTGATATACCTTTATAATAACCTCTCATATAATGAAAAGATGGTGAAAAATCATGGACCATATAGACAATGATTTTTTCAAAAAGACAACTCACCATGTCAAGGTTATATGTAGGAACTATAATTATGAAGAGGTAACATGGGAATTAGAGTAAATAATTAAACATAAGTACCCTCACCTATTCTCAACTGAGAATATATGTTCGAATATTGGGAATGAAATTTTTAAATGTGGGAAGAATGTAACAATTGAGAGTTTATTATAAATATTTGTATCATGAATAAATTTTTATTATATTATATTTCATAATATTTTAAAAATACAAAATGCAGAGAAACTTTCAATGCCATTATTTCAATACTAAAAACTATTTCTTTAATCAGTTTAGAATCCAATTAAAATTCCATGCATTTAAACATGATATAAAATAGAAAATAGAAAATCTATAATCAAGAAAGATGGATCGAACCAATATACTAGAATCATCATCCACACTAAAAATAATTTATAAAAGAAATAATATATTATTAAACCAAGAATGATTTTAGAAAATCTAAACATAGAACCTTGGGAATAATTGACTTGAATAAGGAAATAAGGAATATATTGCTGTTTATAGGCAGTAATGTGACTATTAGAATAATACCTTGAACGTTTGAATAGTAATTTCCCCTTAAAATACAAAAGTATGATATAAGTAATATCTATGATGATTAATTTATCATAATATTAATTCTTTAATTCCAAAAAAATAAATATCATTATTAAAAAACTCAAAAAAAAACATAAGCACAGTTTTGATAAACAATATTTTAAAGTATTTTATAAAAAAATTTAAAAAATTAAAATTATATGTTCTATATTTCTTTTGATAAAATGAATAAAAAAATTTAAATCATCACATAGAAATTATTTGGGGTTATGTTATTATTATTTTTATAAATTCATCATTTTTCATATCATTAGTAAAAATACAATTTCTCATATATTTGGTGTATCTTAAATTACATCGTTAATTATGAAATAATGAAATAACACATTCTAGAACATGATGTTATGACATGAAATATTTTATTTAATAAATAATTTATAAAAATACAGTTAACATAATTTTTGAACCTAATAAGTCTATCAAAATTCTAAAATCAAAAGTGATTTCTTAATATAAATTTTTTTTCATTTTTTCCACTTTCCATTTTAATAAACAGATTAATTAGAATCATGGTGGGGCCTTAAAGTCATAAAGTATTTATATTTCACTAATACATGATTTATAATGTCAACAAATAACCATTACATGTTTTCCTTTTGGTATATTATTTTATTCAATATTTTATTATAAATATACCCATTTCCTCAAGTATAAATAACATCCATCCCTCCCCTTGGAAACCCACTCATACCATCCATTAAAAATGCATTTATCTTACCAAATATCGCTATAAATCCACATAAATTCATTAGGGACATTATTTAGATTTCAAAATCCAATCACAAAGGGGTTATTATTTCATACAATATAATCTACACTATGGATTGAGTATGTTCTGATCCTCTCCTCACTATTTTTGTATTCTTCATCTTCTCATTCATTTTATACACCAACTATATGAAAACCAAACCCAAAAAGATTAATTAAGAATTAATGTAACATTATATTATTGTTTTAAGACTACTTTAAGTATCATACAATTAGATATATAAATTTTAAACCCCCCCCCCCCCTTCATTATCTCCTAATAATGCCTTGGCAACGGTCTGTTAACCACCTATGGAGACATTATCATGTCAAATCTTATAACCATCATCGTTAATGGATATTAAAAACTATATATAATATGTGTACATGTAATTAAATTATTTATAATATTCTATAATTAATTATCATATTTTATAAATTACATTTAATAATATTGGGAAATCAAAGAGAATTCGAATATTTCCAAGAAAACATTATATCAAAATTCTCCAATTTCACCAATAAAAAATAAAAAAAGCAAATCAAATCATTATAATTTATAAATATATGTATAAATGAGTATAATTAAATTTTTTATCAATTATATATATAAATATATTATTATCATTCAGGGGTGAAAAAGCGATGAAATAAAGCGATAATAAAGGTGAGGGGATTATCGAACCCAACTACCTTTGTGTGTGGTATACCTCTTTCAGGAAAAATTTCACTATGAATTTTTACAATAATGTTCTTTAAATAAAATTTTATTATTATTACCTTTACATTTATATGATATTCATTTTCATAACATGGTTTTATGTCCAATATAATGATTTATCCATAATAACACTTCTTTTCCAATACACATCTTGACACCACTTGGGATTGTTACTTATTCACTAAAGTTTGAGGATTCTTATATAGAGTTTGTTTTTCATTTTTCTTTTAGAAACCCCAATTTTAAATTGTAAATGTATTCATTATAAAATTTTTATGAAACCAATTACTTTCTATTGGTAATTTTGTGTACCTAATGTGATAATGTGTAATATGTGTGAAAATGATTTTACATTTTTTTCATACTGATGATGTTATGATTTTGAACATATGTTATTTCCTAACATGATTCTAAAATTTTCACAACTATTTGTTGTATTTGATCACTAATAAATGATGCTTAATTTTTATACATGACCACAATCCATGTCTTTATCTATTGTTTCTCTCATAACATTGGTGATAATCTTATTCATATGTTATGGTGATAATGATGTTTATACTCAACCATGTTATATTGATCCATGTTCCTTTTCATCCCCATGGAGGTATTTTACGTCACCCCTTCCATTGATGTATATCCTCAGGTGATTAAATCTTTTAAAGATAACATGAGGGCCACTAACAAGATAGTGAAGAAGGAACTAAATAGTGTTAATGTTTCACTATATAAAAGTTATTTATAAGACTAATTTTCCAACGACATTATACCTTTGGATACTATATTTGAATTTTGTTCGGTTTTTTATCATTAAAATGATGTAATACTCATATAATACAAATTATGGTCATTATACAGTGGGGCAAAAGTTAATCGAGAAGTTGAAAGAGATCATTATTATTCAAAAACTCAAAAATCTCTATGATCTCACTCCACAGATTCCATAGGGATTTATAAGACATTATCCTCATCTAATATTTGATTCTTTATATTTTTTCTTTATAATTTTTTAATATCATTGGGTGTTTTATTTTTTATATCCATCCTTTATTTCATTTCCAATCAAAAAATATGATCTACTACTTCCCTCCACTCTTTATGCTTCATCAAATCCTTGTAAGCTTCATCTGGCAAAGTGTAACCCTTATTCTTTAGATAGATAAGAGAAACCCAATCCTTCTAGTTTTATTTCACATTTTCTATTACAGTATTATATTAAACATCACTTGTATCCTTATCTAATTTATCTATAATTCATTTTAACTTTGTAAAATAGACCAATTTAATTATATTAATAGTATCTTTTCTAAAGAAATAAATTTTCACCCTAATTTCTATTATTTTATTATTTATATTCTTAACATTCATAAAATTTATCAATAGTTTATTTATAAAACAATGATATAAATGAATATTAAACTTTATTGTCCCATTAGATATAGATTTAATAGATAAAAACACAAACTTCCTAGATTTTTACATACTATGTTTCAGTGAAATCTAAACCATATACAAACTTAACATTATAAGTATCATGATACCATTTCCTTATGGTAATATAGGTTTCCACCCAATGTTCAATGACTCTTGATTCTCGATATAAATGTAAAATGACAATATTTTTCATATGAATGAAGAAATTTGTGTTTCTATCTTTTATTTTTGAAAACCTTATAACTAATCTAGTAACTTATGAGTAACCAAATTTTCTTCCACTTCTAGTGAGAATCCAAATAAATCCTAAAAATATTGAATTTATAACATGTATTATTCATCTATTAATCTGAAATTTAGAACCATTAGCGCTTCATCCACTCCAATATATATAATAATAAAACTCACTAACCAAATATAGATAATATTGACAAAAATATTACTTTTGCACACAAATATCATCCAAATATTAAAATGTATAATACTTCTCAAAAAAATTTATTAAACCATGAATTCACTATAAATATCTCCCTAAAATTTTCTATATTTGAAAAATATTTTCAAGTTTCCAAATTTTGAAATTGGATAAACAAATTGGCAAAACAATGAACAGATAGAGAACAGAATGTAGAGATTTAAGAATAAAGGGGGAAAGAAATGTGGGAAGTTGTAACATCCCAAGTAAGTAATGAATAATAGATATTTTTATCTATGTCTATTAATGATTAAGATAGTGTTATAGCGGCTTAAAATGAAAATAAATACAATCTTATGCATGGAATACACTAATATTCTTAAAAGATTGTTTTATTGCCTTTTGATGGAAAACCATTTTTGAATCTATATTTTGACAATTTTATAAACTATGTTTGTCAAAATAAACTTATTCTTTATGATTGGGACATCAAAATTTACCTTGTGTGAATTTTTGGTATTTTTCTGACAATGTTCATTTTTTAATGAATAGTGAAAAATACTGCATTTTACATCAAAACTACTTTTTAATCTAATTTATTTATATGATTAGATTATGTTTTGAATTGGTTTTGAAGTGAAATTAGAGTATATTTTTACCATTTTATCCAATGGTGGTCATTGGAATCAATTTCACTTTGAAATTAGACTTAAACTGGTGTCAATCTTTTGATACTTATTGTTTTGTAAAAACACGCTATTTGCTCTGGCAGCGGGAATTAATTATTAAATTAATTAATGTGAACTATATGTTTTGAATTTTGTAAAATAGACTTCATTTTTGAATTCGGAATATCAAATATAGCATAGGGTGAATTTTTGGTAATTTTCTGAAAAACATCAATTTTTGATGAATAGTGAAACCACTAAGTGATAATCAAGCAAACTGATTTTTCAGTTAAATGAAAGTTTACCACTAATGTGTATTGAATTTTGAAAATCCTACATACATGGTTGTCATTAAGAAGTAAAATGTGGTTCAATGAGATTATAATAATTTTTTGGGAATAGTATCTTATTAAGTTCTTAATCATGATTAGTGGTAATTAGGGTAGTTTAAGGTATAAATAATACTTTAATAAAATGAAATGACCTAGACACATGTCCCAACCTCATTGGTTGTGTCAAGGCCGACCATGACATGCCATGGGTCAACTTGGGGACCCCATGGATCCACATTTGTTGGGAAATGACATAAATTACTTTTTATTAAATGTTAAAGTAAAAATGACACAAACAAGAGATGTTTTACGAAAACAATTTTTAAGTGGGGTTATACAAGTCCAAATTTTGATTATAAATAGTAATTGGAAAGATAAAGAGATTTCCTACATCATAGTATTTTTTTTATGATTTTTAGACATTAAATAAATTAAATTATTTATGACATAATAATGATACAACGATGACATCATTATTTGACGATTTAAATAAAATGTAAAGATAATGTAATATCTATGATCTACACATGGCCAAAACCAATTGTATGAGTGGATTTCGAAGCCTTATAACCGTATCCATGAATTATATCAATGTGGGAGCTTTTAAAACCGAAACACATTTTCAAATAAAGTAATGTTTCTTTACTTTCCAAAAGTGCCCCTCCTCTCCTCTTATAAAAGGCCCCCACCTCTACCTCATTTCACACACTCTTCAAGCCTTTGGCTCGGCCAAACACTGCCCATTTACTCTCTCCACATCCCTCTCCTCATCCTAGAGTATTCCCTTTTGGCAGAATCCTTTCAAAGGAAGCCTTTAGGCTCAACTCAAAAGGAGTTACACTTTTTAAGGTTATTCATTCTCTCATGTTCATTTGTTTTATTTTGCTTCTCCAACCCCCTAAACTCTTTTTATTTACTTATTTTGTTACAAAACCAGTATCATAAATATATTAGGATGTTTTTATAAGATTTATTTTAGATACACTCTCACACAAATACATCAAATGGTTAAAGAACATACGGTTTCCGTGGATGGCGAAATTCTGCCTCCCGAAACGATGATTGTTCAATACTCATTTAACACCTTCAAAGGTGGCCATTATGATGTAACTATTTTTATATATGATATATAATATTTTTATGTTTTCCTTAAGCTTCTGTTTTTTTCATTTTGGGCATACCTTTATGGTTTCCATTATGGGTAAACACGATATCTTCATTTTAGGAAGTGCGGACTACCGCCCCCTCAAAGTGATTTGATTCGTTAAATACCATATGTGGGACATATAAAGGATGGAACTATGATATTATATATTATATTATACTGGAATTATAATATACCTTTATATCATTATGATTCCATTCTATAAAATACGAAATAGAAATGAAATTAGCGTTCATGCGTACGTACGGCTTACCGTCTCCATGAACGGTGCATTTCATTTCTTACCTCTAAATGATTATGTAATATTATAAATGCATGTATGTACTGGATATATATGACATATATGATATCTACATCATGAATACCATTCTGGATATAATGAACCTTTGACCAAATTAACAACATGTAAGTGTAAGAAGACTATTTTTGACTTAAGAACCAAATACCGACAAAATGAACATTATTAACTTAACGGATTACTTGATGTTCATAACATGGTATAAAAGGAATAATGAACTTGAAAAAGGTTCCTAATCAAGTAGATATTAACTCAAGTTTATTATTCAGGAGATTAAAGAACGGTCGGGTCAAGTCGGATACGAGGTATGGGACTTCGTCTCAATCTCCTTTCGTTGAGGCATATTTTGTTTTATACACAACTTTCTTTTATACGGTGTATAAACCCCTTTGAATTTTACGTTTATTCAAAAGGAATATTTTTTTATACGAAGCGTTTACTAAATGACAAAAGGGAATGTTTTTGTCGTACGTATGCGGCGACAACTACTTCTCCGTCGTCGGGACCGTTATTTGAGTTTCGGCTTCCTCTACAAGCCATACCTTTTTTTAAAGAAAAACAAATATCGTGTCTTACTTTGGTATTGAAAATGGTTTTCATAATGTTTTTATTATATCAATGTGTTGTATTGATACCTCGTGATTGAAATGTGGAAATGTTATGTTTCCTTTATGCATGTTTTATGTGATATGATTATGTTATGGTTCTTGGGCATTATTATGAAGACGGGTGGTTCCGTGATAAACTAAGGGCGGGTGAGCCCGTTATAGCTCTCCAATGCATTGGGTAACGCGAAAGAGTTAAACGTTAAGGTTTCTACGAAGAGATTTTAGGGAATATACTGTGATGGGTATTCCAAACGTAACCAAGAGGGTTACTCCCTACGTAAGAATGTTATGAATGCCCCAGGTTACCTTTATGTCTTATGATTTCTATGATTTATTCATGATTTTATGAGGTATGATAAAGTGCCTATGTTTTATGGGTAAAGTATGATTTCATTCTTATGTATATATGAACTCATGTTTCCTTCCCATGTTTTTTTATAACTCATACTGAGTTTTTATGCTCATCCCAAGTTTTTGAAATGTTTTTCACAGGTCAAGGGAAAGGTACATGATAAGGTGATAGAGTCAAGGATGTGTCAAGAAATAATCCATGTTTTATTTTAAAAGTGTTTCCATTGATGGGAATGAAGAATACTATTTTTATGTAACCACTTTGTTTATATGTGGAATGTAATGCAAGTTTTATGATCTAATTCTCTAAAACTCTAAACCCGAAAAGATCCTCAATGTGTAATCTTGTAATAACTCAAGATTAAGTAAGGTTTAAGGCTGGGGCCTTATAGTTGGTATCAGAGGTCGGTTTAGATAACTTTAGGAGTTAGAATTCTATTAAATGATTATCCAAAAATATTTTTTTTTCTAAATGATATAGCATTTAAAGATTACCATGTTGATTCATCTAATACATGTTTGTTCAGAATGGTTTTCCGCAGAGGAAACATGGAAGCAGTGCTAGGAAGGCATACAGAATGAAATAACCTTCCGAATCAGCATCCATAAATGGTCGGAATTGGAACTGAACAGTTTGTTGCAGTAATGGCGCAGTTGACTCAAGCGATAAATGGCGGTGGTATCCATGCACGAGATCAGCCAGATCAGCCGCAGAGGAACATGTCAGTGGTGGAACATTTCATGAGGCAACATCCACCATCATTCAAAGGATCATCTGACCCTATGCTAGCTGAAGGGTGGATTAAAGCACTGGAGAAGATTTTTGATGTCATGGGGTGTTCAGACAATCAAAAGGTTAGTCTTTCTAGTTACCGTTTGGAGGGTGAAGCAGATCAGTGGTGGTCTATGGTTAAAAATATCAGGGATGCCGATGAGATTGATGCTCTTGACTGGGATGAATTCAAAGGTATGTTTCTTGAGAAGTATTTTCCTAAGGCTTTTCGACTTAGGATGGAAAATCAATTCTTGGAATTGAGGCAAGAGGAAGACTCAGTGGTTGTCTATGAAGAAAGGTTCACTCGTTTGGCAAGGTATGCTCCAAATTTTATTCGAGACCTTGATAGTAAAATCAATCATTTTTACTCAGGATTAAAGCCAAAGTATCGAAGGGCATTAGCTTCTCGTGAGTTTAAAAGTTATGAAAAGCTTGTTCGATGTGCTGAGATGGTGGAAATGGAGTTTTCTGATGACCAAGTGTTCTATAACAACCAGCAGAAGAAGAGACCGATGTGGCAGGAGAAAGGTAAGAATTCTTCAAAAAAGTATGATGGAAAGAGAACTAAGTTTCTAGTTTGTGATAAATGTGGAAAAAGGCATGCTGGGGAATGTCTTATGAATTCTGGGAAGTGCTACTGATGTGGTAAGATGGGACATAAGGCTCGTGATTACACTGAAAAGGATCAAGGTGAAGGTAAGAACAAATTTGATTTACAGTTAGTGAAGTGTTATAAGTGCAATGAGATGGGTCACTATGAAAACGAGTGTCCGACAAAGAGATTGAGTGATGGGAAGCAGTTAGACTACAAGCAGAAAGGGGTGGTGAAATCCTTTGCAACTACTTCAGCAGATGTCGGGCCATCAAATGAATTTGTATCAGGTACTTTGTTTGTTTTTTCAGATTATGCCAGTGTGTTGTTTGATTCGGGGTTTACACATTCTTTCATCTCTGAAACCTTTTCTGGTAAAATGGGAATACCATCTCAAGAAATGACTCCTGAACTTTTGGTAAAAACACCTGGGGGAAGTGTCGAGGCAAAAAGAATTTATAAGAATCTTCCTATCCTTATCTGTGGAAAGAACCTACTTGCAAACCTTATTGTTCTACCTCTAGTAGAGTTTGATGTTATCATGGGTATGGATTGGCTCTCTATTTACCATGCTAAGATTGACTATAGAGCTAAAGAAGTTTCCTTTCATAAAGACTTTCAGTTTGTTTACAGGAATGAACCCTTACTGTTGATAACATATCAAGAGGCCGAAAAACTTGTAAAAGATGGAAATTAATGTTACCTTGCACACGTCATTGAAAATAAAGGAACTATTCAGATTAATGATGTGCCAGTGGTAAATGAGTATCCTGATGTTTTTCCTGATGAGTTGCCTGGAATAATACCAGATCAGGAAGTTGAGTTTACTGTTGACTTAGTTCCTCATGCTAATCCAATTTCAAAACCCCCTTATCGAATGGCACAAATTGAACTTTTAGAGTTGAAGGAGCAATTGCATGATTTATTAGAGAAAGGTTTCATTAGACCTAGCACATCACCATGGGGTGATCCTGTTTTATTTGTTAAAAAGAAAGATGGTTCTATGAGACGTTGCATTGATTATAGAGCCTTGAATAATATCACTGTTAAGAACAAATATCCTTTGCCTCATATCGATGATTTGTTTGATCAGCTCCAGGGAGCTCAGTTTTTTTCAAAGATTGACTTGAGATCGGGGTACCATCAGCTGAAGGTAAAGGAGGCAGATATTCCGAAGACCGCGTTCCGTACGAGATATGGCCATTATGAATTTGTAGTAATTCCTTTTGGGCTAACCAATGCACCTGCTGTATTCATGGACTTAATGAATAGAATTTTCCATGAGTTCTTGGATAAGTTTGTGGTGGTTTTCATTGATGATATTTTGGTATTTTCTAAAAGTAAAGAGGAGCATGAAAAACATTTAAGGGTTATCTTGCAAACCTTAAAAGAAAAGAAATTGTATGGGAAATTCAGCAAGTGTGAGTTTTGGTTGCAACAAATTTCTTTCCTTGGTCAGATTCTTTCTAAAGATGGAATAACTGTTGATCCTGCAAAAACAAAAGTTGTGGAAGAATGGCCAAGACCCACAAATGTAACCGAGATTCGTAGCGTCCTTGGTTTGGCGGGCTATTACCGAAGGATTGTTAGAAATTTTTCACGGTTATCTAGTCCAATGACTAAGCTAACTCGGAAGGGTGTTAAGTTTATCTGGACAAAATAATGTGATGATTGTTTTCAGGAATTGAAAAGAAGATTGGTGAATGCTCCAGTTTTGGCACTACCTTCCAGGAATGGTGAGTTTGTTATATACAGTGATGCTTCATTTAAAGGACTTGGTTGCGTCCTAATGCAGAATGATTAGGTAATTGCTTATGCTTCACGACAGTTGAAAACTCATGAGGTAAATTACCCTACACATGATTTGGAATTAGCTGCTGTTGTTTTTGCTTTAAAAATTTGGAGGCATCATTTGTATGGAGTAAAGTGTGAAATATATACCGATCACAAAAGTTTAAAGTATATATTCACTCAGAAAGAATTGAACATGAGAAAAATGAGATGGCTAGAATTAATCAAGGATTATGATTGTACAATTCATTACCATCCGAGAAAAGCAAATAAAGTGGCTGATGCTTTGAGTCGAAAAATTAATGCTTCATTAACAATGTTGCGTTTGGAATGTGATCCTTTGGTTAAGGATTTGATGAACATTGGCATAGAAGTTGTTGGTGCAGGAAGTCCTTCTGTTTGTTTCAGGTATCAGTGAAATCATCTCTATCAGATAGAATCATGAAAGCACAGAAGCAAGATAGTGAGTTGCAGAAAAAGGTAGAGCTGGTTCAGAAAGGTAAGTTGCCTGAATTCAACATTGATAATGATTGTGTTTTGAGATTTGGGAAGAGATTGTGTGTGCCTTGTGATTCATAGTTGAAGAGAGAGTTGTTATGTGAAGCGCATAGTTCTCCGTTTTCAGTTCATCCGGGCAGTACTAAGATGTATAGAGATCTGTGGGAGTATTACTGGTGGGATGGAATGAAAAGAGATATTGCTGATTTTACTGTGAAGTGTTTGACTTGTCAGCAGGTTAAAGCAGAGTGGCAGTTACCGAAAGGGATGCTTCAACCTTTACCAGTGCCAGAGTGGAAATGGGAGAATATATCCATGGACTTTGTTGTTGGATTACCGAAGACGCCTCGAGGTAATAATGCAATCTGGGTTATTGATGATCGCTTGACCAAATCTGCTCATTTCCTTGCTATACGAGATACTTTCTCTGTTGATCAACTTTCCCGTTTTTATCTTAAAGAGATAGTCAAGTTACATGGAGTTCCTCTCTCCATTGTATCGGATCGTGATCCCAGGTTTACTTCTAACTTTTGGAAAGGCCTTCAGAAGTCATTGGGTACCGAATTAAATTTTAGTACAACTTTTCATCCTCAATCAAATGGGCAGTCAGAACGAACAATTCAGACATTGGGGGATATGCTACGAGCTTGTTCTATGGATTATCAGGGAAGTTGGGACCAACATCTTTCTTTGGTTGAGTTTTCATATAATAACAGTTTTCATTCCAGTATACAGATGGCACCATTTCAGGCATTATATGGGAAGCGGTGTCAAACTCCAGCTTTTTGGGATGAAGTGGGTGAAAGAAAGTTGATGGGACTATAATTGGTAGAAGAGATGGAAGAAAAAGTTCAGCTGATTCAGAAACACATGAGAACAGCTCAGAGAAGGCAGAAGAGTTATGCGGATAACCGGAGGAAGGATCTATCTTTCGAGGTAGGTGATCATGTTTTTCTCAAGGTTTCTCCTTGGAAAAGTGTGATGAGATTTGGTAAGAAAGGAAAGTTGAGTCCAAGGTTCATTGGACCATACGAAATTCTGGAAAGAGTTGGATCAGTTGCATACCGAGTGGCTTTACCTCCGAGTTTATCTCAGGTACACAATGTTTTTCACGTTTCGATGTTGAGAAAGTATATGCCAGATCCATCTCATGTTTTGAGTCCAGAGGTAGTTCAGCTGGAAGAGAACCTATCTTATGAGGTACAACCGGTCCAGATTCTTGACCACAGGGAGCAAGTGTTACGGAATAAGGTGATTCATCAGGTAATGGTTTTGTGGAAAAACCACATGATTGAAGAGACAACATGGGAATCTGAAAATACAATGAGGGATAAGTACCCCCATTTATTCGATAAGTAAATAAATTGCGGGGACGCAATTTTCTAAAGGGGGAAAGGATGTAACATCCCAAGTAAGTAATGAATAATAGATATTTTTATCTATGTCTATTAATGATTAAGATAGTGTTATAGCAGCTTAAAATGAAAATAAATACAATCTTATGCATGGAATACACTAATATTCTTAAAAGATTGTTTTACTGCCTTTTGATGGCAAACCATTTTTGAATCTATATTTTGAAAATTTTATAAACTATTTTTGTCAAAATAAACTTATTCTTTATGATTGGGACATCAAAATTTACCTTGTGTGAATTTTTGGTATTTTTCTGACAATGTTCATTTTCTAATGAATAGTGAAAAATACTGCATTTTACATCAAAACTACTTTTTAATCTAATTTATTTATATGATTAGATTATGTTTTGAATTGGTTTTGAAGTGAAATTAGAATATATTTTTACCATTTTATCCAATGGTGGTCATTGGAATCAATTTCACTTTGAAATTAGACTTAAACTGGTGTCAATCTTTTGATACTTATTGTTTTGTAAAAACACGCTATTTTCTCTGGCAGCGGGAATTAATTATTAAATTAATTATTGTGAACTATATGTTTTGAATTTTGTAAAATAGACTTCATTTTTGAATTCGGAATATCAAATATAGCATAGGGTGGATTTTTGGTAATTTTCTGAAAAACTTCAATTTTTGATGAATAGTGAAACCACTAAGTGATAATCAAGCGAACTGATTTTTCAGTTAAATGAAAGTTTACCACTAATGTGTATTGAATTTTGAAAATCCGACATACATGGTTGTCATTAAGAAGTAAAATGTGGTTCAATGAGATTATAATAATTTTTTGGTGAATAGTTTCGTATTAAGTTCTTAATCACGATTAGTGGTAATTAAGTTAGTTTAAGGTATAAATAATACTTTAATAAAATGAAATGACCTAGATACATGTCCCAACCTCATTGGTTGTGTCATGGCCGACCGTGACATGCCATGGGTCAACTTGGGGACCCCATGGATCCACTTTTGTTGCGAAATGACATAAATTACTTTTTATTAAATGTTAAAGTAAAAATGACACAAACAAGAGATGTTTTACGAAAACAATTTTTAAGTGGGGTTATACAAGTCCAAATTTTTATTATAAATATTAATTGGAAAGATAAAAATATTTCCTACATCATAGTATTTTTTATGATTTTTAGACATTAAATAAATTAAATTATTTATGACATAATAATGATGCAGCGATGACATCATTATTTGACGATTTAAATAAAATGGAAAGATAATGTAATACCTATGATCTACACATGGCCAAAACCAATTGGATTAGTGGATTTATAAGCCTTATAACCTTATACACGAATTATATCAATGTGGGACCTTTTAAAACCAAAACACATTTTCAAATAAAGTAATGTTTCTTTACTTTCCAAAAGTACCCCTCCTCTCCTCTTATAAAAGGCCCCCACCTCTACCTCATTTTACACACTCTTCAAGCCTTTTTCTCGGCCAACCCCTGCCCATTTACTCTCTCCACATCCCTCTCCTCATCCTAGAGGATTCCCTTTGGGTAGAGTCCTTTCAAAGGAAGCCTTTAGGCTCAACTCAAAAGGAGTTACACTTTTTAAGGTAATTCATTCTCTCATGTTCATTTGTTTTATTTTGCTTCTCCAACCCCTTAACTCTTTTTATTTACTTATTTTGTAACAACACCAGTATCATCAATATACTAGGATGTTGTTATAAGATTTATCTGAGCTACACTCTCACACAACTACATCAAATGGTTAACGAACATACTGTTTCCGTGGATAGCGAAATTCTGCCTCCCGAAACGATGATTGTTCAATACTCATTTAACACCTTCAAAGGTGTCCATTATGATGTCACTATTTTTATATATGATATATAATATGTTTATGTTTTCTTTAAGCTTCTGGTTTTTTCATTTTGGGCATACCTTTATGGTTTCCATTATGGGTAAACACGATATCTTCATTTTAGGAAGTGCGGACTACCGCCCCCTCAAAGTGATTTGATTCGTTAAATACCATATGTGGGACATATAAAGGATGGAACTATGATATTATATATGATATTATACTGGAATTATAATATACCTTTATATCATTATGATTCCATTCTATAAAATACGAAATAGGAATGAAAGTAGCGTTCATTCGTACGTACGGCTTACCGTCTCCATGAACGGTACATTTCATTTCTTACCTCTAAATGATTATGTAATATTATAAATGCATGTATGTACTGGATATATATGACATATATGATATCTACATCATGAATAACATTCTGGATATAATGAACCTTTGACCAAATTAACAACATGTAAGTGTAAGAAGACTATTTTTGACTTAAGAACCAAATACCGACAAAATGAACATTATTAACTTAACTGATTACATGATGTTCATAACATGGTATAAAAGGAATAATGAACTTGAAAAAGGTTCATAAGCAAGTAGATATTAACTCAAGTTTATTATTCAGGAGATTAAAGAACGGTCGGGTCAAGTCGGATACGAGGTATGGGACTTCGTCTCAATCTCCTTTCGTTGAGGCATATTTTGTTTTATACACAACTTTCTTTTATACGGTGTATAAACCCCTTTGACTTTTACGTTTATTCAAAAGGAATCTTTTTTTATACGAAGCGTTTACTAAACGACAAAAGGGAATGTTTTTGTCGTATGTATGCGGCGACAACGACTTCTCCGCCGTCGGGACCGTTATTTGAGTTTCGGCTTCCTCTACAAGCCATACCTTTTTTTTAAAAGAAAAATAAATACCGTGTCTTACTTTGGTATTTAAAATGGTTTTCATAATGTTTTTATTATATCAATGTGTTGTATTGATACCTCGTGATTGAAATGTGGAAATTTTATGTTTCCTTTATGCATGTTTTATGTGATATGATTATGTTATGGTTCTTGGGCATTATTATGAAGACGGGTGGTTCCGTGATAAACTAAGGGCGGGTGAGCCCGTTATAGCTCTCCAATGCATTGGGTAACGCGAAGGAGTGAAATGTTAAGGTTTCTCCGAAGAGATTTTAGGGAATATACTGTGATGGGTATTCCAAACGTAACCAAGAGGGTTACTCCCTACGTAAGAATGTTATGAATGCCCCAGGTTACCTTTATGTCTTATGATTTCTATGATTTATTCATGATTTTATGAGATATGATAAAGTGCCTATGTTTTATGGGTAAAGTATGATTTCATTCTTATGTATATATGAACTCATGTTTCCTTTCCATGTTTTTTTTATAACCCATACTGAGTTTTTATGCTCATCCCAAGTTTTTGAAATGTTTTTCACAGGTCAAGGGAAAGGTACATGATAAGATGATAGAGTCAAGGATGTGTCAAGAAATAATCCATGTTTTATTTTAAATGTTTTTCCATTGATGGGAATGAAGAATACTATTTTTATGTAACCACTTTGTTTATATGTGGAATGTAATGCAAGTTTTATGATCTAATTCTCTAAAACTCTAAACCCGAAAAGATCCTCAATGTGTAATCTTGTAATAACTCAAGATTAAGTAAGGTTTAAGGCTGGGGCCTTATAGAAGTGGTTATCAAAACTAATATTTATAGGCATGGAGAGGAGACCCATAAACATTAAGGTATCATATGGGTCAATGTAGACCTCATTTATGATCTCATGGTTGATAGTAATATTTATAAAATTAAGATAAATTTTTGAACACATAATTTTTATTTTTAAATATCATGTGATTAAATATTTCTTAAAAAATGAAACATCAATTAAATTATGAAAATAAATTAAAATAATTATAAAACCTAAAAATTTACAAAGAGTATGAAATTAAAAGTAAAAAAAATTAAAAATGAAGATTAAAAAGTACTAGTCATCGAATAATAATAACATTTTATGAGAAACTTCCTCCATTAATTATTCTTCTAGTTTATATAGTAAATAATTTCATGATAATTGTTTACTAATATATTCTCTAATAAAAATTTTCAAAAAAATTCTAAAATTAATTTGGAAAAGTTTACAAATTTGAATATCAAATGTTTTTAAGAAAAACTAATGGATTTAGAAAAATTAATGATTTTAGAAAAACTAAACATTTAATGCACACACCCTTTTTAAATGAATTTTTTACTATAATAATAACAGTGAGCATGAAGTAGATATGAATGATCTATTTATATTTAAAATTTATATATTTTACTAAATATTTTCCAATATATCATAAATTATGTATTTTTAAGATATATTTTCTATTTGTTCCTGCATTCTATGAAATTATAAAATGATATATCCTTTTTTGTTGGATCATGATGTAAATGGTATATTATATCTATTTGATTATATCATCAGTGATATACCAGATCCTTACATAATTTTGTTGAAGTAGTTTTTTCACATAATGTTGGAGTTATGATAAAAGTCATTCCAAAATATATGAGTTGGTATTTAATCCATAGAACATGTGATCAACACTTCTAAATATCACGTATTTTTTTCATCTATGTAAATTGATTCTGAATGCTGTTTCTTACTTGATCCAGAACAAAAATCTTATACAATGAAATGAAATTATATATATGTACATTTCCTAACCTTTATTCATCCACCAAAATCATCATCCAAAAAAATTAAGTTCAAAATCATTTCTAGAAGAACAAACTAATCCATGATCCATAACTCCCTAAAGATAAACAAATTCATTTTACACCATTAAGATGGGACTCGTATGAATTTCCCTAATATCTCGCATAGAATAATATATAAGACATAAAATATGGATTACTAGATATAAGATAAAGTGAACTGGATAAAATTACACTAAGAATATTTTGAATAACTAGTTTCCCAAATTCCACAATATCTAACATATTTTATGTTTTGATAGAAAAAAATTATAATTTTTGTGTTACACTACATGATTTTGAAATAGGAAAATATTTTTAAATAATGATCATGAAAAAAGACACAAATATTAAAAAAATATAACATCCACAGAAATTATGACATATTTATTTTAAAATAAATTCAATCTCTTTATTAGATTGTGATGCAGGAAACACTAGGTTTGAAAGAAACATGAAAAATTCTAAAAATATTATTATTTAAACAATACCATCATATAATATCCATTAATATTGAAGTGCAATGTGTTGCATTTGTTGTCAATGAGGCATGAAGTTGTCAATGAGGCATGAAGTTGTCTTGGAATGAATGGAAGTCAAGGAATGTCAAGATGTGAATGACAAAGGTTGTGATGGTGTTGGTGGTGAATGGGGAATGGCCATGGAACTTAGAGGAATGTCACTTAGGAGATTCACTAAGTGGCATCGGAAATTGTGGTTAACACATTCTCCATGAAAATCTGACGATTGTTGAGCTGATCCTTAAGTTCATAGAACTTGTATCCTGATGATACAAAGTCACAACAATGATTGAAGACCATGCATTGTAGTGACAATGCATGAGGAGTTGAAGAAGATCCATCCACAAGTACTAAGTGGATGAAGTGAGCTGAAGAAGTCCATGCACTATCTCTTAGTGCATGTGAATCATAAGAAGATCCAACTTGATCTCTGATTGGATCAATAAAGAACTTTGATGAATATGTTTGATTCAAGAGTTCGGTTGATGAAGAAGAACCTTCGGTAATTACATTCCTAAGTGATGAATATATGTTGAGGAGATTGGAAGAATTCTTATGAAGAAGAAATGAAGAAATGGAGAAGAGGAAGAAGGCTTGAAGTGGCACTTGGCATTTGGCATGTTTTATATGGAGAAGAACTTTGTATTTCACAAAGTCCTATTCTGTCCCTTTGCCAAAAAATTGGCCAGCCAAGGCACCTTGGGGGGTTCAACCCCAAGGCATGGGCACTAGGGCACCACGCCCGGGGGAACCCCATGGGGCGAGCCAGGGCGGCAGGGCGCACCCAAGGACACCGCAAGGGCGCCAGGGGCACGCCCGGAGGAGCGCATAGTGGGCGCAGTGCGCCTGTGTGTGTGCATAGTGGGCGCTAGAGCGCGCCCGCGGGAGCAAGAGTGGGCGCAGAGCGCGCCCGCAGGGAGAACACGGTGCGGGGCGGCACCGTGGAGGGAGGAGTTTCAACTGGCCGTTCAAGGGAGCGGCTGGGTTATAAGCCGCGGCAGAATCCCGCGCCGTTTCGATGTGGGACAGCGAAATTTCACCCGGGAGCGATCCTGGCCGCACGATCCATCGCGCGCCAGATCCGAGCCGCTCATCTAATCGCGCCTCTCGCGATCTGATCGGGGCCGTCCGAAGACCTGATCCGACGGCTCCAAGGCGTCTTCCTCCTCGAGCTCAGTCGAAGGCCATCCGAAGTCTCCCGCGAGCTCCGTTCGAACCAGGAGCCTCCCGAAGACAGTTTTCGAGCTCCCGGCCACCATTTTCGAAGACGAAAGCTCCTTGTGGATCGTCTGAGCCTACTGATCACATTCATTCAATAAAAAAGGCATGCATGCAACTAGTGGATGAATTCGGTCGAGGCCGAAGCAAACCGAAGGTGCGAGGCCACGTGGAGATCATGCTTTGCATGCATGAGTTTAACCAGAGCCATGCATGTGTTCTAAAACGCATGTACGTGGAGAAGGCCGAAGGTGAATGAACCCGCGATTGACAGAAGATAAAATCAAGATACGCGGAAGATTTTTTTTAACTCGTTTAAAGATTTCAAAGATCCGAAATCTTCGGGAATTCAAGTTGGAAACACGCGGATAATGTGGGGCATCTCTTGCCTATAAAAGGAGCATCCGAGGCTCTCAAAATGCTTACTGATGAACTTGAAGAGAAGTTCCGTGAGAGCTCTGCCTCGCGAAGTTTTGAAGCCACCGCGCAAATACCATTTGCGTGGCTGAGTTCCTTGCGCGCAACATCTTTGCGCGACAAGAAGAAGGAGGAGGTGGAGTCCCCTGTGCGCTATCCTTTGCGCGACAGGAAGGAGTTTGGGCTGCGCAAAGTTGTGCGCCCCCTCTGTGCATCGCGGCCCCCTACGCGGTAGCACTTGCGCACCCGGAGGCTTGCGCGACTGAGGCAGCCCGTGGTGTTGTGCTTTACACCCGTGGCTTGCGCGCCCGTGGTTTCCATACCCTGTGCGACAGAAGCCCCCGCGGCTGAGACGCCTTGCACCCGAGGCTTGTGCGGCTGTTGAAGAAGGAGAGGCTGCACCCCTTGCGCGCCCTTGGTTGAAGCCCGCGGGTGATACCCTTGCACGACCCAAGGCAGTAACCTCCTTGCGCGCCTAGATGGAGTTAGGGTTGTGTTTTACACACATTGTGTGTGTGCCAAAGAAGGCCGAGGCTTTGCCTCGTGTATGTGCAAAGTGAAGGAGAACCCGAGGCTTGCACCTTGTGTGTGAAAAGAAGGCAGTAGCCTTGTGCTTGTGTGAAAAGTGGAGGAAGAACACCCTACGGGCAGTAGGTGTGCAAAGCAAGAAGGCCCGACGCATAGAACCTTGTGTGGGTGAAGTGAAGACCACACCTTAGTGTGTGTGTGCAAAATTGAAGAACCACCTATGGGTTAAGTGTGTGCAACAACAATAAGAACATGCCAAGTTTAAGTGTGTGCAAAACGTGGAACAAATTGTGTGTGAAAAACAAGTGAAGGCCGAACCTTAGTGTGTGCTAAGTGGTGTATACACACTAAGAAGGAGAAGAAGGAGAATACTCACACTAAAGTAGAACACACATTTATGTGTGTAAACAAATTGAATTAATTGTGTGAAGTTCAAAGAAGGTGTGTGCTTAAAGAGATTACACCCTTTGTGGGTCTACTGCACCAAGAAGAGGAAAGGGAAAGTGCATGCATGCATGCATGCACGTGCACACGTGAACAGTGCTAAATTAGTGGTGTGCATCTGAGGAGTCCAAGACTTGAAGATCTTGAAGAGATTTGAGAAGGCCATGCACTCAGTGCATGAAGTTGAATTGATGTGAGACTGAGCCAGACTAAAGTGAAAGATATTGTTTGTCTGAGTTTGCAGTATTCGAGAAGCCCTGATCAACCACAAGTGATCAGAAGAGAAGAGCAAGGCCAGCAGTCTTTATCCCAGGCTGCTGAAGATACTTGAAGAAGCTTAAAGAGAAGAAGAGCTACTCGTGTGACTCGAGGAGCCAGGAGAAGACCCTGTGGGACTCAGGGAGAAGAAGTCTTCAGTGGGATTCTGGAGCAGGCCAGTGGGACTCTGGTAACACTATGGGACGCAGTATAAAGACCCTCCTATGGGACTCAGGAGAGATACAGTGGGACTCTGTATCGACCATTGTAATACTAACAGATTATAATGGGAGAATCCATGCTGAGAGAGCATGGCAAGGATGTAGGCCTTTGGTGCCGAACCTTGTAAATCCTTGTGTCCTGTGCCTTTTCATTACTACATTATCCGGGAAAGGTTGAGTGATACAAGAAGAGTGGATCGAGGCTTTAACCAGCCATAGAGGTTTAATTGATTAAGAATCAATTAGTAAAAAGTTTTAAAGGATCACTGATTCACCCCCTCCCCCTCTCAGTGATTCACACTGATCTGGGCACTTCAATTGGTATCAGAGGGAGGTTGCCTCTAAAAGATCCAAGGGAGTCTATATGGAGTGCAGATTTGAGGAAATGAGCGACCAGCCTCAAATGGAGATATCTTCCAAGACTCAGAAAAATAGAAAGAAGAAACAGGCCAAGAAGATGAAGAAAGCCTGTCCTAGCTGTGATGAAGTCGAAACAATGAATGATCTTCAGAGTGCACTCAAATATCTTCAGAAGACAGTTCCCATGGAAGTGGCAAAGTGTATAGCTACAGGCATCCATGATCTTCATGAAGAAAAATCACAGTTACAAGAAGAAGCCAATGCAATGAAAGATCAACTGGCAAAAAGGGTTGGCATAACCAACACTCTCAGAAAGCTGGTGAATGCCAAGGATGAAACTGTTTCCCTTTGCAATGAAAGATATGAAGATACCTGTGAAGAATTGCAAAGGAGCTCTTCTGAGAAAGAAATATTTTTGATAATGATCAAAGATGTTTTCCATGCACTGGAAAAGAGGCACAAAGTTTCAATGAATGTCAGAGATGCTCAACTCGAAGACAAAGTAAAAAGGGGGAAGGAGCTTGACAATTCATTGCTAGAATTGAAGAAGGTGCATGAAGACCAGATGATACAGCTGAAATAGAATTGGGAAGGTAGGCTAAGAACTGTTGAGGATGAGAAGAACTCCCTTAACATGAAGTGCTTAGAATTGGAGGTGATATTGAAAAAACAGCAATCACCCAAAGCTGAATCCTCCCAGTCAGCTGAAAGAAGAAATGTTGCTACTCAAGTGAACCTTGAGCAGGATGATTCTAAGAGAAAGACATCCTCCAATAAAAGTGCAACATCTTCTAGAAAGAAGGTACCATCCATACCATCTTGTACTCATGCTTCTAAAAGTGTTTCTACTAAAAGTGCAGGATGGAAGAATGAATCCAAACAAGTATGGATGAAGACAGTGAAGAAAGAGAGCTCTCCTGAAACAGCACAACAGGTCAAGAAAAGTACCCTACAATCAGAAGGACTGAAAAGGTCAAGATTCGTGGGACAATGCTGGTGTTGTAACAAGTATGGGCATTGTGCAAAGGATTGTTGGTACAATCCACTGAATGCCAAAGCACAGAGGAAGCCCATGCCTAGGGGGAGCAAGCCAGAAGAAAAGAAGCAGCATCCACAGGTCCAGAGACATCTGTTTACTGCAAATAGATTTGGATTACTTAACAACATCTGGGATGATTGCAAAAGTGGTCAAATAGATACATGTCAATCTCCAACTGTATCCAGAGCTCAAAAGAAGAAAAGATCACAGAACCTGGCTAAGAGAGATTCCTTGGGAAGCAAGAAGAAAGTAGAAAATTCTCCCAAGAAGTGCTTGAGAAATAAAGAGAAGTCCTTGGAGTCTGAGTCCAAGAAGGGTGATGCATCCAGTAGGACCACCAAGAAATGCTTCTACTGTGGAAAGAAAGGGCATATCATGGATCTTTGTAAAGAAGCCATGAAATTCAATAGAGGCAGACTAAACTCAAACATACAATCAATCCAGAAGAAGCAGAAGGGATTGATTGAAAACAAGTTGCCTAAGAAAGGTAGCTTGACAGTATCTAAGGAACCATGTGAAACTTCCAAAACTGGGGCCACTCTTCCAAATGATATACTTGTCATATGGCCACATCAGTTGCAACTTGCCAGAGAACTACAAAGAGTCGAAGATGAAGCTCTGGCAATTACTAAAGCAAAAGGGAAGAAGAAGGTTTCACATGAAGATGTTTTGAGAACCACACCAGCACAAACATCAATGAAGATCAAATGTGCAAGTGTGAAGACTGGTGAAAATGGGACTTCTCGGTTGAGAGAATCTTCTCAACCTTGTTGTTCACGTTGATGAACCAAGGAGGTTCCATCTTATTCCCTTATACTATTGGTATTTACATGTGCTGACATTGCAGGGAATTGTAGATGATGATCATTCTCAAGTGGAGGATGGTTTGGAAGGAATGGAGTGCACCCCTTGAGGGGGAGCCAATCTGGAGAAGATGGTATTCTAAGATTTAATAATATCTTGAGAAAAGCTGAAGGTATTCCAATCATGCTTTCATCCCTTGTTTCTTAATTGAGTTCATCTTGTCAATTAAGGGGGAGTATGGATTGAAGACAAATGGATGAAAGGGGGAGCTTTATCTTTGCACTGAACTTTCTAATGAGTTTTGTGAAGTATGTGCAGGATTCAGCAATTCATTGAATATCTGAAAAAAAAAATCAACCCCTAAGCATGATCTCACATGTGTAGAGAGTTATGGACAGCATTGAGTACCTTGGTTACATCACTCTTGTTTTCTACACCGGTTTAGCCCAAGTAGACTTAGAGTTGATCTACTAAAGGTTCTTTGCTAAAGAAGAACATGTGACATCATCCCTCTCTCAGTGTTTTTCAAAGAGAATACTATTTATAAGGGAGGAAGAGATTTTTGAAAGTGAACCACACCACACCTTTGCATTTGATTGCCAATAAGGGGGAGAAAATATTGGCACACATATTGACCCATTCATATGTGCTGAAGTGGTGTATTGACAACAAATACAAAGGGGGAGATTTAAGTGCAATGTGTTGCATTTGTTGTCAATGAGGCATGAAGTTGTCAATGAGGCATGAAGTTGTCTTGGAATGAATGGAAGTCAAGGAATGTCAAGATGTGAATGACAAAGGTTGTGATGGTGTTGGTGGTGAATGGGGAATGGCCATGGAACTTAGAGGAATGTCACTTAGGAGATTCACTAAGTGGCATCGGAAATTGTGGTTAACACATTCTCCATGAAAATCTGACGATTGTTGAGCTGATCCTTAAGTTCATAGAACTTGTATCCTGATGATACAAAGTCACAACAATGATTGAAGACCATGCATTGTAGTGACAATGCATGAGGAGTTGAAGAAGATCCATCCACAAGTACTAAGTGGATGAAGTGAGCTGAAGAAGTCCATGCACTATCTCTTAGTGCATGTGAATCATAAGAAGATCCAACTTGATCTCTGATTGGATCAATAAAGAACTTTGATGAATATGTTTGATTCAAGATTTCGGTTGATGAAGAAGAACCTTCGGTAATTCCATTCCTAAGTGATGAATATATGTTGAGGAGATTGGAAGAATTCTTATGAAGAATAAATGAAGAAATTGAGAAGAGGAAGAAGGCTTGAAGTGGCACTTGGCATTTGGCATGTTTTATATGGAGAAGAACTTTGTATTTCACAAAGTCCTATTCTGTCCCTTTGCCAAAAAATTGGCCAGCCAAGGCACCTTGGGGGGTTCAACCCCAAGGCATGGGCACTAGGGCACCACGCCCGGGGGAACCCCGTGGGGCGAGCCAGGGCGGCAGGGCGCACCCAAGGACACCGCAAGGGCGCCAGGGGCACGCCCGGAGGAGCGCATAGTGGGCGCAGTGCGCCCGTGTGTGTGCATAGTGGGCGCTAGAGCGCGCCCGCGGGAGCAAGAGTGGGCGCAGAGCGCGCCCGCAGGGAGAACACGGTGCGGGGCGACACCGTGGAGGGAGGAGTTTCAACTGGCCGTTCAAGGGAGCGGCTGGGTTATAAGTCGCGGCAGAATCCCGCGCCGTTTCGATGTGGGACGGCGAAATTTCACCCGGGAGCGATCCTGGCCGCACGATCCATCGCGCGCCAGATCCGAGCCGCTCATCTAATCGCGCCTCTCGCGATCTGATCGGGGCCGTCCGAAGACCTGATCCGACGGCTCCAAGGCGTCTTCCTCCTCGAGCTCAGTCGAAGGCCATCCGAAGTCTCCCGCGAGCTCCGTTCGAACCAGGAGCCTCCCGAAGACAGTTTTCGAGCTCCCGGCCACCATTTTCGAAGACGAAAGCTCCTTGTGGATCGTCTGAGCCTACTGATCACATTCATTCAATAAAAAAGGCATTCATGCAACTAGTGGATGAATTCGGTCGAGGCCGAAGCAAACCGAAGGTGCGAGGCCACGTGGAGAGCATGCTTTGCATGCATGAGTTTAACCAGAGCCATGCATGTGTTCTAAAACGCATGTACGTGGAGAAGGCCGAAGGTGAATGAACCCGCGATTGACAGAAGATAAAATCAAGATACGCGGAAGATTTTTTTTAACTCGTTTAAAGATTTCAAAGATCCGAAATCTTCGGGAATTCAAGTTGGAAACACGCGGATAATGTGGGGCATCTCTTGCCTATAAAAGGAGCATCTGAGGCTCTCAAAATGCTTGCTGATGAACTTGAAGAGAAGTTCCGTGAGAGCTCTGCCTCGCGAAGTTTTGAAGCCACCGCGCAAATACCATTTGCGTGGCTGAGTTCCTTGCGCGCAACATCTTTGCGCGACAAGAAGAAGGAGGAGGTGGAGTCCCCTGTGCGCTATCCTTTGCGCGACAGGAAGGAGTTTGGGCTGCGCAAAGTTGTGCGCCCCCTCTGTGCATCGCGGCCCCCTACGCGGTAGCACTTGCGCACCCGGAGGCTTGCGCGACTGAGGCAGCCCGTGGTGTTGTGCTTTACACCCGTGGCTTGCGCGCCCGTGGTTTCCATACCCTGTGCGACAGAAGCCCCCGCGGCTGAGACGCCTTGCACCCGAGGCTTGTGCGGCTGTTGAAGAAGGAGAGGCCGCACCCCTTGCGCGCCCTTGGTTGAAGCCCGCGGGTGATACCCTTGCACGACCCAAGGCAGTAACCTCCTTGCGCGCCTAGATGGAGTTAGGGTTGTGTTTTACACACATTGTGTGTGTGCCAAAGAAGGCCGAGGCTTTGCCTCGTGTATGTGCAAAGTGAAGGAGAACCCGAGGCTTGCACCTTGTGTGTGAAAAGAAGGCAGTAGCCTTGTGCTTGTGTGCAAAGTGGAGGAAGAACACCCTACGGGCAGTAGGTGTGCAAAGCAAGAAGGCCCGAGGCATAGAACCTTGTGTGGGTGAAGTGAAGACCACACCTTAGTGTGTGTGTGCAAAATTGAAGAACCACCTATGGGTTAAGTGTGTGCAACAACAATAAGAACATGCCAAGTTTAAGTGTGTGCAAAACGTGGAACAAATTGTGTGTGCAAAACAAGTGAAGGCCGAACCTTAGTGTGTGCTAAGTGGTGTATACACACTAAGAAGGAGAAGAAGGAGAATACTCACACTAAAGTAGAACACACATTTATGTGTGTAAACAAATTGAATTAATTGTGTGAAGTTCAAAGAAGGTGTGTGCTTAAAGAGATTACACCCTTTGTGGGTCTACTGCACCAAGAAGAGGAAAGGGAAAGTGCATGCATGCATGCATGCACGTGCACACGTGAACAGTGCTAAATTAGTGGTGTGCATCTGAGGAGTCCAAGACTTGAAGATCTTGAAGAGATTTGAGAAGGCCATGCACTCAGTGCATGAAGTTGAATTGATGTGAGACTGAGCCAGACTAAAGTGAAAGATATTGTTTGTCTGAGTTTGCAGTATTCGAGAAGCCCTGATCAACCACAAGTGATCAGAAGAGAAGAGCAAGGCCAGCAGTCTTTATCCCAGGCTGCTGAAGATACTTGAAGAAGCTTAAAGAGAAGAAGAGCTACTCGTGTGACTCGAGGAGCCAGGAGAAGACCCTGTGGGACTCAGGGAGAAGAAGTCTTCAGTGGGATTCTGGAGCAGGCCAGTGGGACTCTGGTAACACTGTGGGACGCAGTATAAAGACCCTCCTGTGGGACTCAGGAGAGATACAGTGGGACTCTGTATCGACCATTGTAATACTAACAGATTATAATGGGAGAATCCATGCTGAGAGAGCATGGCAAGGATGTAGGCCTTTGGTGCCGAACCTTGTAAATCCTTGTGTCCTGTGCCTTTTCATTACTGCATTATCCGGGAAAGGTTGAGTGATACAAGAAGAGTGGATCGAGGCTTTAACCAGCCATAGAGGTTTAATTGATTAAGAATCAATTAGTAAAAAGTTTTAAAGGATCACTGATTCACCCCCTCCCCCTCTCAGTGATTCACACTGATCTGG
The DNA here is from genome assembly GCA_963277665.1 of Viscum album. Lineage (NCBI taxonomy): Eukaryota > Viridiplantae > Streptophyta > Magnoliopsida > Santalales > Viscaceae > Viscum > Viscum album. Next base: position 1,627,012,133 of record OY728125.1, read on the forward strand.
GCACTTCAAATATGATAGGTATGAATATTAATAACTAAATAATGAAAAAAATTACACATTTATAAAATAAACTCAATTGTTATAAATATCTGATAAATAAAACGAAAATAATTTGAATGTAAAAGAAATGTTTTCTTGAAAACAATGCTTTTATAAAAGCTATTTTTGTCGAGATTTCATCCAACATCACAACATGAACCACATGATCCATGCCAGAATTCCAAATTTCATCGTGTGTGATTCCTTATATTCAAGAGGTTCCTATCTATTCATGAGGGTCTCAAGGTAAACTATGGGTTGATTGTTCCCTCAGTGTCATTTCATTGGGTCTATAACCACCAATAAATTATAGGATAAATATTCAGTGTAAACAAGTTATAAATTAATGATTGTATACAAGTTATATAATAAAGTAGCTCACAATGTTTCATAAAAACCCAAAGTACTAAAAAAATATAAGATAAATAGCAAACCTATGGATGCAATCCATGTATGTTACTAGCTACATGCTCTACTACTTAGCCGTCCACCATACAGACCTTTCCCTTTTCCAGATCCCTTGTGAAACTTGTAATCCCATTAAAATGCACAATGAGTGAGTGAGAACAAGACTCAGTAAGACATCACCAATACACCCTTTACCATATGTACTCAAGTATACAAGTGTATTCCATAATAAAACAAATTTATAACAATCATAATAACACACAATCTAAAACTGATTGGTTTTTCACTAACCAAATAGTCACGAACCCCCAGTTGTACCTACTTTGGCTACACGACAAAAAAATACTATATCTTGATAAGTATAAAAAACCAGAAACAAGTATATTAGTGAGTCACATTTGAATTCCAATTCGTTGAGTGAATTTAACCTACCAAGAACCAATACCGATTCTAGTAATTCTCAAAATCCACATGAAATTTAGTATATGTAGCCCACCCAGAATCCACAAGGCATCAAAAAACCATCAGAATAGATAAGGAATCAAGTTTAATTCATCTTCTGACAATCCAAAGGAAAAAAAAGTATGTTCTAGGTTTTTTGGGTATCATAATACAATGTCATCTTCACCACACACTATGCACACACTCCGCAAGGAATAATAATACCACAACAACCATCTCTCAAGTATACACATACCAATCCCCCAAAGAAAAACATGACAACTCATAGCATGATAACAACCATATTACGAACCATTAAAAATATAAAAACATAATTTAAATCAAGATGTGACTCAGAAAACATCTTGGAATCAGGATATCACATTAATATCGTTGAATTAAATCGTACAATTTTAATTGCTACACACACACACCCACCTTTGATCACAAATCATGAATGGTATCAAATATGCTAACACATAAATAAAGTCTTGAAATATATGTAAACAATATCCCAAAATGATAAGGAACTTCTTACCTCAAAATTCATTAATGTAAAAATGTAGTGATAAACCATTGAAGAACACCTCTTTATGGAATTATTATAGAACAAAAACACTATAGGTTTTTCATGGTTTCCTAAAAGAAAAAAAACAACTATTTTATTTACAAAATAAATATAATATCTCCTATAATGATAATTTGTGTCTCTATATAATTTTCAAATTAGAATAAAAATATCACATGTTATTTTTTTCTAATCTCCCTTGAATAATTTAAAATTTATCAATTACACAGACGTATGTGCTCTTAATATTCACCTCAAGATTAATTGTCTCTTGATATGTTCTTAAATTATCCATTTAGGAAAATATCCTTTGATAATATAAAAATTATCATTTGATAATATTAATAATTATCCTTTGATAATAAAAGTCATTGTCCTAATATAATATCAATAATATTTCCATGTGATAGTAATCATGTATTTATCATTTCCCAGATTAAAAAATATTACCACTGATAATCACATGAAATTTTTAATTAAGAATATCACATGATTATCTTTTTATAATAGGTTATTATGGTTATCCTTTGATATGATGATGGATCCAATTCTTTATAATTATTTAACCATATTCCAAAAAAAACATAGTTATCATTTAATAATTCTTTTATAAATTATGAAATAAATATATTATTTATTTCCTTATTTATTTCAAACCCCTATATTCTCTAGAATATTAAAAAATAATGTAAAATGTTATAAAATAAATAAATAAATGAAAAATAAAGAAAAACCTCTGGTGTAGTTCCTAGATGCAGAGGATGAAGATGATCGGTGTTATAGCACCAAGAACATAAGCGACCAATCAGGACATGATGGATATCCTCTACGAGAGTATTAGGTTTGTTCACATTTAATGAGATCAAACCCATAAATAATGGTGAATAATTTGGGATTTTGAATAATCCCTAAATGGGAATCTCATCCCAATATTTTCAAAAACTCCCCAATTGATTTACTATTTCAACATAAGATTTAAATGTGTCTATTAATTTTCATCATTTAATGTGTTGAAAATTAAATGGATAAAACTGGATAATTTTCCATGATTTTCAGATTATCACGGTGTTTCTAGGGTGGTTTAAATAGATAAAAAGAGGAAAGCATCAAAAATGATAATTGAATTAAAATAATAATTAAATTAAAATAATAAAATTAATTGTTTTATTTAATAATTATATAACTAAAATATTATGAGTGACTGACCAAACTCATGCTTCTCATCAATGTTATGCCCCAAATTGGGAAATCCCCATATCCCATATCTGATAGTGGTCTTATATTTCTCATAAGGCATATCGTTTTAGAGGTAATATTTATTTATAATATAAAAATGGTTTAAATAATTAATTAAATTTAAAAATTGATTTTTGCGAGTGAGGAATCGTAATGTTTGACGCCTACAACTATTTTAGTATTTGTAGGGTAAACACCATATTCTGGACCTAACAATAGCTATTTATTTCTCAAATGATGCATAATTTTGGAGTTATTAAATTACTTTCAAAAATTATATAACACAAGTTATTAAATAAATTATATTCACCATTGAGGATTCCAAACGTCTGGCACATAATAATTGTATACCCTGTCTAGTGTAAAAAATGTATCCTTGACCTAATGGTGGTATCTGATTTCTCATACGAATCATCATTTTGGTGTTAGAATATTATTTTGAATAAATTTTACACACATAATATAACATATTTTATAATTTTATTCCGTCTTAATTTTGGTTTTTTTGGCCTCAGAATTGTACACCAATATAGCATATGATTTTGTAAATATTCAATTGAATGTTTGAAATATTAAATAGAGATTTAACACTTATAAAAATCCTTCAAACACATTTATTAATTTATTTTCACTGACAAATCCACTATCCACGTAATAAACATTTAATTTAACAACAATGGGGTTTTTATTTTATTTTTAAATATATGTATATTGCAATTAACTCCCTCTATCAACTTCTCAACCCAAAAAAAAAGAATCTCTAGTGGTATTTCTTAAAGAACTCATTTCAGTGAGCTTGAATATAAGACTCATTCTACAACATCTCATTTGGGATCTATCCATGCAACCACTGAATCTGGATTAGTTATGTCATATTTTTGTATAAAACATTCTCAAATTGATATATAATTCACATTGAATTCTCCCCATATTTTGTGTTATTATTTATCTTAACATCCTAGAAATCAGTAACATGAGTTGGTTCATGTATGTACCTCTGAAGCTGTGGCACGTGGAACACTTTATGATTACCCAAATAGATATAATGTAAAATAAATGACATATTTTAAAGATATTTTTCATTTAATTTACATACTTTCTTTGTTTTGGGGGTTTTCCATGCATTTTTTAAGGAAATGGTGGGTTTCCAAAATTTGGGCCAACTCGAGTGCCCATTTCCAATTTTGAAAGTAAATTTTGTTTCATTAATAACTCCTTCGTTTTTAAACCTTTTTCACCCATTCAACTTCTAAATGGACCTTAATTTAAATATTCAAACCACCAAAGAAATTTGGTCCCCTTAAAAATTCATTAGCATTTTGGATTTGGGTGATCAAATTAGGTATTGGGCCAACCCGAATGCCCATTTCTAGTTTTAAAATTATTTTTTAATTATTTCATAAAATATTCATTGTTTATCCTTTTTGAGAGATTCTACCTCTCACCTGCTCCCACTATACCTAGTCACACCACCAGAATCGTTTCCCCCACTTCAAAGATCGTATATGTTAGGAATTACGGCCGAAATTATCAGGTTTCTAAAATCGTCCATATTTCTCAAGTAAGTGACTATCCTTCTAAGATCCTTCCTTTTCCTTAAGATTTCTCCCTTTTTTCTTGAATCCCCAAATACCAAAAGCTAGGGCATCATAACAAGGGTTTCATTTTGAGTTTCTAGGTCCAATAATCTGGTTTTAGTTTTGATCTCACTCCCTTGTGGTGCGGTGGTGGTGCGGTTGAAGTTCCGCACTAGGATTTGTGGTTCTTGGCTCTTTTGGTAGGTGATTCCATTGTTCATGCAATTGTTTTTTTAATTGTCTTGTTGTGTTCATGTAATTTTCATATTTATTTCATTTGAATTTTTCTAAAAAAATTGGTTTTAGTTTCATTTATAAAGCAAATAAAGTTTAAGTTCCAATTTTTGGTGAAATTGGGTGGTTTTCATACAAATCATTTATTGGATCATTTGGGGCTGACCGATAATTACATTGTTGATTTTACTGAATTTTATTAGGACTTCAAATCATTTTTTTAATGTTTATTCTTTTTTTGTTGCTGCGAATGTTTGTTTAAATGGTGTTTGGGAAGCAAATGGGCTTTAAGTGTCATGTTTCTGTGAAAATAGAGGTTTTTAAAAGATATAACTTATTGGTTAACATGATGCTACCCCAAAACTGAATTTTTTGTTTCATTAAAGGTTATTGAACTGAAATTTATGTTTTGGTTACTTAAAAGTGTTCACATAGTGTGAAAGGGGATATTTCTAAGAGCTTTGGGTGCAAAACAATGTGATATTTTGAGAGGTTGTTTTATTGAAAATTAAAATGTTTTGTTGTGTGTTTTAAATGGTATAAATTATGTATAGATAATGTATTGTTTGTTTGTGACTATTAGTGGTGTTTTATATGCAAAATGATTTTTGTTGTTTGCTGAAAATGTTTGAGCACAAAAAAGGGAAATCCCAGGTACTTAGGTACGCGGATATGTACTAGTACGGCTAGTGAACCCGATGGGTTGTGTCCTTGTTTCACTGAGAAAATGGATAAAGACAACTCTAAATATACTATGTGGATGATATTTGGGGACCACTATGTTATGGATATGTTCCCTACTAGTGGCTCGTGTACAAGAAAGGATTGTGACTTGGATACTTTACACCGAGGTATGAGGTATATAGTGCTCGAGACTGTCTAGTTGCCTAGGGGAGTTCCTAGTTTTGGTGCTCATTGGATTTGTGGTACTTACCCTTGTATTGGTTTGTTTTTTTCAGTACATTAAAGTAGCTCAAATGTCTATTTAAATTTGTAAACATTCTGAAAATTTTTGCTTGAAAACTATAATCAATTGAAAGTTTCATTTCATGGATTTAATCACTTCTTTTCTTTGTGTTTTAAAACTACGTGTTTTTTCACATTGTATTGCATTCTATTTGGAATCATTGGGTGGTATCATATTGGGATTAGTCTCACACCCTACATACACCCCTTGGGTGTAAGTAGACATGGTTATGATTGACTCAGGTAAAGGGAAGGCTAAGGGTGATGACGGTTTAGGGTGTTAGTCCCCATCCATGGGATGGAGTTAGAGAGACGTCTTGGGGGTGATGACCCCTTGTCATGTGAAGTCCATGGGGTTGTATTTTTGCTATTTCATTGTGTCTTTGGACCTTTTGTGCTTCATTGGAATGTATGTATTCAGTTCTGGATTTTTTTATAAACCATTCTAGTATGAATTTTTGAGAATCATTTTATCAAATATTTTTGATGTTTTATGTATACATATTCCGTTAAATCATTCCCCAACCAATATTAATGATTCCCGGGAACTTGTTCCAGCTCGTGGGGAAAGGGAATGCCCTTCGAGCCTTCCCATGTGCTGGGTTTGGTGCCGTTAATGGTGGAGACCAGATTTGGTTTATGAAAAAATGGTATTAGAGGAGGTTAATGTTTTTGGGTTATATTGCTATTTTGGGATGAGTTGTGATAGACAAGAGCTAGGATAGTCGGGGCTCGGGGTTCTGGTTGTGAGTAGGGTGACTATCCCGCACCTCTCATGGCAGACCATGAGTCACCGTGGGATGTTGTAATTTATGGATTGACTTCACTTCCAGGTGAGACGTGTGGGCTGCAGACCACATGTGGACATCAGGCGGATGTAGAGTAGTTGTTTTTCTTTTATTACTGAAATCTGTTTAGTTTATTTATATTTGATGTACTTGATTAGAATTTTCAGAATTGTGGTATTGACTATTATTTTGTGATTGTTGCATTTTGTAGCAACATGCCTCCCCGGAAAGCTGCCACCCACCCACAGGAGGAAGCTACAGAGAGTTCTCCCTACACTGATTGATCAAAGTCTCATTGAGGTTGTGGTTCGGGCTATCCAAGCTTTTGGACAGGGACCAGATCCTACTCTTATTCATGATAGGGTAGAAGAGACAGGTCCTAGAAAAGATAAAGCACAAGAGTTTTTGAAAAACAATCTTCCGACCTTCCGAGGTAGCTCAGAACCACAAGAAGAAGAATAATGGCTCGAGAAGATCGAGTGTATGTTTGAGTTACTGGAAACACCCGAGGAGCTCAGGGTGAAGTGTGCCTCCTTTCTGTTGGAGGGTCCCAGCTGTAAGTGGTGGGAGTCCGTGCTTTAGTCTGGGAAGAATGAGCAAATGCGCTGGGTATATTTTAAGGTTGTCTTCAATGAATAGTACTGCCCTGAGGTGTTGGATTATGAAAGGTATAGAGAGTTTATGGAACTTTTTCAGGGGAATCTATCTATTATGGAGTACACCAACCGTTTTGCTGAGTTGGTTCGGTATGCTCTAGAAATTGTCTCTAATGAGCAAGCGAAGGCCCAGAGGTTTGAGAAAGGCTTGCGACCATAGATATACTCCCAGATGTTCTTGTTTAAGCTGAGGACCTATGTTGAGGCCGTTGATCGGGCGTGCATGGTGGATATTGATAAGAAAGGCATGGCTGGTTTCTATGGTTCAGTATCTATAGTAGGATGTGGCAGCTCCTCAGAGAAGAAAAGGAAGCGGGGCGATCTTGTGAAGAAAGTAGGTGGTGGATCAGGCCACTCTTCCAGGCAGTTTTCTTTTGCGGCTTCTGATGTGAGGTCTATCATGTGCCACCAGTGAGGGATTCTTGGGCACATCCGACCATCATGTACACTTCCTTTGAAGCCTTGTTACCAGTGTAGAGGTATGGGGAATTTGCAGCGTTTCTATGGTGTGTAACGTCCACTTCCGAGTGGGGCTGGGTCAGTGGCTTCAAGAGGAGTCCCAGCACAGTCTGATCCATCGAGGAATGGAAGATCTCGATTTGGCAGCCGTAATGGAAGGGCTGGGTCATCTTTTGGGTAGATCAAGTTCAGGGCACAGTCACAGACTAGCTGTCATCTTCAGGCAGAGACCAAACATCTCCATGTGGTGGATCAGGCACCAGCAGGATCAGAGGCGGGACCGTCGACAGTTTGAGGTACCATTTTGATAGCATCTTCTATAGATGCTGCTCTTTTTTAAACTGGTGCCTCTATTTCATTCATTTCTTCCCATTTTGTGGACTTTCTGAATTTTCCAACTGATTTGATGTCTTTCACGTTGGAGGTGGTGACACTGTTGGGAAATAATAAGGAGCATGGTCTCAGGATCCTGTCGGGTGCGCTTTCTGTGTCATGGGTCGAGATGGATTGGGACCTCTTGGTCTTATATATGTACCTTTTTGATGTCATGATTTGGATGGATTTGCTAGTACACTTCCAAGAACACAACAATTTCTATAGACGGCGTGTTAGTTTCCTGGCACCTGATGGGAGTCGTCAGATTTTTCATGGAGAATGGGATCCTTGGTCAGGTCGCACATGGCCTCCACTCCCAGAGTTAGGAAGTGTTATCTTCCAGTTAACTTCTCTCATGCTAGAGGATGGTCTTTCCCCTGAAGGTGCACTACCTCGTGTAGTTAATGAGTTTCTGGAGGTATTCTCAGATGATTTTTTAGGATTTCCCCCACAGCGGGATGTGGAGTTTTCCATTAATCTGGTGCTGGGATCACATCCGATATCTCTTCCCTCTTATCACATGGCCGCCACTAAGCTAAGGGAATTAAAGATACAGCTGGATGACATAGAATCCAAAGGATTTATTCTCCCAAGTGTCTCTCCTTGGGTTTCTCTTGTGTTGTTTGCAAAAAAGGCTGATGCATCCCTCCTATTGTACATTGACTACCGGAAGCTACATTAGGTAACAATTAAGAATAAATACCCTTTCCTAAGAATAGATGATTTTTTTGATTAGTTGAAGGGGGAAATGTGGTTCTCAATGATAGACCTGCATTCGAGGTATCATCAACTTTGAGTGAAAGAGTCAGATATCCCAATGACATACTTTCGGATTAGGTATGGCCACTTTGAATATTTGGTAATGCCATTCGGATTGACCAATGCTATAGTGGTCTTTATGGAACTCATGAACATGGTGATTCAATAGTATCTCGATTCAATTGTTGTGGTGTTCGTGGATAACATTCTGGTATACTCTAGCTCTAGGAGGAACATGAACATCACTTGAGGATCATTTTGGGTACATTACTGGATCACCGCCTCTATGTGAAGTTGTCAAAGTGCACTTTCTAGATCAGGGAGGTGAGATTTCCGGGCCATGTGATCTCAGAGCATGGAGTTTCAGTGGACCCCAAAATAATTTGTGCGGTCATGTCGTGGGAGCAACCGAAGAACGTGTTCGAGATCAAGAGTTTTCTTGGCTTGGCTGGTTATTACAGAAGATTTGTTCAGGATTTCTCTCATTTTTCTTCATCGATGAATTCCCTCACCTAGAAATGGGTGATGTTTTTATGGGGTCCAAAATTCCAGGCGTCGGTCGAGGAGCTAAAGAGGTGGTTGTCTACCGCCCCCGTACTGATTTTTCCAAAGGCTGGAAAGGGATATGTGGTCTATTGTGATGCTTTAGGTATGGGTCTTGGGTGCATGTTTATATAGGATGATCACATGGTCGCATATGTATCTCACCAACTATGACCACACGCAAAGAACTACCCGAACCATGACATGGAGTTGGCAGCGGTGAGTCATGATTTGAATACATGGCGTCACTACCACATTGTGGAGAAGTTTTTTGTCTACTCTGATCACAAAATCTTGGCTTATATCTCTTGAAGAAGGACCACAACTTGAGGTAGCATCGCTAGATCGAGTACCTGCAGGGGTTTGACATTGACATTATTTATACCCCAGGCAAGGGTAATGTAGTGACCGGTGCCTTGAGCAGAAGGGTTCCAGTGCAGGCTTTGAGTAAGTCCAGTGATGAGTGGACATTGATGGGGATCTTTTCTCATTTGAATGTGGAGACCAAGGAACACAGTGGAGGGGCATTCTTGGCTAGCTTCCAATTGAATCCTTCTCTTTTAGAGTTGAGTCAGCGGGAATCGCCCAGTGATAAGCTTTTTCAGTGGTCGAATTAGTTTCTTAATAGTGGGTAGACATCCTTTGATTGGTCATCGTCTCCTGAGGGCATCTTTTGCTTCGAGGGCCATTCAATAGTGTCATTATCTCTGCGGAAGGTGGTGATGCAGGATATCCAAAAGACTTAGCGGGCTTTCCATCCGTGTGCCACTAAGATGTATTATGATGTCTGTCGGCAGTTTTGGTGGTCTGGTATGAGACGGGACATATCGGACTTTGTTTCGAGATTCTACACATACAAGCAGGTGAAAGCAGAGCACCAAAGGCCTTCTGGTTTTCTCCAACCACTACCCATTCCTACCTAGATGTGGGACAAGGTCTCCATGGACTTCATTGTGTGCTTACCTTGTATACCTTGGGGTAAGAATTCCATTTGAGTTGTTATTGATCATCTGACCAAATCATCCTACTTCATTCCGATAAAAGATACAACTAAAGAGGATGAGTTAGGCCATTTGTATCTTCATGAAGTGGTGAGAATCCAGGGTGTACCATCAACATTTGTCTCAGATAGAGACCCCAGCTTCACTTATCTATTTTTGGAAGGACTTGGGGTCTCAGATTAAGATAAGCACAGCATACCATCCTCATAATTATGGTCATACGAAGCTGGTGAATCAGATGTTGGAGGACATGCTTCATGCATGTGTCCTAGACTATAGAGGTTCTTGGGATAGCCATTTGGGATTGGTTGAGTTTTCTTATAATAATAGTTACCAATCCTCGGTTCTAATGGCCCCTTTTGAGGAGCTCTACGGTCGTCCATGTTGGTCCCCCCTAAGATGGGCTGAGGTAGAAGAGACTTCACTGTTGGGGTTGAGCCTTGTGAAGGAGAAATCTGAGAAGGTCAAGTTGATCAAGAAACGCTTATTGACAGCTCAGAGTCGTTATAAGTCTTATGCTGACTGGAGGCATCAAGACCTAGACTTTTCTATGGGTGACATGGTATTCTTGAATGTGGCCCCTCGTCTGGGCCATCGTCGATTGGGGAAGCAAGGTAAGATAATGTCGTAGTATGTTAGGACCTTTGAGGTCACCAAGCATATTGGCAAGGTGGAATACAGGTTGTCCTTACATTTTCAGTTGACGTCCATCCATGATGTCTTACATGTCTCTCGGTTGAAGAAATACAACCCGGATCCGTCCCATGTGTCGAGTTGGGAAGAACTGGGGATAGAGCCTGACATGTCTGTTGTTGAGAGGCTGGTGAAAATAGTGGACTCCCAAGAGAATATAATTCTAGGTAAGTCTATTCTATTAGTCTGTGTTCTATGGTAGTATGGGAATGATACACATGAGGCGTGGGAGCAAAAGTCATCGTTCGAGGAAGAGTACCCGTTCTTGTTTTCCAATCATTCTTATCTTGACTTTCCAGGGCGAAAAGTCCTTCATGGTGGGGAGAATTTTCACATACATGACATATTTTAAAGTTATTTTTCCTTTAATTTACATACTTTCTTTGTTTTGGGGGTTTTCCATGCATTTTTTAAGGAAATGATGGTTTTCCAAAATTGGGGCCAACCCGAGAGCCCATTTCCCGTTTTGAAAGTAAATTTTGATTCATTAATAACTCCTTCGTTTTTCATAATTTTTCACCCATTCAACTTCTAAAATGACCTTAATTTTACTATTTAAACAACCAAAGAAAATGTGTCCCCTTAAAAATTCATTAGAAGTTTCGATTTGGGTGATCAAATTAGGTATTGGGCCAACCCGAAATCCCATTTCCATTTTTAAAATTATTTTTTAATTATTTCATAAAATATTCATTATTTATTTTTTTCAGTGATTCCACCTCTCACCTTCTTCCAATGTTCCTAGAAACACCCCCAGATTCGTTTCCCCCACTTTGGAGATCGTATGAGTTGGGAACTAGGGCCGAAATTCTCATGTTGCTAAAATCTTCCAGATTCATCAAGTAAGTGACTATCCTTCTAAGATCCTTCTTTTTCCTTAAGATTTCTCACTTTTTTATTGAATCCCCAAATGAAAAAAATCTAGGACTTCGTAAATAGGGTTTTATTTTGTGTTTTTTTGTACAATACTCTGGTTTTAGGTTTGATCTCACTCCCAAGTGGTGCTGTGGTGGTGCGGTTGAAGTTCCACACTAGGATTTGCGGTTCTTGGCTCTTTTGGTAGGTGATTCCATTGTGCATGAAATTTTTGTGAATTATCTTTCTGTGTTCATGGTATTTTCATATTTATTTCATTTTAATTTTTCTGAAAAAAATTGGTTTTAGTTTTATTTATAATGAAAATGAATTTTAAGTTCCAATTTTTGGTGAAATTGGGCGGTTTTCATACAAATCTGTTATTGGTTCATTTGGGGTTGACCTATAATTACTTAGTTGATTTTATTTAATTTTATTAAGATTGGAAATCATGTTTTTAATGTTTATTCCCATTTTTTGTTGCTGATAAAGTTTGTTTAAATGGTGTTTGGGAAGCAAATGGGCTTTAAGTGCCATGTTTGTGTGAAATTGGGGTTTTTAAAAGAGATAACTTCTTGGTTCACATTAGGCTACCCCAAAACTGAATTTTTGGTTTCATTAAAGGTTATTAAACTTCTAATTTGGTTTTGGTGACTTAAATGTGTGCACATAGTGTGAATGGGGATATTTCGAAGAGCTTTGGGTGTAGAACAATGCGATATTTTGAGAGGTTGTTTTATTGAAAATCAAAATGTTTTGTTCTATGTTTTAAATGGTATAAAGAATGTATAGCTACTGTATTGTTTTTTTGTTTCCATTATTGTTGTTATATATATAAAAGGATCTGTGTTGTTTTTTGAAACATTTAGAGCACAAAAAAGGGGAATCCTGAGTACTTATGTGGGTGGATATGTACTAGTACGGCGAGTGAACGAGATGGGTTGTGTCCCTGTTTCACTAAGAAAATGGATAACAACAACTCAAAATAAACTATGTGGATGATATTTTGGGACCACTAGGTTATGGGTATTTTCCCTACTAGTGGATCATGCATGGGAAACGACTGTGACTTGGATACTTTACATCGAGGTACGAGGTACAAAGGGCCTGAGACTATCTAGTTTCCTAGGGGTGTTCCCAGTTTTGGTGCTCTTTGTATTTGTGGTATTTACCCTTATATTGGGATGTTTTTGGATGTACATTAAAGTAGCTCACTTGTATATTTAAATGTGTGAACATTTTGAAAATTGTAGCTTGGAAACTGTTATCAATTGAAAGTTTCTTTTCTTGTATTTTATCACTTCTTTTCTTTGCGTATTAAAACTGCTTGATTTTTCACACTGTATTGCATTCTATTTGGAATAATTAGGTGGTATCTAATTGGTATTAGGATCACACCCTACGTACACCCCTTTGGTGTAAGTATACTTGGTTATGTTTGACTCAGGTAAAGGGAAGGCAGAGGGTGATGGCGGTTCAGGGTGTTAGTCCCCATCCTTGGGACGTAGTTGTGGAGACGGATTAGGGGTGAAGACCCCTTATCATGTGAAGTCCATGGGGTTGTTTTGTTTCTGTTTAAATGTGTCTCTTGACCTTTTGTACATCATTTGAAATTATGTATTCAGTTCTGGATTTTTGTATAAACCTTGCTGGTATGAAATTTTCAGATTCATTTTATCAAATATTTTTGAAGTTTTATGTATACATATTTGGGTAAATCATTCCCAAACCAAGATAAATGATACTCAGGCACTTTTGACCGCCTGTGAAGATAGGGAACGCCCTTTGGTACTTTCCATGGGCTGGGATTGGTGTCGGTAATGGTGGCGACCAGTTTCGGTTTGTTACATAGAAGGTAGGTGCATCGGATACACCGCTACCAAAATCTACTTGGTGATCTCAAAAGATACAACAAAATAATGTGTACGCTTTACCTAATATCATGGATATATGTGTCCAAAATGAGGTGTCACCCTCAAGAAAACTTGATCTCCCACAATAAACTCCAACAGTATCCCCTTTCAACCATCATATGACCAATGTCTTTTTTTAGTGGTGATCCATCTCTTCCATATCTAATAACCTATCTCTAATGTCGCTTAAATCATACTTGGGCCAACAAATACTACCTTACCCAACTCATTCCATCAAAGTGGTGAGTGACATGGACACCCATAAAGACCCTCATAAGGTGTCGTCTGATTCAAAGACTAATAACTAATATTTTATGAAAAGTAAATAAAGAATAGGTGATCATCCCATTCTCTCCCAAATTCTAGTTGGCAATCTCAAAATATATCATCCAATATGTCTATGGTAAACTAAGATTGTTCGTTGGTGTGATGATGGTATGTTGTGCTCAATCTCACGTGCGACACTATGTATTTTTGTAATCCATACCAAAATCATGATATAAAATGAGCATCTGAATCTAAAATGATTCCCCAAGTGACTCCATGTAGGCACATGATCTTTTGGGAATAGAACTTCCCCAGTTCTCTCACATAACGAGTCTCTCTAATAAGATATAGTTGAAAACAATTCATTAAATTCTGAACAATCACCAAATATATATCACAACTCCTTGGGGTACTGGGTAACTCGGTCACAAAGTCCATCACAATGACATCCCACCTCTCATAGGCATTAGGAGTGGATATAGAAACCCTCCAAGATGGTGGTTTTCATCCTACACCCGCAAAATACCGGGTCATCGAAATACAAAACTAGAAATATCTCTCTTAATCCATTGATACTAGAACTATCACCAAAATTCATGATAAATTTTGTTTACACCAGGTGTAATACCCATATAGTGGTATGGAAATACCTCATTATCTCCCCTATGAGGGAATCAGTGACTAATACTCTCCCATGTACCAATATCATGTCATTGATATCTGTCGACCAATCGATCATTGATTCATCACCATATAGTTGTTCCCTCATTAAAAAACTATAATTCTCAATCCAGGATAGCTTTTACATGGTCCCCAAGTGAGGATGTGACTATAAATAGAGAAAAATTAATGTAACCATGGTCCTCTAATGCATCCAACCTCCAATCATCCAATAAACTAATAAAACTCCATGGGTCCTCTAAGGACCTCTCACCATGTTCCTCCTCATCCTTAGTCATATAGTTAAGGGAATCTTCTACAACATTTCCCATAATGGGTGTATATTTCTTCCTAAATTAAAATTTCTATGGATACTCAACCAAGAATATATTCCTTAGATTCAGGACCCTCTTTCTGATGACGTAGAGATGGCCCTTATGGTTTGTGTGAAAAATATATCTCTCACCACATAGATAGTGTCTCAAACACATTATGGAGTGAACCAAAACATAATGACCTATGTTATTTTTAGGTTATTTAATATCATGTGTTCATAGATGATAATACCCATAAGAAAATACATTATCTCTTTGCATCATCACAACTCTCAGACTATCTCTTCATGAATCATAATACAATGAATAAAAAATCTTGGGTTCAGGGAGTGTCAATACTATAGTTTCTTTCAACATTTTAGTTAACATTTGAAAACTTTATTTTCACTAGTCTGGCCAATATAAATTTACTCTTATATTTTTTAGTGTTGTCATGAGTGATGAAAGTCATGAGATACCCAAGATAAACCGTCGTTAATATCCTACCATACTCAAAAAGCTCTTAATCTCAAACATTTTTCGGGGACATATCAAATAAATGACTGCCTCAACCATATCTGGGATTACTAATATACCAGTCTCAGACAACACATGTCCTAGGAACATCACCTATTTAATCAATAAGTCGTATTTCTATTTATTGGTATAAGTCATGTGTACACAAATCATACTCGAGACTATCTTTAAGTTCATTTCATGTTTCTCTAATGTTGGTAAGTAGATATATATCATCGAAGAAAACAATGAAAAAATATTCCACGTATAAAAGAAATATGTTTTTAATGAGATCTAAGAAAACCATTATTGCAATCTTTATACCGAACATCATCCCCAAGTACTCACACAATCCATATATTCTCTGAATTTCCATCATTTGAATGAACACCTCCCAAAATTCTATCTTTTTGTATCCAAATCAATAATAAATCTTGTAGAAACACTAATCTCCCCATAACTGGTCAATAGAATCATCGATCCTAAGAAACATATATCTATTCTTCTTTTTCACTTGGTTCATCTTCTGGTAATCAATGCTTAGTCAAATACCCTCATCCTTCTTTGTAGTGAAACATTTGGTGAACCCCATGCTGAAGTACTAGGTCTGATAACCTCCTCCCCACCTAAGTCACCAAGTTGAACTTTGAGCTCCTTTAGCTCAGTCGGATCCAGAAGATATGGTGGTATCAAAAAATTTTATGCACCCAATACACGCACTAAACCAAATTAAAATCCCATATCATGAGTTATTCTTATGAACTCATTTATAAATAAGTTCTGATAGAGATCCATGACTGGTTGAAAAGAGGATGGGGTTTCCACTAATGCATATAAAAGGGACAAGCCTCCATATATGAAATAATTTTCCCGAGAATGCTCAAATTCAGGTCTAAATCATCCAATTCGCAGTTCTGACTCTCAAATTATCAAGAAATTATATAGCTAGGGAAAAGTTAAAGATTTCCATCTAGAATAGAAATCGATGTGAGATCAGAAGTTGGTTACACAATCCATGCTATGAATCACATCAAAAGTTATCATATCCAGAATAATGGATTCCCTAAGATGCCCATAGCCAGTGATGACTAGTGGGCACTATTTGAATCAGTGAAGATGGTCTACTCTCATACCCATTGGTTTATAAAGGTAAAATAATCTGGATGATAAATTGAATTGAATGTAATTTCCATCAAACACGTGTGAAAATATAAATGACTTGGAATCAGTGGTATCAAATAAGGCACTACACAATGTAGAGGTGATCAGGATTGTACATCAAATAGAGGGTCACCCATCTCTACTATCTGTTGGAGTCTGGTTCAAAAAATACATGTGACCATCCTCAAGTACTATTCCCAGACACTATGGTACACAACTGATATAATTTTACTAATGGAAAACATGGATGTATCTCCTTGTTTGACCCCTACCAAAGTAATAGATCACCCTATAATTACTAGAGAAAAACAGTTGATGTTTCCCCTTCTTCCCACACTGATTATATTTGTTAAGAGGTTCATTAAGGAACCAAAATAATGTCCATTTATTCTAGAGTTAACACATTATGAAAATATTTCAAAATAGGTCGATTAAGCCACACTCTACTCAACCTTCATAATTATGCTCTGTTTCACATCACTGTTATTCATATTCTTATTTCTAGAAGGAAATCCCATTGTAGTGAGGATAAACTCAGTCGCTAGCTCACCAATGGATGGGAGGAACCATAATATTCTTCCCTCTTACAATCCCTTTACAATGGTTAGAGCCTTCTGAAATACCTTTCTATACATATCCAGGTAAAAGTCCCTAACCTAATTTATGAGTTCTATTTAAAGGCCTATCATGAACATGTGATAATTTTATACCCTATTTCTAGCTAATAAAGTACCAAAATAATAAAAAGTTTTAAATTAGGAAAAATATGAAGAGATTTTCATGGAACCCTATAATAATTTTGTTATCTTTTATGCCATGTCAATATTAATCATGTCTAGAAAACACTTTCCACAAAAAACATTTTTTATTTCTCCCATGTTAGACTCTCTGAGAACCAAAATTATCTCGTTATAGTCCACCATCTATGAAGGGTCCCTGAGACATGAAGGCCACAAAGATCATTTGAACTTATTATAGAGTCATGAACAATTCAAAGATTCTCTCAATAATGTCTATAAAAAATTATGTATATTATTAGCCCCTAGTTTCATAAAACACCCGAGGGTGCTAGAGCTGGAAATACCAAGAAAGGACATTCATGTAACTATTTGTGGGTCCTACTGGGACTAGAACTATCCAAAAAAGTATTTCATGAATGGGATCGATAACTTAAATTTCATATTCCTTTGTAGGGTCATTCTATATTATATGCCCCAATTAAAATAGTTGTGAAACAATAGCACCATGGATATCATAGATGGAGTCACCATCAGACATCTCTAAGGATACATCTTCTATAAATGATGGAACATGAGGAACATAAACAAATAATAACCTTTCTATGTTTTCACACATGGTTTCCCTATCATTATACCATCAACCAAAGGTGTAACCCTCTATGAACTAACCCTTATCTGTGTCCCTTCACATTAGTCATAGTTGTCACCTGAATATACTAAAAAAACCACATTCTTATTTCAACTAATTAATGCCAATAAAGATATATCACACAGCATGGAAAAACATATATATCACACAGAACCAACTATACCTCACAAATATGGAAAAAAGTCATTAAATTAATGAACTACTATAAATCACAGCAATAGGTGTATTTATGACATGTGAATTTATGTGCCTAGTTATTATGCATAAATATACGTGAAATATTATAAAACACATAAACATAATGTGTATCACCCAATGTGAATTTTATAAAAGGTTAAATTAAAATAAAATTTCTCATTAATAGAAACATAGAGGTCCAATATGCATTACTATCCAGGCACTATCATGGTTCCCCTTCACATATACCAACCATTATATATCTAGTCTAACATGTCACAAAACAAATAAAGTAGAGAGGGAGTTAGTTTGTTCTGATTCTTTTTTAACATTTTGTAACATCCCAACCTAAACCACAGGGTCAGTGCCCGAATGCCACATATCAATATGTGATCCTCCCTATATGATAGAGGTGTTGGACTAGTAGTGAGCTTATCAAGTGAAACTGTGAGGAGCCTATTCCCTTGGTATCATCCCATAAGATCGACAATAAACATTAAATAATATGATAAACAATCATAGTAAACCTATAGAAATGTAAGGATGGAAAACCTTTAAAAAAATAGACCACAAAGTGGAAAAAAACCCCACGTAATGGGAAATAAAAAATAAACATTGGTCTTATGGATTTCATCCCAATATACTACTAGTTATTTTCTATAATTCCCATTCCTCAACCACAGGTCCATTTCCCTTCATCGGATCCCTTGTGAAATTTATAGGAAAATCGAAATAATAAAGTAGGGTGTTGGTAAAAGAGTAAGTAGGACTCCTCCATTTCATCCTTAACCTGATGTTCTCAAGTATACAAGTGTATTCCATAATAAAATAAATGTGTATTAATAACATAAACCCAAAATCCAAAACTGAGAAGTCCTACTTTAACTACGATTCCACAAACCCTAACTTTTACCTACTTTGGATCTATTCCGAAAATATACTTTATGTCGATATGTGTCCAAAACTAGACACAAGGAAAATATTTAGTGACTCAGAATCCAAAAGGAATCTAGTGAAACAATTACCAATAATCTACAGGGTTTCAAGTAATACTAAAAATATTTAAGGAATCAAGTGTTTGTAACCTACCCAGAATAAAAAAGGCATTAGAAGACACCCCAAAATCCACAAGTCCTCAAGTGTTAGTCGCCTACCCATAATCCATAAGGCATCAAGTACATTCTGGGATACAAGGTTATCATGTTGAATTTTCATCTTCATCGCACATCATGCATGCACTGAACAATGAGTAATCATGTCACGATGATAACAGGTCAAATATAAACATACCAACCATCCAAATGAATATAAGACAAGTCATAGCATGATAACAACCATAGCACATGTTATCATAAATATACCATTCTCATAAAAATCAACCTGTTAATCAAAAATCATCTTGTAATCAAGCTATCACATCAATATCATGGAATTAAATTATATCATCTCTAGAGGGACACAAACACACCCACATGGGATCACTTGTCATACACAGTATCAAATAAGCCAACACATAAATCATGTACAGAAGCATGTGTAAACAAGAGCCAAAAAATATACAGAACTTCTTACCTCAAAAAGTGTCTATTTAAAAAGGTGGGGATAAACCGGTGAAAAATACCACATCATTTCAATATTATAGAATGTTGACACTTGAGGTTCATCATGGTTTTCTACACCCAAAAAACCACATATATCATTTCCAAATGAAATAAAATCGCACATGTGATGATATTTTCTCTCTCCTAGATTATTTTCCAATTATCATAAAAATTGAAAATTCAATGATATCATTTTCTCACTAGAATAATTCCTAATTTAACATTTAGTTAAACACATGTGCTCTAAATATTATCCTCAAGATTAGTTATCTCTTTATAAGTTATAAGAAATTATCCTTTTAAAAGAATAACCCTTTGATAAGTTCGTAATTATTGTTTTATAATTTAAATAATTATCCTTTGATAATACACGTATTTATCCAAGGTTAATCCTAATAATATTTCTATATGACAATTATTATTTAATTATCCTTTAACGAATTTAATAATTTTACCTTCAATAATCTCATTAAATTTTTTGTTGATAATATCTCATGATTACCTTTGGATTATGATTTTATAAAGGTTATTCATTGATAAGATGATTGAAGGAATTATTGAAAATTGTTTACCCATATTCTAATATTTTTCAAAGTTATCATTTTATAAATTTTTTAAGAATTATATAAAATATGTTTAATTTGTTTATATATTTAAAACCCCCATTTTTCCAAAATTTTATGAAATAATGTCAAATGGAATAAAATAAATAAATAATTGATAAATAAAGAAAAAGAAACCATATGTAGTGCCTAAATGTGAAGGAAGAAGATGAGACACACTATAGTACTGTGAACAAAGGGGGACACCTTAGACATGAGTGATCACGCTGAAGGAAGTCCTGTATATTATTTGATTTGTTGATGTAAACCCCAAAATGAAGGTTGAATCATTAGGGTATTTTAAGAACAACTAAATTGATATATCATCCCTATATTTTAAAAACACTCAAATTGATTCATCATTTCAAAATAAGATTTAAATAGAGTGATTAATTTCTTACATTTAGTTTTTTTCAATTTAAATAGAGTAAAACTATTAATTTTCCATTATTTTAGGATCGTGGTGGTGTGGATATAGTGGTTTCAATGGATAAGGAAGTTAATGAATAGTTAATTTTTATCTTTGATTTAAAGTAATAATTCTATTAAAATAATATAATTAATTAGATAAAAATTTATAAAATAAATTAAATATTTCCGGTGACATGACCAAATTCCAGTTGCTCCTGAATGTTATGCCCCAACAAGGGTAAACCCCACATTTCGAACCTAATAGTGGTATCATATTTCTTATATGACCCACTATTTGAGATATAATCATAATTTATTATTTTAAAAATATATTAAATAATTCAAAAAAATTGTCTTTTCACTATTGAGGAATCCAAACATCCAATGTTTTTACGCTCTAAGATTATAATTTAATAACATTATATTCAATAGAATATAAAATATGAAACACCAAAAGCATATGAGAATATAATAACCCAGACATTATAATATAATTACCATTTTAAATAAATTCAATATATCATATAGGTTACAATGAACGTGATACTGAGTTAGCATGTATCTCACTTAGTAGTGAAATACTTCGGTAGACTGTGTTACATGTACGACCGAGTGTTACCAAACAACAATATATTATTAAAATATAATTATTTAATTTAATAAGGCATAAACAAACTATTAAATTTGAAATTATGAATATGATTAAATAAATTATGAAAATTATATGTTTAATCAAAATATCTGTTCAATTTATAGGTTATCAATTTATTAAAAATAAATATATAAACAATTGAATATAAATGAATTTTTTTCTATCACCAATGAGTTTTATCATAATAAATTAAATGAATTAATTTTATTAAATTACATTAATGAATTATATATTTCATATATTTAATAAAATAATTTTAATATTCATCGAGTATATTTGATAGTAATAAGATAAGAATATCCCCAATTTTATGTATAAAAACATATATTTTCCAAAATGTAGTTTTACCACCTTTTAATGGGGGAACACATTGCAAATACAATTTTTGATACATTTATAAATTTTTTTTAAAATCATTAACTCCCTATAGTTAATTTAAATACAAAACATTACATTGGATGGATTTTTGGTACTTTTGTGATAAAGTTCATGCTTTAATGAATAGTGACAAAATATTGCATTTTAATTGAAATCAAATTTTTCTTATAAATAGTTTATAATTTTAAATTATTTTATTAATTACTTTATAGAATAATTAAATAAATATTTTATTACCCAATATAATTTATGTGGTTTTAATAATTTTCATATTGAATTTGGATATAAAAATAATCCAATATTTTGAATGTTTTCACTTTAAAAAACTTATTTTATCATTACCTTAATGACATTAATTTTAAATTAATTTATTAAAAACCAATGATTTTATTTTTAAAAAAGGATTCTTTTTTTTAATCAGTGGGACCAAATTATAAAAATGTTTTGCCATTATTTTTGGTGAATTTGAATATTGAATTTAGATTTTTTATACTATGTTTAAGGTCAAATCAGAAAATTAAGGGTATAAATATTATTATAAGTATTGTAAAAGTACCAAAACACTTGAAATAATTTTTTTTGCTGATTTATTATCGATAAAAATATTCATTATTCTTATTTAAGGTCCTCTTGTATCAATTTTTTCTATAATTATCCTATAGTATTTTATTCTATGGTATGTCTAATATGTTAGACTCTTGTTTTTAATAAAAATTTCATTTCGTATATATGTTTAATAAGATGATATATTCAACCATAAATAGTAATTGGAAATACAAAATGTATATCTTCATCATGATTATTTATTTTTAATTTTTAGTTAAAAGTAATGAAATTAATGGCTTACAAAATTATGATGCAATAATATTTTAATTATGGGATATATTAGATAAATGTTTTTTAAAATATTAAAATAAATATATTTTTATATAATTAATTCCATACCTAAATTTTATTAACTATATAGAAAATTGGGGATATATTAGATGGTTTTTTATTTTTTTCTTGTTTTTTTATATTTTTATAAAAATATATGAAATGAATAGTGTAAAATTGACATTAATGTACCTTCAAACTAATAATATTTTATAAAATAATATAAAATTATTAAAAATAGAAAATTCATCAAAATAATTTTTATGAGGTTCAAAATTTCATCCATGACTAATTTATGTTTCTGTCATTGTATTATGTTTATTTAATTAACCATTAAATTGTAAAAAGCCAAATTCTCACATTAAGACTTAAAGGATTTATTTAAGGGTTTATGTCTAAAGATAATGATAATAAAGTGACCTAAACATGTATAAAAATTAACTTTTGAGATTATTTAGACCCATAATATTTTTATATTAGAAATATCTCACTTTAGGACCATTTGAATTTACAAATTTTTTTATTATTTTAAAATATTTATTGTTTCAAAAATACCCCTCATCTCAATTATAAAAGGGTTTCTCCTCCCCCCATTCCGCTCACCACATTTATCATTAAATATCATCCAAAATCATCTTAAATAACACCAAAATTCCCTAAAATAATCATATGGTCCTCTAATTTGTAAGTTATCCAACAAAAACTTATCCTCGTATGAACCAAAAAAAAGATACCCAAGAACAAGGTAAAATTTTTCAACGATCAGTTTCATTTTATTTCTTTCTCCATCCATTTAATAAATATTATTATTATTACATAAATATATAATAAAACATTTTCCAAAATATAATTAGGTGTTTTTATGTTATGGTTTCTACCTACACATATACATACTTTCATCGAATGGGTACTGAACATATCGTTTGTGTACAATGATCTACTGACTTGCGAAACAATGTTGTTCATTCTTCCTATATATCCTTTCATGGTTTTGATTTATGCTGCAAATGATTTTTTTGTACAATAATTTTATGCTACTTATGTCTTATTCAAACATCTGAAATGTTTAAAAATCATGTACCTTCATGCTTTCTATTTTAAAATACAATAAAATCATTTGTGGAAGTGTGTACTACCACATCCTTAGAGAAATATGAT
This sequence comes from Viscum album, assembly GCA_963277665.1. Classification (NCBI taxonomy): domain Eukaryota; kingdom Viridiplantae; phylum Streptophyta; class Magnoliopsida; order Santalales; family Viscaceae; genus Viscum; species Viscum album. Next base: position 1,627,035,806 of record OY728125.1, read on the forward strand.
TCATTCCCACTATAAATTAAACGTATAATGTATGGTTTTAATTAAAAAATTGAAATATATGAAATAGATTTAAAAAATTAATTATAATATATATATATATATAACATAATTTCCATCTGTTTAACATGAAGAAGAAATGAAATAACGTGAATGTGAACATATGACTAACCATATTTCATTTATAATATCTTAATATTATAGTTTACTATAAATACATATGTAATAAATATATATGATATTTAATCATGGTTTAAATCCTTGATATGTTGAAATCATGATCTAATTAACAGTAATAAGATCAAGAAAGTTAAAACATAATCGAAAAACTCAGAAATAAAATACTAAAATAATGAAAATAATGACATATCATAAACAAATGAGTAATAAGATATTATAAGAATATAATACATGATATTAAAAATATGATTTTTCTCCTGTAATAGTATAGTAAATTCTTGATACCATTATACATGAGGTTAAATAATGTTCACCCAAAAGGAAATACAAGGTAAGTGATTCTTATCTCACATTCCTCTTTAAAAGGCATACTCAACATTCACCACTTATTTAGTTTTGATGGTGTATATAATGGCCATGAAAATCATTTATGTTTATTATACATAATATGATTATAATTTCATATCCATATATTTTTAATTCTTTTATGGGGCATATGATTCTAATGATTATAAAGTTCTTAAGGGGTTATTTTACAATCTCAATGTTATTTGGGATTTTTTTTGTTCAAGTCTCCACAAGAGAATATATATCATCCATTTTAGTTTTTTATAATGATGTTCTAAAACACTTACTATTCTATACTGATAATTTAAAGTCATTTCGACCGCTTTTTAAATTTCTAAATTTTTTTTGAAAGGAATCTTCTTATATTGTCCAAAAATTTAATTTCTCATATAATGGTAAAAGAAAATTTATTCCTTATACAGCATAAATAAAATATAATACCTTTATGATTCCCTTATTTATTGAAGCTCCACTAAAAATTTTACATTGCTAGTTTCCAATAAAATATTTTATATTATAATTGCACGACTCTTAAAAAAATTATTACAATGTGGTAAGGATTTTCTGATCTCACTTTTACTTTTGTTAGATATAAGCCTAATCCACCACTTATTTCATGTTTTATTGTATGAATACTATAATTTGGTATATCATATCGTACATATCATATCATTATTGGTATAAAAATGATTTAGATTCATTTGGTACATTTTGATTTAAATCTTTTTTAATCAATTAAATGTTATCTAAAGATTGATTTAGAATGCTTTGACATGGGTTGGGATCTATTTAATGAAATCCCCTCAATTCATCTGTAGTCTCGTAAGGAAAAATCAGTTGGAAAAAACTATACAATGTTATTTTCAAGGGGAATAGATGGGTTTCTACAATTAGATTTAACCGGTTTTGATATTAGTTATTGAGGGTAAAGGTGACATGTTATTTGGAAACATGGTGACCAATAATTGATCATTTAATTCATTTAGATTCAATTATTATTATACATTATATTTTTCATTTTTAATTTTATATAGATTCATTTTATTCTTATTTCATTGATTAAATATAATGTACTTTAGTTATTACCATGCCATATTTACTATTCTCATTATTTTATTATTAATTCCGCTATAATTTACCTTTACTGACCATTTCCAATCACACTTATTAATTTTCTTTTACCTAGTAATCCAAGCAGTATACTAAGAAATATATTCAAGGATATTCTTAATGGGAATAAATTTATCCTTGAAAATGTTTTTTATATAGTGTATTCATTGTAATATAATAACTCATGTATGTGTCTAGTTTACCAAGTCTAGTAACAGAATTGGTCCATCATGATTCATTTCCTTAAAATCAGGCCACTATAATGGTAGTTGAAACCGGCTCTAGGATTACTCGAGTCGGGGTGCTATAGTTTTTATCGAAATATATATAATACAAACCTGGTCATCATTATTTAGGAAAATATAAATTAGATAACATAACTCTATGGTATTATTTTAGGATAGGGTATAGAAGAACATCCTAAAGATTCAGTTAAATAGAGTTAATGTGGTTTTCCTAGAAATACATCCAATTTGTTATAATGCAAGTGTATATAGTTCTAGAAAAGATATACCTAGAGCTAATAACTCTGACAAGGTGTATCAGGACTGACTCAAATGTAACCAAGTATAGGACAACAGGACATACAGTTCACCTGGTTTGACAATCCTCAGAAATATTCTATGTATAATTAAAAATTTTGTTACAATCAATTGTGAAAGATTTGAATATATAATGATAAATAATAACCTACGAAGAAAATTAGACTATGTAAGGGTCTAGGTTAAAATAAAACAAATTATGTATTTATTTATTAAGGTTGTATTGAAACACTTTGTTAAAAGTACATTTAATGATTAACCATATTTGAATGATATTGATCAAATATATTTTGAAAATTATATTAATATGGTTTTATAAATAGGATAACCAATATTTAAAGTGAAAAACCATCAAGTATGGTATATTCATGGGACTTTAACTGATGACAGAAGGATGATCAGGGTTTAAGGACAACCACTATCCTATGTAGTTCCCTGGTTAGTATTTCATTATTTTTGTTAAAAAATTTAATGAACGAATATTAATGATGAACCTATAGGGTAAATTTTTAGGTTTAGATATTATTGTTTTAACAATATTTTCACTAGATAATATTTAGAGAAAAATGGAAAGACATTTCACTTATTTAAAGGCATTGTGATTTAATAAATGTGTATTTTAGTGCTTCAAATATCAAAGTGATTTTTTAGATATCTATTTTTTATCATAATGGTTGAATTTGACATATATAAAAGAACATAAAAATGAATAAAATTGTGCTTATAGAATATAAATTTGTCAAGTAAATATATCTCCTTATATTCATAGTAGCAAAAAATTAGTCAACATTAGAAAACTGATCGATTTTTTTCCCAAATACCATATTTTTTGTTGAACTGATGGTTTCTAAATCATCAAACATTTATGACTTCGATACCCTCAACAATATATTGATCATTCACTTGTTAGTTATTGATGACTAAAATTACATCAATAAATATTTCATCTTTTACTCCATGTCTATATATTCACTTTTCACTAATGTTCTCCTACGTAGAAATATATTTATATGTTATTCTACGTGACCTTTTTACTCATAAAACTCTCTTATTAAGAGGATATTTTATAAACTTTTTTAGGATGTGGGTTTTTAACAGATTAATTTTCAAATAAAAACCCTATATTACTATGATCGTGTTTAAATTTTAATGAATAAATGAAATTAATGTGATAAAATAATAACGCCCAAAATTCAAAATTAAGAATATTTTATTTGATATCATGGATGAAACACAACATCAAGAGATTTATAAAATATAGTATCAAAATACTATATAAAAAAATATTTAAAATAAATTAAATCTTTGATCTATATTGAGATGTACATGATAGTAAGTTAGCTTGTGAGGCATGTCATAATAACATTCATCGATAGCTTTTATTACACGTAAGACCAATTTTTTTCAAAGCACAATATATTATAAAAATCTTATTATTTAATATAATAATATATAACCTAACCATTAAATTGGTGGTAATGAATATTATTATATAACTTATAGAAATATATGTTTTTATAAACATATTTGATGAATTCGTTTGTTGAAAATTTATTGGAAATTAATATAGAAAACAATTCAATATAAATAAAATGTTTTTACGCTTAAATAGGTGTTAACTAATAACAGATTAAATTATTGATTATTATTGAATGATATTAATGAAATATATGTTATATATTCCTTAAGATATTTTTTATATTCATCCAATATATTTTATAGTAATAAGACAATAAGAAACACAATATTACACATAAAAATGTAATATTATTCTAAATGTAGTTTTCAAAACTTTTAATGTAGAAACATTTATAAATCCAATTTTTGACAATTTTATTTATTTTATATTAAAAATAAACTTCAAATTTTAAATTGGAATATAAAAATTTACATCAGTTAAATTTATTTTATTTTTGTAATATTTTTCATGTTTTTATGAATTTTGATAAAAAATTTCATTTTAATTGAAAATAGTTTTTTCATCAAAATAATTGATAATGATAAATTATATTTTTAACACAATTTAAAGTATAATTAGATCAATATATTAACAAAAAATTTAATTAATCTCATCGAAAAAAACTTCACATTGAATTTTGATATAAAATATTTTAATCATTCTAACATTTTGTTCGAACCGTGACTATTCAATGCAAGAAATGGGGTTTGGTTTGTGTTTGTTTTAAATACTCATTGGAAGTTCATAATGTTTTCTAGAAAAGGGATCATGCTGTTCAAGAGGACCACATTATTAAATTCAAAACATATTTTTGGAACAGAACGTCGATAAATTTGAAAGGCTTGGGTTGGGCGAAAAACCTAGAGTTGTGTGCGGAAAACAGTTCCAGTGTGAAATATATTGCACGCAGAATGAGATATTTTTCATGAAACGGTGAGTTTTGTGCACTTGGGTCATTAAAGACTCTATGTAAAAGGTGACCCCCATTATTAGAGACAACTAAAGACTTAGAGAAGCTCTGATTTCTAATGCACGTTAAAGATGCACAAAAATGGAGTTGTGAAGAAAACATAGAGACGTGCGGAAAATTTACAGTTTTGCGGAAAACTAGAGTTGCATGGAAAACTTAATGTTGCATAGAAAATCTAGAGTTCTAAAGAAAAATTACTATTTCACAGAAAATATTTAAGTTGCGTGGAAAATGTTACAGTTGTGCATAGAGGGTGAAGTTGCACGAATTATTTTCTACGGGAAAAGAAAATCCTGCACAAAAAATTTTGATCTCGCGCACATAGGGTAGGTGTTGCAAGAAATAGTTTGTTTCATCTGATTAAATGTTCTGAATATCCAATTTAGTGGTTCAGTTCTTTCAAGTGAATCAATTCAAGACTTCGATGCAAGCAGTTTCTCATGCTGAAAAGAGAAAAATACATAAATGAAAATCTATTGAAGTGACCATTAGGTTGAAAAACTAAGTTATAATTTTCTCATGGTAGTGAGCTAGGGGGAGTTGAGGGAAGTGATCTGAGGGATGCAGTGAACTATCCCTAATCCTTTATAAAGGTAGTGTTCCTATAACACAGTATCAGTAACCAAATCTTGTAAACCTAAAACTAGAAATGATTAGTGTATTTAGGTATGACCAACACACTATCGGCGTATTCACCTTGGATGTAGTCCTTTGTAGTGAACCAAGTAAAAGGGTTTCGTCATATATATGCTTTCATTTTTTGGAAATATTTAACAAGTCCCTACCAATGTGGGAACAAGATACACAACTTTAAAAAGAAAAATTTTACACCCTAAATCACACCTCCCCACTCATGGTGTTCTGGGGCCCTTCAAGTGGTATCAGAGCCAGGTTGCTGGTGTTTGATATGTATTATACCATCATGGAGAATTTATGCAGTGTTAGGGGAGTCCCCCTCTTTGATGGAAGTAATATTCAGATTTGCAATGATAGAATGGGATATCATCTAAGATATCTGGGAATGGAAGTATTATATTCCATTGTGAAATGTATTCATGTTACTGATCCAACAGGTCTAGTTATAACTGATTCAGATAGAAAAATACTTTATGCATATTCTAATGCGTAGAATGATCTCATAGTAGCCATTTCTGATCCGTTCTATAAAAAGGCAATGAGTTTCCCCTCAGCAAAGTCCATGTGTATTAAATTTGAAAATATTTGTGAAGTAGATAGAAAAGTGAAAGAGGTAAAACTAAAGAATAGGAAAATAGGTTTGATGATCTGAAGATGCATCCTGATGAGAATACAAACTCCTTCTTCAATCTAATTAATGAAGTGGTTGGAGAAATTCAGGGTCTTGGAGAAGAAATCAATGAGGTTGACATTGTAAATAGAATATTTATAAGACTTCTACCCCACTATATTGAAAATTTTTCATCCCTTGATGAATGAGATATTTCCAAACATTCTCTAGATGATCTACTGATTAGCCAGGTGGCATATAAAATAAGAGTCAAAATAGATGATGCTACAACTCAATAAAAAAAGAAATTGTGTTTAAATCCATGGAGAAACTAAAAATTTCAATATATATTAGTGATGAAGATTATGATAAAAAAGAAATTTTTCCCTCATTTCCAAGAACTTATAGAAGGGAAAAGGGAAATTCAAAGGGAAGTTACCACTAGCATTATTTCATTGTGGTAAATTTCATCACGTTGCCTCTTAGTTCTTAAGAAATATTGATGTAGAAGATAGTGATGTTGAAAACATTGAGAAGCATCATAGAAGGTTTTTCAAAAAGCGAGACATGGAAACTAGAAAGAATGTACCAAAAAAAATTTGTCTATGAAGAGAAATATGAGGTTAATAAATTCTATAAAGAAGAATAACTAGAATTTAAAACTGGAAACCATGCTTCCATGATGGCCACTATTAAAAAATTAAAAGATAGTGGTAGAGACAATCGTTTGACAACAAGTTCAAATCTAAAGCTGTATCTTAAAAATGTTATTGGTAAGATTAATATTAAATGTAAGATTTTTAATAAGTGGAAGTCAATTTTAGATGAATCAATGAAATATATTTATCACCTAGGAGATAAAATTGAATGACTATAAGAATTTGTGAAATTATAGTCTAAAATATTTTAAATAAATGATGATTTAGTTGATATGAAGATGAAAACTGATGATTTGACAAAGTCCATCAAAGACCTCACCTCCAGACTAGAAGAAAATTCCAAGACTGCTGAGGTTCTTGAAGATGAAGTTGTTACTCTTATGAATAAACATGAGAGTGAATCAATTTCAAATGAATCAAAGAATAAAATACAGTTTGGAAGGTTCTCATATATTGAGTTGTTGGAGAGAAAACAACGTGGCTCTAATAGAGTTGAACAGATTTTGGTTGATCAAATACCCCTTCGATGGGAAATAGTGGAATCATTTGTGAGGCTAAATTTTCAAATGCTGTAAACAAAGGGGTCCAAAATAATGGTATGATAAAATTTGGTCAGGGAGAAAAATTACATGAAGTACTAAAAAAGAAACATCCAATTAATTCTAAATGAATAAAAATGTATTATCCCTGAGCCTCCTGGAATAAAGGGCACTCCAACTATTATACCACACAAGAAGGAATCGAGATATACAAAAGTGAGGAGACATTTCATCTCATGAAATGTCAATTTTGTGGATAACTGAGCTATACCATGTCTTATTGTGAAGATGAATTAATCTATATGAATGGAAAATATATGAGAATTTAAAAAAAGGAGAAAAAATTCATATCCTTATTATTTTAGAAGAAATATTTTCTATGGATCTTGTTTTCATTATTCTGACATTGGTCATAGGGCCATTGATTGCAGGTAGAGGAGGGACATGGACACCTCATACCGGAGTCTGATACAAGTGAAATCCCATCAACAAGATAGTGTTGGTCTTACAAATAGGTTTTCTCCTCTAGAAGAATATTTTTACTATGAAGAACAAATTTACACGAATAAGAGAATTGAAAGGCCATCAGTGTTCTACATTCAATCCAATGTGTCATGGAATGAAAAAGAATAAAATTGAGAAATCAAACCTCATAGAGGTGGCCCTAAAAGCTAAAAAAAGAAACAACACGTAGATTTTGGAAAACTGTTGTTCATCTCCTATGACAGGTAATGCAGGCCTGTTAACGGATTTCAAAGGGAGGGTTTATTGAATAGTATAGTTTGGTAATGATGGAGCTTTGAAAATCAAAGGCAGTGGAAGTACTAAACTATCTAATATATATCTAATGAAATCCTATGTTATTTATATGGATATCATACATCATAATATCCTTAGTGTGAGTAAAAACTTTGACTCAGGCCTTATAGTTTATTTTAATTTGAAAGGCTACACTATAAAAGGAAAGACATAAAATTCTCTTATCAACAAATACATAACAGAAGGAAACCTTTATCAGGTTGACGGTAAAGAAAACATTTCAGATATGACTATTGTGGAGGAAAATAACCTATGGAATTGGATATTGGGTCACATAAATCAACATGACATGAAAAATATATCAAAACTGAAGATTGTTATAGATATTCCCATCCTGAAGCGTGAATGTGAAAAGTCTTGTGATACTTTCATTTGGTTGATGTTGGTCTGTAGTTCATATTGGCCAAAGAGGTAAAAGTAATATCATATTCTTTATCCCATTCATACATATATATGTATACTGATAAATGTTGTTGGAACTCATGTATAAAGGTAATTATTTTTATATATATATAATTACAGTATATTGGCATGTGTAATGGTTATACATAGGAAATGAAAAGTTTATGACTGCATGAAAACATATAGATGAGTCACCAAGAATGATACTAGAGAAACAATGAAAGTGTTTTGATCTAAAAATAGAGGGGAATACACATCCATTGAATATGAAAATTACCAAGGGAAGCACGAGATACAACATGATGTAGTTTCTGTGTAAACTCCACCGCAAAATGGAGTTATTTAGTGCAAGAATCAACAGGTAACCAACATGGTAAAAACTATACTGATTTAGAGTCATATTCCATGATATTACTAGAATGAAGTTTTTCAAGATATAGTGTATATTCAAAATCAAATGAGATTTATACGGGTGAGATGAAGACATAATATGATTTATGGAATGGAAGGAAGCCCTCTATGAATTACTTTTCTGTTTTTAAGAAGTAAATTCTTCATCAGAAAAAAATCAAGGGATGTTCTGTGACAAAGCATATAAAATAATTTTCCTTGGATACTCAATGAACATCAAAGCCTTCTTGTGTTTCAACAAGCACCTAGTAAGGATTGAGGAAAGCAGTGATGTTAAGATCATTGGAGAAAATTCACAATTTCTTCAAGGATTTCATATACAGATGTGATATAAAATGAAGAAGAAAGTGAACATGTAGTAAACGAAAATACCAAAATATTTTATAGAGTAAAAAACACTCAAGAGTTAGATCATGATGTTGACGCTGAAGAAGAATCTAAAGAGGAAACCTCATCTCGAGAAAATGCAGTTGAATATTGAAGGAGGTATCGAAGAGAAGAAATTGATGAATCCCATATTATGGGGGATTTGACTTAATCTATATAAACACAAAGAATGAGGAACAACACACTATCTTCTTTTCTATTAGTTGTGGATCAATCCTTATTTAAATAATCTGTAATGGATGAATCATGTGTGAATTCCATGAATAAAGAGTTAGATGAGATTGATAAGAATCATACATGGGATCTAGTGAAGAGACCCAAATTTAACAATGTGATTGGTAAAAAAAATTCAAGAACATGTTATATGAGTATGGATGTGTTATCAGAAAAAAGGCATGACTTGTATATAAAGGATACTCACAGATAAGAGGTGTTTATGTTAAATAAACCCTTACTCCAGTGGCTACACTGGAGTCAATCCAGCTTTTTACTGCCATGGAAATCCCAATTGAATATAAAGTATATCAAATGGATGTCAAGATAGAATTCTTGAATGGTGTTCTCGACAAAGAAGTATATATTGAACAAAAAATGTGTTTTCTTCTTTGTACTGATGAAACAAAGGTTTGTAAACTCAAGTAGGATCTCTATGGTTTGATGTAGGCACAACAAGCATCGTATTTCCGACTATATTCCTATCTCTAAAAGATGAAATTCCAAAGAGGTGGAGTAGATCACAATCTATACGTGATTAATTCTCCAAAATATAAATTCATGGTTCTAGTTTACATTGATGACATTATATTTGGTGGAATCAGGAAGAAATTAGAAGATTAAATTCCCAATAAGATGAAATTACAATTTGAATTTTATATGATTGGGGATCTCACATATTACATGGGATTGCTGGTGACTCAAAAGAAGAATTACACTTTCATTTCGCTGGAAAAGTATGAAAGAGAGTTGCTGAAGAGATTTAATATGCATGACTCCAAACCAATGTCAACTCTGATTGCAGTTGAAACAAAACTTGTAAAGCATGATGATGGGTCCTATATAGATCCCACGATGTATAAGAAGATTATTGGAAACATACTATATAAACGGAAACATTGCATAATATTGGCTTTTCAACTTGGTTAGCAACCCGATTTTAGAATAATTTGATGGAAGAACATATTACAGCGGTAAAAAGAATCATGATGTACATTGAAGTTACTCATAATTAAGGGTTATACTTTGCTACATGAAGGGATAGTGAATTATCAGTTTTTCTGATGCTGACTGGTCTTTAGATGTAGTATATAAAATGCCCACCAGTTGTGGAGCATTCTATATTGGGAGTAAATGTGTGGGATGGTTGAGCAAGAAACGCAAAATTATTAATCTTAGTATGACTGAAGCTGAGTATAACTCCTCTACCAAGGCATGAAATAAACTACTATGGATGAAGAAAAAACCTAAAAATGTTGGTGATGAGGTGAAATAACCAATGGTGATTTAATGTTATAACAAAAGCGCAATTAATATTACGAAGAAGCGTGTTCATCATTCTCATACAATGCGTATTGAAATAAGATATCACTTTATTAAGGAAAAAGAATAACACGGCCTGATTAAAATGGATGATGTGGAAATGGATGATAATGTGTCTTATTTCCTAACCAAGCCACTGTCAGTGATTGTGTTTGAGAAACATCAGTTGAGCTTCAGTTCTCGTCCACCTCCTAGTGCATAAAGAGGTTACAGAATACTCCTCTCCCCAATTATGTTAACTAATTCTAATCTGTTTGTGGATGTGATATAGGATTATGGAAAAGATACTATCTTGGGGGTGTTTTGAGTTGTACGATTAACAAATACCGGTATTTGGATTTATTTTCAATTGGGGAGAATGAATAAATTCAGGATATGTGATGGACATGTAATGCTTTTGTGACACAGTTAATGGATTTCTTGGGTGTCATTGAGAATTCCAAAATACAAGAACCCAAATTCAAGATTCCCCTCTTATTTTATACACCAATAATTTCTTACGTATACATAGAGTGTGGTCTGAGTTGATTCTTTCATTTTAGGTTTTGATAGTAGCTAGTGCTCCATTGACTTAATTTGGAGATTGCCAACAAACCCAAAGGGGGAGATAGTTGGAACCAGGACTGTTCTATTCAAGGAATGGGGTATGGTTTGTGTTTGTTTTCAATCCTCATTGGAAGATCATATTTTTTTCTAGTAATGGGATCATACAGTTTGAGCGGACAACATTACTGAAGGTGGCTTCATTTCCAAGTGTGTGCCATATTTTTTTCCCTGAAAATTGGAAAATGGAGTAATATGTGTTTCGCAATGGAAGTTGCATGCAATATTTTAGGTGCATGGAAGATGGAAAAAAAGCATGTTTTGGGATAAGAATGTCAAATAACGGCAAATTCATGGGCTACACAGAAATGTTGTAGATGTGCGGGGAAAATTTTCTTGTGTGAAAAGTATTGCACATAGAATCAGAGGTTTTGTGTACAACGATGGGTTTTGCATGTGTGGTTCGGCAATGCCATTAAATAAGAGGTTACCCCCATCATATGAGACAACTGAATAAATAGATAATATTTGAGTTCCAATTCATGTCAAACTTTTGTGAAATGGGAGTTGTGCCGAAAACATAGTGTTAGGCGGAAAATTTACGGTTGTATGGAAAATCTAGAGTTGCGCAGGAAAATTATTGTTGTGGGGAAAAGCTACAGTTGTGGGGAAAAATTTCTATTGAGCTGAAAATAATTAATCTGCACCCAAAAAGTTACATTTTCACGTAAAGGGTGAAGCTGTGTAAAATATGTTTTTTGGGAAAAGAAACTCTTGCACGCAAATGTCTCATCTTTCACGCAAAGGGTAGGCGAGGCGTTCAATTTTCAGTGTCGGCTGATTATGGTTTCTGAATATCTGGTTCGGTGGGTCACTGCTTTCATGTGCAAGAATTCAGGATATCAATACAATAGGTGTGTCATGGTGAACAGAGATACAGACTTTAATGAAAATCTATTGAAACAACTATCCAGTGGATAAACCGAGTTCTACTTTTCACAATGCAGTGATCTAGGGGGGGAGTTGAGAGAAGTGATCCAAGGGATGTAGTGAGCTATCCTTAATGCTATTTAAAGGTAGTGTGCCTGGCACATAGTGTATATGAACATATCTTGTAATCCTCAAAATATTAATGATTAGTGGATTTACATAAGACCGACACATTGTCGGAGTATACTCCTTTGACACAGCCCTTTGCGGTGAACCAAGTAAGTGTTGTGTCATCTCCTTGCTTTCATTTTTGTGAAAAATTTAACAAGTACCTACTAACGTGGGAACAAGATCCACAACATCAATAAAAATTGAAACCCTGATTCACCCCTCCACTCTTAGGGTGTTTCATGGTTCATTGACATTTTGACTTTAAAAACCTCATTTTCTGGTTATGTAAAAGGGATTAATTTTCTATTATTTACTGAAACATATATGTTTTCAATTTTCAGAAATTACTTCCATATTTAAAATATTTGGTTCCAAAATATTTAAATAGGTTTCTTTTACTTTTGAGTGTTCAGAATAGTAACTTTAGTGTTTTTTTAATTAAAACTGTTAAGGGTAAATTTTTCAATTAAGAGTAGAATTAATATTTTATGTATTATAAAATTTCATAGTAATTGTCCTACATGTATTTTATTATTTATTTTCAACAAAAATCATCTTTGGTATGATTTTATCACCTTTTTACACCCTTTAATGACATTAAGGATTTTATAGTATTTTATTCTAAGGGAAGTCCAATATTTCACACTCGTAATTTTAATAAGGAATAAATTTTTTATATATGGTTATTAATAATATATCTTAAATTATAAATATTAATTAGACATATATATTTTTTAAATAAATATTTAAAATTCATTTTTAATTTTTTGGAATGAAATAATTTAATAAAAGGATTTTATAATGATAATTTTGTAATTGTATAACTAGTGGACATATCAAATAAATGTCATTAAAATATTAAAATAAATAAAATTTGATTTAATTATTGTTATACATTAATTTTATATATTACCTAGAAATATTATAAATGTATTAAATGTTTTTATTTGAATTTTTGTTATTTTTATTTTTTAAAATTCATGAAATAATTAGTGTCATAGTTGACATTAATGATATTTAAAATAAATCCAATTTTATTAAATGATATAAAATTAATTAAAATATAATCATCATCCAAATTAATTTGGTGAGGTTTAAAATATTATCCATGACTAATTTATGGTTATTATTTCATTTTATGGTAAATATATTAACCATTACATAATAAGAATTCATGTTATCCTGGTAAGTTTTAAAGGATTTAATTAGGGGTTAACTCTAATAGATAAGTGTAATAATGTTAAAAAATATGGTAATAAAATTATTTTCCTATTTTAATTAGTCTAATACTCATATTATATTAAAAATAAATAAATTTTGATCCATTTTTATTTTAATATAAGATTATATCAATTTAATATTTTCATAGTTTCTAAAAGTACCCCTCACCTTTATTATAAAAGGAATCGACCACCCTCACATCCTTTCACCACAATTGTAATAATATCTCATACACTTCAACCCAAATAATATCCAAAATTCTATATACTCATTCTAAAATCCTTCTATTTTGAATAAATAAACCAAGGAAGTATTTTGGAGTAAACCAAAAGGCGTTACCCAAAAATGTGGTAGCATTCTTCAAAGATCATATTCATTTTATTTCATTCTAAAACTATTCAATTATTAATGTTACAAGATTAAATAATAAATCATCTTTCCTTAATATACTGATATGTTGTTATGTTAAGGTTTAGACTAAAAACTACACACACATCGATCAAATGGTTAAGAAACATACCATTTTTGTACAAAGAACTACCGCCTCACAAAATGATGTCGTTCATTTTTATTTTACCACCTCTCATAGTTGGGAATTATGATTGAAAAACTATATATATATATATATATAGTTTTTTATTAATACTATCATAATTTTTATATTACACAAAACATCAAAATTTTAATTTTTTGTAAATATAACAATATTATATGTGGTTGTGATGACTACTGCCTTCACAAAGAGACATGATTCATTCACACATATAATGGATGGTTTTACTAAAAAATGTTACAAATATGACATATATAAAATACATTATATGTAATATACATAAATATATGTATATATATATCATTTATTTCTATTATTGCAACAATGAAATGGAGGCATCGTTCATGTGTACGTATGGCCTTCCCTCTCAATGAACGAGGAATTTCACTTATTAACTCAAAGTATTATGGATTATTCTAAACACATATATACTAACTTTATATGATGTTAAAATAATTTTTTACATTCTTTATATGATCAAAGAAAGATATAACTAATATGATCAATAGGTAACATGTCCAAACATACTCAAAAAACTGGGCAATTAACACCTGTAATAGTAAAAATAATGAAAGATCACTAAAAAATGTTTAATAATATATTATAAGAAGATATAATATGAAATTATAAATGTGATTATTGATTTATTACCAGTAGATAACATAAATAAAACAATTATACTTGATTTTAATGTACGTTCACTCAAATTGAAATGCAAGGTAAGGGATTCATATCTCAATTTTCATTCTATGATGCATACTCAACTTTCAGCACTCATTTCTTTGCATGGTGTATATAAATCTAATGAATTTATATTATGAGTATTATCCTAAATATAATGGTAAATTCATTTACATATAAATTTATTTCTTTCATTTTGTATGTCACGACCCGTCCTCGGGGCCCGTGCCATGTCTACCCCAATCCCACCTTCCATAGGCTAGGGGCTGGCGACTAGCACCAAAGGCATAAATCCCGATAACTGGGAAAGCATTGCCTTTATAAAAGTAATGAAAACACCACAGAGTAAATGTGGAAGTAAAACACTAAGTACAAAGAGAAATGCTGAAAGGTAAATGGGCCATAATACAAACCCAAATGAAAGTACAACTACAACTGAACAAAGTACAACAGAAAAAGACAACAGCTGGAAGAACGGAAGCGGCTCCTAGTTTGTCCTCCACGGATCCTACCTGAAGGGTATGTACATATGGTGCAGCTCCTGGATCATCCACCACGGATCCTAACTGAAGGGTAGGTACAGATAGCCTCCACAACTCTATCGCACGTCAACCTCCTCCGAGTGTCGTCTCGCCGTGAAGTCCACCTCCGGATACTGACTCATCGTGTAGTCCACCTCCAGGTACTGACTCGTCATGTAGTCCACCTCCGGGTACCGTCCAGTCCTCGAACACTCGGTCTCCGTCAGCACTGCCCGTCATTTGCAACCAACACAACGAGGTGCGGGCATAGCCAGTGTAGGGGTGAGTATAACGATACTTAGTAGGGACCATGAGACCCTCAAGGTCTCACTAAAACCAACAAGTATAACCACAAAGAAGATCTAAACAGATAACCTCAACATAGGTATATTCCCATACATATACCTAAGTTATCAAGTAACTCATCTCAATCATGAGGAAACACAAAGATCATATAGCCATCTCAAACCAGGATTTTCATTATCGAAACTGTAACTGCTGAAGAGCCCCATATCTGGAGTGTACAGTGGTCCTGTCACGACTCCGAGGTACAACTCACTAACCTAAGACTGCTGAGGTACTCCTCATGTCAAGTACCGCGGGTCAGCCACCCAAACACAGTAGTGCTTCCCGCCAAGGTATGTCACCCAAACAAAGTAGTGCACACCCCCTAGTAGCCTGCTGAGGTACTCTCTGGACGAGTACCGCGGGTCTACACTGTCACACAGGTAGTGCTCTGTCTGCCATGGGTCTTCACCCAAACAAAGTAGTGCTCCGTCCAGTGGGCTAGTCGACTCACTCCAAGTTGAGTCGTTCAAGCGGTCGTCAGGTCTCAGTCGGCTACACAGTCTCCGTACTTCGCATGCTCGTCTCCGGGAGGGTCCGCTCCACGAGCGACAGGTCGATACTCCAAGTATCTCAAAGTCCCATGAAGAAGTATCTCAAAATACCACCTCGTCATAGGGGTCTCAACGCAACAGACGGCGCGTCAATAGGACGCCCGGTCTGTGAGTTATTAGCCTTTTCGTACCAGGGGTCCGGTTGGTTTCGTGAGCGAACCAACCCGGCCGTATCTCAATTGTACCCCGAACTCTCATAGGGTATACTCATAGGGACCGTTTTTCAACGTGATCACCAACGCCGCTGACGGTTTGTCAAACAGACATCCAGTCTGAAAGATATCAGCTTTTCCGTTCCAAGGGCCCAGTTGGATTTCAGGTACAGTCCAACCTGGCCACTATCCAACATCAACCGAAACTCGGGCGAAGAATGCCAAAAGTTCCGTCTCATCAAGAGGAATTCAACGAGACAGACGGTGCATCAATCGGACGCCCGGTCTGTGAGTTATTGGCTTTTTCATTCCAGGACCCCGGTTGGTTTCGTGAGTGAACCAACCCGACTACACTCCTATGGAATCTAAACCTCGAGAGGAGTAAGCCAAAATATCCGACTCACTTAGAAGAATCTAGCAAAGTCGACGGCACGTCAATCGGACGTCCGGAGTTCAAGTTATGAGCATTTCCGCTCTGAGGGCCCGGTTGGTTCTGTGAACGAACCAACCCAACTGAACCCAAAGTATTCCGAAACATTGAATGCGATATTGCAAAACGGTCGTCTCGGTCCAAGGATCGGATCGCCATAGACGGTGCGTTAATCGGAGGTCTGTAGCCCAAGTTATGGGTGTTCGATCAGAAAAAAACCAAAATGGGGGATCTGGGCCAGTCCCGGCCCGGCCCAATCCCCCCCTGGGTCGGCCCGGGTCCGGGTCCGGCCCATCCGAGCGTGGCCTGGCCCGACCGGCGTAGCCCAGCCCGGCCGGCTCGGTCCGGCCCGACCGGCCGGCCGAGCGGAAGCGGCAGACTGGGGGGGGGGTGGGGGGGGGGGGTGCGCGGCCCCCCTCGCCGTTGAATGAAGTCGTCGGCGGTCTGCGCCCCCGCCAATCCTCTGGGATCTGGCGCGGCCACAGGATCCCCCATGACGCACCGCCGTGGCAAGCCGCGGCAGTTGATTCCTCCGGCGGCGCGCTCGGGCGCCGCCGCCTCCTGGCGGCCGGACGGCTCCGGCCGCCGCCCCCGGTCGCCAGCGGCACCGCGCCGGCGACCCGCGCCTCCTGATTTTCCACGAGCCACTAGATTTTCTCCGGTGTTACGTTTTCAAAACCCTCTGTGCCAGTGTCCATCTCGGGTCTCTAACTTTACTATATAAGCTTCAAAATAACCTTGCGGCCCCGTTTGTCGTCGCTCGTCAATCCGCACGTCAATCAACAAATCGAACCGTCCTCGTGGTTCTCCGGCACGACGCGATGGTGCCGTGCCCCTTAGTCGTGGCCCGACTCCGTCCGCGGATGTCTTCGGGTTTCTCCAACGCAGCGCAACGGCGTCACATCCTTTTTCATTTTCACGGCACGGCGCGACGACGCCGTGCATTCCTTGTCGCATGATTCCGTGCGATGCGACGGCACCACGCTATTCCCGTTTCAATCCACAAAAGAAACCAACATGGATAAGGAGGAGGGTCGGCCGTGTTTGTGCGGTCTGACCCCCTCTCGTTAATTGATATCAATTGGTCATATTTCATGAAGAACTTCAATGTAATAATCATGAAAAAATTAAATAAATAAACCCCTACCTTGAGCGTAGCTAGAATAGGGATTCGCCACGAAAAATGACGTCGCGAGGTGAAGCTCCGTATGTTGACGGAGAACGTCCGAGGTGGAAGTGGAATATCCTTTTCTTTGACATGGGAAGAAGATCGAAAGAGGGTGCGTCATCGATCTTCGGAAAAAGGGGTCACACCCTGGCTGCGGAGAGGAGAAGAGACGACACGACGATCTCTTCTTATGGTGACTGCGTTCTTCTTCGAAGTCTTGATTTCCTTCGTGATGAAGATGAAAACATCCAAGATCTCTCTCCTCAATTGTTCACACACCACATCCAACCAAAATAATATAAGTCTCATCCCTATTTTATTAACTCATGACACAATTCAAAAATTCAAAACTTAAATTAAATAATTGAATTGTTGTGTTGGCATACTTAATGATAGGAGAGGATAAGTCACCCAAATAAAGGGAAGTTTAAAAGTTAAAAGAGTTACACAACTTAAGTGGGGGTTAAGAAGAGTTAGGGAGTTAAGGGAATATGAAAAGGTGGGGGCTCGTGTGGGCCCTAACTCACCTTTAATCCACTCAAGAGAAACTAAAAAACAGTGGGTCCCACCCTTACTCCTACACTTAGCTTTTAAATCATGGAGAAGTGAAATAAAATTCTTCACAAAATTTTATTTCACTAACAATTAATCCAAAAATTTAAACAACTCATAACGAGCATACACAACTCTATAAAAGGCGTTCCTAAGCAATTACCGGCACTGCGGTTTCATCGGTGCCCTTGGAATTTGATTCCGAGCACTGGTTCAAATGTTAGAAAAAACCCGCTCGTCTGTTCACTGTACGTACCTGAGCCGAACTTCGGAAAATGATTCAGGGCAAACCGGGCCTCAGAATCAGGCGTTGTCAGAAACTGCGTTCTAGTAAAATTCCAAATAAAATTAAGAAAAAAATTTCCTTGAAATTTCTGGGTCTTTACATTACTCCCACCTCAGGGCTTTACGTCCCCATAATGCTTCAACACAAACCAGGGTCACAAAAGCGGTACAGAGCACGCATCTGAGCCTCCTGCTCACATGTGCTCACCTGGAGGTTCCCGTACTGCCCGAGAAAGCGCACCTGAGAAATATACCATTCTCATAGGATGCTCCCCTGTCGATCCTCGATCCCCACTGGAACCTCCATGAAAGTCACCCCATCGCCATCGTCCAGCTCCCCATGGTCGATGGTATGCGAAGGGTCGAGCACATATCTCCTTAGTTGAGATACGTGGAAGTCGCCGTGCACCTGGTGCAACTGAGGTGGATGGGTCAAGCGGTAAACCACCTCGCCTACCTAGCTGAGTACCTAGAAAGGTCCGTTGAACCTTGGAGATAACTTGCCGCCTTGGCCACATCTATGTAAACCTCATCGAGGTGAGACCCGTATAAGGACGTGATTGTCATCCTCGAACTCTAGAGGTCTCCAATTCCTGTTAGAACTGGAACTCAAAACGACTGCTGCCACGAGGGTAAGGTTGACTGACTCAAGAGTGATCGGTCGCACCCTCCTTTGCAAGAGTTACCCTACGCTGCCTGGGGTTTCCTTCTTCGCCCACCAAGGAAAACTCATCCCGACATTCTCCTAAAATCGTCAATTTGAGTATGAACAGTTATTGCCCATTCCATACACAAACTAACGTCGTAAGGCCTCGACACTGCCACCAAGAGATTCCAATCGAAACTCTCACCTCGAGGGTCTGACCACACCGTCGGCGTAAGTGTGATTATAGATTCTTCTCCCAAGGTATCTCCAGACGCGAGGGTCAAGTCCACGACTTACCAGAATCCCTAGGTCTAGAACAAGATTCGTGAAAGCAAGGAATGATTCATATCGACGTCTGTTACTACAATAGCTAGTAGTGGACACATATTGTCCCATAAATCATTTTTAGAGCCATTGGGTCACTCTCCCTGACCGAATGCAGCTACTCTCATCCTCCGCACTCCATCTCCCTAAGCCTGGCGGGGATAACTAAGGCGGGTGGTTGTATCATGTTAAGATGTACACCACCTCATGCTGCTCTCCTAGCTCTGCCTCCACATCTGCTGCTTCGCAGACTCATCTCTCCTTTAAGCTTCCTCTTATGGAAACATTTAACATGCCAGAGTCTCTAAGACCGGTGCCAGTTTCCTGTTTCTTACTGCACTGTGCAGTCTTCATCTGCTCCTGGATGATCTGCACCTTCCATGCCTACGATCTGAAAGAGCTGCTAAAATTTCTCCTTTGCTGAAAAGAGAAACTCGGTCTCATCCCCTAGTTGAACCACACCCATTTCCTAATACAGTTAATCTTTACATGAATTATGTATTCATTCCATGGATGACGTCATAAGGCCTCGACGTAACTACCAAGAGATCCAACTGTCACTCTCTCCTCCAAGGGTCGAGTCACGCTGTCGGCATTAGTGTGAAGTCACTAGGTCTCCTCCAGTAGAAATCTCAAAAGTGATGGTCAAGTCAAAAGTTTTAACTGGGACCACTCAGTATCAACCAGACAAAAGGACAGGAAAGCAAACATCACAAAGATAAGTGTCTTTTTATTATTTCAGCTCATAGTACAAAGACGCGAATACAACAGCAACATGGAACTTAGAAGTACAAGGGACGTATCCACTAGTTCCTATCATGTCCACCTGCTCCCGGAGCTCTACTACCTTGTCCACTACTCGGCTGTTGCTCAAGCACCCACCGCTGCTTCTGCCTCGGTGGCTCCTCCAAAGCCTACGGATCAACTGTACGAGGAGTCGGATAGTCACATGCCAGGTGACCCTTCCCGCCGCATGAGTAACACTGTTTGTTTTTTGGCACGCCTAGCTCTATCCCCACCACGTGTGCCCCGCACCACCGATCCTAAAACCCGAGATCACCTAACTGCTGGTCTGGTCCTCCTAGACCTCTGCATCATCTGTCTACTACCCACAGATTACTCGGCTACTGATCGAAAAACACACGGCAAAGGCAGCAGCTCCTGAACACGCTCGGGGTGTATAGCTAATGGCACAAACTCCACCCGGAAGAAGGTCTCGAAGTCTTCCCATGTGAAGGTCATCCCATTGTAAAACTGGAACAAGTGGCTCCACCACCTACCTGCTGCTGCCTTAAATAGGCTGGTAGTAAAGATCACCATGAAGTCTGCCGGCGTCCCCACTAGCCTGAAGACTCTCACCACAGCCTCCAGCCAAACCTCAGCCGCCTGCGGGTCCGTCTCTCCCCAGAACCTGGATGGCCTATGGCGCTGGAACTCGTGCATCGCGCTCAAGTGGAGTGCATCGCCTACTGTTGGGGCTGGTGGCATCGGTGTCCCAATGTATGGTGGTACCGCTGGTGCCTCCGATGGTGCCTCAACTGCAAGAGGGCCCTGTACCGAAGCCTCGTCGCTTAGCAGGATATCAGTACGCACATCCCTCTGGGCTCTAGCTGGTCAACCGTGAAAAGAAATCCTGAAAGAAACAACATGACATGGTCAAACGATTATACCTGGTGAGATGACCTGGTTTGAGCTGACATTTAAAAACATCTGGAAACACACACGCAATCAGTGTTTTCGTGCACAAAGTCGGAAATCAGTAGTCAGGGTCCTGGTGTATGGATACGCCGGCCGCCCGCACCAACACTGGACTCCCTGAACTGAAGACCACACTCTATACCCTTAACACTATTGCTTCACAGAATGAAAATATCAGAGTTATAAGTTCTGCGGTAGAACCGACTCCTTTGATAACAATGTGTCACGAACCGTCCTCGGGGCCCGTGTCGTGACTACCCCAATCCCGCCTTCCATAGGAAAGGGGCTGGAGACTAGCACCAAAGGAATAAATCCCGATAACTGAGAAAGCAATGCCTTTATAAAAGTAAAGAAAACACCACAGAGTACAAGCAGAAGTAAAACACTAAGTTCAAAGAGAAGTGCTGAAAGATAAATGGGCCAGAATAAAAACCCAAATGAAAGTACAACTACAACTGAACAAAGTACAACGGAAAAAGACAACAGCTAGAAGAATGGAAGCGGCTCCTGGTTCGTCCTCCTCGGATCCTACCTGAAGGGTAGGTACAGATGGAACAGCTCCGAGATCGTCCACCACGGATCCTACCTGAAGGGTAGGTACAGATAGGCTCCACAACGCTCTCACCCGTCAACATCCTCCGAGTGTCGTCTCACCGTGAATTCCACCTCCGGATACTGACTTGTTGTTTAGTCCACCACCGGGTACTGACTCGTCGTGTAGTCCACCTCCGGGTACCGTCTAGTCCTCGAACACTCAGTCTCCGTCAGCACTGCCCTTCGTCTGCAACCAACACAACGAGGTGCAGGCATAGCCCGTGCAGGGGTGAGAATAACGATACTCAGTAGGGACCCCGAGACCCTCAAGGTCTCACTAAAACCAACAAGGATAACAACAAAGAAGATCTCAACAGATAAATTCTACTTAGGTATATTCCCATACATATACCTAAGTTATCAAGTAACTCATCTCAATCATGAGGAAACACAAAGATCATAGACTCAACTCAAACCAGGATTTTCATTATCGAAACCGTAACTACTGAAGAGCCCCGTCTCTGGAGTGTACAGTGGTCCTGTCACGACTCCGAGGTACTGCTCACTAACCTAAGACTATTGAGGGACTCCTCTTGTCAAGTACCATGGGTCAGCCACCCAAACACAGTAGTGCTTCCCACTGAGGTATGTCACCCAAACACAGTAGTGCACACCCCCTAGTATCCTGATGAGGTACTCTCTGGACGAGTACCATAGGTCTGCACTGTCACACAGGTAGTGCTCCGTCCGCCATTGGTCTGCACCAAAACAAAGTAGTGCTCCGTCCACTAGGCTAGTCGACTCACTCTAAGTCTAGTCGGTCAAGCAGTCGTCAGGTCTCAGTTGGCTACACGGTCTCCGTACTCCGCACGCTCGTCTCCGGGAGGGTCCACTCCACGAGTTACAGGTCGATACTCCAAGTATCTCAATGTCCCACGAAGAAGTATCTAAAAGGACCGCCTCGTCATAAGGGTCTCAACGCAATAGACAGTGCGTCAATCGGACGCCCGGTCTGTGAGTTATTAGCCTTTTCGTCCTAGGGGCCCGGTTGGTTTCATAAGCGAACCAACCCGGACATATCTCAACTATACCCCGAAATCTCATATGGTATATTCATAGGGACCATTTCTCAACATGATCCCCAACGCCGCTGACGGTTCGTCAAACGGACGTCCAGCCTGAAATTTATCAGCTTTTCCGTTCCAAGGGCCCGGTTGGATTTCGGGTACAATCCAACCCGGCCACTATCCAACAGCAACTAAAACTTGGGCAAAGAATTCCACAAGTTCCATCTCATCCAGAGGAATTCAACGAGACAGACGTTGCGTCAATCGGACGCCTGGTCTGTGAGTTATTGGCTTTTTCGTTCCAGGGGCTCGGTTGGTTTCGTGAGCTAACCAACCCGACCTCACTCTGACGGCATCTGACCCTCGAGAAAAGTAAGCCAAAAGATCCGTCTCACTTAGAGGAATCCAGCAAAGTCGATGTCACGTCAATCGGACGTCCGGAGTTCAAGTTATGAGCGTCTCCGCTCCGAGGGCCCGGTTGGTTCCGTGCACGAACCAACCCGGCCGAACCCAAAGTATTCTGAAACCTTGAGTGCAATATGTCAAAACAACTGTCTCGGTCCAAGGATCGCATCGCCGCTGAAGGTGTGTCGATCGGAGGTCTGTAGCCCAAGTTATGGGTGTTCGATCGGAAACAAACCAAAATGGGGGATCTGGGCCCGGCCCAATCCCCCCCCCTGGGTCGGCCCGAACCAGGTTGACCCGGCCCGGGTCCGGGTCCGGCCCATCCAGGCGCGGCCCAGCCCGGCCGGCTCGGTCTGGCCTGTCCGGCCAGCATGGCCGAGCGGAAGTCGCGGAGCGGGGGGGGGGGGGGGGGTGCGCGGCCCCACTCGCCGTTGATTGAAGCTGCCGGCGGTCTGCGCCGCCGCCAATCATCCAGGATCCCGCGCGGCCGCGGGATCCCCCGTGCCGCACCGCCGCGGCAAGCCGCGGCGGTTGATTCCTCCGGCGGCACGCTCGGGCGCCGCCGCCTCCTGACGGCCGGATGGCTCCGGCCGCCGCCCCCGGTCGTCGGTGGCACCGCGCCGGCGACCCGCGCCTCTTGGTTTTCCGCGGGCCACCAGAGTTGCTCCGATGGTCCGTTTTCAAAAACCTTCTATGCCGGCGTTCATCTCGGGTCTCGAACTTTACTGCGGAATCTTCAAAATAACCTTGCGGCCCCATTTTTCATCGCCCGTCAATCCACACGTCAATCAACAAATCGCGCCGTCCTCGTGGTTCTCCGACGCGACGCGATGGCACCGCACACATTTGTCGTGGCCCGACTCCGTCCGTGGATGTCTTCAGGTTTCTCCGACGCGGCACGATGGAGTCGTGTCCTTCGTTTTCACGGTGCGGCGTGACGACTCCGCGCATTCCTTGCCACACGATTCTGTGCGATGCGACGACACCGCGCAATTCCCGTTTCAATACACAAAAGAAACCAACATGGATAAGGAGGAGGGTCGGCCGTGTTTGTGCGGTCCGGACCCGTCTCGTTAATTGATAGAAATTGGGCATATTTCATAAAGAACGTCAAGGTAATAATCATGAACAAATTAAATAAATAAACCCATACCTTGAGCGTAGCTAGAACGGGGGTTTTCTGCGGAAAACGACATCGCGAGGTGAAGCTCTGTATGTTGACGGAGAACGTCCGAGGATAAAGTGGCGTCTCCTTTTATTTGACACGGGAAGAAGATTGAAAGAGGGTGTGTCGTCGAACTTCTGAAAAAGGGGTCACACCCCAGCTGCGGAGAGGAGAAGAGACGACATGACGTTCTCTTCTTATGGTGATGGCGTTCTTCGTCGAAGTCTTGATGTTCTTCGTGATGAAGATGAAAACATCCAAGAGCTCTCTCCTAAATTGTTCACACACCACATCCAACCAAATTAAAATAAGGCTCATCCCTATTTTGTTAACTCATACCACAATTACAAAATTCAAAACATAAATTAAATAATTGAATTGTTGTGTTGGCATACTTAATGAGAGGAGAGGAAAAGTCACCCAAATAAAGGGAAGTTTAAAAGTTAAAAGAGTTACACAACTTAAGTGGGGGTTAAGAGGAGTTAGGGAGTTAAGGGAATTTGAAAATGTGGGGGATTGTGTGGGCCCCACCTCACCTTTAATCCACTCATGAGAAACTAACAAACAGTGGGTCCCACCCTAACTCCTACACTTAGGTTTTAACTCATGGAGAAGAGAAATAAAATTTTTAACGAAATTTTATTTCACTAACACTTAATCCACAAATTTCAACAACTCATAAAAAGAAAACGCAACTCCATAAAAGGTGTTCCTAAGCAATTACTGGCGCTGCGGTTTCATCGGTGCCCTCAGAATTTGATTCCGAACACTGGTTCAAAAGATAGAAAAACCTGCTCGTCCGTTCACTGAACGTACCCGAGCCAAACTTCGGAAAATGATTCTGGGCACACCGGGCCGCGGAATCAGGCGCCATTAGAAACTGAATTCTTGTAAAATTCCAAAGAAAATTAATAAAAAAAATTCCTTGAAATTTCCGGGTCTTTAAATTGTATACAATTATACAAATTATTAAGTTGTAAAGGGTTATTTTACAATCTCATCATTTTTTAAGATTCATTTTGTTTAAGCCTCCACTGTGGAATATTTCTCTTCCATTTCATTATTTTTTTAATGTTTTTTTAAAAAAGGTTTTTTCTATTATTCAATAATTTATTAATGTCATATTTACAACATTTTTAGTTTTCATAAAATACTATAAATTTAATCATTCGGTCACTCTGAAAAACAATGTACTTTTTATACAAAAGTAAAAATAATATTTTTAACATATATTTCATGAATGGAATTTCTTACCACCGTGATGCCCTAATTTTTTTTAGATTCCTTTAAAATTTTAAAATTTTATTTTCATGGAAAATATTTTTATTTTCTAAATTTTTTTTATAAAGATTATAGTGTGTTAAAAAAATTTTTGCCTCACTTTTACTTCTATGATATATAAGCCTTATTCACCACTTATTTCTAGTGTGTGTTTTATATATAATACCCTTTGATATATCAAAAAATTTATAAATTTATTAATGGTATTAAAATGATTCACCATTTTAAGGGTTAATTTTGTTAAATATCTAATTTTTAAATTCATTATTCGATATATGAAGAATGATTTGGATGTATTAGGGTCTGATTAAAGATATCCCCTTAGTACAACTATAGTCTCGTGATTTGAAATTAGTTATTGAAAACCCTTTAGAATTTTTTTCCAATAATAGAATATATTTTTATTTCAATTATATTGAGATTATTTTTTTTATGGTAAATGTTGTATGTACCTTGGAAACCTGTCATCCAATAATTAAGCATTTCCTTCATTTAGATTATCTTATTATTATCCATGAGTGTTTTTCATTAACATTATCTATGAAATCATTTCTTTATTAGGTTTTTGATTAAATATCATGGTATTTAGTTATTACATTTCTATGTTGACTATTCTTATTGATTTATTATTTCTTCCCCTATACCAGACCCTTACTAAGAATTTTATCTCAAACGTATTATGTTTCATCAGCCCTAATATCTAATAAGTATAATAAGAATGATACTAAAGAATATTCTATGGGGGAATAAATTTTCCTTCAAAAGGAAAAAATTATATCTTAATTATAGACTTCAGCTTAATACCAAACTTATGTTTGTATCTTGTTTACCACAGGTAAAAAAAAAATTCGTCCTTCTAGCTGCATATCATTGTAATCATTAAAAAGTTATTGTTATAAACACCAGCTCTAGTCATAGAGGGGTGGGGGTAATATATATTCTTATAAATTATATACACTATCTAGGGTAATCATCGCGTCTCGTACCTAATGGTGGTATCTAATATCTCATATGACTCGCCTTTTTGGATTTATTAAATTACTTTAAAAAAATATAATAAAATTTATTAAATAAGCTATTTTCATGAGCGAGGTATCCAAACATCCTATGCAAATAACTTTTATATCCCTTCATTAGTAAACACAACATCCAGGGCCTAAAGGTGTTCTACTATTTCTCATAGGGTTCAATATTTTGGAGTTGCTCAATTATTTTGAGTAAATATCACAGACTTAATAAATATATTTCATAATTTTATTCTATCATCATTGAGACTTTAAAGTCCTCGAAATATTGCTCCAACATAGTTTCCAACTCCAAAAATATTCAATTTAATATTCTAAGTATTTAAATTATATTTTACAGTAATGCAAATCCTTTAACATATTTATGATGTTATTTTCACTGATAAATCATTTTTTCAAAAAATGCACTTATAATTTTTCCATAAGGGGGTTTTTATTATCATTGTTAAAATCCAGATATTATATTAGAATATAAATTTTAATATACGTGAAAAAAATTATATAATTTATTTCAAATTATCAACTTCATTTTTAATATTATAATATCAAAAATATCATATGGTTATTTTATTTGGGATTTTGTAAAATGATTTATTTTTCGACAAATAATGAAATTGTTAATTTTTAACAAAAACATCTTTTTATTTTAAATTAATTTAAAATATAAATATTAGTTAATTTTTTTAAATTAAAATTAGTTTAGTTTTACAAATATTAATTCAAAATATTTCATTGGAATTAATTTTAAATTGGATTTCAATATAAAAACATTGCAAACTTTTAACCATTTTCTCTTTCAAAGCATGTATTCTCATTGCATATGTGAGATTATTTTTACATTATATTTTGAACTTAAGTGAATTTAAACTAAAAAATTGTATTTACTATTTTTAATATGAATTATTTATATTATCTAATTTTTTTCTTATTGTTTTTTCAAAAATTAATATTATTTACAATGATAATTATTTACTATGGTTAGGGTAAAACAATTTTCACTAGGTGTTATACTAAAACGATAAGTGTTAAGAATGTACCAAAACATAAAAACCCCCCATTTAATGGAAGTATTTTGAATATATATATTATAGGTTCTTTAACGGACTATTTTAACCCTTTTTCATGATAAAAATTTTAAAACACATTTTTCAATTAAGAAATTACATATCGGTCACTCAAATCTTTTATAAATGGTTACCCCCTCTCCTCTTCTCCTTTCACATTCAAATCATGCTATTTTAGCCATTAAGAATCCAAATAAATTCTTAAATTACATGATTTAATACTATAATCCTTATTTTTGGTCATAAATACAATTGAAAAATTCTTTATTTACAAACCAAAATAAGTTCTATGATGAAGGCGTAACATCCCTCACAAACCATTTTATTTTATTGCTACCTCCACATATTTTAATTTGTATAGGAAATGATGATATAATAACCAAAGTATATTTAATATAATTATATTTTTTTTTAATGTTATAAAAATACTTCTCCTCTTCTACAAAATGTTATATGAAATCATCAATTATGTGTATGGAAGACTACCACCTCACAAATAAATGATATTTTTTTTCATCACCACCATTAAATTATAGGTATAAAGACCGAATTCACACATATATGATTTATTTATTATACTATTATAATTAATAAATTTTAATATATTATATGTCTTTTAATATTTCATTTTTTTCGTAAATGATTTTGTCGCGTGTGCGTACAATGAATAACCCCCTCACGAAGAAATGTAATTAATTTTTCACTTTTGCATTACATGGAATGTAATAAGGATAAAAATTAATGAATTTATGTTATATATATGATGTTAAATTGATTCTATAAAACTATTATATAACAAAATTCCTTACCCTTTCACTTGTAAAGGGAATGATATCGTCCCTCGTGCGTACGTACGTCCTTACCTCTCCACGAAGTGAAATGATTAATTTTTAACATATACCATTACTAAATGGTTTGATTGTTGTATATTATAAGTAAATATGATATTTATAAAAAATTTATCAATCTTTATATGAATTATTAATATCCTATGTACATGAATTATGATTTTCATTACAAAACAAGTAGAGAAAACACTACAATTTACACCCAAAACATTGAAAATAATGAAATAATATTAACAAAAAATGTTAAAATGATATAATAGGATAATATATGATTTTATAAATATCAGTATGGTTATGATATAAATTAATAAAATTACTAATACCATTATACATGTGGTTAATGTATTTTAATGTAAATGAAAGTTTGAGTTAATAGACATCGCATCTTTTTTTCTTTATTAAGGCGTATCGTAATGTTATGCACCTAATTTATTTTAAATAGTGTATATATTTCTTCTTTGACATGTTATATCATGTTTCATAAATAATTCATTTAATTTTAATTATCAATTTGAATTATTTGATCCATGTTTATTGGAATTGAAAATTTCCATTGGTTAATGAATTTAATAACTCAATATATTTTCATTAGGTAATATTAAAACATAATTTTCCATTTATATTCAATGATTATGTGAATAATGACTTTTTTATAAAAATTTTTATTTAAACTTATCACATTTGAATTTAAATTTGATACACACAATTTGTTCATTGATTGATTCTCAATAAAATATCATTGTAATTTTAAGGGATTTCATCACAATTTCGATAACATTTAGAATTTTTTTTAATATGAACCTATTCAATTTTATGTGGGGTATATACTGCAACTTTTATATATTTAACATGAATAACTATTTATTCATAATGTATAATTTTTTGACTTAGGTTAATCCATTTTCATTTTATAGTGGATGTAAAAATTTCCTAAACCATAAACCATTCATACACAAGGTGTTTTCATTGATTGTTATTTGACTAAAAGGAGAAATATTTATAAATCTGTGTTCTTTACTCAATGTTTATTTTTTAGTTAAGGAGAATTTTTTTAAAGATAAATATATTATTTTATATATGACTGATTCTTCGGACATGTAGTTATGGGTGGGGCCTTGTTATGGATAACCCCTATATGTATCAATAGACCACATGAGACAATCAATTGGCCAAATCAGATGGGTTTTTACCATGTAGTATTAAACAATATTGTGAAAGAACTGTATAGTAGTAAACTGATTATTCAGAAGACTATGGGGTCTAATAATTAATAATTTTATTTTTTAGAATTTAGTTATTATAATTATCCATGAATATTCTCTATGTTATTATCTCATGATGAATTGATTCTCATTTTAATGATTACATGTCATGTTTGTTCGGTATTTTACCTTGAAAATTTGATTATTCCTTATCCAGTTGTCATATTCTTGTTATTAATTAAATGAATTGTGTGTGCAGTTATTTAAATATCCTTGTTAGTTATTTTTTATTTATTTATGGTGGATTTAATTGTATGTAACCCTTAATGAGCATCTGATATTGATATTATTTTGGTTCCTTTACCTATTGTATGAAGAATAAATCATTGAATTTGTTTTAGGGCTTTATATAATTTTCTTTTTTTATATATTGTGTTTTATTTTTATTCCCAATTTTAAATTCTTATCATGTATGAATCCAGTTCTCAAAAACTAAAAAAATAGATTAGTCCTATAGGATTTGACCCCTTGCATCTAGGAAAATATAATAATGTAGGCATTTCCTCCCAGATACTTGAGTCACGGTCCTTATGGTTGCTATCAAATAATGTTTTTTTGAAACCATGCGAACTAAATGTTTTAAAATGGAAAATAGTGAACATAAACCTATGATAGACTCTCACGATATGTATATAATTATATCCTAAAGTATTTTTATGGATGAAATTATTTTTTTTCATAACAATGGTTCCTAGTATCGATACTACAGTTGGGTTTTGTTTAGGAAGAAAGGTTCCTAGTTGTAATGACCCCAGAAAAGGGTTCATTAGGTTAACCTGATCGCCACCTAGTGCTTGAAAACTAGACTTACTGCACATCTAGTTTTACAATATATTTAAATTTTATCAAGATAATTCACATATTTCTACAAACTATTATAAAGGATTTAAAAGTGAATATATCCCCCAATGAAACCATATTTGTGACTATGAGATTAGATATGCATGAATTTTTCAATATATGTTAATATTTTCAGTAGTTTTGATATTATACATCATGTTTCATAATTTTATGATCTAATATAGTGTATTGCATTGTTTAAAAATGGATACTAGTGTATGGAATGGGTATCGTACCAATGAACGTAATCTACATTGTTAAAATGATCATCTCTTTGGTAAGATAAAGCCAATATTTCAAAGTAAACTATTTTCCTAAATATTTTTTCATACTAAGAGATGTTATCAATTGATATCGAGTTATAAAAATATTTATATAAGTATTATATCTTTTAAGGGAAGAAATAGAAGAAGAGTATAGTGTATAAAAAATGGATAATAAGAATAATGTGTGGAAAGATTTTCCAAAATTTAATAATTTTAGATATAAACATCCCAGTTATTTATTGAAGTTAGTTTTATTTTTCTATAATTTGGTTTTTAAATTCCACCATTCTCATGATTTCAAGGAAAATAAACAAATTTTTAAAGTTCAATGTTTTATCTATATAAATATGGTCAAAAAAACAAATAAACTCCCCAAACATCAACAGAATATAACTTGAAATAAGCTAATGGATCATCATCAATATTGTTCTATTATAATCTAAATTGTATAATGATTAATTAACTTTTACATAGATTCAAGAATTATGTAATTGTAATATTTTATCAATAATATTCTAGCTATAAGATTTCTGACATTTATAAGGATTGTAATGAAGTACTATTACTAAAATTTATTTAGAGGAGATGTTGAATGGTACCAATGACTATGAAAATTGATTCAATGACTAGTTATAGATAACATCCCGGTAGTTTTAAATTGGATAGTATTGTTCTATATCATTTGTGACATAAAAACTGTATTATAGGAGAACATAACTTCCAGATAATTTATAACGCATTTATTTTAAAATAAATTTAATTTTATTGATATCTTGTGATACACAAAACACCAGGTTTACACAAGTATAAATTATATTCAATGGTAATAAATTTATTATAGATAAATGAAGAATCATCTAAATGTAAAAGAAATTTTTTCCGAAAAACTATATTTCTCTAAAAGGTTGTTTAGTCATGCTTTGTGAAAATAATTCATAATTATTTTTTACCACATTTAGAAACTAGATTTTAAATAATTAAATTATTCTTTAAAATTATAATATAAATTTTATCTTATGCTAAATTTTCAAAATTTGTATTAAATGTTTCAATTGTTTATCAATAGTGAAAAATACATATTTTTACTAAAAATTATACTTTTGTTTAAATAATATAAAAATAAAAAATATATTAAAAATTGGTTTTAAATTGAATTTTATTACAATAATATATCTATTAATACCATTTATGTAATTTAAATTTATTTAATATGGATGTTTTATGTAAAAAACATTCTAAACTTTTCATCATTTTCTCTTTTAAAACCCTCTTTCTCGTCATGTCTAAGGGCTTAATTTTAAAAATATAAAATTCCACTTATATGACTGAAATTTCTACAAAAATTAATTTCATATTTATAATAAATATAATTTATATTATATAATTAGGAAAATATAATTTATTACCATAATTAATTATAAAAACATTAAAAATTATTTATCATTGTTAATGAATAAATTGGATTACATGGGGTTAAACTAAAACGATAATTTTTATAAATGACACAAAATGGTTTCCAAAAAATATTTTAGGGATTTATTTTGACCTTATATTCTCTTGGTCTTATAATGATCTATTTTGGATACTTTTGTCATGATAATAATGTGGGTACACATTTTTTTCCAAAAATTATATGTGTTCTACTAACCTCACATATAAAAGGCCATTCATACCCAATCCATTTCACACATAGAAACCCATTTTGTTAGAAAATACACGTCATAATAATTTGATTATTTCCCCCCTTCTATATTATATTCCATATTTGGGTCATAAATATGACATAATAATCCTTTTGGTAGAAAAAAATATATGTTTTTTGGCAAAGAGGTAACATCACTAACCAATAATTCTATTTTATTTATTCTACTACCTACATAAATTATTTTTATAACATGATAATACAGTAACATTTTTATATTAAAAATAATTATATGTTATTATAAAAATGTTATAACATTAAATCTTTTCATCTACCATTAAATTGGGATACAAAACCATCATTCATGTGTATGGGGGACTACCACCCCGCAAACCGAACAGGTTTTCTTTCCACCACCAACTTTCTAAGATAGATATAATGATGGATTTAACAAATCTATATGATATCTATGATATTATTTTACTTATGTAATTTTTATATAAAATATAATTTTTAACATTCCATTCTGTTTCAAATACGATAATTTCACTCTAGTGTATGACGTCCTACTACCTCACATACGATGTAATTCATTTTTCACATATGCATTAAATGGAATTTAATAAGGAAAATGTTACAAAATATATTTGATATATGTTAGAAGATTTAGAATATTTATAATTAATACAACTCTCACTTCTTTAATTGTTCCACCGTTAAGGTAATGATATTGTCTCTCAAGCATTCATATAGCCTATCGTCTCCATGAAGCAATATGATTAATTTTCCTTGTACAAATTTCATAAATGTTTATAATTTTTTTTATACTTATAAATTCTGATATTTAAAAAAATTGATAATTATATAGATAATTTTGTTATGTCTTATGTACAATAACCATAATATTCATTACAAAACATTAATGAGATAACAAGGCAATTAACACCTCATACAATTAAAATAATGAAATATTTTTGACAATGGGGTGGTAAAATACTATAAAAGGGTCATATATGATATTTTAAATATGATTAGGGTTAATTTAAAATTTAATAAAATGATAAAAACTATTATACATGTGGTTAAATTGCATTTTTCTAATGGAAATATTGATGTGAGGAACTTCATCTCAATTTTCCCTTCATTGATCCATATTGTAATTTTGTGTCCTTATTTTGTTTTAAATAGTTAATTGAATTCCGTTTTTGAATTATAATATCATCATTTCCTGTATTTTATTTAAACTATTACTAAATGGATTTAAATTTTATTCACAAATTCAATTAATTTATTATTTCTCACTTCATCATAAGGATCGTTGTATTGGATTTCACCTCAATTTTCATTTTATTGAGAAATTTTGGTTAATATGAACCTATTCACTTTTCTGTGGTGTATATATATACAATTATATATAATTGATAGGAATAGAAATTTATTCATGATAGATGATTTTACCATTCAAGGTTACCCATAATATTTTTATCATGGATATAAATATTTCATAGACCATATCCTATTCATACATACATTTTTTACATTGAATGTTATTTTATTAACAAGGGAAATATTGATGAATCTGGATTATTTAATCATTGAGTATTTTTTTGATAATACATATCAATCATGAATTAGTTCAATTATTAAATATATGATTAATTCATTAGATATACAATAATGGGTGGGGCTCGGTTATAGATAGTCCCTTGATTCGTTAACAAGTCTCGTGAGAGAAATCAATTTGCCAAATTAGATGGGATTTTAAAGTAGCCACAGGTTCTCATGAATGTATATTAAATATTTTCAGATTAATATTAAATAAATTACCCAAATATATTCTTAATGACAATGATAGTTTATTTCCATTTGAATCATAGAACAGTGTATTCTAATCTTGTGAGTTATCTTCAATGTTTCCAACAAATATCTTCCCATTTAGAACTCTTAATAGACATGCCCTATATTACACCTTTCTTCATAACCTAGGGAAAGAAAACATAAGAAAATATGAGCTTATAAGCACTGTAATGGTTAAAATAAGAGATATAAATAAATGATCACATGTAAACATAAGATAAGAACAAGGATATGTGATAATAAACCTAATATATGATGTTTATACCCAAATTATAAAAGATTATAAATATGAGTCATCGGAAAAATACTAGTAGTACATAATGCATGGACCATATGGGAAAGAAATAACCTGATCTATGAGAGTAAAAAATTTGAATAAAACTGATGTTTT
This sequence comes from Viscum album, assembly GCA_963277665.1. Classification (NCBI taxonomy): domain Eukaryota; kingdom Viridiplantae; phylum Streptophyta; class Magnoliopsida; order Santalales; family Viscaceae; genus Viscum; species Viscum album. The sequence goes on from OY728125.1 coordinate 1,627,070,832, forward strand.
TGGCATACGAATATGCTAATAACATTGTGAACATGTAAAAATATAAACAAGCTCACTCATTAAGTTGAAGAGAAGAATTATGTCCCTCACAAAAACATATAGACATGTAAAAAAGTCCATGCATAACATTGTGGATGAGAAATATTGGTCCACGCATAAAATTTTTAACATTTAATTAGGTCCATACATAACATTATTAACATGTGGTCACGTTCACACATAACAATGTGAATATACTATTAGGGTCATGAATAACATTTTGAACATTTAATCAGGTTCTCACCTAATATCATAGTATTCAAGGTTTACTCCCTATACCATTATAAAAAATACCAAAGGTGAAGTAGGTCCACATTCATATCTATGATTTTATTTAGGGTAATTTTTTTATTTTCTAATATACCTTTTATTTTTTGGGTTTCCCTTGAATGTTTGGTGGAATATTGACATTTTTTGGTAAACTGCTTAAGGCCCATTGTTGTATCATGGTTTTCTAAACCATGTAGCCCAGTCTAGGTAACTATACAGCCTATTGTGTTTTTTGGTAGTGTCTAGGTGCATGGTTTCTATATGGTTTTTAAACTATGTGGACTAACCACAAGGCATGTTCTTGGTTGACAGTAGCTACCACATGTGTTCCGCACAGTTTGACAAACTGTGTGGGCTAACCATGCAGTCTATCTAGCTCATTAAAAATATGGGTGTCTTCTCTATCCTTCTAATTTTAACCCAAAATACATCATTTGATCCCCTCCTTCAGGATTCCAGAACATAGGTGCACCTCCACCTCCTTCCACCTCCCATGGGGCCCCTATTTATTAATAGATTCGGGCATTTCCTCCTCAGATATTTAATTAATCCTTCTTCTTCTTTAAATTCTTCCCCTATTCTAGGTTTTCTTCCCACATTTCCTAGTATTCCATTTCCTAAACATCTAGTATTTGGTTTATTAGGGTTTCATCTTGACATTATGGTATTGATCTCTATGTCTAGGGTTCTATTTGTCTCTTTTGTGGCGCATTGAGGTTTGGTTGTTGATTCACACTTTTTTAAGGGTTTTCTCCACCTAGGTTATGTGAGTTCATGTTTAAACATTGATTGATGAATTTATTGGGCTTTATTATGTATTCAAGATTATTTTATGAAATTTGGGTTTTGTAAAGAAAGTGTTTTTTTTTTAAAGGATTAGATAATTAAATGATTTAAAATTAGTTATATACATTAAATTGAGTTTATCATATATTTTAATCCTTGTTCTGTTTCCTAGAATGGTTTTATAAAATATGTAAACAGTTTATTAATTTATTAATGTGGTTTTAATCATAATTTGTAAAGGTTTGGGTTTGAATTTTATTTTAATAGAAATTTTCATTTGAGCAAGTGATATCTTATGATGTGTGTTTTATTTTAAGTATTATGAAATGTGAAAGTGGTGTGTTATGGAACATGGAACTTGATTGAGAAAAATGCAATCCTAGGTGACTTGGTAGGTAGAATACGACAAGTATTTTAGTGATTCAAAAGTTACTTTGTCCCAAATTTACACACCAGGATTAATGATTACAACACTACCAAAATATTTGTGATGATTGGAGACCACTATAAATTTGTATGTTCATCCTCTCCAGTGGATCATTTAAGAGAATGTTAATTTTCTTGGTCACTTTATCACTTGACACTAATATATGATGTCACTAGGGACCCACCCTTAGTTAGTTCCTATAGGGTTTTCCCATGACTAGTGCTCTAAGGGTATATCACATTTACCATCAGCATACAATATAACTTATTTATTATATAAATATAAGGCATTATTTCTTTTTAACTGGTTTTTTTCAAAGTTATTTTTCATATAGAAATTCAAATTTATTTTTTTATCTTGCATGTTATTTTTCTTATAATGTTTATAGAATGGATTATTGTCTTGGGTGGAATTCCATTGAGCTTTATCTAACACCCTACTTACAGCATTGAGGGTATATAGAATTTTTTATGTTTTAAATTTGTAAAGGAATGGTATTTGGAGATGGTGGACTGGGTTTCTAGAGGTATTCATTAGTATGGTGTTTTGGGGAAGTCTTGAGGGTGACACTCCTATTTCTATGTGATGGGTTTTAATTTGGTTCTTGGTTCTCTATTTTTAGTATCCTTTTTGGTTTTCGGTTTAAACTAGTATCTAGATTTCTAGAAATTATTAAAGGCTTGTTTGGATATGATTGTATTTTATTTTATTTTATTTTCATTTTTGGTTATTTAATTATTGTATTCATGGTCCAGTCATTTCCTCACATTATTTTTGATACCCAGGATCTTGTGTCGGCTTGTAGGGATCAGGAAACCCCTTTAGGGATTACCACAGACTAGGTTGAGCACCAGTTAGGATAACTACCCATCTTGGTTCATGAAAAAATGGTATTTAAGGGAGGTTATATCTCTTTGGTTCATGTTAATTTTGATGAGTATGGATAGACTAGAACTAGTATTATTGGGTCTCGAATACTTGGTTGTGAGTAGGTTGTATGTCCTGGACACCTCGTGAGAGACCTTGAGTCTCTATGGAATGTTAGGATATTTGTTTGATCTCTTCTGCATGTGGGAAGTACAGGCTCAAGATTGTACGTGGAAATTGGGAGGGGGTGAAGTGGTTTGGTTGTTACATCTTCATGAAAATTTTGATTTCATTTTATATGTTTTTGTTGATTTGATATTCTAGACTTGTTGTATTGATTGAGTTTTTCTGTGACTATTGATTGTGGTAGAAACATTCCTCGCTTGGGAACTCCCTTTCAACCATGAGAAGAACCCAGAGTGAGTTTTCCCTCATCTCTTGATCAGAGGTTGGTAGAAGTTGTGATCTGGGTGGTTCAGGCTCTGTGATAGGGAGCAGGTCATGCTCCAGCTCAAGTCAAAGAATCTGAGCAATGTCATATAAAAGAAAAATCCCAATAGTTTCTCAAGAAAAAATCACTCTCTTTATGATGAATCATGTAATCTCAGGAAGTGGAGGAGTGGCTAGGGAAGAATGATAATATGTTAGAGTTTTTGGACACTCCTCAAGAGTTCAGTGTTAAATATGCCTCGTTCATTCGTGAAGGTCTCAGTTAAATGTTGTGGGACTCAGTAGTCTAAATAGGTAACCATGAGAAGATTATATGGAAGGACTTCAAGTCAATATTCAACGAATGCTATTTTTCTACTTTCATGGCTTATTCTAGGTCGAGGGAGTTTTACGATCTTGTTCAGAGGTACTGTTAAATAATGGATTATTTCAATCGTTCTACAAAAGATCATTTATTATGCTCGTAAAATAATATCTAATGAGAAGATGATGACTCAAAGGTTCAAAAGGGGATTTTTACAAGAGAGATATTCTCATGTATTCCTATTAAATATTAATACTTTTGAAGAATTCATTGATAAATATTTTATGGTGTAGATTGAAAATAAGTCTTGGTATGGTTCCTTTGGGCCCATTTCGATGATGGACATCCCAATTCATCTGAGAAGAAGAGGAACCATGATGATTATGTGAAAAAGGGAGGTGGTAATTCAAGCCTTCCTACCTAGAAGACTTCATTTGTGGATTCAGATGTATCGCCTAGTTTTCCCATTGGTGTGGGAAGGGTGATCACATCCAACTGACATGTACATCTCCTCCCAAATCCTATCATCAATGTGGAGTGATGGTGCACTTGAAACCATCCTTTACAGCCACATGTCCTTATCAATGTGGAGCTAGATCTATGGCTTATAGGGGATGTCACCTCAGTTGGATTCATCCATGATTGTGTGATCTAGATTTGATGATCTTGGAAAAAGGACTAGATCATCTTTTAGGAATAATGGGTCTTGGAAAGAGCCACAGACAAGCAGTCATTCTTAGGTAGAGACTCGACATCTTCATGTTATGGATCAAGCACCAATGGGATGAGATATAGGTACCTAAATATTCCAAGGTGACATTCTGATTTCATAATCTATAGTAGCTATTTTATTTGATATTGGTGAATCTGTTTCTTTTATATCTACTCTCCTGTTGAATCCTTTGAATTTCCCCGCTGCGATTTGGTCATTTGTAATGGTGTTAACAAAATAATTGGGTGTGAATAAATACCATGCTCTCAGGTTATCTTCTGGGGAACTCACCATGTTAGAGGATGATATAGAATGGTATTTTTTGGTCCTAGATATGGACCTCATCAAGATAATCCATGGCATGGTTTGGTTGGTATGCTTCCATGAGCATATTGATTGATATAGGTAGTGGGTGAATTTCAGGGAACCTGATTGAAGTAATCATGATTATTTTAGAGACATAGATCCTTCATCAGGTTATACTGGACCTCCACTCACAGATTTGGGAAATCATGCTTTTTAATTATCTTCACTCATGTTGGATGAAGAAGGCAGTGCTTCTAAGGGAGGATTGCCTCATGAAGAGGATGAGTTTCTATTCGTATTTTTAGATAATTTTTCAGGTTTACCCCGAAAGAGGGATGTGGAGTTTTCAATTGATTTAGTTCCAGGGACACCAAATATCTCTCCCCTCATATTGTATGTCCCCCACTTAGCTGGGGGAATTAATTATAAATCTAGATGATTTTGAATCCAATGGGGTCACTCGACCGACCATATCTTCTTGGATTGCCCAAGTATTTTTTTTCCAAAAAGGCCAATGGATCTCCCCAGTTATGTATTGATTATCGAAAATTGAATAAGGTGACCATCAAGAACAAATATCCTTTTCCCTAAATTGATGAATTTTTTTGGTTGAAATTGTAAAAGTGTCTCTACATGATTGAATTGTGTTTGGGTTACCACCAAGTCAGGGGAATAAAGGATGATATCTTGAAAATGGATTTCCAAAGTAGGTACATCCACTTCAATTATTTGGTTAGGCATATCGGATTGATGAATTATCCAGCATTCTTCATGGAAATCATTTTTAGGGTGTACCACCAGTATCTTGACTCATTCATTGTGGGGTTTTTGGATAAATTCGTGGTTCATTACGAATACAAGGAAGATCATGGGCATCATTTTCAAATCATGTTAGGAAATTTACAGGATCACCATCTTTATGAATAATTTTCTATGTGGAATTTCTAGATTTGGTAAGTGACATTTTGGGCCATCTGATCACGGGGAAATGGGTTTCGATGGACCCCGATAAGATAATTGTTTCTATGTCATGGGAACATACAAATAATGTGTTCTAGATCCATATTTTCTTTTTCCTGTAAGGTTATAATAGTTTGTTTTTCTGGGATTTCTCTCAACTCTCTTCATCCATGACTACACTCAATTGGAAAGTAGAAAAGATTGAATGTATCCCCGAATGTCTGGCATACTTTGAGGTGCTAATGTGGTGGTTTAATATCGCACCACTGTTGTTCTTTCCAAATATTGTAATGGGGTACATGGTTTATTGTGATGCTTCAAATATGGGACTCAGGTGTGTTTTTGTAGAATATGACCATGTGGTGGAATATGAATCTCACCATCTCAAACCACATGAAATGAACTACCTGACCAATGAAATGGAGTTAGTAGTGTTGATACGTGATTTAAAGACAGTAATTATTATCTTTCTGGGGATAAATATTAATCCTATTCTAATAAAGAGTGTTTATCCAATATCTACTCCAAAATGTATTTGAATTTTAGATAGAATTGTTGGATTGAGTACCTACAGGGTATCAAATTTGATATTTTATATACCCCATAAAAGGGTAATGTGGTGGATAACTCCTTGAGAAGAAAAGTTATAGTGAAGACATAGGGGATGTTTAGTGATTAGGGGACCTTCATGGGGCTCGTTGCCTATATGAACAAGAAAACCATAGATCACAATGGTGGTGTTTTCTTCAAACGTGTCTGGTTGGCTCCCGCTTTTATGAAGATTATTCAACTTGAACATCCTGGTGATGATCTGTGCTAGTTTATGTAGTTCTTTCATGGTGTGGAGACACATTGGGACTGGTAATTTTCTCATGAGATAACCTAGTGCTGTAAGGGACGTTTTTTGGTGTCCTTTGTTTCAAGGAAGGTTTTGATTCATGATAACCAATGATCTTAATGGGCCATCCATATTAGAGATAACAAGATTTATTATGATGTTTTTTAGAATTTATGGTGGCCAGGAATAAAGCGAGATAAAGATTACTTCCTATCGAGATGTTAAACATGTCAGTAGGTGAAAGAATAACATCAAAGGCCCTCTGGTTTTCTTGAGTCATTACCCATTCCTACCATGAAGTGCGATGAGGTCGCCTTGGATTTTATAATCTCATTGCCTCATACACCTCAAGCAAGGAATGCCATTTTTGGGTTAATTAACCATTTAACCAAATAATATCTTTTCATTCCAATAATAGACTCACAAAAAGTAGATGAGTCGGGCTAACTGAATATTCAATAAGTGGTAAGCCTTCATTGTGTGCTGTCAGAAATTGTTTCTGATAGAGACCCATGTTTTACCTCTAGGTTCTGGGAAATACATCAAACTGAATTACGGTCACATATCAAACTAACTATGGCATAAAAACCCCAAACAGATAGTTAGACAGAATGGATGAATCAGATACTAGATGATATGCTTCATGCATGTTTTTTAGATTTCAGAGGTTCTTGCGATATCAATTTGGGATTTTTAGGGTTTTCTTATAACAACAGTTACCAATTCCCTATTCGAATGGATCCTTTTGATGCACTCTATAGTCCGTCTTTTTTCCCCAGTATGTTGGGAAGAGTTAGGTGAAACCTTACTTCAAGGAATGATCATTGTCAAAGAGACATCTAAGAAAGTCTAGATGCTCCGAAAATGCTTGTGGGAAGCACCGAATCACCATAAATCTTATGCTGATTAGAGCTATTGATATCTATAATTATCTATGGGTGATTGGGTGTTCGTCAAAGTGGCAGAGTAATTGGGTCACCATCATTTTGAAAAGCATGGAAAGCTAGTGTCGCGTTCTGTCAAACCTTTGGAAATCATTGACTGGATTGGAATGGTAGCATACCGATTAGAATTACCTTCTGAGTTAATATTTATTCACGACATGATTCATATCTCCAAACTGAAGATGTATATTTCTGACCTATCTCATGTGATTAATTGGAAAGAGTGGAAGATAGAGCCAAATTTATCAGTGATTGAATGACCAATATAGATACTATATTCTAATGATAAAATGACTTTTAATAAGTACATTCAATTGGACAATATCATTTTTCATCATGGGAATGATACACATGAGACTTGGGAGCAGAAATCCTGGGTAGAGAAACAATATTTGTTTGTTTTAATTATCAAAATTTTAGTTGACTTTCCAGAGATTGAATGATTTCATGGTGGGGAGAATTTTCAAATATATGATTTTCTTTGAGGTATTTGTTACTATTAATTTCCAATATACATTTTTCTTTTTGTTTTCCCCTAGAGTTTTGTAGGAAAATTGATTTTTTGGGGTAAACAGCTTGATGTTCATGGTTGGCGCACGGTTTTCTAAACCATGCGGCCCAACTCAAGTAACCATGTGGCCTATGGTGTAATGGGGTAGTGAGAAATTTTATAGTTGAAGCACTGTTTTTTAGCATTGTGGACTAACTCTGTGGTTTTTCTTAGGTAGGAAGTGGCTACCACATAGTTTGACAAACTATGCGGGCTATCCATGATTCCTATCTAGCTCATTAATAATTTTGTATTTTTCTCTCTCCTCCTGATTTTGACCCCAAACTGTAAAATTTTCTCCGCTCGTTCAAGATTATATACCCTAGGTGTTCCTCATCCAACTTATTCCTCCCTTCAGGCCTCAATTTAGAACCCTATTTTTTCATTTCATCCACGGATCTTCATGTAAGCCTCCTTATTCCTCCTATTTTTTCCATATTTCAATGTTTCTTCACTCTATTCTTGGGATTAAAATTATCTAGTGGAAAGGGATTCCTTTTTTAGGTTTCTATATTTCCATTTTGGGTTTGGTATCCATGTTTAGGGTTCAATTTTTCTCAGATGTGGTTTTGTTGATATGTGGATGGATGTTAACACCAGTTATAAGAGTTTTCTCCACCTAAGGTAGGTTATTTTGTGAAAAAACATTGATTAATGAATTTATTTTTCATTCATGTGTATTTTGGAATGTTTTATGGAATTGGGGTGTGGTGTGGAAGTGTATTTTGAATGTATTTGAATCTAACTTGGTTTGAAAATTGTGTTTCTTCATAGAAATGTGTTTATCCCTTATGTGATACCTTGTTGGGTTTCTTGGAATGGTTTTATAATATATATAAACAGTTTATTAAATTATAAATGTGGTGTGAATCGTAATTGTGAAAGGTTTTGGTGTGTGTTTGATTTTAAAATAGTATTTTTGGTGTGCGAGTGATGGATTATGATTTGTATTTTATTAGTTGTCTTATAAAATGTGAATGTCGTGTGTTACTAGAACATGAACCTTGATCAAGCACAAAGGAAATCCTAGGTGTCTAGGTTGGAAGAATATGACTTGTATGATAGTGATTCATAAGTGTATTTGTTTTGGATTCACATAGTGGGAATGAAAATGATAACACTAAGTAAATATTTCTGATGTTTGGAGACCACCTGAACATTGGATGTTCCTCCTATTTTGTGGATTGTGCATGATAACGTGGATTTTTTGTGTATATTATACCACTTTACACTGAGATACATTTTTAATAGGGTCTCACTCTTAGATATTTCCTATAGGTTTTTCGCAGGACTAGTACTCAATAAACATACTGCACTTACCATCAACAAATGGAATGAATTATTAGTTATTTCAAAAGAAATAATTATTTATTTTTAATTAATTTCCTTTCAATGTTATTTTTCATAAAAAAATTTGTTTCGTTTTTAAAAAACAAGCATGTTTTTTAACATATAATTTTTATATCATGTAATATTATGTTGGTTTCCATCCTACTAGGCATTATATTACATCCAAATTACACCATTAGGTGTTTATTGATGTGGTTATATTTGAAACAGGAAAAAAATGGTATTTGGAGGTAGTGGTTCATGTCTCTAACAATTTTTCCTTGAGTGGGGTTGTGGAGATGAATTGAGGTTGATTCTCCTCTAGACATGTAGTGATTTTTTAGTTTGTTACTGGTTCTATCATTTGTAGTATCCTTTTTTGTTTTTCTAAACGTGTAGCCTGAATTGAGGAAATTGTTCAAGGCTTGTTTGGTTATGATTTTTAGTTTATTTTTATTTACATTTTTTATTATTTTATTCTCTTAAAAAAAATTAAATCATTATCTCAAGTTATTATTGATTCCAGAAAACATGTTCCAACCCATGGAAATTGAGAACACCCTTCTGGCCCTTCCACAGACTGGGTCCGGCACTGGTTCAAAGGTTGACCAGCCTGGTTCATGAAATTCACTCCCCGTTCCGGCCCTGTTTATCTCATGAGATATAAATCTTTTCCCAAAACATTAGAGGTTCATACATGTCTCACCTATGTCATAATGAAAACCATCTTACTAAGTGTCACAAAATCATAAACATCCATCATATCATTACCTATAAATGAAATGAGTATTATAAATTTTTTATCATATCATAAAATATGGAAAATTTATAGGTTTAATAATCATTTCATCATAGAATAACCCATGAATAGGAGTTTGGTTCATAATATGTTTATTATGGTATATCCCATGGAAGATAAACTAGTTTCATTCACGTCATTCTACAACACCATAAACCATTAAGATAAATAATATCAATTGTATCAGGGGATAATTTCCCTAGTAAGGCATATGTTACAATAATGGATTTCATCATTTAAAAAAAATAATTCTGAAACATTTCTTGAGGAAAATATGCATTTCACATTAAAAATTCTTTTTAAAACATAAAATATTTTGAAACCGATTTTATTCAAAAATGGATTTGAGAAATTATCAATTAATCTATGAAAATAAATTTAAATAAATTTAAAAACTTAAAACATTTTGGAATATTTTTACCTCGAAAATAACAATAAAAATATATAATGAAATATTTTTAAAACATTTAAAACACTTTTTAAACCAAAAACCTTTTAAAAACAATTTTCTTAAAAAATATCCGAAAACATTATAAGGGAATATTTGAAAATAAATTAAAACTCATTGAAACTCATAATAAATTTTTAAAAAATAATTCTCAAAAATAATTTTAAAATTTTATATAAAAATAATATTGATGAAATTTTTAGATAACAAGGTTTTTGGAGAAATATATTTCCAAATGAAGAGACAAATAATATTGAATTTTATTAAAACAATTATTAATTGTCACAAGTACCAAAGAGTAAAAAAACCGTATCATTATATATATATATAGTGAATAGATAGATTAAAATAAAATTAATGATAATTATTAATAATTATATCATCATATTTAAATATTGGATACTTGATCCCAAATAATCTTGATAATTGTTGACATTGTAACATATAATTATTACCATGTTGATAGATTGAATAATAAGAAACACAATGTAATAACATAAAATGGAAGTTAAAACATCCTGATATTAAATAGATTCATTATATTACATGTCAAATTGGCTTCGAATACACCTAGTTTGAGAATATTGGTTCATAACATAATGTGTGTCTCATAGAAGGAAATTTGAGACAAAAATACACTACTGATTTGGTAACATTTGAAACATAAACCCCAAGAAATAAATATCATAAAATTGATATGTAATTAAAGATAATTTCATTTATAAAAATAATAAAATACATTCATTGGAATTCTATACTCCATATAATAGAAATCGGTGCTGAATATGTTATAAGACTCATAGATGTAAAAAGTGAGATGGAAATCCCTTTCCTTAAGCCTTGATTTACATTTTACTCATTCCACCTCCTATATAATAAATATATTTTTATTATACATATATTAAATAAATATATTCATATGGAAAAAACCATATATTACTTTCTAATGACCATTAATTACTCTTTTATTTAAAATTTCATATTAATGTCATCTTTTGAGGAATAAAACCATTGTTTTCCATATATGTTTTAACTTTATATTTTTGGTAATATTATATTGATCATGATTAAATAATTTACATAATGGAACCTATGGTATAAATATCATATATATCAATTATATCTGTATTTATAGTAATCCATAAAAATTAGTTATGGGAAATGAAGTGCATCATTCAATAAAATGATAAATTGTACATACACTTGAACATTATTTCCATTTTATTCTCTTAGGGAATGAATAAAAGTTAAATATAATATTATATATATATATATATATTATAATTATATATTAATTTTATGTCATATATATCATATATTTTTATTAAAAATTTCTTCAATACATTCCATTAAAAGTGTGAATGTATCACATCGCATTGTAAGGCAGTAGTCCGTCGTACACATGAATACTTTTGTCTTCTACCCAAAAAATGAGAAGCATAAAGGTATTGTGATTTAACATTTCAAGAATATTATTACCATAATAAATATATTATATATCATACATATGTAAACTATATGTTCATCATTATTCCCAATCTTGAAATGTGGTAATTGAAAAACAAACGACATCAGTTTGTGAGGCGGTAGACCATCATACACATGAATGGTAATTCTGTAACCCATTTGATGGAAGTGTGCATTATTTTAGGTCATAAAAATAACATAAAAACATATAATTATATTTAATACTCTATGGGTATTATATTATCATGTTATAATGATAATTTAATGATTTGAAGGAATATATAAAACAAAAAATGCTTGTTGAATGTTGTTACCTCTTCATTAGGTATCCTCCTTAGGTTTGCAATAAATAATATATTTCATTAATTTTTCTCTAAAATATGGAATTTTGGATTTGTTGAATGAAGTTGGAATTGTTTTTTGATTATATTGGTTAATCAAAATGATTTATATGTGTGAACAAGTTGGGAGAGTGAGTTCTGTTTTATAATTTATGAGAAGTGGAATTCATGTAAATATTTAAAAGTGTTCACTATTGGGGGGTCTGCCATACCTCATGTGCCTAAAATAGAGATCAATAATTGTGGGTAGAGTTTATGTGGCTGATAAAAACCACCATCAAAAAATAAATTTTATTCACGTTATTCATTATTCATTATCTTTACTCAATTTTAACCTATTAGTTTTTATCACGATAACTTGTATCTTATAATTTACCAGGGAAATTTATCCATTAAAAATTAATTTATAATTATCTACATTTCATAATTTATAACTAATTATTATAAATATGATATAATTTTTTAAAATAAAAATACAATGCATGTGTAAAATTATTTTTAATATAAACACATGTAATGCACAAAACCCTATTTTAACCTTAATCTTAGTAATTAATTATAAATTTTTTAATTAATAAATCTGGGAAAACATTAATTTGAACATATAAAATTATATAGATTGTTTTCATTCCAAATAATTCGTCCATTTTTTTCAGATTCAACTCCCATAAGTGGTATAATTTATGTTAATACGGATATAGTAGATGTGACGAGGAAGCTATTTTTTAAACAGAAAATGTTCAAACGTCTAAACTGTTTTTATATCCAATTTTAATATTAAATTAATTAAAATAAAAAAAATTGAACGGATATTTGAATTATTAAATTAATAATACTTTAAAACAAAACTAAAATATAATTTCACTTTGTAAGTAATTTAGTTGAAAATGAAATTTTTTTTAGAAATTCGTTATTTTTTACTATTCATCAAAAATGACATATTTAGAAAAAAACCCAAAAATTCACCACAATATAATTTTGGTATTAAATTTTAAAAAATTATTTCTAAGTAATCAAATTAATTTTCTAAAAATTTAAAAAAAAATTCCACAAGTGAATCATAAAAAGGAAAGTAAACTATTTTTAGAAAAATTATAATTATTAAGAATAAATTTGGATTTAATCTTATTTATTGTCTAAAAAGTACACAATAAGAATTTAAAATACTTGATTGAGTATATATAATATATAAATTTCATTAAAACCATGATTCAAAAGTGATTTTTTAAATTTATTGATATAAAATACACTTGTGCGCATATGAATTGTTTTTTAGAGAATGGTTTCCTTTTATTTTTAAATGGGTTTTATTTCAATTTCAGTGGTCACTCATGAAAAAAAAAATTATAAATTTTTAAACCATATTTTTATATTTTATTTATTTATATTCATTACATCCATTCCAACAGCTAGGTGAAAACAATCATATAAAATAAAAATATTTTAATAATATAACATGATTTATTTAAACCTAATGTTGTATGTAATGAAAGCTAAGCTCTTTTTTGACTATGATGCATGAAAAAATCAATGATTCAGGTAAATTAAGATAAAAATAGTGCTTCATGTAATGAGATATATAGAAAATATTAAATTAAGTTTTTTTAAAAATATTTCACAAAATCTCAGTGGGTTACATTTTTACCCAGTAGTTTTAAACTGTAATTTATCGGAAATTCTGTGTAATTTTTTTATATTATATGCAGTTATTATGAGACCCCATGCTCTTATGGCACATGATTGTGAGGATCGGTGAGCCTGAAGTGGAATTCTGAACTTTTATTAATGTATGTTTAGTAAATGTGTGAGCGAGATATTTTATATTTTGAACTCGAGCTCGAATTGAATATATGATGGAACCACTGTCTTTGAAACACTGGGATTCACTAAGAAACAATTTAACTTTTTCCAGTAAGTTCCAAGGGGAAAATTTATTTTTTAAATATTTCAAGAAAAAAAATTAAAAGAATTATTTTACATCTTTTCTTATTGTTGGGTGGAAGACGACGGCGTTGCGGTGCCACGGTTAGGCGGCGACGCAGTACATTAAAGAAGCTCGTTAATGGACCATATCACACAGTGTAACGATGCAATAAAGTAATAATAATGACGCAATGTCACAGAGTAAAAGAAATGCTGGAACATGATTATTTTTATTAATCCAACATGTTGGAGAATGAGAAATTAAACTATGGGGATTCCCTAATGAATTGTCAGTCGTGTTTCTCTCTAATGAAGAATGGCACGTTGGTAGAACATCAAATGCTTTGACATGCCTCAAAGAACGAAGCCAGAAATGACATGTTCATCATGGAACCTCTATGACAAATTTATCAGCATTGATTGTTTACAAATTATGTGTTTCATAATTTTTAAAAGTTCTTTCCAATCCATTTTTTAGAAAACGAAAAACACGGATCAACCCATGAATAAGATGATATGTGATATGTGCGTGTATGTATGAAATGTTACATTTCTTTTGGGATATCTCTATCTGAGGTTGAATTATCAATTATTGTTGATCTAAAATCTCTAGACCTCCCTTCATTATAATCTTTTAATGTGGATGGTGTGGGATGACATGAACAAGGCTTGAGCCTCTCCTCCATGGGAGTTCTTCATGGCCAAACACTCAACTCGACAGAAATATAGGTTTGAAACCTTCATAGAAAAGTTGAAAATAACTTCGGTCCATAGACATTGGATACATGAAGGTCGGACCACCGGAGTATGTTCGGTGGTTTGCCGAAGGTTCTGCCGCCACACTGGCCACGTGTCTCATAGTAAGACAGAGGGTTGTCGGTCGTCCCGGCTGCTGTGTGGATCGACGCACCCATCAGTGCACTAAGGTGGAAGGATAATATGGCCGACTGGTTGTGATGGGGAGGTTGTATGGAACCTATCGAGGCCATGTGAAGGAGTGGAATGCTCGGGCCTCTCGGGTGAGTTAGAGGCACTTGGACCATGTTCGTGTGCGTGCCAAACGGCCGGCCAGCCCGGCTGGCCGGGTGGTGCCACCGCGGTCACTTGAACAAAGCAAGGAGGGCACCCCGCATTGACCGCGGGGTAGGAGGGAGGCCAGATACAACTTTTTTACGTGTCTCGGCCAAGATTACCAGTCCACCTATGGCAGATCGGGCGGCCAACTGATCAGACACGTGGATCAGTGTGCCAAACGCGTGTTTCCGAGACTGACTCGTGACACAAGCCTTGACCTGCTAAAGAGCTGTAACCATCCTACTAGGTCGGATTTGAGAGCCCAAAGGTCCGGCTAGGTTGGATCCATTAAGTACCCACGCTGGATCCCCTGATAGGGTCAGGTTGGGTCGGTCTGACCGGGTTGGTCCGAACCCGGACTCGACAGTCCCCGTTTCACTAAAACGAACCAAACATGCAGACCGGGCATCTGATTGATGCAAAATTTGCAGTACATGAATTTTGGTGATGAAGTGGACCTCTTGAGATACTCCTCCTGAGTTTTTTTGGAAGTAAGAGTACATCTATTTGGACCAGACTCATATCTAATTGGGTCATTTTTACTAAAAAGCTAATAATTTACAAAAGGGTTGTCTGATTGATGCATCGTCTATTGCATTGGGACCCTTATAAAGATATGGTGATTTGGTGTTACTCTGTATGGGACATCATTGCAGTTTAGGTATGACCCATGTCTTGAGGAGAGGATCCTCAGGAAATTGAGCGTGTTATGTTTGGGATTCTACTAGTTGGCTGCGACATGAAGAAAGAATAGTGATCTTGTGTGGGTAAGCACTTAGTGATCCTGAGTAGGTAAGCACCTAGATATTATGTGTGGGTAAGAACCTAGATATCCTATGTGGTTCAACACCTTGTGATCCTCTGTGGGTCATCACATATTGATCCTCTGTGAGTCAGCACCTAACGAACCTCGGTGGGTCAGCACCTTATGACCCTATGCGGGTCAGCAATAGAGCCTCTAGATAGAATAATGTGATCAAGTTTTATGAAAAATTATCTTTACTTCTTTAATTATTTTATACCTGATGTGAGCAGTGTATTTCACTATGTTCTATGTCTTTGATATCTTTCTTGGTGGTATTACCTCAAGGGTATTATTCCATTTTAGTGTCTTCCATCATGGATTACTGAGAGTCCATCAGGGGTCTCAGGGCCCCTATTGAGTATTATTATAATCACCCCTTTACAGGCCTCATTCGCGCGTGTTGTGTGTGGTGAAGATGATCAATTTTTTGACAGAGGTGCTCAGGGGGATGGGACTGACAGATTCTAGGACGGTGAACATGGTTGCCTAAGACTAGGTGGGGCCCAATAGAACCGAGCATACAAGAAATACTAATTTGGTTTCTAATGGAATCACTACTCTCACTTTCAGTTGGGTTTTTTATGGATGTCCATTAGAGTATCCTATTTTACTTTTCTACTTTCAATTACTTGTTGGGTTTGTATTTTGGCCCACTAATATTCACATGTACTTGCACTCAAATTTTTATTGGTGGTATACTTGTTTCCCCCTTTATGTGTGTTGGGATGTGGTTGGGTGTGTGTGTGTACAGGTTTAATGGAATTGCCTTTCCTTTTGGGATATTCCTTTCTGGTTCTAGTCACCAACCCCTGGCCTATGGAAGGTGGGCTTGGGGTCGTCACAGCACGAGTCCCAGGGTATTGGTCGTGAAAACGTTTTATCATTGCATAGTGGGTTCTACCTGAAGAACTAAGAGTATGTATTTTCAATCGGGGAAATATTGTTATGTTTCTTGAGTTCAGATTTTAGTTTTGGGAGTCCAGTGTGTGTCGTGGCCGATGTATCCATACACAAAGACCCTGAATTCTATTTCCAACTCGGTACACGAAAACACTTGTTTCATGTCTTTTGGATATATTTTTCTCTAGATCTCTTTTGAGTCAGCTCACCAAGTATAACATATTGAACGTGGTGCATTTGTTTCTTTGTATGATACCTCCATGAAGACAACCATCTAGGAATCTAGTGAGATGTCATGATGATGGTCCACTGAGTAATGAGTCGTCGGTGTAGGGACCACATACAGTGATAGCCCTTCAAGTGGTGTACCATCATCCAGTGAGTAGTAGATGCTACCAGCCCCACCAGTAGACCATACATGCTAACTAATCACATTGCACAAGTTCCAGAGGCAGAGGACTCTAAGGTTTCGTGGAAAGACAAATCCTTAAGGAGTATAGGATTGGATGGAGGCTTTTACCTGGGTTTTTCGCAGAGTAGATACACTGACAGACCATATGGGTAGTTCTTTTCCTATCATTTTTCATGGAACAATAGGGATTTTGTGGAGCCTCATGTGTTAGACACATGAAGAGGTGACCCTTGTCTTGAAAGGCTTCAAGAGCCTCTTCAGGGGGAGTTCATACCAACATAACTATGATCGGTACGTATTTCAGAGTTGTTGCACCTATAGTAGGTCAACCTAACTGTGGCCTCTTACTCCGAAATTCTTACTGACCTCTCCCACTACTCCACTGACATGGTATGAAACCCTTTATATGGGGCCCAGACCTTTGAGAAAAACTCTGACGGGATATCAGGGTGTTGATTATTTCACTCAGCATCTGAATACAGGATGGAGTGATGGAGTGATCCCTACCTGTGGAGAGCTTCCCATCCGATCGTGCACTAATGGTGAGAGCCACTGAAGGCGATATCTGGAAAACTCATCTATAGAAGGAAGTATGAAGATGATTCAGAGGCCTAAATGGGCCAGATCATCCAAAGGGTGACCCATGGACGTAGGGTCGGAGGTGAGGAGCTCATGAGAAGAGGAGGTCATATTAGGACTAGAGTTTTTTACTCTTGTGACAGATAGGGGAACATAACTGGTGACTATCCAACTCCTATCATGGATGACCAGAAGGTAGTTGAGGGATGCAGAGACAATGTGAGAGGTTTGAGTGAGGAGTTACATAGGGCGGCAGACATGGCAGAGGAGTAGGATGAGTGGTAGGTAGTGGACGATGGTTCGATGTTCTTAACAACAACACCCAGGAGGTCCACCCCAAGCTCCAGGAGCAGGTGGATAGAGGGGGGTCTAGCATCAAGAAATATAGTCCTATGACCATGTAACTCCAAAGATGATAGGAGTTATGCTATGTGTCTACTCTACCTTATCCCCAGTTCTTATAGAAATAGGTTCTAGTCACTCCTTATATACTAGGACTCTCGTTTAGATCTCAGAGATTCTGGTGGAGTTGTTGGCCCGATCCTTATGATTAGAGACTTAAATGGGATAGAATTACATGATTAAACACTAGTTCTGGTAGTGTTATCTTACTCTATGAGGTGAAATATTCGGCTGGGATATCCTAGTAGTAGTGTCAAGGCCTTATGAGATCATCATGGGTATGGCCTGGTTATCCACAGTTCATGATTAGATTGATTATTTTAGGAACAAAGTGTGGTGTGTATGTGAATATGGACTAGGTTTTCCTTCATAAGTTAGAAGGGAACCTTTGCAGAATAGGACAGACATTCTCATGGGATGGTTGAGTTGATCACTCACTAGTGGGGTAGCCTCACCCTTGGTGTGGTGGACGAGGGGAGTCCAAGATTTCCGGTATTAGTGGTTGAATATGAGTATGTATTTCCATAAGATTTTTCAGGACTCCCTCCTTACAAAGTGGTATAATTCTACACTGAATTATACCTAGGGACAACACCGATATCTACACCTATATATTGGATGGCTCCCGTAGAGAATCATCTGTTGAGGGTACAATTGGTAGAATTATATAGGAAAGGCTTTGTAAGGCCCAGTGTTTCACCATGGGCTGCCTTGGTTCTCTTTTACTATAAGGAAGAAGAGAGTTTGAGGCCGTGTGTGGTCTTCCAGTGCCTGAACCAGGAAACCATGAAGAAAAATTTTCCACTACCGAGGATTGATGATATCTTCGACCAGCTAAATGGATCATTGTTGTTCTCAACAATAGACCTATAGTCGAGCTATCTCCAACTTCATGTATGGGAAGAGGATGAACTGAAGACAACCTTTAGGTGTCATTATAGCCCCTATGAGTTCCATGTGATGCCTTTCTATGTGACCAAATCCATAGTATTTCTTATGGGACTCATGAACAAGATCTAACAACCTTACCTCGATCATTTCATGGTAGTCTTAATTGATGACATCTTGGTGTACTCGGTGTCGAAGGAAGAGAACTCTACCCACATACGGATAGTCCTAGACACACTCCAAGTTCACCAACTTCATGGTAATATCTCAAAGAACCAGTTCTAGATTCTGGAGATTCACTTCCTGGGATACATCATCTCAGACATTGTAGTTTCTATTGATTCAGAAAAAATAGAGGAAATGCTTTCTTGGGAGCCACCCTAGAGAATGACCGAGGTGTGGAGGTTTTGGGGTTAGTTTTGTACTACTAGAGGTGTGTACCTGACTTTTATTGTGTATAATCACCCTTTACATTTTTGAAGAAGAAGGGACAATGCTTCATATGGACGCGGAGATTCTAGCAGAGTTTCTAAGAACTGAGTTAGAGACTGACGAGTTCCCCCATCTTGAGGCTACCCAAAAAAAGATGATGGGTATGTATTATATTGTGACGCATTAGAGACTGGACTGGGTTGTGTCTTGATGCAGGAGTGAGTAGTGATCACCTATGGATCACGGTAGTTTATGAAGAATGAGAAAAACTACGCAACCCATGACATGGAGTTAGCAGTAGTGGTCTTTGCCTTAAAGATGTTGTGACACTACATGATGGGTGAATATTTTACCCTCTACTCTGACCCGAAGAGTCTCAAGTATATATTATCATAGATGGACCTGAACTTGAGATAGTGGTGATGGCTAGAGTTCCTCCAGAACTATGATTTTTTGATACTTTATACTCTTGGGAAGGGAAACGTGGTGGTAGATGCACTCAGTAGGAGGTCTGGTTTTCATCTGTTGAGTGACGTTATGGAGTAGCTAGTCGTGATGTAGATATCCTTCATGGATAGAGATTGATTAGTTTACCTCCAGTCTATTAATGTAAATCCCCAACTCTTATAGTGAGTCAGGGTGGCATCGATGGTGGATTGGGACTATGAGTCCTGACATGCTCGGTTATCCACAAGATAGGCTCCTGATGGATTTTTTATTTTTTGGGAGCACATAATTCTTTTTAGAGGATGAACTATAGTACCAATGACATTGCAGGAGGATGTGTTGAGGGAGTTCCATACATTTCCTGTGGTGGTACATATTGGAGTGGTGAAGATATAACAGGGCCTGTGAGGATAATACTGGTGTCTAGGGATGAAGAAAGTGGTGGCCAAGTTCATTTCACATTGCCTCACATGTCAGCAAGAGAAGGCTCAGCATCAGGATCCAGCAGGCTTGGCCTAGACACTTGAGATACCAGAGTAGAACTAAGGTGGGATCTCCACAGAATATTTGATGGGGTTACCACGTACATCCAGGTTCTATGATTCCATCTGGGTGAACATTGACCGACTCACCATGTCGGATTGCTTTCTACCCATCCAAGAAAAGGGACTGATAGAGGGCTTGAGAGGCCTCTTCATCTAGGAGATAGTGCAACTACATGGGGTGACTTCAATGATCATCTCAGATCTTGACACTCAATTTACATATTAGTTGTGGAGGGGATTACATGAGACATTCGAGATGTAGCTGCGCTTCAGCATAACTTTTCACTCCCATTAGGATTGATAGATAGAGCGGACGATACAGACCATGGTGGACATGATTTGTGCTTATATCCTATATTTTGGTCATAGATGGGAGGACAATCTGCCACTGTTGGAGTTTAACTACAACAACATTTATCACTCCTCCATTGGCATGGAACCATTTTAGTCCTTATATAGGTGGCCTTGTAGATCACACCTTTGCTGGATAGACCTAGGGGAGTCGGCACTGATGGGTCTGAAGTTGGTATGGGATACCACTAAGAAGGTATAGATCATCCAAGAGCCGATAAAGACTGCATAGAGTAAGAAAAATTCTAATTCTGATAGAATATGGAGACCCTTGGTGTTTGAGGAGGGTGATTATGTATTCCTTATGGTCTCACCCCGATGAGGATTGTGGAGATTTGGTCGGGGCGGAAAGATATCTCTAAGGTCAATCGGTCCTTTTGAGATCCTAAGTGTTGTTGGAGAGGTGGAGTACCACATAGATCTTTATCCAATGATGCACTGGGTGCATAATATTTTCCACATGTTGCCGCTAAGGATTTGGGTGAATGATCATTCACACATCATCAAGTGGGGTGAGCGATAAATTGATGATGGGGAGACATTTGTGGAGTTCCTGGTGGAGATTGAGGATCGATAGGAGAAGATCCTACATGGGCGGTCGATTCTTTTGGTGCACGTTCATTGGAAGCATTAAAACCACCAAGAGATAACATGGGAGTGGGAGGCTCATATTTGTGCTCAGTACCACCATCTATTTTTTCAGTTTTATTTGACTTTCAGGGATGTAATTCCTAATGGTGGGGAGAATTTAATGTATCAGAAATTCTGTGTAATTTGTTTAATTATATTGAATTATTTTGATACCACACACTCTTATGAAATGAGATTTTGATTCCCAGTGAGCCTAGAATGGAATTTTGAACTTATTATCAAGTACGTTCAGTAAACGTGCAAGAAGGATTTTCTATATTTTGAACTAATGCTCAGATCGAAAATATGAGGGCGCTATTTATTTCAGAACATTGGGATTATCCTAGAAATAACATAACATTGACTGGAAAGGGCCGAGAGGAAAAGCTATTTTTATCACTTTTTGAGAAAAATAATAAAAGAATTTAAAATAATTATTTTATTTCTTTTCTCATCATTGGGTGACGGAATGTGATGATGTGGTGTAGCAACTAGGTGACGACATGGTGAAATAATGAATCTCATTAATGTCTTGTATCATGCAGCATAACAATGAAATAATGTAATCTTAACAGTGATGCTTTTTCGTAAAATAAAAGTGTTGGGATGCAACATCACAATGTAATAGAAATGATGCGATGTGATTTTTTTTAATAAACAGGCACGTGGGAGAATGGGGAATTAAATTGTGGGTTTTTTTATGAACCAATGAGAGTTTTCTCCTCCAAGAAAGAACGATGTGTCAGTGGATCATCATCGGCTTTGATATACCATGAAGAGTGAAGCTGTAAACAACGTCGTCATCCTAAAATCCCCAGGATTATCACTTCGGCGTTGAACGTCAATGAGGTTTGGGGCTGTTTAATTATTAAAAGTTCTTCATTGTCGATTTTCCCTACAAAACAATGAACACATATCAAACCACTAAAAGGTTGATTCGCAATTCATGCATCTATGGGGGAAGGAGAATTTTTTTAATTTCTATATCTGATGTTGAATTATCATTGATGATTAAACTAAAATCCTCAAACATCACTTGAATATAAATCTCTAATGCGGAGGGTGCAGGCAAACACATACAAGGCCTAAGACACTCCGTGGTTGGTGATATTCAAGGAAAAACACTAGAATCTATGGAAAGATATATATGAATTTTTTGTAGAGAAGAGGGCAATCTGTGGAGGGCATAGATGTAGGCGGTGTGAAGAAAAGACCACCAAAGCACGCCTGGTGGTCTGTTGAAGGTTCTACCTCCGCAGCGATGTCCAAAGTGAAGGCGGAGGCATGTAGTGGTGTTGGCTATGTGCTAGATGGTGAGACTGAGGGCCTTCGTCCATGCTGGCACTTAGGTGGAGCATTGCACCGAGGCAGTAGTAGGTCGCGGCTGACTGGCCGCAGTAGTGACGGGGTGTGGCCCCCGTTGGTGTTGCATGGAGGAGAGTTTCACTCAGGCAGCCTGGGTGTGTCGCAGGCACTTGGACCTGGTCTTCGTGCATGAGAAATGGACAGTGGAATGGTGTCGCCGAAGATCTTTGAACATGGAATGGAGGCCACATGGTGCCAACCACGAGGTGGGAGGGAATCCGGACGCGACACATCAGGCTGGACCCATACTGTTAGGCTGGACCCATGGCTCAGCAGGCCGGACCCACCACCAGGTCCGACCCATACTACCAAGCCGGACCGGTGACCGCAAGGGTCCGGTTGGGCAAGACCCATGCAAGACCCACACCAGCCCCCTGGACAAGGTTGGGTTGGGTCGGCCCGACCGGGTCAGACCGTACCTGTAACACCCCACCCCTACCTCATTGGCATGAGGAGGCGGTGAGGGCTACATGGCCTTAAGTGACATTCCCAAGGTGCCAACAGCTAGAAATAAATACCGAGGGCTTCAAGATCAAGTTGGGGAACAATTTTCCATTAAGACAAAACCATCCAAACCATCCACTAACATCAAATATATAATGCACATCAATTTAATTACCCAACCATGAATTCCCAAAAGACAACCAAGTTGTTTCAAAACACAACTCAAAACCAATACAACCATACATGTCAACTCAACATCATAGTACAAGCGGAAAACTAAATAATAACCACTACGAGCCGTGACACCACCACAAATCCACACCAAGCTCCAAGATCCATGCTCCACCAAGACATCACAATGTACCACTATAGGAGGGGGATGCCTTACTTTTGCCCACATCAAGGTACACAACATTTGCAATGACACCATAGTGCCAAAGCAGGGGGTGAGTACTAAAACTCAGTAGGATTTCCCCAAATGACTTCCCTACACATGCCACTAAGATAAAACTGTTAGCACATTATATAAAAAAATTATATAAAATAGTCACAAGTGAAAACATTTCTATAAGCCAAACATGCCCTTACCAAGCCATCACACCCAAAACAAGCAACCAAATAAAAACCAAAGAAAACATTCCACAAACCATTTCATCATTTCCCTGTTAGCAAAACAAACAACCAAACAACCAAACAGTGGAGCTTCCGTCCAACTCATTCACCCATTCACACCGAGTGGTACATCCTGACCACAACCAAACGGTGGAGCTTCCGTCCAACCTGTTCACCCATTCAAAACTAGCGGTACTTCCCGACAACTACTCACATGGTGGTTCTTCTGACCACTATCCATCACCTTTTATAGTGAGACTTCCCGCCGACTTTCACACCATATTTCAACCAATAAAAACCAATCATATAACCCACCAGGGTCACAATAACATGCAATCAACCAATTCCATTGCATATCAATCCACTTCAATAAATCACCCATTTATTGAAAATCATTTTCCATGACAAACCACATTTCAATAAAACAACAGATTTATGAAAACCCTTTTTCTATAAATCATTTTCAGAAATCACCCAGAGCATCCCATTTTAAAATCTCCATTTTAAAATCCACAACAAAAACATTTCACCATAAAACCCATTTTTCCCAAAAATCCTTAAATGGATTTCCAACCAGCTTTGCACATCAAAAGACAATTAATATCAATCCAACCAAATTAATTGTAACGAAAAACCACTAGCTCTAACAAAGTGGAGTCGAGAGAGAAGCCACCTACCTTTAGGGTTCACGATAAATCGACCCACGAACAACCGCACCTCAAATCCGGCGAACGCACCACTGAAACCTCTCTAGATCCCTCTACCTAACATCCACAAGACATAATATTAATATCCAAGGCAACCACAACCCTAGATCTACACACAACAAGTGTAGATCAATAAAAGTGAGAGAGTGTGAGATATAGATCTAGAGGAAACCACAAGAGAAATAAGAGGAGAGACTTACCCCGGAGAAACTGCCTTGGATCCACCTTAAGACCCCTTTGAATTGCTTCCAAAACATGTGGGAGAGCCCCTCCAAACCATGAGAACCGAAAATCACAATTTTGGCTTGAGTGGGAGGAGGATCAGAGTGAAAAGGGAAAATCTCAAGTGAGCCTGGTTTTTATAAACCTAATTTTAAGTGGTTGCACGGTTATCCCGCACGGTTTGGAAAACTGGGTGCAGACTATGCGAAGCCTACTATCTCCCTTGCACGGTTTCCTAGAGAACCCGCACGGTTTCCACTAACCGTGCTCAAACTGTGCAACCCTTTAAAATCCTCCAGACACATCCAAAACCAATCCAAACTCTCTCAACCTCTTCCCAACTCATTCCCTGAACTTTGAACACATAAAAAAACATAAATAAAGTCCACATACCTCAAACCGGGGGTGCTATAGTACCAGACCCGACCAACCCTGTTTCGCTAAAACAAACATAACATGCAAACCATGCATTAAATTGACACACCATCTATAGTGTGAGAACCCTTATGACGAAGTGGTCTTTTGAGGTACTCTACTTGAATTTTGGAAGATATTTGATGATGGCTGATATGGATCAGACTCGAATCTAACTGCGACCTTTTTAATAAAAAACCATAACATACAGACCAGGTGTCCGATTGACGCAGAGTCTATTGCATTGGGACCCTTATGACGAGATAGTCCTTTTGGGTTAATTTATGTGGGGATTTTGGAGATTGAGATATTATCGATGGCTTGATGATCATATAATATGGAAATAAAGTGTTCTATGTTCAGGAATCCAATGGCAAGCTAGGACCTGAAGAAATAATAGCATTCATGTGTGGGTCAGATCCAAGTGATCATGAAGGTTCAGCACCTACTGATCTAGTGTGGTTCAAAACCTATTGATCCTCTGAGGGTCAGCACCTATCGATCCTCTCTAGGACGGAAAATAATGTTCCTCAGTGGGTCAGCACATAGCATGCCTATGTGGGTTATCACCTGGAGATTCTATACGGGTCAAAAACATAGCCTTTTGATAGAATAATATGATCTAGATTTACAACTAATCATATTTACTTATGATCTTATGTTATACCTGGTGTGATCTATGTCTTCTATTTTGTGCTATGTATTTGAGATCTTTCTTGGTGGTATTTCCTTTAGGTTATTTCTGATTTTAAAGTTTTTTTCGTGGATTAATGAGTTAACTTTGTTGTTCTCGGGGTCTGTATAGAGTATTGTTATGTTCACCACTGCATGGGCCTCGACCGCATGTGTTTTTTCTGGTACAGATAATCAATGTTTCGACAGAGGTTATCAGGGGGTCGAAACTAAAGTATGCTACATCAATGGACATAGTGGGATTGGACCAGGTGGGGCCCATTAGGACAAGGTGGGCATGACATACTACTTCATCTTCCAAAAGTATCGATATTATCACCATCATGCGGGGTTTTCACAGATGGCCATCAGAGTGTCCTTCATTAGTTTTCTGTTTTCTGTTCCTTTTTAGGTTTGTATTCTAACCCACTCACTTTCACTTTTACATGCACTCAAAATTTTTTTAGTGGAATATATGTTTCTCCCTTTCAATGTTTTGGGATCTGGTTGTGTGTGTGTGTGTGTGTGTATTTGAAGTAAATTCCTTCCCTTTTAGGGATAGGACTTTCCGGTGCTAGTCACTGGCCTTTCGCCTATGGAAGGCGTTCTTGGGGTAGTCACGGAACGGGCCCCAGGGGGCGTTTCATGACCTTAACTATCATGTGAAATAACTTGATGGTAGAGTTATCATGATGACTGAGATGATAAAGTACAATAATAAAGTATTTAATTCATTAATAATAAATTTATTATAATTATACATTATACTTTTTCTATGTTAATATCTCTATATTCACTTCATTCTTGGTTTATTGATTGAATGTAATTTGATTTTAGTTATTTTACATTCATATTGATTAAGCCTTATCCAATTATGATAGTTATGTTATTGATTAAATGAAATGTTTGTATAATTATTTACCATTCCATATATATTATAATTTATTTACCCTTGAGGGATTCAAAATTATGTTTTACTTATAGAGCATTTGATCTCATCATTACTTTTTTTTCTTTCCCTTGGATATGGAGAATAAATTATTGAATAAGTTTTAGATATGAATATTTTTTTATTTTTTTATTAATTATGTTTTATTTTTATCCCCATTTTAAAATTGGTGTCTTATATATGAATCTGGTTCCCAAAAACTACTAAACTAATCAGTCCTTCAGGATTTGACCCCTTGTATCTATTTTAATAGAAAAATTTAGTCATCGGATCTAGGAAACTTGAGTTGGTTTCATTACATTTAGTGATATCTTATCAAAATTTATAAAAAATATATTTTAAATATTTATGCTGACATGTAATATCTCCTTCAAAAAATTTCTAAAGAAGAAAATCAATACTGAAAGTATCTTTTCCAACCATGCTCATTTCAAACTCATAGTTTACAAAATTCACAATGGAATATGTAAGATATTTTTTTCTTGATCTAAATATAATGTCAATGTCATAAATTTTAACAATTATGGTGTTTTTAGAATGCATTTTAATAAGAATTGTTGGAATAACATCTCCCTTCACAAAATCATTTAGTAATAAAAAACCAATTAATCTACCATATCGGTCTCTATGGGATCATTTTACTCCAAATTGTTCCATAGTATTCCTACAAGCATGATATAGATATTTTTAATTTTCACTACCATGTGGTTGTTCTATATATACATACTCATATACGTATCCATTAAGGAAAGAACACATCGCATTCACTTGAAATAGTATGAATTTTAGAAATGCTGTAAAAGCTCAAAGAATGTTCTTAGATTCATGTCTATCTACTATAAAATAAGTTTATTCAATTATTATTCCTTATTGATAATTATAACCCTTATGAATAATTAGAACTTTATTTGTAACTATGATTCTATTTTCAACACACTTATTAACAAAACCCATTTTACAACAATTATTCGAGAATCACTAGGTCATTTAAACAAAGCCAAAAATTAATTCATTTAAAATTCATTAATTTCATATTTCATAAATTTTATCCAATATTAATAACCTAATTCATCATCAGGAGTCATTTGTTAAAATTGTGATAAAAATTAATAAAAAATCAAATTTATTGGTTAAGAAAATTTTATTTCTAATTGGTTGATCTACATCACCAATGGTATTATAACTATGATGATTCCTAAGGGTTAAATGATTTCATTGGTCCATAAAAATATATTCTCCAACAATAAGTTGTATTTCATCTCGTGGTTGAACTTTTGAAATAGTTTCTTCAGTTGTTCTCTTATAAGAAGAACCTTCCTACGTTGGTTGAAAATGAGTTTTAGAGATATCATTCGAGGATGTGAGGTGAGATTATTTAAATACAAAAGGATGTTTTTCATCAAATTTAACAATTACTAATTCCATAATAATAATGTAATTTTTAGTTTAATCCATATATGTCATAATAGTGGTGGAAAAATGACTAAAAGTTGTTTAGTTGTATTTTAGTTCAAATTTATATATATTATCTTTAGTATACAGAATGAATATATTTAATCAAAAAAAATAGGTTAAAAATATTTTATATTTCTTCCTATCTACAAATTATAAGTATTTTTACAAATAAATGGCCTTATTAAAACATGATTTATTGTATAAGAGTCATTACTAACTGCGTCACCCAAAAACATATATAGCAATTGAGTATTCACTCATCATGGTTCAAGTAATAATTAAAGACTTCTATTATTAATCAACTACACTCATTATCTATGGTGATATAGGTGCTGAAATATTATATATTATAGCTTTCATGCTATAAAAACTTCCAAAATCATAATTTATAAATTTTTTACCATGATCACTGTGAATTGTTACCAAATTTTTTTTTTCATGTTTTTGGTATATGATATAAACATTTGAAATTATAAAAAGGATTATAAATTTTTAATGGAAAATATTACCATGTATATATAGAGTAATTATTAACTAAAACATATATATAGTATATTCCACTAATACATCAAATATTTGTATGACCAAATAAATCCATGTGCACTAACACTAACAAATATTACATTGATACCTCTCTAATATATTTAAAACATTTTTTATTTTCATTCCCTATTTACATGAATAGAAAAATTTAGATTATTTATATACAATAATCGGTATATATCTAACTATTCATTTCATAGTGTTGATATTGGCATCTAAGTTCATAAAAATTTAAGGTTCATACATTATCATACTTCTCAAAACAAAGTGTAAATTTATCTTATAAACTACGAACAGTACATTAATAATTTCTAAATATCACAAGATAAGCCTCATCTCATAATTGTATTATTCTATAATTTTGTGCATAATTTAAACACAAAAAATAAAACATTCTAAATTAATGATTTTCCAAGGAGAACTGTTTTAGATTTTCCGATAATATCTCCATCAAAACTGTCACGAAAAGTAAAATTTCCACATTTTATTTAATTAATATTATTGAAGAAATTATTTTTCCAAATAATATGAAAAAAAACATCCATAATACAGGTAAAAAAATTTATTATTGTTCATTCAATTCTTATTCTATTGAAATTAAGAATATTTGTATTTCAGAACCCAAACATGAATGGGTCCTGCATAGATAGAAAATAATATTTTAAAATCCAAATCCTTCCACCATTATTATGTTAGTGATTTATCAATTATATATATATAAAACATTATTTGTTAATACCTTTATATTTCTATATTTATAAAGAACATTCTTTCCATTATCATCCACATGTACATTTTGTGAAAAAGTGGGCCACTCTTTGTAATTAAATCATTATTTTTAAAATTGAATTTAGTATTATTAAAACCAATTCTAGATAAATTCATATAATTTTTAATATATTTTAATATTATAAAAAACATTCATTACCAAAAGTATATTTTTATAACTTTTTCAAACATGGAATTTTAGAATTTTGTTTCGTAATTAAATTTTAATCGTTACAAAATGTAGTATACGAATTGGATTTTTATAAATCATTATAAAAAATATGTTTTAAAAGATTATATTTTTCTAATTATTTTGAAACATTGTAAATTTTAGTAATGAGTATTTAAATTATAAAATTTCATTTAGAATGTTTTTCCTTAGAAGAATCGTGTTTTTAGAAACCTCGTTATTTTTATTATCAAATAAAGTTGAAAATCATGAAACTTACTAGAAGAAAGTTAAATTATTATTCAATTTTTATGAAGTATATTCATAATCAAATGATATTGAACTATTATCAATTTCATTATCATAATAATTTATATTCATTGTATGTTTACTTAATGCTTCATAAAATACCTTATCCATGAATAAATTGGTATTATTTGGAATTTTAGCTAGAAAACAAATATTATACTAATCAATACATTATTTAACTAAGGATTTATCTGACGAACTATCACCTCCACCTACACTATATGATTATGAGGCTATTATAATTTTTTAATAGTAATTTCTACAAAACATATTATAATTCATCCCAAAATTTAGATCATTCTTTGAATTTTGATTATTCATGTGACAATCTGGTCTTATATAGCTTGGTTTCTTACACTCATTACATATTATTCTATAATAACAATTATTCCCCAATTTTTCGTTGAAATAATTATTATGCATATATCTTAAATGTTTTTTCCCAAAAATATTGTACATTATCTTAGAAATATTTTATTACTCATTATTACACTGTTTAGTAGAACTATTCTTTAAATCAATATGAACATTATTTTTCTCTGAAAACATATAGATTGTATCTATAGATCAAACCCTATTCCAGTCAACTAAATTAGAAGAAACAGTTACTCAATTTTTTCTATTTTTTCTTCATTAAAATATCATTTTATACTTCCTTCAAATTGAATAAGAGATCTAATTAAATCATCCAGGATTTACTTAGTAACCTTCTTTGAATAATCAGAATTTGTTTCCTTTAGTTCCCACTATCTAGAAATAATTTCAATGATATCTTCAACAAAAATATGATCAGTAAGATTTTTATCTGCCACAGACTGTAAAATATTAACAATTCCCATGAATATCATATGCATCATAGAAATATATTATCTATATAAGAAATCATATTCTTCCAAATAAATATAAACATTGCTCTTCTAGTTTCTATAACTTCATAAGAAAAAAGTGTAGTTTCAATATTCTTTAAAATATTATTTGTATCATCATAATAATACATTTAAAAAATTAAATAAATTTTTATATAACATATAAAGTTATTTGTAATTATGTAATTCAGCTAATATTATATCATATTTATATTATAAAAAGTAGAAACTCATTTTCCAAAAATTTGAAAACATCTAGTCATTATAAAAAAATTATTTACCCTATTACTTAAAATATATATTTTCAAATGATCTCTTCAATATTCATAATCATCACAATAAAAAATCAGTAGTCAATTTGGATTAAGAGTATTAAAATTTAAAACATCCAAATCATTAATCTTTTTAAATGGGAAATATACACTTTCTAAAAGTACATGTTTCTGTAAAAAAATTTATACATTTTTTGTAAACAATAGTTTATAATAATAGTTTTGTAAAATTAGAAACTTTCTTAATATAAAAAAATTTCAAAACAAGTATGTTAACAATAAAACACATCTATGATAAAAAATTAAGGATTGAAATGTATTAAAATGCTTATAAGAGAAGCTGAATTATAGTTTCTAAATATTTAAACTAAAAACCCATTACCTATTTTTTGGTTTGTATGATAGAATATTTTTTAAATATCTTATGTTTTGTAATCAGATTCACTTGACTTTTATAAAATTTAATTAAATTGATTTATAATAAATTATTAATATAAAATACTATCCTTATATAAATAAAATGAGGAATATAAACTTTTTTTTGAAAATTAATGTAAATCCTTAAAAAGATAAAAATTAAAACTTACTTGAACATTTTAAAATAGCTTGAAAATATTAAACTTCATTTTAAAGGAAGTAAAAAACCACGAACTGAAGAATATATTGGTTATCTAAACTACAAACATTTTTATT
Source organism: Viscum album (assembly GCA_963277665.1). Classification (NCBI taxonomy): domain Eukaryota; kingdom Viridiplantae; phylum Streptophyta; class Magnoliopsida; order Santalales; family Viscaceae; genus Viscum; species Viscum album. Next base: position 1,627,102,517 of record OY728125.1, read on the forward strand.
TCATTAATAAAAAATCTCTCAATCACAATTAATGTAATAAATCTTTATTCCTAGCCCACAGATCCCTCAATCACAATAATAAGACTCAATAGATTTCTTATAACTATAATCCCTAAATCAAAGCTCATGATACATAGAGAAAAAAATAACATATAATATTTTTAGGAATAAAAAATACTCACATGAATGCCATAAAAATATAAAATCCAAATATTAAAAATTTAATACTATTAATAAGATTTTACTAAAAGAAAATATTCAAAGGGATTATGTGAAACAATATTAGCTTCCTGCTTGTAGAATTTACCTTGATTTGTAGTCAAGTATCAAATAGTCATATTCCATGATTCTCACAATTGATTTCAATATGATTGGGTAAAATCCATCCTAAAAGCTCAGTATGTTCTATACAAACCACTTTTATCGGTCATATTGGTAAAATCATCCCAATGTATTCATCTTTTCCATCTGATAGAGATAAAATATTTATCTGAAAAGATAAAACATTACTCATCTAGTATAAAAAAACATTATATACGAGTTTTTATGATTATATTTCTCGAGAGTATGTCTACCTATAACTAATTAATATTGGTCTAATTAACTGAGTGATACATTTTCTAGTGAAAAAAAGTTATACATTATAATTTTCACATTAAAAAAACATCATTTGATGAAATATAAAATTGTTCATCTGATGTATAATGTACATTTTTATATGATTATAATGTTTATTTTTATTAAAATGTTCATAAAATATTGTTTCTAAATTTATTATATAGATTAATATTATTATAAATATTATTTGATTGTAATTTTTCATTTGATTAACAAATATTGTCTTATTGACTATTTTTCTATACCCTTTAAAACATATATTTTTTCTTAAAATAATTCTAAAAAATCAAGGGATGAATATAACATTAGTAAAAATGTGTTTAAGAATGTGTGTTTTAATTTCCAAATTAAACATTCTAAATTATTGAAATTATATATTTTGAATTAATAATAATCAAGTTCCCTTAAAATCTATGTCTTTGCATAAATTGTTTAATTTTATATTTCATAATCCAGCATAAAAAAATTATATCAATAATGGTTTCATGGAAAAATATAATCATATAATTCTTTAATAAAATATATAATATAATAACATACCATGTTGATTCCAAATTCTTTGTAGGATCAAAATATAAACAGATTGTTTTGTCTCTTTCATAGAATAAAATTATATATAGTAAACTCCATCACCTTCAAAGAATTAATTTAAATCTGATAAAAATCTATCTGTATTATTCATGAAAATTATCATTTGTTATCTTCAACGACTTATTTTGAATAACATATACTTCGTAATCTTTATCCACTTCATAGTGATAAAATATAAATATTTTACTATCTCTAATTCATGGGGGTGACAACTAAATATTTTATCCCACCCATTTCATGATATTAACTTATAAATTTACCTACATCCACTTTAAAGGAGTAACATTTAACTATTAGACACTATTTTCATTATCTAATACATTAGAGGGATATATGTGTCCAATGTATTATCAATTACATTTTCCAAGAAACATAACATGATTAAAGCACAAAAAATATTTCATTTTCATGATTAATATAAAAATATTTTCCATTTGATACATTTGTGAAAACAATCTATTAAGGTAACATTGAATTGTTTTTGGATTGATTGTATTATTGAATAAATAATAAGGTATTTTTTGGTGTGGAGTTTTCGTATGATTGTTGACTAGGTATGTTGACAATGTTCCATGATAAAATAATTGATTCTTTGATGTTAGAACATGTAGTTTATTATACGAGGTTGTTTCATTTCCCTATGTTTGCCTAATTTTTTTGAAAAAAATTGGAGGGTGGATAAATATTTTTGAATGTTTAATTTCCCTGAAGGTTTGACGATAATATAAATGACTATAAGAATCTTCATGGATGGTAAAATTTCCCTAAATCTCTATTCAGATAAGGAGGTTTACAAAAAATAATGGCGATCTTTGCAAAATGGTGCTGGTGAGGTTGAAAGCATAATGAGAGGGAGACAACATCAATAAATAGGCTTTTACCCTCTCATTAATTTAAGAAATCCTTAATGAAGATCCAATAGATCATAATTCAAGAGGAATTATTATTATGTGAATTTTTTTATAAGGTCATCTATTTCACAAATAAAGCAACTTTCTAAAGTTTGCATAATATTCCTGAAATCTCTAATAATCACAAAAGTTTTGATTTTCACGAAGGTTGGGTTTACTTCAAGAAAGGATTTATCTTCATGAAGGCTAAACGATCTTTTCAAAAGTATTAAGCTTAAGAAAGGCTAAAATTGTAACAAATTTGATATTTTATTTTTAAAAATGAATTTAATTAATCAATGACAAATACTTATATTTACTAAAAATGTCTTCGCATTTAAATGATTCAAAAAGTAAAATTATAATAAAAAACTCAATTTTATTTAATTTATTTTTTAATTAATCACATTTATGTAATATAAATTTATTTCATACTGATTTTTTAAATAAAAACTTTCTAAAAATTTCATCATTTTATCTATAAAACCCTTCTTTCTCGTCACGTTTAATTGGTTAATTTTAAATAATATTTTTATACTTATGAGATTTAAATTTAATGAAATTAATTCCATATTTTTAATATTACTAATTTATATTATAAAATTTTCTAAATATAATATTTTACCATAATTAATTATAAAAATAATAAAAAAAATATTTATTATGTTTACTGTAAAGAATGTGTTTAAAGGGGGTAAACTAAAATGATAGTTGCTAATAATGACCCAAAACGTTTCCAACTAACATTTATAGGATATATTTTGATCATATATTTTTTTGGCCCAATAACAGACAATTTTGGATCCTATTGGAATTATAATAATGTGGGTACACATTTTTATTTTCCTGAATTACAATTGTGTTACTCGACACACATATAAAAGGAAACCCCTCTCCTATCCTCTTACCACATAAAAACTAATTGTGTTTGAAAATACCTATAAAAATAACATTACTATTTCTCTCATCTCATCTTATAATCCTTATTTGGGTCATGAATCTAACCAAATTATCCATTTCTCGAAACCAAATGATTTTTTGACGAAGAGGTAACATCGCTCACTGAGCATTTAATTTTATTTACTTTGCCAACCTATTAAATTCATATTATAAGATGATAATATAATAAAAAAATATCATAAATATAATTATATGTTTTTATTTTAATGTTTTACCCTAAATTAGTTTCTTCTACCATCACAATGGGATAAAAAAATCATCACTCATGAGTACGACAAACTACAGCCCCACGAAAGGATATAGTTCATTTTCCATTTCCACCTTTACAGAACAGATATAATGATAAATTTACCCTATTTAGATAATATTTATGATATTATTATACTTATGTAACTTCCATATCACATATAACGTTTTAACATTCCAATATATTTCATATTTGATAACGTCGATATTGGGTATCACGGACTACTGCCTGGAAGACGATGTGATTTTCTTTCACATATATATTACATGGGACGTAATAATAATGAAGTTTATGAATATAATTTAAATATATGATATGATATTAAACCTTAAAAATTAATTTATCTCCCAATTTCTTACCTTTTCACTCACTAAGGAAATGATATCGTCGCTCATTCTTACTTATGGCATACAATCTTCACATAATGTAATGTGATTAATTTTCCCTATACAAAATTTATAAATGGATTAAAAAATTTGTATACATATAAAATATAATATTTATTAAATTATTATCATTATATATGTAATTTAATGATATTTTATGTACAACCATCAGAACATTCATTACAAAACATTCGTTAGAAAACAAGGTAATTAACACCTGAAAAAATGAAAGTCATGAAATATTATAAATTAATGTGTGGTAAAATTTTATAATAGGATCATATATTATATTATAATTATTAATATGGTTAATTAATAAATTAATAAAAATATTAAAACCATTTTACATGAGTTTAAATCACATTTATCTAATGGAATGACTGAAGTAAGGGGCTTCATCTCAATTTCTCTTCATTAAGGCGTATTGTAATGTTATATACTAATTTTATTTTATATAATGAATAGAATTTACATTATACTTGTAATATCATGATTGATTATATTGAATTTACACTTTTCCTATATATATTTACCTTTTATAAGAAAAATCTATTAATTTATTTATTATCACTTCAACATTATAATCTTTATAAGGAATTTCACATCAATTTTCATTTCATTGATACATTTTTATTAATATGAACATATTCACATTTACATGGGGTATATACTTCCCCTTTTATGTAATTAATATAAATACTTTTTTATTTTTGATATACAATGTTTCAATTCAAGGTTATACATAATCTCTATACCATCGATATAAATATTTCATAAATTGTATTCCATTCTTATATACATTGTTTAGTTTGAAAGTTAATTAATTAACTGGGGAAGAATTGATAAATATAGGTTATTTATTCAATGAGGATATTTATTTATAAGAAATATTATTAATTAATTATATCATTTTTTGATACATAAAGAATTATTTTTATATATGTTTACGGGTTTGGCCTTGTTATAGACAACCCCTCGATTCACAGAAAGATCTCACAAGAAAATTTAGTTGGCCAAATCAGATGGGGTTTTTTTGGAAACCATAGATTCTCATGCATGTTTTTATGAATTTGAAAATTAATATTCAGTTATTTCATAGACCAACCCTTTGGACCATACTATTTGACTTCCTTTCAAAACACAAAACATAATATTCTAATCTTTTTAATGATCATCAATGTTTCGCACAATGATATTATCATTTAGTACTCTTAATTGTAATATCCTACATTACAAATTTCTTCATAATCTTGGAAAAATAATATAATAATGGATGATATTAGATTCTCTATAAGAGTAATCATAAGAGATAAAAGTATATGATCATATTTAACAATAAGTTAAAAATAAGGGTATATGATAATAACAATAACATGTGAAGTTCATACCCAAACCACCATAGATCATAAACATGTGTCATGGAAAAATAATTGTATTTAATAATTCATCAATCATTCTAGAAACAAATAATGTGGGCTATAAGAGAAAAAAATTGGAATAAAATAAAGATTTGTGGAATACACATCAACTTATAACATTTTGAACATGTATAAATAGAAATGGGGTCACTCATTTAGTTTATTAAATGAATTATGTCTCTCACAAAAACATATTGACATGAAAATAGGTCATCACATAAGATTATGTACCTAAAAGATAGGTCTATGCATTAAATTTTGAAAATTTAATTAGGTTCTTGTATAATATTGTGAACATATAATCAGGATCACATATAAAATTTTGAATATGGAATTAGATTCAGGAATAAAATTAATAAAATGTAATCATGTTCAAACATAATATCATAGTAGTTAGGTTTTACTCTCAAGACGATTATAGAGAAATAGTATCATTACTAAAATGGGTTCACTCACCATTCCAACCATTTCTATCTCTAAATATATAAATAATTACGAAATACATTGAGCTGACATATATACCGCACCAATATCATAATGGAAACCATGTAACTATGTGTCACAAAATCATAAAAATTCATCATATAATAACCCATGAAAAGAAATGGGTATCATAAATAATTCATTATATCATAACATCAAGAAAAGTTATAGGTTTCATAATCATTTCATCATACAATAACCTATTGAAAAATCCATATTCATAATATTTTTATTATGGTATAACCCTTGTAAGATAAAATAGTTTCAGAAACATCTTAGGATAAAACTATAAATCATTCAAGGAAATAATATGAAGGTTATCAGGGGATTATTTTCGCATAAATTAATTGTGAACACTAATGTAATTTATCTTTGATATTCAATAATTTTCGAAGATCATTGACAACATTTCATGAGGAAAATATTTTTTCCCACTATGAAAAAAACTTATAATATAGAACATTTTGAAAACCATTTTCATTGAAAATAATATTGAAAACATATAAATGAATATTTGAAAAAAAATAAAACATTCTGATTTATTTTTCTTGTAAAAATAACATTGAAAACATATAAATAAATTATTTGAAAATCATTTAAAACACTCTTTAAAACATAAACCATTTTCAGAAAACATTTCATTAATGATAACATTAAAAATATATATATAAATATTTAAAAATCGATTAAAAAATTCTAAAACATACCACATTTTTAAAAGAATGAGGAAAATAATATAAAAATATAATTTAAAAATACATTTTAAGAAATTTTTTGAGAACATGGTTATGGAAGGAAAAATATTTCTTACCAAATAAAGAAATAATGTTGACTTTTATTAAAATAATTTTTATTAATTATCATAAGTACCAATGATTGGAAAATTGGTACTATTATATGATAATATCAAGAATAAATATATTGTATGGATATTCGTGATAATTATAAAGATCAATATCATGATATTTCAAAATTGGATAAATAATCACAATCAATCTCGTTAAATGGTGAGATTATAACTTAAAATAATTACTACTTTGGTAACATTGAATCATAATCCCCACATTATAATAAAATAGAATAGAACTGAAAATATCATGAAGATAAATAAATTCAGGATATTACATTTCAAATTGGCTTCATATACACACTATTAGGGGAAATTGGGGCATAACATAACATACGTCTCAAAGAAGGAAAATTGAGGCAAAAATCCCCTACTAATATGGTAACCTTTGAATCATAAACCCCATAGAAGAGAGATCATAAAATTTATATATAAATACAAAAAAATTTATTAATAACAATAATATAATATATTCATTGGAATTATATACACCGCATAGAATAAATAGGTGTTGAATATGGCATGTATCTCACAGAAGTAAAAAGTGAGATGGAAATCCATTACCTTTGACCTTAACGTGCATTGTACTCATTAAAAATCTTATATAATAAATATAATTTTACTATAAATATATTCATATATATCCTACTATATATGATATTTTTTATGACCTTTAATTAACCATTATTAACCATTTCATGTTAGACATGTTTCGTGGAATAAATTCTCTGTTATTCGTATATGATTCGACTTTTTATTTTTGGTACTCGTACATTGATCATGATTTAATAATTTCAATATTTTAAAATATTATATAAATATTATATATATCTATTATATATTTATTTATATTAATCCCTTAAATTTAATTATAGGAAATGATGTACATCATTCAAAGAGATGATAGGTCATTCATACCCATGAACGTTTATTCCATTTCTTGGTCCTATTAAGAGAATAAAAGTTAAATTATATATATATATATCTCCCTTTAGGTTTATTTTTATGCCATATATAGCACTTATTTTTATTAAACTCATCCTTAATATATTCTTCGAAAAGATTGAATGAATCACATAGCATCGTGAGGATGTAGTTTATCGTACATATGTACAATATTATCTTCTTCCAAAAAATGGAATGTAAGAAGGTATTGTGATATACCAATTCCATATTCTTATTAACAAAATAAATATCATAGAACCATGTATATAAATATATAAACTATAAATCCTTCATTATTCTGAACCTTAAAAGTTGGTAATGGAAAATCAAACAACATCAGTTCTCGATGTGGTAGTCCACTATACACACAAATGATGATTTTATGACACTTTTGATAGATGTTTTTGTGGTTTAATGTGATAACAAAAAAATAAAAACATATAATTATAATTAATATATTATTTTTATCATATCACAAATTTATAATTATAATTTATGTAGTTGGAGTAGGGTATTAAATAAAAATTCTTATAGAAGATCATTGCCTCTTTTTTAGGTATCCTCATTAGGATTGAACTAAATCCTTTCTGGGTAATATTTTTTACCCAGTAATGTTTCAAGGATGATTGTAGTAAATTTATAATGTTATTTAAAATGTTATTGGTTGGTATAAATGGCCTGATAGGTGTGAAGAAGTGGGGAGAGTGAGTTCCCTTTTGTAATTATGGAGAAGTGGTATTCTTGGAAACATCCAAAAGTATTAACTATTGGTAGGCCTCCTTTTCCTCATGTGCCTCCAACTGAGACCAATAATGGTGGTTAGGGTATATATGGTTGAAAAAAACAACCACAAAATAGAAACTAAAAACATTTTTTTCATTCTGTTCTTTAGTCGTTATGTTTACTCAATTTTAGCCTCTAAGTTTTTACAATAAAAACAATTATATTTTATTTTACCAATGAAATTTATCCCTTCAGTAAAATATTAAATTGACTTATATTATAAAATATATACATAATTATCATAAATAAGTTATCTATTTTTTAAATAAAAATACAATGTGTTTGTAAAATTAATTTTAATACAAACACTTGTAATACACAAAATGTTGTTTTAACACTAGTCGTAGAAATTAATTCTAACTAATCTCAGTAATCCTTATTATAAAACAATTATTTTTTTCCTTATCATGTAATATAAATTATTTTGATTCCAAATAATTAATCCATTTTTCAAAATTCAACTCATAGAAGTCAAAAATTTTAATTTAATATCATTCCCATTGATGGGACAAGAAAGCATGCTTTTAATTAGAATATGTTCAAAAGATTACAAAGATTTCATATATAATTTAAATATTAAATTTTTTAAAATGACCTAAATTGGATTTATATATGTATAAATGAATTAATTATAATTTTAAAAAATTAAATTTATAATTTAACTTCGTAAATAATTTTGATTGAAATACAATTTTCAATTAAAATTCAGCACTTTTCACTATTCATCGAACAATGAAACATTTAAAAAACGATAAGTTCACCAAAATTTAATGTAGAAATTAAAATTTTCAACATGAAATTAATTTTATAAAATTAATTTTGTTAAAATTTTAAAATTTTTTATTAAAATATGTGTGCTATAAGAAGGTGATAAAATGCTTTTTAGAAAAACAAATTATGGTTATTTAGAATAAAATTGGATTTAATATTATTCTTTATCTAGAAATATAACATAATGAATGTAATAGTTTATTGAAAATATATACAATGTAAATTTAAATAAAATCATTCTTTGAAAGTGATTTTTTTAATTTATTTTATAAAACACACTTGTGTGAATAAAAATTATTTTCTGTGAAATATTTTATTTTATTTTATAAAGGGGTTTATTTATAAATATTTGGTCTTAAAAAATGAATTGTATATATAATTTTAATCTTTATTTTTATAACTAATTTATTAATATTAATTTCATCTATTTCAATGTCTTGGTGAAAAATATAGTATTATATAATAATATTTTAATAATATGTCATGTTTCATTTAAACTTGGTTTTTCATGTAAAGAAAGATAAGGTCGATTTTGTGTGTGACAAAATAAAAATAAATGTGGCATATATCTTAGGTTGAACATATTGTTTCATGTAAACAAAAATTTGAAAAATATTATATTAATTTGAAATATATATATTTAACAAAATCTCATGGTGTTACATTTTTACCTAGTAGTTTTAAACTATCTGGTGAAGGAACGTTACGGTAGAGGAATCATACTTCCTAGGATCATGACTTCTAATAATTAATCATTTACTTCATTAAGAATTCAGTCATAGTTATTATACATTATATTTATACTATGATATTAACTTTCGATTAATTTTATTATCTATTTATTAATTAAATAGAATATGTTTTTAGTTATTTAACTTTAGTATTTATTAAAAATTACTTAATTATGATAATATATTTATTAAAAAAATGATATGTACTTCTAGTTAATTATCCAATATTCATCACCTAAAGCATCATCAGGAGCACTAAGATAAGATTTCGATAAAAATAAGAAAATAAAATTACTTTTTTGAGTAACTTATATTTATAATTTCTTGATCTACATCACCAATGGTATTATAACTAGGATTATTCATAAGTTTTAAACGATTTCATTGGTCTATAAAAATATTTTCTTCAACAACAAGTTGAATTTCATATTGTAGCGGAACTTTTGAAAATGTTTCTTCAGCTATTCTCTCATAATAATAACCTTCCAAAATGAGTTGAAAATGATTTTTAGATATATTATTCATGGTTGTGAGGTGATATAATTAAAAAAATATTATTTTATCGAAATTAACATTTATTATTCCCTTAATAAAAATAATTTTACTTAAAACTCTATAAAACATTATTGTGGTGGAATAACCTAGAAAAAATATTTAGTTATATTTTTGGAAAAATTTATGTACATTATCTTTAGTATTCAGAATGAATACATTTTATACAAAAAACATTTACGTAATAATGTTTTCCCTTTATAACAAGCCATAAATCAGAATGAATTTTAAAAATAAAAGGTCTTATCAAAACATGATTTACTGTATAATATTCATCACTAACAACATCACCCAAAAATTTTTTAGAAATTTTGTATTCACTCAACATGATTCAAGTAATATTTGAAGAATTTAATTTAATTATTCAACTACACAATTATTATTATGTATTCTAGGTACTGATAAGTTATTTATTGTACCTTATTTATTACAAAATATTAAAATTTATAATTTAAAAAATCTCCCCCATGATCACTACGAATATTTATCAAACATATATTTTTCATATTTCTGACATGGGATACAAAAATTTTAAAATATAAAAAGGATTCTAATTTTTTTATAGAAAATATAAGAATTTATATCTACATGTGGTAGGGGATTCAAAACCCATTAGGCGTAGGGTACTGTAGCACTACCGTAGCAGCGACAGGTATTATAACAGTGGTAGAAACTATAGAAGTAGAAAGTACTGTAGCACCTGTGGGTAGTGTAGCAGTGGCGGGAGGCACTGTTGGAGTAGAGATTACTATATATTTTACTACAGCAGTATTTGAACTAAAGCATGTACTATAGCAGCTGGGTACTATTCACAGAATGGGCCTTTCGACTAAAACTTTGGGGTCTATGGGCCATGTTATGGGCTTCATGAGCTCTTGGCATTCTCTTCAAAAGTATATGATTTAATAAAAATCAATTGGTTGGGTCGGTTATCCCTTGGAGGGGGATTTGAACTTCATTTCTGGGATGTGAGTGTGTAGTGTTTGTGTGTGTCTGAATGTAATTGCACCCCCATAAACCTAATATATATTAACTAAAACTTATTCATAGTATATTCCATCAATAATTGAATTTAGTGTGGGATAAAATCCATGTTCATTAAATCTAAATAATCATACATTCGAACAACTCTAGTAGATTTAAAACAAGATATATTTCTCATTCCAGATTTACAAGGATATCAAAATTTAGAAGATTTGTACTTATGCTTTGGTAGATCTCTAACTGTTCCTTTTATAGGGATTTTAGATAAATTTATAACATTATAGATTAATTACATTAAATTTAATAGTTGTGATTGAGCTTTCAATACACTAAGGAAAGGTACACATTGTCTTTAATGACATCTAAATTTAAGGTTTATACATTTTTTTGATTCTCAAAAGAAAGTATAAAAATATTTTCAAAATTTTAATAGTATATTAATCATTCCTAATGTTCACAAGATATCCCTTATCATATAATATTATTATAATAATAAAGTTGTGATTAATTCTTACAAAAAAGTAAAATATTTTTTATTAATGATTTTCATAAGAAGAACTACATTATCCATTCCAATAATTAATCCTTCACAGCTATCACTAAAAGTGAAATTTTCATATTTAATTTAATTAATATTCCTATAGAAAATATTGTTCCCAATAATATGAAAAAAAACACCAAAATACATATACGAAATGTTATTATAATTGGTACAATTATTATTCTATTGATATTAAGAAGAGTTTTATTTTCTAATGAAAACCTAAATGGGTTATTCATTCATATGAATTAGTATTTTCAAAATCCACATATTTCCAATGCTATTATTTTTATGAGTTATTAAATCTTTTGAAAAAAAATATTGGATTTAGATTTCACTCGATTTAGTGAACTTTTTTTCCAAAGTCTCACACATTCAAATTTATTTAAAAATGTTGCACTCTGGGGAATGAAATGATTGTTTTTTATATATTATTTAGTATTAATAAAACCAATTCCAGATATATTACTATGAGTTTTAATCCATATATACATTATTTCAAAATCATCATTAAAAGTAATAAATTTTTATAATAAAATTTCCATACCTGAAATTTCATAATTTAGTTTCCCAATTAGATTTTTATCCCCAAAATATATATTATAAAAAATGTGTTTTTATAAATCATTGGAAAAATAATTCTTTTTAAGAATATATTTCTCTATTTATTTTGAAACGTTATATATTTCATTAGTGAGTGTTTAAATTTTAAACTTTTCATTAGAAAAGTTTTCCATAGAAATATTATATTTTTTTGAAAAAATTATTATTTTTCTATTCTAAAAATGATGAGTGTATCGAAACATCCTCAAATAAAGGTACTTTATTATTCTCCTTTGATTAATTATGTTATTTATCTGATGATACTAAAATATTCTAAAATTAATTATTAGAATAATTTACATTCAATTTCTGTTTGTCTAAGGCTTCAAAAATTACCTTATATGTAAAGTAATTTTCATTTTTGGGAATTTTAGCTGAAAAATTATTCTTCTATTCATTAATTTCACTATATAATGATTTATCTAAATAACTATCCCCTTGATTTACACCCTCTACTTTAAAGGCCATAACAATTTTATTACTCTTATTTCTAAAAATAATTTTAGTGTTACTCTCATGTTTTAATCCATTCATTAATTTACTATTAATCTTGGGGATATTTAGTCTTATAGTTCAAATATTCATAAACTCGTTACATATTATTCTAGAAGAATAATTATTGTGACATTTTTCCTTAAAATTATTATTATACTTATATCAAAAATATTTTTTCCCAATATTCTTGTAAATTATTTTGGAAAGAATACTTTAGTCATTCTCCAACTACTAAGAATAACTATTCTCTATTTCATCAGGAACATTATTTTTCTCTGAGAACATAGAAATTGTATATATTGATCTAACATTCTAAAAAACTATAAAAGTAGATGAAAAAGTTACTCCATCATTCCTTTTTTATTTTTCTTCTTTATCTCTCTTTAGATTTAACTCAAACTAAATATGTATTATAATTAAATATTCAATGTTTAACTTAGTAATATTGTTTTTATGATAAAAAATTATTCTCTCTTATTCCCACTCAATGGGAATAATCTCAATGATCTTTTCCACCAAAATCTAATAATTATTTTCTTTATCACCAATATATTATAAACTATTAAAAATTCCCAAGAGTATCAGATGAATCTTAGCAAAATATTCTCTATGTATGAAATATAAATTTTGATAATCAGATCTAAGTACTTATCTTCTAGTTTCTATAGCTTTATAAGTAACAATATGAGTAATTTAAAAATCCTTTCAAATAATGTTCACATATTCATGAAAACATATTTTAAAATTAAAATAAAATTTAATGGAACATATAAAATTATTTCTAACATTGTAATTTATATAATATTATATCATGTCTTGATTATTAAAATTTGAATCATATATTTCAAGATTTTGATAGCTTCCAATCAAAATAAAAAAATATCTACCCTAGTGTTGATAACAGTTGTTTTTATATGATCTTCCCAATATCAAAATAATCACCTTAAAAATTGTTTTCCACTAATATTATTTTTATGAAAATAAATACCATCAAAACAATCCATATTTGTAAATTAGAAATATTTAATTTTTATAGGTAAATGTTAGTGGTAAAATGATTTTATATAAATTTTATAAATAATTGTTCATAATAATAGTTGTGTAAAATTATAAACTTTCTTAATAAAACATGTGTACAAACTATTAAGTTAAGCACTAAACCCATATCTGATACCAAATTGTGGAACAAAGAGTATAACAATTGCTATAAGAGATGTTGAATTATAGTTTCTATAAATCATAACTAAAAAACAATTAACTCAGTTTTGGTGTATCATATATAATATTTTTTAAATATTTCCTATGTTGTAACCATATTCACATAATTTTAATAGAATTTAATTAATTTTATTTATAAAAAAGCTTTTTAAAAATAAAACACTCCTTGTATAAATGCTTAGGGGGGGATACAAATTTATGAAAATGTAAAGTAAATACATAATAAGTTATAAAGTAAATCATATAGAAACATTTTCAATTTATATAAAGACTTTAACCTACATTGTAATAGGATGTGAAAAACATATATTTGTGGTATCCAATGTTTATCTAATCCGTAAAACAATTGTTTTTCATAATGAAAAAATACCTCAATCACACAAATTATAATAACTCTTTATTCCAAGCCATGTAATCCCTCGATCAAAAATATCACAATCAATAGTCATCTTATACTTAGAAAATCACAATCGAAATGTATCAAAAATAGTGAATACAATCTTATATAATGTTTTTTGAATTTTAAAATCCTCACACAAATGCCTTAAAACTGAAAACTCTCTAAATATTCAAAAAGGAATACTATTAATAAGATGTTGTAAAAAACAAAAAAAAATCACCAAATTAATTAAGTAAAAAAATAAGACTCCTTCACCTAGAATTCACCTTAATTTATTGGCATGAAATCCATAGTTATATTCCATGATTCACATAGTTTTTTGTAATATGATTGTGTAAATTCCATCCTAAAATCTTGATATGTTCAAACTAAACTTTGTCTTATTAGCCATTTTGGTTTTCTCATCACAATTTTTTCATGTTTTCCATCTAATAAAATAAATTTTTTATCTAATAAGATAAAAAATTACTCATCTAATAGAAAAAATAAGCATATGTAGGTTTTTCTGAAGATTTACCTAGAGAGTATTTTTACCACTATCTAATAAATATTTTTCCAATTAAAAAAGTGAAACATATTTTAGTAAAAAATTGTCATACATTACATGTTTTACATTAAAACCCTCATTTTATTTTATATTAGATCTTTAATCTAATGTATAAATTACATTATCATCTAATTAATTTTTTTCTTGTTATAATGTTCATAAAATATTGTTAGAAATTTGAATATAGAGATTAATATGATTATCAACATTGTTTGATTATAATGTCTCATCGGATTACCAAATATTATCTGATTAACAATGTTTTCCACATTATATAAAATATTTGTTTTTTTTAAAACATTCTAACAATCCTTGGGAAGTGTATAAAATTAGTAAAATAATTTATTTAATAATGCGTATTTTAATTTTCAAAATTATTGATAGAAAGTATTGAAATTATACATTTTCAATCAAGAATAATCATGTATGATTCAAATCAACTTCTTTTCACAAATTTTTTCCTTTAATATTTCATAACTAGTAAAAAATGAAAAGAATATAATTAGAATGGTTACATAGGACAACATAAACATATAATTCATTGATTAACCATACAATATAATAACATACCTAGTTAAATCCAAATTCTTTATAAGTGTAACATATAAATATTTTGTTTTGTATAAATAATAATATAATATTAAAAAAATCGAACTTCATCACCTTTAAATATGTAATTTGTATCTAGTTAAATCTATCCAGATTATTAGAGAAACTTATTATTAGTTATCTTCATTGACTTAATTTTAATAATATATAATTAGTTAACTATATAAACATCATAGGTGTAAAATATTAATACTTCACTATCTTTAATTAATAGTATTAAAAATTAAATAGTTTATTCCATCAACTTCATTTGAGTAACTTATAAATTTAACTCCATATAGTTTTTTAGAGTAACATTTTTCTATTAACCTCCATTTGAATTATCCCATACATTGGAGAGAAATATCAGTCCAGATTATTATCTAATAAAATTTCAAAAAATAATAATTGTAATGAAACATAAAAATATCTTTCTTTTCCATGATATTTTAAAAAATAATTATAATTTGATACTCGTGGAAAAAATACCTCAGCGTAACATTTCATTGTTTTTGGGTTGACTTTTCTTGTTGAAAACACAAGTAGACAAGGTCTGGTGTGGTGTTCTATTGTGGTTGTTTAATAGGTATATTGTATGGATCCAAGACAATAGAATTTATTCTTTTGATTTGGTACAGAATGTTGAGTCAATAAGGTGGTTTCAATTCCTAGTGTTTTCAAAAAATTTGTGGTCCAAAATTTGGAGGATGGATAAACATTCATGACTATTGTATTTCCAAAAATACCTCCTAAATATATGTAAAATGCAAGAATTTTTCATTGTTTTGACATTTCATGAAGGAATGGTTCTTTGTGAAATTTTTGTATTTCATAAAGGTGTGGATCTTTACAAAATATGGTCGAGTCTAAAGGTTTAAACGTAATCTACATGACTATGAGAGGAATTACAAATGGGAAAATGTCCCTGAAACATTGAGAAGATTTAAAGGTTCATAGAAAAGAAATAAATTCCTTTAAAAATGTTATGGTGAGGTTGTAATGTCATTCAAAGGTAGTCAAAGTCTTTAAATAGGCATCTACCACCACATTTGAGTATGCAAGACATGTTAAAAATCCAATGGATCTAAATTCATGAGGTATTTTTCTTGTGTGAAGGATTTCATAGATCATATATTTCACAAAAAAAGTACAGTTCATGAGGCTATGAAAGATTCACAAAATCTTTGGGAATTACAAATTTTTTATCTTAATAAAGGATAACTGATCTTTATGAACAAAGTTCACTTTATAAAAGGATAAAAGAGTTTTACAGTAAGTGTGAGATTCACAAAGGATAAGCGATCTTCATGAAATGAGAGAGCTTTGAAAAGGTTGTGATAGCTTCATGAAATTAGCGATATTTATAAAAGATGTGATTATCTTAAAATGTGGATATTATTGAAAATAATTGGAAAGATTCAAGAAGGTTTGAAATAAGGACTTCACAAAACTAAATCTCATGTGAACCAGAAGGGATTTCCCAGTAAATCTGTGGTATTGAGGTATTCATTAGGTGGATGAATTTGGAATTAATGATGCACCAGATAACGTGTAAAATATATATATTAAATTGATCATAAGAATAATAATCAAAGAAAAACGTTACCACACATTATTTGAGAGACTAATAAGCTTTTAAATTGACATTGGTTCTAAACCAGGAGGTAAAGTGAGTCATATCTGAACATTGTAACAACAGTTCACTTTAGTGGATTTGTTACATAGGCACCTTTATTTTGTATGCTCCTTGGACATAGCCCGGTGTGGGTGAACCTTGTAAAATAGTTGTGTCTCATTATTTCTTTCATTTTGTTAGTACTTTTCAATGTTAAAGTGATATAAGTGTGTTTGTTAGTGAAGAAATACCATCCAAAAGGGATTTTTTTTAATCTTCCATACCCTGAGTCACCCCCCCCTATGGTATTTAACCTAGTTGGACTAAGATATCCCATAAGAAAATAAAATTTTACTTATCTCTTAAAAATTAGATGAAATATCCATAAAAAAATTAAAAACAAAAAAACTAGAACAATGATAATTACATATTCATTCAAAAACAATAAAAGTTCATAGAGTAAAATTTATAGTTAATGTTATTATGATTTTTGGAGAAAATTTTCATCAAATAAATATAAAAAAATATTTTTAAAAAATCATTATAAATAATGTCAAAATGGACTACATGTAAAGAATTATAATGATTCCTTAAATAAATTTTGTAAATGAATATAATGATATTCAAAAAACATTAATAACTCAGTTGGGTATAAAAATTAACATCCTTAGAACATTTTAAAGAGAATATATATAAAGGAAAAAATATTTAGAAATGAATATTTCAAAACACTTAATACATGGTTATAAATAAAGAAAATTGTTGTGATTAGTAAAATTAAATTTGATAAAACATTACAGAAGGGAACTTGAAAAGTATTTGTTAACCACATTAATTTCATTAAATTAATGATAAATGAAATATATAAGAAATTTTTTATATAAAAAATTGACCCTAGTAGTCCCCATCTGGTGGTTACATTATTAAATCGTCCCTATATACAAGTGATCTAATCTCAAAATATCAATTTTTTTTAGTCTTGATAATCAAGATACATGATTTAATCTCATACTACATTAAAAAACATAATATGAAATATTTTATTTCCCTAGATAGAATTTTAATTTCCCCTACAATTTCCTTTTATATTTATAGTAATACACATTCAAGCATCTAGGGGAATGGAAACATAATAATGGAGTCAACATAGATGCTCAGTAAAGAATTGTTTATCATGGAAGTTTCTATAAAATAAATAAGGCATAAATAGTATAAAAATAATAAATGATGATAAAATAATTATAAATAAATAATCACATGAGGCCGAAAAGTGTCATTGGAAATCATAACTATTTGAATAATCACATGGAAATCTATAACTGATTTCCTAATTATGGAATGCATAATTATAAAAATATTAAAAAAACTATCAAGGCCTCATTAAAATATTTTATATATAATGGTTAAGTGCTTTGATAAAAAATCAATAAATTTTGTCTCATGAGACCTATAAATTCAACGATCGGTTGTGTAATTTTTCTCCATAAGAATTAATTAATAATTTCAATTTATTCATCTTATAAATACACAAAATATCATAATCCACATGCTTTAATAATTTATATCTATCTACACTAAAATTCATAATTTCAATAATTTTTCTATTAAAACAGATCATAAACCATCATGAGAAATATAGTGGATTGTATCATTATATTAATTTCTTAGTAAATAATTTTACTCACTTAAATGTGTTGATATAGATTACAATATTATTGGAAATTTTCATTTTGGAAAATATAATTTTCATTTTTAAATAACGCATTGAAAATATAAAAAAAATTATGAAAAAAAATTCCAAGGAATGTAAAATGTAAAAAATATAAATAAATCTTCAAAAAAAAGAGTATTCATAAAATAGGTGAATGATTTTCTTGTGGTGTATGTAAAAAACAAGTATTTAATTCACGGCTTCAGTATAAATTGACTCATTTTGAAAATGAAAATATGATTATTTTTAAACCATATTGTAGATGGTAAAATTAGAGTAAAAATAAAATTAATATTTCATTACAGAATAGTGAAAATTTCAGGAATTTTTTTATTGAAAATGTTGACATAGAAGAAATTGAATCTGAATAGAATATATATACACTATAATTTTTCCTTAAAATGTTATTTCGCTCTCATAAGTATATAAATTGATTGAAATAAATGGAAAAATGTCATTTTCACAAGCATGCAAAGGAAAATAAAATATATTATTATTAAAATATAAATATCATATTGTTCTCCCAGTAAAAATATAAATATAAACAATACAATATAATAATTTCGTTGTGAAATAATCTCTTACCTGAAGTCTAACTTTCTTCATATTTTATTATAATTTCTACTTTATTATGCATATAATTATTATAAATATATAATAGAAACAAAAAAATAATAAAATCTTATTTTATATAATTATATCATTTTAGTACCTTTTTGTTAATTATTCTTCATTTAATTCATCATTTATAAGGGTTACCTATATCATTTTGCATGGATATTTTTGATCAGTATTATTATTCCTTACATATTGTTCATGGTTCCATCTTCTCCAAAATGATAATGATGTGATATATTTTATAAGTATTAATTATATATATATATATATATTAATAACTATATGTGATTAGAAGACATGACAAATGAATCATATTACTTCGTTGATGTTGTATTCCACATGTAGACACTATCGAAGTTGTCATTTTTTAACGGGGGGATGGGTAAGAATATAAATTATACATTATTTTATAAAATAATAATTATTAAATAATTATTAAAGAAATTAATTACTTCTATAATTTTTATTATCCATGTGAGAGGGTGATGTAAGACAAATTACATCGGTTCTTGAGGTGGTGGTCCACCATACACAGGAGTGATGGATTTATTTCCCATTTGATGGAGAATGAGATTGATAAACATTATTCCATCCATATAATAATATCTCATTATATGGGTGATGTGGATGTTATTATATTTTAATGGTTAGGACAGAATATATTGTGTTTATATAAGACAAATAAATTAAATTTTTTGATAAATATAATTACCTCTTCATAAAAAGGGCTCCATTTTATCTCCCCTTAAAGAACCTTGGGTTGGAATTTTTGGTAGAAAAGAACTTCAATAACATGGATAATGATTTACAATAGTGGGTTTTTAGGGTGTCCTTTTATTTTTTTTCATGTAAGACTCTTTCCTTTTCCTCCCTCTGGTAAGTAATATGTGGTGTGTCGTGTTATAAAGAAGAGAGGAGTGGTTGTTCACCATTTTAGTGGAGGAAAAGAAACACATGGAATGAATAGAAATAGTTAAATATAATAAATTCATTTTCATTTGAAATTGGAACCATGTGGATACAATATTTACGGCAATATATTATAATGTTGAAATAAATATATCCAAATAAGTTTAGGTAGGTTTCTATGTTGATTTATACCATTTATTTTAGTTTATCCCCAATATTAACAAAAAAAATTTATATCTTGACAGTTAGTTTTTCAATCATAAAGGATTATAATTTTGCGTACATTGTAACAATTAGATTAAATTTGGAAACATTATTATATTTTAAAAAATTTCTATTAATAATTTTCCTCTGTCAATATTTTTATTATTTTCAAACAATTTAATAAAATTTATATATCATAAAATTCAATAAAAGTCATTTAGAGAATTATTCAAATAATTTTACATCAAAGACATATACAAAGTAATGAAATTATAATAATTCCTTTTCACCAATTATAATACATTATAATTGACTATAAAATTTGTTTTTAAACATAATCTATTCAAAATAATATACTTTTACTATTTTTAGAATTATTTTCAAATATATTTACACTAATTTCACAAGCATTGTGTCAATGTCATGAAATCAATTAATTTAACTTTATATTCTTTGATAATTATAAACTAATTAAAATTATAAAATAATTTACTTCATATTAAAAATAAATAATTATTAGAGAACATAACCAATTTTTACCCTTATATGAAATATTGTAGATCTTAAAATTGAGTGATATGTTAGGTCTATTATTTAATTAAAACAACATTAAGGTAATTATCAAAGAGAAATGGAACCAATTTACCATATCATTAAATATTTTATTTTTATAGTAAAAATAACCTAATATAGTAAAAATAGTGGAAGTGTTTTATATATATTAAAGTCTTATAATGTTTTTTAACCTTAATTCCTAGATTTACCCATAGAGAGATAAAAAATATTAATCACAGTTACTATTCATAAAGATAAAATATAAAACCAGGCTACTTATCAAATTTGAAAATTTTGATTGCAAATATGGAATCTATATCTTAATATTAAATTCTTATATATGGTATAAATTAATTTTAATATAAATAAACAATAAAAACTAGGTTTTAGAGAAATGTGTTTCATGCATAAAAATGAACTCATATCAAAATAAAATATAATGTTTATGGTTATAGAATTATTTATATTATGTTATGTAAAATGAATCCTAGTTAACATTTAAAAAATAAAAATAATAATTATTTTGCTTTTAAAAAAATTATTTAATGAAATGAAATGATAATTTTATACAAATATATATTTTTACTATTCGCTACAAAATAAATATTTTTGGGTGAAATAAAAAAACCCTAAGAAAATATTGACATGATAACTTCAAATAAGATTTTATTTTCAAAATAAAAACTATTTATATATGTTGGTGAAATTAATTTTAATATCTATGAACAAGATGTAAAAAAAACTTTTCCAAAAAAAATTGAAGCAAAATGAAATCACTAAAAATGAGTGGTTAATTCATATGAATTATTTGAAACTTTTACTGATTAGGACCATAATACATCTATTTCATAAAGAATATATTCTTATTTATTCCCTTTAAATCAATATATATGTCATAATGGTTACATTTAAATAGTGATATTTTCTTAATATATTCTTATTCACTTTAATCATGTTGTTATCTGTTAAGAAATATATCAAGCATCGTATTATTTTAAGCTAAATTTTATGTGTTTTAAAAATACTCATCCCAAATTTAAATAAATTTCATCCTCTTAATTTTACCTTGATCATAAAATAGTCAATATTTGAAAATAACATTATTGAGAACCCAAATCAGAAACAAAGAAATAGTAAAACATCCTCTGAAAAGGGGATATAGAAAACATAAATTCTATATAAATTAACACATAATATTTCATCCAAATAAAGAATAAAATACATTAAGTTAAAATATATACAATTTGTAGAAATGTAATTAATAATTACTAATATAGAGAGATAGATAAAAATGTTATTATAATGATAATGACCAGAAAACCAATAATTAGCGAGGGGTTATGAGACCATAAATTCATTAGAAATTATTATAAGAGAATAAAATTTTGATTTCAATATCCTTTTCGTAATGTTGAGATATTATTTTAAAATAATGATATAGAACCTGAGATATTATATATATATATATTGATTTCATTCAATTACATGTACATCATATCATCATTTGGTTATTCTTAAACAAATTTCAAGGTGAGTATTAAAGGTGAATTATACATTATTTAAGTACTAAAATAAAAATTGTGTGCGTCATAGTATCCAAAAAATAATGAAACAAATTCTGTCTATCTCTAAATATTTACCCAAAAATTTCAAACCAAATAACCCATATGGATAAATATTCATATTAAAAAATAATAATGTATTAATTAAAACCCTGAGAATTACAACTAATGATTATCATAAACCATTCCATAAGTAGGTAAAATTATGATTCCTCCAAAAACTTTCTGGAAAAACTCATAACCAACAAAATTGAATGATTTAATCACATATTTATTTTTCATGACATACTTTAACTTATATCCCTAGACATCAATAATATATCATTATTTCATATACTGATTATGTGAATATTTTTTTATAAATTCTCTTAAAATAAAATAATGACCCAAATCACCATAAAACCTCAATGAAAAAAATATATTCTTAAAAAAATAAACTCTATCCATATTTCTCAAATAAAATCATTGAATATAAAATTGAATCCAAAAATACATTAACAAATTATTAAGATTCATTAACTATAATATAGTCCACTTTTTCACAAAATGAAAAATTGATTCCAAGGTCATCTATACGATCCAATTTCATTTATCTATATCAATAATCTCTTCATACCTTTTATACATTATTATCTAATCTCTAGTAATATATTTCAGGTCATCTATTACTTAATAAATTAGTTTAAAAAATTCATCTAACCACTAAGACATTTTTCTACTTTATAAATACAATTCATCATATACATGGAAATCCATAGAAAAAATACTAAAAAATACATAGATGTATAACTATTTTTGTCGGAATAAAGAAAAATAGTGATAATATAATTCTTCAATATCATTACATTAACACATCATTCATTATACATCTATTATTGGAGTGATGTAGTGACCTAGACCATTTTTTAACAAAATAAGTACTCAAGGCCAATCAGCCATTGCACCTCAAGTGTGCTTCCCTATAAACCAAAGTTTGTTTACTAGTATTGGGGGTGTAAATAGGTGATAGTGGGGAGACAATACCCTATAGTGGTAATAATAATAATAATAATAATGGTCTATAGATAAATATATTTATTCAAAATAGACCAATAAATGACAAGACCTTTAACAAAATCACAATCAGACAACAGTAGTAATGATAATAAATCCCAGATGTTCCAATTACAGAATAAAACATCACATGATTCTATTTGATTAGGAATGAATATAATTTGTGTTATACAAAAAAAGAAACAGAAAGGATTTTTCCTTGGATGTCCAACAGTACATATATATAATATGAATGTTCATACAAAATAAAGGCTGAAATATAACCTTTAGATGATGTAGGAACCGCAATGGAATATTCCCATAGATCCAATAAAAAAAGCCTTACATGATCACTCGAGTACAACTCCTCAACTCAGTCCCTTACATAATCACAAATACAAAAATTCTACAAACATACTGATGGGACTGTGTAGAGTGTGATAATAAACATCTATAAGCCACCTCTAACATGTACCTAACATACATATGTGATATAGTTGGTGTTTACTGAAAAATTATAAGGCACTACACTAATTAATAAATAAATATCTTATTACCTTGTTCTCAATAGTAATAATGAATCAATCACCATCTTTCAACAAAAATGATATAACAGTAGTGGAGGAAACCCTTAGAATATATCCCAAGGAATCATGTTTTGAGAAATCATTCTAGGTGATCCCTCGGGTTCCACCTACAAATGTATCAATTTACACCTCGTGCTATTATCCATATAACTGAGGTTCCAAAGGCCCCAAAAAAAGGTACCTGGTCCCTTCGACCTCAACATAGAACAACCCCCATTGGCTAAAATCCCAACATTTGACGCACATTGATGTCTTTCCTCTAAACAATAAAACCCATCATTTCAATAGACAATGTCCTGAGTATTGGATATGTCTTTATTCTATTGCAATCTTAGATTAAGGGACTCAATATAGCATAAGCCTCATCCCCCAACTGATAGTCTCATCACCTTCAATGGATGGATCCCCATCAACCACATGTTTCTCTATGGAAATCACATCTAACCATTCTTATTATAAACACCATCTTAAGATGCGACTAATAGAGGACTCTACTAACTCAAGTGATCAAAACCACCACATCATATATGTCTAATCTATGTGAACATGGCTCCAATAATGCATTGGAAAGACACGATGAATGACAATCACCATCATAATTCCAATGCCACATCATCCTATCACCTCATTCAGCTACGTCCATGTCACTCATCTTTATGGTCAACACTATCCTATATCATAGGAGCTACTCCTGTAAACCAATGACCTGACCTCCTCAAACCATGTGGTCCACACCATCTGTCACGTTCCCATGGAATAATCTCATGCATTGTATATAATTTTATTAAAATAAATAAACAACATAGCCTAATCTTCTAATAGATTGAAGCCTCTCTATTTCTCAAATGGTTTTTAGTCTAGTGGAAGCATTCCCATATAAATCTCCAATGATCAATTAATTAATTTAAAATTAATTTATCAATTAATTAGGGTCTCGATCAAACTACCAATCGGATCTCACAAGAAATCACACCAAAAACATCTTAAGTCAATATAATGGTAGGAAATGTCAACCTAATACTGGTAACTACTGCAACATCCAATATCAGCCTCTAACATAAGCTAATTTAGAATTAATCATCATTTTAGATGGACACCCTAAAAATAAGGTAAAACATATCACACATATTTAGCATTCTATAAGCAATGATAAAAAGAAGATATAATACACAAAATTGAAGGCCTTACCAATTTGGATATGTAGCCACCAAAATATTGATAATTAGATCCCAAAAGATGAATATATCAATATAAATAGGTGAGAGCGTGAGATGAATTGTCGAGTGGGTTCCACTATTATGTGTTGAAATAAGTGGGATACCCCCTACCACCAAATTTTAACAAAATATCCAAAATAATTCATATGACATTTAAATTCAGGAATTTCATTTTTCTTCCCTAAAAACCATTAATTAAATTTATTTAATGTCAGGTATTTAAATACATTCTATATATTTGTCCTATAGTATCTTTTAGTATCTAGGGTTATCCTCTCTTCCTGAGGTGTTTTCCCAAACACTATGGATTTCTTCTAAAACATAGAACACACTGAAAACAATTTATTGGATTTAAGGAACTATTATAATTATGTTGTGATAATAATGAAAAGAGTTATCCTAAAAACCAGAATTGAAAATTTTCAAATGTTTAAAGGATTTCAACCCGATCCAAAAACTCATGTCATTACAATCTTCACACCTTAGCATAGAACTTATACGAGCTATAAAGGTTTTTTTAGAGATGGTACTCTACAAACCCATATCATTCACATCACTTGATCAACCATGGTCAGAAATATGCCAATTCACATCAATTAACTGCCCATATTATGATTTACCTACCCAGTCACTTCTCGTCCCAAAAAACAAATAAGCTAATTTTCTGCATACCATCACCATACTCGAAATCCCTCTTATGATGTGTCATCACACTAGCACCTATTTAGTTTAAATCATTCCCATGACACATATAGAACCAATCATGTCCCGTGCCTAATAGGATTCCCACCTCATTCCCATGTCGCACATGGAACCTATTAGGTATCACCTCTCTATAGATTCCCACAATATGTCCTCATGCCTCACTCCTCACATAGATTTCACATATCCCTGATTCCAAGATGTCAATTCACCTCAAAGAATCAAGAATCACATCGATAACTATATATAAAAGAGGTTCCATGCTTCTCACATATATATATAATGCATCTGAGATGATTCCAACCAACTAAACTGTATCTGGTTAGTCCAAAATACATCATTTTCACCTCATAAAACCAAAAAAAATGACATTCCATACAAAATTCCATGGAAAAATAAAAAAAAGTGAAAACCTGGTCACACCCATGGCATACCATAGACCGTCATTGGATTTCTAGCCAACTCTGACTCTCGAATGTCAACAGCATGAACCTACACAGATTCAAGACTTCTAGATACCTAAACTCCCTTTAGTTATTCCTCATACACTGGATACATACCCCATTGCTTGATCCCAATATCTCATCCACAAAAACTGTGTGTAGCTGAACCGCAGCTGCCATCTACTGGTACTAATCTCGATTTGACATCAGAACCCTGAGTCTGACCCAGTCATTGACTACCTGCTGTCCAAGAAGGATTCATGAAGAAACTCTCGAGAATCCCAACATTTCCCCAAGCTCTACACTCTGTTTTCCTAATCACACTATGTTTTCACATGTCTTGGCTTCCTGCACTTGAAGAACACAATTTATAACCCACTCCGAGGTAGTCTATAAAAATACATGGCCTAACTACCCTTTTATAACTTCCCTCAACCCAAATTCCTATTATATGAAGCATCACTACTAATATAAATTTATTCTATCACCCGTCATTAGTAGTACCGGTCCATAGAATTACCGTTGCCTATCCATGTCTGATTCAAAACCTCTGAGAATTATTTTAACTTGAAGATGTTTTCCTACACCATGAGGACAACCTATACACCATCCAAAAAACACCTCACTATCATGGTGTCATCACCAACCATACTAAGTGTAAAATAAAAATTGATTAATGAAGTAGCTAAATATCCATGATGGACGTGTCTCTCTTTTACATGATTAAGAACTCACAAGATCTCGTTATCTTTAGCATCTCTTGGAAAATGTGCTCAAATAACCTGGCCTCAAAGTCATTTCAAGACAGTACCTAATTTGTGTGTTCTTGTACTTATATATCCCACCAGTTCTTATCTATCCCTTTAAGAACATATGTCTCCATATTCACCCTTTAACTTGGTGGTATCTCAAGAAGTTAATAGATGGTATGAAATTACTCTATCTATTTCTAAACTACCTGAGGCCTAGCCTCACCCTAGGATAATTGGGGGTACTATGACATGAACTCTCGAGTCATGTATTTCATATAAGGATCCTCTCATTTATCTCCCTTATCAATGCTCTATATAACTCACACTAGATTCACCCTGATCTACTCATCAAGCCACGTCACAATAGTTATGTAATCTAGAATCCACCTAGCCTATAATTTTTAATGTTTCTATGCTTGTACCTATAGATCATGATCTTCCTAAATCTATGAAACCTCCTCCAGAACCTTAGGGGTCTCTCCCCATACATGCTCTTGTGGAACCATCACACCTCCCTACTAACACTCTACTAGAGACCATCTAGGTAGAATCCCACTGAATACCAAAAAAATCATATATATATATATATATAATACGATAATTGTAAATGAATTAATAAGAAGAAAAATATAACTTCCTTTACACTCCCCCATAACAAACATGTCACTAGACATCTGACCTCACAACCCCTTTCCAACACATATAAGAGTTGGTTATCACATTAAAATCTTTCCACATTTCCCATCACCTACCCACATCAAATTCAAGTGTCATATATCAATATATTATAACTCTTTTTAGATCCACCCCTATATTTATCCCATATGAAATGCATATTTTATTAGAACCCCGTGTCTAGGATGGATGAGTAGAATTCAACCAAAGAGAGGCATGTTGGGAAAATAATTATTAGCTTACATTGTTATCACATTAAACAACCTAACCCTTCTGAGTGCAATCTAGGTTTCCAATGAAAATCACAATAAATTTATCATAGGAACACGCATATATATATATCATTCAGCCTACATTCCTCTCATGAATGAATAATAGATAACCCCAAAATATTCTGTGTAAAGGGTCCTCAATCCTCCATTTACATATGAGGAAAAGGGCCACATATCACAATATATAATAATCACATCCAAGTGCAACACTTGAGTTGGAAATCATATCAACATTAAAATGGAAAAATTAGAACAACAATTTACCACCCCGTGAAACTTGGTTTTTCCCCCTGTACATGGGATTATAGCAGAGGTTATCCTTTGGGCATTATGTGCACCTCCCCATAGGCCAATGGATACTGATTAAATGCATGGGTGTAAACATGTGATTTTAGGGAGACTATACCCTCTGGTAGTTATAATAAAAATGGTTTATAGATAAATATTTCATCAGAAGAAATACCAATTAATGTTGGGTATAGTAACCTGTCATTGAAAATTCACAATCAGAAAGTTTCAACAATGATAAATAAGCTCAATTATACAATCTTTGGAATAAAACATCACATGCTACCATTTTTATAAGAATTTATACAGGTAAAGTAAAAAATATATACAAAAGAGTTCACATGTGGATGACCACTAGTACATAAATACAATAAGAATGTGGTTATAAAATGAAGAATCAAAAATAATCTCCAAATGAAGTCAGAACCATCATTTTCTCTTATGATACATCCAATGTAAAAGGTATGACATTATAACTATGGTCCATCTCTTAATCTTGGTCCAATACCTTATCACAGTGGTATAAAGTCTACATGTGTCTTGAAGGGCCCATGAAGGGTGTGGGAATAAATCTTTGTATGCCACTACAAATGTGTGCCTAACAAAAAACTCTGATATAGAGGGTGTCTAATAAAAATAAAAATAAGACATTTCACCAATCCATAAATAAATATCTATTTGTTTATGCTCAATGGCCATAAGAAATCAATCACCAGCATCAACCAATGTTGATATAACTACAGTGTAGGGAATCCTTATCATATAACTCAGGGAATCCTATGTCGAAAAATCATCATAGGTGAACCCATGGGTTCCACCTCTCAATGTATCACCTCAAACCTATTTGTATCATTTATATAATAGATATTCCTAAGGCACACTGAGAAAAAGAACTAGTCCCTCGGACCTCATCAATAAAGAATCCATCTCGGCTCGAAGCCCAACATTTAAGGCATAGTGATTTTATTTCTCCAAATATTAAACATATTCAGCTTAATAGACAATTCCATAAGGAATCCTGATATCTATATTCCCTCATAATCTCAACCCTAAAGACTCAATATATATAGTTCCCCATTCCACAACCAGTGGTTTCATTACCATCAACCAATGGATCTTCTACATCCATGTGGATCTCTATAGAAAGCACCTACAACTGCATTGATGGTCAACACAATCATAATCTAAAACTAACCAAGTTATCTACCCACTCATTTGTTAAAACACCCCACCATTTGAGTCATATCTATGTGCATGAATCCAATGGTGCATCAGCCAAAAATGATGAATGGAAATTACCTTAAAAATACCTAATCCACATAATCATGGAACATCATTCTTATGAAATTGTGTTACGCATCCCTATGGTCAACACAATCCTATATCACATGATCCATCCCCATAACTTACAACTTCATCATCTTATTCTTTAAATTCAACCCATATCTATCCTCTAGAAAAGTCTATAACATTCTTGTGGAACAATCACATGAATAAAATATTATTTAATTAAAATAAATAAACATCGTGCTCTAATATTCCCATGTTCTAAAGCCACCCACTGGCTCATACAATTTGAAGTATAGTAGAATCGTGAAAATAAAAATCATTAATGATAAATTTATTAATTAAAATGAATAGAATCAATTAAATAGGGTCCCTCTCAGACTACTCAATGAAATCCTAATGAATGCACCCCCAAAACATGAGTGAAATAGAGAGAAATATAGGCACCAACCTCTTTGTATAGGTAAATGATTTCCCATCCAATATCTACCTCTAAATCGAGTCGATTTTTAATAAATCAGTTTTTTATATGAATTCCATGAAAATAGGGGAAATGGATTTGACGGGTGTATCACTCTGTGTGGTGATATAAATTGATGAGAGAACATTTCAGATCAAAGGCATTACTAAGAAAGATCTATACCCACCCAATGATTGAAGATTAGAGTAGAGACATTGTAGATATCAAGACCCGTACTCGAGGGTGGGAGAGGCATTGTCGAGCGGGTGCATTTATTGTGAATAGAAATAAGGGTGCCAAGACCCCTTCTTCAATGATTCAATAAAATATACTATGGAAATTTACTTCCCATGTAAAATTTTAAATGTTTTGTACTATTTGGGTGTCACTGGTATTCAATGATAACTCATGGAATAAAATTACAACATTCCATATAATTTTCCTCAGTTATGTTTTAGAATCATGGGCCATCATCTCATTCTATAGTGTTTTCCCAAACACCAGATACTTCCCCCAAAACATATATCACACCCAAAAAACATATTGGTTTTAACGAAATCTCATAATTATGATTTAATAATCAAAAAAACTCAGACAACCCACCAAACATTTAAAATTTCAAATGGGTTGATGATTTTGACCATCTCATAAAAGTTATTTTGTTAAACAGATTATAATACCTTATTTAGCCTAGTATTTATCTCTGGGACTAGGGAATAAACATGAAACAGTCTCATACTTCCCACAAATAAGGTAATGAACATTAAATTTTACTCTATGATGAACATTATTTCCCTCTATGAACACTTCATTCATTCCCAGAAATTATTTTCTATGTATTATTCTTTTATATATAAAAAAATATCATCTCATTCTATTGAAAATTTTCTATAGGCGATTCTTCCCAAATTAATGAAATTTTGGAAGTGAAATCTTCTTTCTTTCATGGTCAACATTGAACTCAATTTTTTTATAATTTTCAATTTTCAAAAAAATCATATATGTTCTTGTTTTTTAATAATATATCAAGATATATGGTTGGGAATAATCAATGGGATAACATTCTAACTCCAAAAATATTCATATTCTTAGGAGGATAATCATGGAATTGTATTTCACATTCTGTGTTTACCAAATTCATTCTGGATCCATCCATTTAAATCAACCAAAATTATAGTAGGATAAATAATATTAATAATATAGAATCATATAATCTGTAAAATTATGTATATAAAGTCATGATATTGACACATTCCTTTCAATATGTGGCAACTTAGGTTTAACATAGGTCATCCACGGTAATTATCTATTCTAATCAGTCTTACTAGATCCCAAATAAATATTATTTATCCCATGAACATCATCTGTGTGTCTCAAACCATCTTCATGGTGAACTCTAATTAATCTTGCACCTGAATGATGGTCGAGATATACTCACCCATTGTTTTTAGGGGTTATTACCCCAAAATGCATATATTCCAAAATCACGTCCACATATAGTGTCAATATAGGAATGTATCTCTAGGAAAACCAAGTAATTTATACTTTATCATAAACATTTAGGATATTGACTTACAATCAAATATATATTATATGGATATCATAGGGTTATATTATCTAATCTATGTTTTCTAAAATCTAATTCTAATTATTTTTACAAACTAAATCTGATAACAAAAATAAATTCTCTGATCTTTGCTTCCAAGATCCAATGGATACTTTATTAAATTGTCCCTAGATATAATTTTTCACATCTTAATGGATTTATTAGTTTAGTAGTATTTGAAATCTAAAAAAAATTCTTGAAACTCGTTATGCTTTTAAAAATATAAAATATGATATTGTATTTTTTAAACATTATTTTTTACTCTATTATATTTATTCTTATAAATCATTGTAAATATCATGGATCATAAGGAAGAGGAATTATAAAAAAGCAGCAAGATCATATGAACAGTAAAGTAATGCATACAATGGAGGATATAATAGAATAAATATGGAAAAAATAATATAGTAGGAATAATACATGATAAAATATATGCAAATAAATAATCATGAGTTTGAAATGATTCCATAGATAACATAACTATACAAATTATAACATTTATATCTATAAATAATTTTGTAATGATGGAATTCATAATGTGATACATCCTAAACATGCTTTCAATACCTTGTTGCATCACATCTTTTATAATTGGAAACGCTATAGACAAGTACCCAAAACTATTTTATCTTTTAATATATATCAATGCATTGAGGGGTTATGTACATCTAGGATCCACCCATCACATAATATGTATAATGAATTCATCATATTAATTGACAACACAACTTAATAAGTGTCCCTTAAAAATAAATATCTTTTCATACGATCATATAGAACATAAATTCTCCCCCTATTCAAAATAATTATAAAAAATCTATAGAGATTTGGTTTATGGTATCATTAGATTATATCATTGTCAAATAATATCATTCCCAAATATTTTTTGTCATCGATGAAAACAATTTAAAAATATTACAGAAAAATTTCATGATAAAGATAACTTTTTCGTTTTAAAATCACTTATTTAGAATCAATTTTTTTTAATATATTAGGAAAATAATTTTATTTCGAAATAAAAATAGAATAACTAATTTAAGATTAAATTTGAAAAATTTTCATGATTTTTTTAGATTTGGTCTTGTGTTTTATGTAAAATCAATGATTTTTTACAACATCATTAAAAAGACAATTTTGTAAAATAGAAGAAATAATCCTTTTAAACTGTCATATATAAAGTAATTGAATTGTAAAAATGACAGTAATAAATAATTTTATAATATTAAAAACATTCATGTGAACATTTTAACAAAATATGTTTTTGGATTAAAAATATTCTTAATATATTAGATAATGAAATTTGTATATCCTTAAAATAATTCATTCAGTGCCCTCAATAATTAATGAAAATAAAAAGAAAAATATATTATTTATATATTTAACCATAGTATAATAATATGTATTTGGTTTCTAATCGAAATATCATATAATCCCCCTAGGAGAATAATAAACATAAATAATCTGGAATAAGAATGAGATTGTAAAATAAACCCCCACCTCAAGAATGACATGATTGATAAGTGATTTTAACCTCTTGACTAACAAATTAAAAATTTTTATACCTTTATTCCAGAACCCTATAATATGTTATAATATCATATATGATATTACTATTATGAATCCAACCACTTTTATTATTATTTCATTATAAAAACCATCGTTTTCGGGTGTTAGCTATCTTGTTTATCATATATGTTTAGGTTCTATAGTATCATTCCTTACATAATAATTATAGTTGAAACAACCCTATATTTTTAGACGTGATATAAAAATATTATATATTTATTATATTTATATTTATAATAATCCATAGAAGACAGACACGAAAAATGAATCACATTTCTTCATAAATGTGGTAGTCCACACATACGCATGAGCAATGTACTAATTTATTAATGTGTTTAAAGGTAGAAATATAGATGATATATTATTTTTACCTAAACATAATTATTTTATCATTTTCATATATGATCCTAATTTCATACATTATAAATAGAAATTTGTGGCCGTTTTGGAAAACAATTTACACTTATTCATAATGTTGTAGTCCCCCATACACAGAATGGCTATTTTTTCATATTTGAACAGGGAGTAGGATGATAAATATTATTCCAAAAAGATAGTAACACATTATTATATGGGAGACACTAGTGATATTATATTGTAATAATTAGAATATAATTTTTGTTTGAAAAGAAATAAGAAAAAATGAAAATGTTTGTTTAGATTATTACCACTTCTTCGAAAGAGCTCCTTTAGATAATTCCCTAAGAACCCTAAGGATTCTATTTTGGGAATTAAATAACATCTAAAATTTTTTAGAGATGTTTACATGAATTTTTGTTAGGTTTTAGGTGATATAAATTCTTCATGGAGCTAAAAAAATTAGATGTGAGGGGGTGTCCTTTTATAGTAATGGAAGGAACAATAATGAAATTTAAAAAAACATTTAAATATAATAAATTTGTTTTCATGAGAATGTGGAATCATGTGGATATAACTTCTTATATAAGGTATGATATGGTTGTAATACACTAAAGAAACAATATTTGGATATGTTTTTGTTTTATTCTAAAACATATATTTGGTTTTAACCTTTTTATTAACCAATTTTTACCTTTATCATTGTACCAATTGTTTCATCGTTAATGAATTATAATTTTTATTATACGGTAAAAATGGGAACATAAATTGATAAGTCCTATTTTTTTTAAATTTTCTATCCTACAGATCCTCTTTCATGTTTTTTTATAATTTTGAAAAAATTTGATAATATATATTTAACATAAAATATTATTAAAGTATTTTTTTGAAATATTCAAATAACATGATTTTAGATTAATTAATACAATAATGAAATCCAAATATAACTAATTTAAGAATTTACAATATATTATAATTAAAAAAATATTTATTTTGGAACCATATTTCATCGATATTACTTTACTTTTAATGTTCAGAATTTTAATTACATTATTTTTAACACTGCTTGCAAAATACCTATGTTAGAATTGTATAACAATTTATTTCAATTAATAATGGATAAAATATTATAATAAATTCAAAAATAAAATAAATCAATTAAGAATTAAAATAATAAATTATTAAAAAACATTACCTCTTCTTATCCCTATAAAATAATATTTTATATATTGAGAGAAAGAAGGTCATATTTTGTATTTATTCATTATACAAAACATTAGTAATATAATTTTCAATGATAGATGGAAGAAATATCGATATCATATAATATTTGATGATTATATTCACACTATACACATATAATAAAATTAATTTATGTTTCGTAATGATATTAAATCTTTATAAATTATTTTTAATTGTAATTTCTTAATTTACCCTTACTATTGGGGAAAATATTTTCCATGATTACTGTTCATAATTTCTAAAAATTAAAGGGTCATATTGACAAAATTTTAACCTCCTAATTAAAAATGTAGAATCCATTTTGGATGATTATATTATTACAATTTTCCAAAATCCATTTTACTATCAACACATAATGAAATATAGTTTATTTAAATGATTTTTTATCCCTTAAAAAAACATATACTTAAATCAGATTCAATATTTATTCCCATTGAATAATTTATATAATGTTAAATTAAATTTATATTAAAATAATTTAAAACCATACCAATAATATAATGGGTCTTTTAAATAAAATTAATTAATGGAAATAAATGATGGTTTACAAAAATCTATATTCTCATTATTTAATAAATAATAAATATTTTTTGAAAAATACCAAAACATTCATCCAACGATTATATTGAAATTACGAATTTAGAAAAGATATTCATTTTTTCAACTAATATTAATAAAATTAGTTGAAATTAATTAATATATATATGAAATAATTCAATAAACCCTGTTTTTGGAAGAAATCCAATTTTTGAAACATAAAAATAACTTCACTAAACATTAGATTATTATTTTCTAAGAATTACTCAATATATTTTTTATTGAGATAGACGATTATAAATTTATTTCACAATTATGTTACTCTTATTCATACCCTCTGATTCAATAGAAATGTGATAATGGTCACATGAAAGTGATAATATTCTTATAATGTATCATAATTCAAATACAAATCAACATTATGTGTTAGGAAGCTTATCGAGCATTGTATTATTTCAATATTTGTTTTTTGGTTGTTACATTCACCCTCCCCCCCCAATGAATTTCATCCTCAAAATTTTATATCATTCATTAAATATTAAATATTTGAAAATAGAATTATTCAATTATAATATTGCATAAAGGGATAAGAAAAAATCTTTTGAAAATGGGAAGTGAGAAACATAAAGTTTAACAGAAATAACACATAATACGGTTGCCATATAAGGATAAAATTACTTAGAAGTTAAAATGTTTAAATATGAGATAAATATATCATTCAATCAATAATAGACTGTTATAGAAATCATCGTCATGAGTAAGATAATGACCACAAACTAATAAACCATTTTGGGTTTAAATGACATTTAATTCACAATAAATAAATTTGAAAGAATTATTTTGTTTTTAAAAACACACTTAAAATTTTTTAAGAATTACTTTACTATCAATATAGAGCACATAGTAAATTATATATACTTTATTTAAATTCATTTCATTAGCACAATTTAATATTTCATATATGATTTGATCAATGTCCACTTCATCTCTTACTCTAAAAAATGAATATTCAAAATGAATTATTCACATCTAATGTAGTAAAAATAACATTTAGTTGATCATAAGATACATAAAAGAATGAAATTTCATTCATTATATCTCTATATATTTAACAAAAAGAAAATTATTCTCACAGGTAATCAAATATGTATAAATCATCATATATTGAAATATAATGTTTTTAAACCTAATAAAAAACACCCTTACATTAAAATAAACTATTAAATATGTAGTCAACAATAAGACTCCCCAAAATTATTCCAAACCAAATTCTATGGAAAAAAATGAATTACGTGATCACATAACTCGTTCTATGATAAACATTAATGTATATCCCCATAAAAAATGTAGTATCTCATTATGTTACATACCAAGATT
This sequence comes from Viscum album, assembly GCA_963277665.1. Classification (NCBI taxonomy): domain Eukaryota; kingdom Viridiplantae; phylum Streptophyta; class Magnoliopsida; order Santalales; family Viscaceae; genus Viscum; species Viscum album. The sequence continues at coordinate 1,627,139,689 of OY728125.1, forward strand.
GTTAATACCTGATTTATATATTCTCCTTAACAATTTAACGACACAACACACCTTAAATGATTAGTGAAGACACATATGATTCCAAATATTAACTGTATAATTATTTATAAATTAAAACCACATAGAAAATAATATAATCCATAAATATGATGAAACAAATGCACTAATATACATCTATGTTAACATTATACACTTTATTATCAAATAAATACTAAATTTAAATGTCACCAATATTATCCGATTTACATTATCAATATCAATCATCTCTTTATCCCATATAAACATTTCTATCATAATATTAGATATATGTTAAGGGTTACCCATCCCTCAAAAATGTATTTTCAAAAAATATAACATTATCACTAAGTCACTTTTATACTTTATCACTTCAAATTAATATTTGTTTTTAAATAATAAATAAAAACAACAATATAATAATCCTTAAATTATTAATTATTATTATATCCTTAATATCATTAAGAAACCACTTCTATTATAAAACTCAAAAACCCTAACACATAGATAAAAAATTCTGTCTAATTTTTTTAATGGCATATCGTAGGCACTACATTATTCTAAGAGTTATCCCTCAGATTTGGGAAATGACTCAGATAATTCCCATGTTCCCCAAAAATATGGCATTTTTCTACCCCATTGGATTGAATATATAAGTATTTTTAACTCTCTCAACATTATTGTTCTCATGCACATCATGAGTCCAAATAGGAGGAAGATTTTTTATCAAATAAGCTACTTTTTGAGGTAGGCACGATGTGTACTTTTAGAGCTCCTAATTACTGCAAGTCACTTATTAATAATGAAATACAAGGGGTGATTCATTCACACCAATGTATACTCCCATGTAACATCTAACCTTGTTTTCTTTAATTTTAATTAATAATTTCTTAGGACCGACATTATCTAGGTCATGGATCTTCTTGGTATATTATCATTGTCCTTCTTTTACAGACATAATAAAAATTCTATTTTGGTTGAGTCATTTCCTTATATGTTTCATCGCACATTCTTGACATGTAATAAGATGAATCCTCTTACCTACGTGGTTTTCAAGAAGATCAAATTTTCTCTTATTTGGTTCTTTCAAAAACTCACTTCTGGTTATATTTTATTATAATTGGTGTCTCTAGTTAGTAATTACCATGGGCTTTTGCATTCTATCAGTGACATCATATGGTTGCTCAAGAGTACAGTCATTACATTTACTTTCATAATCATTATTAACAAGGTTCCTTTTAGTTTTATCCATTGATATAAATTAAAAATAAATGAATAAGAATGAATAATCATGGAGGTAACTCATATAATCATGATAAAATATTTAGAGGATGTCAAAATCATGACACCTTCTTTTTAATCAATGACACCTTTTATTTAACATAGGTTACCCATAATCAATATATATTCAAATCAATAATTATAGATTATAAATAAATTTTAATTGTCCCACAATTATCTATAGGGAGTTTAAAACTGGGTTCCCAATAAGGTCTCATTCACCATAAACCATAATGATGGTAAAGATGCACTAAAAACTTGTTTTAGCGTAATTAATGGTACATCCACCAATTCAAAAACCATGTCCATGTGTATTATCTAGAGAGGGATATATTTCTAGTAAAAACACATATTAAAATACATTAAAATTTATTTTATAATAATATCATACAATTATATATATATCTAAATTATTTTATATGGTTTTGTTCCCTAATCTATGTATTCCAAAATCTACTTCCCATGGATTTTACTAAAGTTCCTCTAATAAAAATTGTAAAGACCCAGAACCTAGTGGACAAGATCTAATGGTTGCATTATTATCTTATAACTCTATATATGTGATCACATCATAATGGATCAATTTGTTTAGTAGACTCGATAAACTACATACATTCTTGAATCGTATGTTACATTTGAAAATATAAAAAGAAATATAGATTTTTATTTGAGAAAATTTTTACTTCCTGTAAAATAACCTTTCATATCAATCATAATAGTATTCCTAGCATCTTATTGAATTTAAACATAACAAAGGAGTAATATTAGGTTCTCATAAGGTAATTAATACAATAAAATATTACATTGAATAAATAAGGCTTGAATAATATGTAAGGAATAAATTATGTTTATATAATTCCAGATAAATAATTACATGAGACTAGAAAATATACATGGATTTTGTATCTATTTGAATAATACCATGGGAATAAATAACTTATTTTATAATTATAGAGTAAATAATTTTTGTACTTCTTAAGTATACCATCAATGCCTCTTACTAAGACATGTTATATAATGGGTATGGTCCTCACCAAATAACCAAATTTTTTACCCTTAAGATCTATCAGTGAGATAAGGGGATATGTACTTATAATCCCAAACCATCACTTAATAAGTTCAATGAATTAATAATGTGAATAATAAAAAAATCATCATGAATTAATAATCAATAAGTATCTATATTACCGGATAAAATTTCAATTATTTCCTTAGTATAACTAATAATAAACCATACAAACAAATATGGTGGATGGTATCCCTATATTTTATCCTTAGTGAATCATAATATTAATCATTGTATTTTAAAATAGATGAAAACACTTTATAATGATTTCTGTAAAATTTCGTTAGAAATTACATTTTTTATTTTCAAATATCAAACTTAAAATAAAAAAAATATCCAAAATATTGGGAATAAAAATTTATTTTGAATGAACTCTGTAAAAATAAAAAGTAAGAACAAGAAAAGTAATTATTCATGATGAGTTGAAAAAAAATCAACTGTTGTACATTAAAATAATGATTTTTTTTCTCACATTTTGTAAAAACAGCCTTATTTGGAAAACTATAAGAAAATTTCTTTTAAACCTTTTTACAGAATACAAAACATGGGAAAATAAATTTCATCAATAATTGGAGAATAGTAAAAAAATTCGGGAAATCAATTTATAGAATATATTCACTTTGGATAAAATTATTTCTCATATAAAAAAATGGTTTTACATAAAAACAATATTTATATATATTGGATAATTTAAGAGAGGAAAATGAATGGAAGAAAGTTATATTTATTGAATTAACCAGTGGAAAAGAAAATAATTTTAGTTTCTATTAAAATGATCATATAATTCCCCTAATGTAATCATCAATATAAACATTCCAAAATAATAAAGATATTTTGAAACAAAATACCTCAAGTTTGACTAACTTATTAAGAGATTTTAACCTTATATATAATAAATTTAATTTTACTCTAATTATATAATAAAACTATATATATACTAATAATATCATAAATAATCTACTTATAACATTTCAAAAACCTATTATTTATTATTATTTATTAAAATAAACATTTTTAAAGGTTAACTGACACTTTTTAGTATATATTTAGGTTCAATAGTTTTTCTACTTAAATATTGATCATGGTTCCATTATTGAAATATTTTTAGTCCTGTTTTAAATATAATATATATTTATTATATACATATTTAGAGTCATATATGGTAGAAGGAGAAGAAAAATGAATTGCATCACTTCATTGATGTGGTATCCCACATGAACACATGAGAAATGTTAAGATTTTTAAGTGTTATGAGGTTATAAGTTAAATGATATTTTATATTCCTAGAAAAATAATTATATTATAAATATCATATATATTCATCAGTTCTGACATTATGATTATCCATATGGGTTAGTGGTGGAATAGAATGACATCGGTTCATGAGGGAGTAGTCTATAATAAACATAATCAATGGTTTTGTTTTCTATTTAATAGATAAATGTATTGATAAATATTACTAAATTAGAATAATAACATGTAATTATTTGGGTGATATTGGTGTAATTGTATTGTAATTATTAAGACGTAATTTATGGTGGTAAAAGAATAAGGAAAAATGAACTTTTTAGGTGAAAATGATTACCTATTCTTAAAAAGAGTTCCTTTAGATATACAATTATGCACCCTATGACTTCTCTTCTAGGAATACCAGGGAAGAAACTCAAGTTTTTCAAAAAAAATACTATTTTTTATATTCTATATAACATGCAACACAGTGCCTAAACGAACCATGAAATATTATTGCTTAAATTTGACAATTTTAACATAACCATTAAATTAGTGGGTGTTAGTATGGTAAAAAGATTATGATATATATATATGTATTATTTGAAATATAAATTTACTAATAAATTATTATATATTAGTCACTCAACTTTTCAATAAATACATTTTTTTCTTCAAAAATATGTATTCATAAATAATAAATTTTGCATCCTTTTCTATGAAAATGTTATAATTATTTAAATAACTTTTAAAAAAAATATATAATGAAATTAATTTTTGAAAACAGAGTATTAATATTAATTTAGGGTGAAATTATTCATTTTTTGGAAACATTTTTTTAATGAATAGGGAAAATTATCAATTTTTCAAATACATTCATTTATTTAAATTAAACAATTTAATTTAAAATTACTAATATATTTTGAATTTTTATTAATGTTACATCTCAGTTTGTATTTATTTTAATTCATTGAATCCTAAATATTTATAATTTGGGTATATGTTTATTTTTATGCATATAACACAGTTTTATGTATATGGACATTAGTTCATAAAGTCTATCCATTTTAACTAAATAAAATAAAACATAATAAAGAAATATTTATATTAAATTCAAGTATTATATGTGAAAATGTATTAATTTAAATCTATATAAGTATTATCACTCATCATATAGTTAATGTAAGATCATCTTACAAGTAAAAAAATTCATTTCCTAAAAAACTCTTTTATGATACATTTTATGGGTTAGATTTTATGTTATATTATTATAATTATGTGAATTAACTTTGTTAAAATATATTACATATTTTTAATCATAATAATTTATATAAGTTAATATGAACAAATTAATTTATTGTTGTAATGAATAGGAAAAATCAATAAAAATAATTATAGTGGTTATTGTTAACATAGGATTAACAAGGTTTTGAACCAAAAGATATCGGAATATATTCCCATTAAACTCTTATAAATCCTATTTTATGGCTATATTTAAACCTTATCCTATCATAACATTATATATATTTCCATTTTAAGTAATTTATTTTGTAATTACTTTATCATTTTGATTTTTTTTAAGAAATTTCATAGTGGGTCCTCACCCCCACTTATAAAAGGACACCTCCAATCCTCTCTTATCTGAACATAAATATCATTTTGTTTAATAAAATATCTAAAAAATACATTACATACATACCTCTTCATTTCCTAGAGTCATTTCATTGATCATAAAAAACCTATGTACGCTTTTGTTCCAAACATTAAAAGGTTGTTTGAATATAATGTATATTTCCAAATCAAGCGTTTCTTTTTATTTATACATACACATCCTTAAATTTTTATTCAAAAAATATATTATAATAACACTAGTATATACAATAGAAAAAAAATTTATTAAGATAATTTAATAACCAAAATTATTCTCCTCTCCCATAAATAGGTAAACAAAACAATCGTTCGTGTGTGTGATGGACTACCTCACTATGAACCAACGTAATTTATTTTCAATCATCACCTATAATTAATATTTATAATTACTTGTGTTATGTTTATATATTATATTCATGAAATATGTATGAATTTGAAATATATATATATATATATCATATATTTTCTTACCCTTCCAATCATATAAAATTTATATTGGTATTTATGTGTATGTCTAGATTACAACCTCCACCAAGCGATGTGACTCGTTTCATTATAATATCACATATATGGTATATATAAGTGTTTTTAAAGAGGTATTAGAATATTTACGAAATAATTATCATCATGTAAATATAAAATAATACTTTTCTTCTTTCTATCATGATATTTGAATATTTAAAATGTTTCTCTTGTATACTTATGATCTACTGTATCCATGACTACAACATAGTTCATTTTTTCATAACAATTTTTCTTGATTTCTTATAAAATTATATCTTTTATTTAAAATTGTTAATTATTTAATTAATATTAATATATAGGATAGGTGGTGAAATAAAAACATCTTTTACCTTGTACATCTTTCCAAATTGATTTTGGACATATGAGATGAACATCATCAAAACATCCTACATGAACATAATTTTTTTATTAATTTTATATAAAATGATAATAAATAAATAATAAGAATAATAAAAATTTATTATGTCCTTAATAAATTAAGTAATTGACCTATTCATTATTATTTAGGATGATAAATAATGGACATAATGAATAACCCTTGATGTAAAGAATCTCTCTAAAAATCTTTTTCTTTAGGTTTTGACCATTCCCAACCTATATAAATTTTATTTATTATAAATGTTATGGGATAATTTTAAATTAAATATATATATATATATATCTAACATATATACTTAGAATATTATTCATTAATTGAATAGGGTAGCACATTCCTTGTGTTCATTTCCAAAATTCCTTCATTGTAAAAATTACATTGATTATGATATAAGATGTGATTGTGAAAACCATTTTAATTCCATGTGTAATTATTATGTTTATAAAATATTATTTATTTATTATTTATGTAAAAAATAATCATGGACGTTTTATTATGGGTGCACCCATATAGCACCCAAACGAATTGGTCAATGATGTTGCCTCAGGTGATGTTATGGATGAGATGGTGGGATAAACCTAATATGAATGAATTTTTATTTATTATTAAAATAAATTATTGGAGATGTGAAAATGGATGAGAAACTTTTAGAGGTATGAAGTGATTTATTATTGGGTAATACCCTTGAATAATTTTGTTATAATACATATAAATAGAACTGAATCCTGAAAAATTAGTGAATTTAAAATTCTAATTTCTTTTTGATGTTAGTAGGTATGTCAAATTGTTCATCTACATTCTAGTATAAAGAATATAAATTTAAAAATATATCATATTCGTCCTTGTGATTTATAGAGACCTTAACATTACTAAAATTGACATTAAATTACGTTGTAGGAATACTTAAACATTATACAAATAGATGCCCAAAGACCATAGTTGGTATAGTACCTCTAGAAACATGGAGACATAAACACTAGTATATATGTGGGATACAACATCTCACCCAAGGTTCTTTTTGACTAGAACACTTCTTAGACAAATCAAACATAGTACATATCATCATAAACTAGGGAAATGAATCATAGAAGGGGATATCTAAAATGATTAGTAAGGGTAAACAAGGGATACATGTAAGCATAAACATGATCATAACGGTATGAGAATGTGATCCTGAAAATAGAAGATCATGCCCTGCATATCAAATGTCATAACTCAGAACATGGAATAATAATTTACAGTTCATAATACTTATATCATAATAAAATATAGATCATAATCCATTAATACATAATGTTGAAACAAAACATTCAACTGTGAAAATCACTTAAGTATATAATATGATTTCAATAGTAGACAAGATATCACTTACAAGACCATCTTGGTGGACAATGTCATTTACTGAACTGGTTAACCCCCATTCCAGCCCTTTATTACTGAACCAATGGAACAATCATTATAGCCTTGTATTACTAAACTGAGTAAACTATTATTCCGACCTAGTATTGCTGAACCAAGTAAACCATCGTTCCATCCATGTATTGTTGAAGCAAGTAAACCCTCCTCCCAGCCCTGTATTACTGAACCTTGTAAACCATCATTCCATCTTTCTATTATTGAACCGATTAAACCCTCGTTCCAGACCTATCTATATCATGATATAAAAATCATTACCCAATTCATTGGAAGGACATATATTTCCCACTTGTCACATAATGAAATCATACAAACATGTTCCATAATCATGTCCCAACCCATGAAATGAAATGGATATCATAAACATGTAAACATATAATAACCTATTGAATGAGTTAGAGGTTTTGTAATCATTTCATCAACATAAAAACTAATAAAAGAGAAATATATTTTAAATACATATAAATAGTGAAGGAAAAAATGGTTTCATAAATACCATGACATTAAGCATAAATTGTTCATAGAAAGTATATGAATGAGACCTTTAGATCATTTCATAGAAGGTATGAGTAAAATTAATAGATATCATCGTAGATGGAAAATAATTTTGAAATATATTCTAAAAACATTTATTAAGGAAAATATACTTTCTGTTATGAAAAAGTCTTTTTAATAAATAAAACCATTTTAAAATCATTTCATTATAAAATAACTTTAAAACTTATAAGTAAGGAAAGAAATCATTTTGAAAACCATTTTCCATGAATTGGTTTTAAAATAATCTTCATAATATTTTAAAACTCTTTTTCTTTGAGAACACATGAAAACTTATAAAATAATCATTAAATTCTATTGAAAATAATTTATCATTAAAACTTATAAAATATGCTTGAAAATAGGTTCAAACCCATTCCTTTTAAATCCCCTTTAAAAACATGTAAATAAGACTTATAAACATTTTGAAACAAATTTCCCTTAAAACAAATAAAAGAAGTGCAAAACCATTTTGGAAATTATTTTCCTTGAAAATTTCTTTTAAAATATTTTTTTTTAAAGATTGGCATTTTTAACAATGCCAAGGGATCTTAGAAGAAATAATGGTGGCTAAATTCGTACATGTTGTATGAGGTTAAAAGAACATTCCTCTTGCATGGTAAAAAGGATATAAAAGTGACTTGTTTAGAAACTGACAAGAAAATTTCTTTGAAGAGATTGGTAAAATAAAAAAAGGGTAAAATTTTATTTTTTATATTATAGGGGAATGGTACAATATTCTTGGAAAAAAAATTTAGACAACATATAATTCTGACCAAAGACAATGTAAAGTCGGGCTTTCTTAAAAAAACATTCTTAACTATGTTATGTAAAAAAGAGTAGAAAATGGTACCAATACCTGAGTGTATCTTGAAATAACATAGGATAATAAAACTAAGGAATATACTAGATATGTGGATTGTATGATTCCATCAAGGGAGTAATAAACATAAACAATCTCAAAATTTAAGAAGATTGTCTCAATAAACTCTTATAACATGGTATCTGGGGATAATGCTTTCCATGAAAGGAATGTAATTTCCATGTAGAATTTAATATCATGGAAATATTTATATTCATGATATGGAATGTAAAATTTAAGTGTATGCACCTCGAAAAATTGTTTAGGTGCATTACAAAACATGAGTCTCAAAGAAGGAATATTGAGGCAAAACATTTTTCACTACAAAATATTTCACTATTTCCAACAGGGCTATATTTGTTGGTAAAAGTGAATTTTCTGTTGGTAAAACTTTTTACCAACATATATGCCCCTGTCACTAAATTGTTGGAAAAAACTCTATCACTAAATGTTTTAACAACAGATAAAATAGTTCTATTGCAATTATAATAATACAAACAGATAATATATAAGTTAGTTAAAGTGTTTAGCAATAGTTTCTGGTGACAAATTTCTCTGTAGGTAATAATATTACCAATATATAATATTTTTTTATAAATTACATTTAAATAAAAAAATTAAATTATTATTTCCAGTAAAATTTTATATTATATTTATTAGTTTATCATATATAATACATATGTTTTAATTATTAAACCAAAGATTATTTTTACACATGTTCAAAATTAGACAAGAATAAATTATATTAATAAAGAAATTCATTGTAAACAGAACCTCTTGGATCCCCGTAAGGATTGTTTTACAATTCTATCCCAAAATTCTGGACAACCCTCCCCACCCCCACTAGATCCCCCACCTAAAAGGATAAAACATCGTAGAAGCTCCAACCGATCATCGTCATCAACTCTAGCACCATCAGCTCCAACTCATCCTTGTCTTCTTCAGACCCAGTCCATCCTTTTCATCTCTAACCCCATTCATGATAGCTTTAGTCTATTCCAGCTTATCCAGCTCTAGCCACATCCATGTTAGCTCCAGTCCATGCTGGCTCACTCTTCAGCCCATCCATGCCAGCTCTAGTCTATGCCAGCTCTAGTCTATGCCCCATTCAAGCCATCTCCAGTCTATGCACAAACATATGAGAAAATACATCATATGAAATTGGTACACAGACAAGTGATAGAAATATTCTTACATGATAGAGATGAAAGTATTACCTGCAAAACAAGAAATAAACATTTGTGTTGAAATTCCTAAATTTGTGTTTAACTTTATTTTGACTTTCAACAAAGGTATTACCTACATAACAAATAAATAAACATTTAACTATAGCTTTTTATTTATAAAAAATATAATACATGTCATTAGGTTTGAAATAATAACTTCAAAAGTACCCATGATATTATATTTTTCTAGTCAGTTGACCTAATGTCTGAACACAATGCCAATCATCACTATTACCATCCTCTTCCCAGATCATAATAGTATAATTATAGCTGAGAGGGAGTAAAACATCAACAAATGGATGAGAATAATCCATTTTAATAGACAGACATTGAAGAATCTATTAACTGGGTAATGGGCATACCTGCTCTTACCAGAAAATGGGTCTCAAATGAGTGAATCAATACTGGAAACATGGATGAAGTCACATGTTCATGGATGTGTTTAGAATGGTTAAAAACTGCAAAACATTAACATATGAACCTGCATATTTTAAGGTTTGTAGTTCAATGATAAACTGACATATTGCAAGCTGAAAACATGTAACCTATAATCCTAAAAATAAAAAAACATTAATTGAAAAACCTATAAAACCATAAACATATATACCTAAACTATAAGAACAATAAAATTATAAACCACTAATCAAGATTATTCTTACCTAAAACATGTAAACAAATAATCATGGAACCTACAATCCTATAACATACCAACCTACAAAACTACAACCTACAAACAATGAAATTTTAACTTGATGACATACAAACTAGAAAACTTGTAATTTTGTATCCAGTAAAATAGAAACCCATAACCAAGAAAAATAGAATCCTATAAACCTATTTATGAAAACCAAAAACAATTAAACATAAAAATTAGAAAAAACAAAGTTTGATGGGGGAGAATGAGATTGTGCAAACATCTTTGTGAAAACCTTTTTGAGCAAACCTATTTTTAAAATCTTGGGCATACATCGGCTCCCACAAAATAAAAATATAATTGTGCAAACCTGAAAACCATTTTGCGCAACCCTTTTTGGGAAAACTACAATCCTATTTGTGCAAACCTGTTTGTGCAAACCTATAAACCTATTTTTGAAAACCTGCAAACATATTTGTATATACATGGGCTACAACAAACTACAAACTATTGAACATAAAACATAATATCTTGTAATCCCAACCATCAATTTATAAACCCAAAACCTAAATCCTGGAGACATGTATCCTAAAAATTAGTATAACAATAAATATAGAAACATGTAATCCTATAACCTGAAAACATTGAAATATATAAACATGGAAACATTTGAATAACCATCATGCATACCTAAAAAGGAAATTCAAATCTGATCATCCCCATAATTATTCCACAACATTTCTGTATTTTTTTATTGATAATCTCAGATATCCTGATAAATAGAAATGGATAAAATTAGATAAGCATAATTATTTAAGAGGACAAAAATATCTATTTTAGTATAATAAGAACTAAAGAATTCAATAACATGTGATTAAAAAAAACATATACATTCATAAATTAAAAATTACTCATGACCAAATTCCCATCATTTTTATTATTTTTCTTGTTCTTGTAATGTTAAACAACACTCTATTTCAATCAAGAGAGACGTATTGTAAGTATATGATAGCTTTATGTGTGTGCTTTTTTAGATTTATGTGTGTGAATTCGTAGTTATTTTCCACAACCATAAATTTGTATGATTATAATGTATAGGTCAAATTAATAAATTGATTTATATCTATGTTTAGATTAAAAAATAACAAAATACATAAAATATACTCAAATTAGAATGCACGGCTTTTACACATTTTCAGACGGATTATATATCTATAATTATCACAGTATAAATCTTCTAAGAATTAATCCACAAGACTCAAGAAGATAGATCAATAGAAATGATGAGGGGAATCAATTACCTTGATTGAAAAATCCACATGAACGATGTTGAGTTTTCACCCAATCTCAAAATACATTATCTTGAGAGTTTATACACAGATCAGAAATATTAGAACCTTTCTTCATGTAGGATCAAATCGTGATTGATGAAGCATATTCAATTCTCTAAACTCAAAATCCATAAGAAAGTGAGATCCAATAATTGAAATATTCTGTATCAGAAGCTCCATTGAGTAGAAAATCATATTACATTTTATGTATTAATAGTAGAGTCAAGGTAGTAGAATAATATTATTATAGTCACTTATCATATATCTTGGCAGAGTAGTACAGTCTATATATGACTCTGCTACCAATATATATGATGTACTATAGTCTGTGTGACTACTACTATTACATAGATGTCTGTGTGTGAATACTACTATTACATACATTTGTTTGTGTAATAGCATCAGAGTCATCAATCAATGTGTGAGAGACTAAGTAAATGCACACCTTAATTCTTCTAGTCTTCATCACCTAGCACACTGGTAATACATTCAAAAACCCACCATAGAACCTACATAATCACACCAATAGTGCAGTTTGTTAATATATATAATATAAATTAAATATGAAAGTAATATTCCTTTATAAATATACATATTTTTACAATAAGGTAATGTGTGACCACACTTTCAACCCATTCAAATATATATATAGTGCAGTTATTTAACTCTAACTCGTGTTACTAAAGAAGAAGAGCTGATGACAATAACAAATTATATGAGTTCATCAATCTATTCACTAGTCATCCATGTGAGGAGAATATTTAAAACTCAAGGTATGATTTCATTATGAATTTATCCTTCTCCAAACCGATCCTTTGTGAGTATAGACCTCTCATGAAAACTGGACACACAAAAACAAAGTCAGAGAGATGTGTTTCCATTGAAGTCACAAAAAATGTTACTTGCACTTCAGAACATGGGTTTGGTCCTTATTGACAATCAATATAAAAAGGTATGATTTAATTATAAGGTAGGTCCATGAAAAATGAAGGAAAATAATGCATGAAAAATATGAATAAGACTACTAGTGGTTAAAATAATAAGACATAAAAACAGGTGGCAGAAAGTCAAAGGAATCACAAGATTGGGAGGATATATGTTATGCCCAATACCATTAGTATTTTGATGAATCCCACTTACTGACTCCATGAAGAGTTGAATAACAGATAAAGAGGTATTCTTACATTCATTTTTTCTTCAAATATTCCATCAATTAGAACATCATAGTCCTTCTTTGTGACACTATGATCAAATCCTTTCCATGACACCTCGTTTGAGAACAATCTCATGTTCAAGACCTGAGTGTGTAGATAGACCTATCTTGAAGATCCTCAAGAAACTACCTAGTATAAATCCACCAAATTACATGCCCAATTTCTCATTCTTATTTAGTCATGTGACCATGTGACCTTGTGATTGATTTGTTTGTAAATTCATTGTTGAATTGTTAACGAGATCATAGGGCTGGAATATAGATTTGTAGTGGGTATAGTTAAAGTGGACTAGTTGGCTGAGTTAGATTGGCATAGGGGCTGGTGATAGAGATGGGACATGCTGGTTGTTGGGAAACCTAGTTGGGATCTAAATTTTTGGGCAATGATATTGTGATTGGTTGGGCAGGGGATATATGTTTGGTATTAAGGAAAGATTAGAGGTAGGAGTGTTAAGTATGTAATATAAGTTACAGTCTTAATTTTAAATAGAGTTATTAGGGGTTGTAAAGGCTTACCAGGGGATATATTTATATGGATAGGACTTGTAGATTTTATGGATGGCATGGTTGCATTGGAGGTGGGTTTGTTTGGGCTATGATTTGGATAAAGTGAGCTTGAAGTGGTTTGAGAAGTGGGGTTGGAATTGTGGGTCTAGTGTAATTTGATGGGTGTTGGGGAGTAGAATGTAGATATACTTGGAGTGTTGGGTGAGGCTGAAGTGAAGAGTGGGGAAGGAGATGACATAGCTTTGACATTCTATCAAGAACCTATCTTTTAATAGATTGAACTAAATATTGAGCATCCTAGGAAGTAACGAATAACCTCTAAAAGTTTCAGTTGAGTCAAAAAAAACACCCATCTAATGTAAGAGTCTACAGTAGGAGACCTCCTCTATCTAGGTTCAGCAACAGCGCTAAATCAGACCTGATAGTAGAAGTTATGCCTCCTTCAATCTATAATAAATACCGCAATGGCTTCTCTCGATGGATTTGTAGTGGATTCCTTTTGTTAAATGGAAGATGAAAAAAAAGAGACCCACCAAACATGCATTAGTGTAGATATATCAGAGTAGTACATCCCTCAAATAAGCTATGTGGAAAAACAGGATTATCAAAAATATTTTCTATGAAAGTTTTTGAGTTCATGTGTTTAAACTATTCTATAATAGGAACCACCAAATAATATTAGCATACACAAGGAGAAAACCATAGGATATTTTTAGAGTGTCTAATAACTCAAAACACCAAGAAACCAATATGAAAATCAATATAGCTTAATGAAATCAAGTGACCTCCAATGAAACATGACTCTACAGTAAATCTCAATGCATCAATCGAGGAAAATACAATTTTAAGTAATGAAGGGCATTCATAATGTGATTCTATATGGGAGAATACATAAGTGAAACATATTTTTAATGCTAATACCCCCCCCCCAATTCCCTCATTTGAATATAATACAAGTACTACCTAATCCCCTACCATGAACATCTTGAATCAAATTGAATGCTCCAAATAGGCCCCAATCATTATAGGAAGGTTCAATTCTTCAAATTAAGTGTTTAACATCACATTCCATTATAAAAAAACCATTCAGGGACGATTTAAATTCATGAAATCAAGATTCTGTAGTAATAAAAAACCTTATTCTCCCATGTTTTAGAATGTATGGGATAAATCTTTTTTGAAACAATCAAGGCTACCCACATATATAAACCTAATCCCATGAAGATCTTATCCACAACAATTATAGATGACCTAGAAAATTCCTCCTTCATATTATTTAGAAAACTACTATATTGGATTTTTTAATTAGCAGCATATGCATGAATCAATACTACACCCCAATAATGATGATAAACCCCATTATCGATATGATTGAAACTATTTTATGAAGTTACATTCAGTAAGGCAAACCTCCATATAGATAATATCAATAATATGATTTAAAGTCCTCACATCTAGTGTATTGAAGATCCATAGACTTTTAACCATACCATTAATGTGTCTCTAAAAGATAAGTGAAGGTGAACCTTGGATTTTTTCCTCATGTGAATGAAGCTACATGTTGCTGAAATGAAGCCGGATGATTTCACCCCTTCCTCTAATCAAGCTATTGATGTAATAATCTGTGAGGAATAGAGTGGAAAAAGGGATAATAAAGGATGGTTCATCACTTGATGTCAGTCTACAAATACGTTTCTATACAAAAAACTACATTCTTTCATTCCAAAAAACAATCCAGGGGGTTGATGATTTGAAACATCTTCCAAATAACATCTTTGCGCTCCTCGATCTTTTGTTGTTCTTATAATCTTTGTGAGTGATAGGGAATTCAATCCAAAAAATCTAGTAGGATATCTGGGGAGGCAATGATCGTCTAGGGAGGAAAAACATGAATCAATGGCATAGGGGGGGGGGGGGATTGAGGATAAGGGTGACAGGAAGTTTGGGAGGGGGACACATAGAGGCGGAACGTAGGGAGGCGATGGTAGGGGGAGGCAGAGCATAAGAAGGTGTAACCCTTGGAGTTGGAACACTGGGTGGTGGTGATAGGGGAGGCGAAACATGGGGAGGTGGTGGGAGGGGAGGTGGAACGTAGGGAGGCGGAACACCGGGAGGCGGTGGATGGTGTGGTGGAATGATAGGAGTTGGTGGTAGGAGATCCAGAACATGGTGAAGTGGAATGCAGGGAGGCGGAACACCAGGAGGCTACGGCAGGGGAGGCTGAACGAGGAGATGTAGTGGTAGGGGAGGTGGAACAGAATGAGGAAGTGGAGGGTGTTCGATCAAAGAATTAGGGTTAAGCCCCTATTTTATATTTTTACATATTATTATTATTAATGAAAATATATTTTTAATTCATTCTAAATGTTAATATTTTTAGATGGAATGTTATTTATTATTCTCATTTTTCTGTAAATTTTTTTAAAAAATTATTTAGAATGGAATTGAAATTATCTCCATTGGTGTTTTTTATAAGATAAAGTATAATATTAAAAATATAATTATAATAGGTCATCTCACACTACAATCCTTCATTTTTTCATCATTAGTGATTTGAATGTTAATCAGGGTTGAGTTTCAAAAAACTTTTGTAACTTGTCAATAGATACACACACAAAATATGTGTGTGTGTGTGTGCATCCATGCATGCATTTATGTATGTATGTATGTATTCATTTCACCAAATATGTTTCATTTAAAAATTTGTTTAATTCGATGTATAAATATGTTATTTTATTAACAAATGATTTGTTGGTATACATATATATATTCAATTATTTGTATAACTTTTTTTTATAAAACAATTTATTTGAACAATCCTTCTAACGGTAAAATATTAGTCGGTAATAATTGGTATTAATAACAAATTCATCTTTAGGTAGAAATATGTTTGTATTAATATGAAAAAATAACAGATTTAACTATTGGTAAAAGACATGTTGGTATTGGAAAAATTATACCAACAGATATACCTGTCAGTAAAAAAAATTGTTGGTAATTAAAATTAATACTGACAAAACTCAATATATGTTCAAATTAATCATTTTTACCATCAAATATATTATGTGTCACTAATTTTCTGTTGTTAAAAAACACTTTTTTGGTAGTGTTTATAGATTTGGTAACTATTTTAAATCTAAACCCTATTAAAGAAGGATCATAAATGGTCTTGTAAATAATCATAAATTTAATTACAAGATATATATAATACAATAATGGGTAGTACATACCCCACACAAAAGTAAAGAGTGTAAAATATTGCTTGTAACTCACAGAAATTAAAAGTGACATGAAATCCACTTACCTTGTGTCTTAACTCTTTCCCTACTTGTACAAGATTTATATATAATATATATTAGATTATATTCTATATTTTACATAATAATATTGATAAATATATTACCATATATGTTTTTATTATAACCTTATATTACTTTCTTTTCAACGATCTTATGTTAAGGTTTTACTTCGGGTAAAATTCAATTTTATCTTCCCATATTTCTTAGTTTGTTACATCATTAGTCCTTATACATATATCATGATTATATAATGTAAAAAATGATATAAATATCTGGTATAAATTGTATATTTTTATTATAATAATTTATAGAATATAGGATTGTGAAATAGAATACCCATTCATGGAGACGTCAAGTCGTACGTATGCATAGTCATTGTTTCTGTTTTTATTATCGTATAGAAAGAAAGTATGTAAATGAAATATGGATATATATTTATGTATTTATATATATATCATTGTTAAATTAGAATTAATATATCATATATATCATATATATCATATATTTTCATTAATCCCATCCTTAATACATTCAATGTGGTGTATGAACGAATCACATTGCTTTGAGGGGCGATAGTCCACACCTCCTCAAACTAGACAATCGAATAAACACCAAATTGAATGTAAAGAGATGTGTGTCATAAAAGAAAAAAATAAACATAAATAAACCTTAAATATAATATATCACATATATAAATATAGTTTCTATAATAATGGACACCATGATTGGTTGTAAAGGAGAACTGAACAATCATCGTTTCGTGGTGCAGTAGTTCGCCGTATAGGGAAATGGAATGTTAAAACTTCATTAGATGGAGGTCTGTATAATTGTAGGTAATAACGATTTCATGAAAACATTATAGTATATGTAGGATATCTTTTTTCAAAAAATAATTTAATAAAGATATTGGAGGGGTGTATAAGGAAAATAAATGTAAGGAGCTTGAGAGAAGACGTTACCTCTAAACTGATTAAATCCTTTTGGTTTGTGAGAAAGGGTTCGTTGGGATGGATTATGACCAAAGGGAGGCATCTATGTAGATTTTAGGATTCTTTTTAGGATACATGGTAACATATTTTATGAAATTAAAATGATTTAGAGGTGTGATTAAAGGGTAGAGGTGGTGATTTTTATAGGGAAGGAAATGACTCATAAGGAATTTCTAGAAACAAGTTATGTGTGCACAAGTTCTTACCTAAAAAGGTGATAAAAACAAAATGAAATCAGGAATAAAAGGTTTTTTTTTCGAAATATGGAAATACAATGGGTGTTCAAAAGGTTTTTAGGTCATTTGGGTCATTAATTTTAAGGTTTAGTCCCTAATAAAAGTAAATTTTTTCTTAAGAGTTGTGCCTAATTTTAATCACATTTACTAATCATTTTGGTATAAAATTAACATGGAAATGTTAGACACTAAATACTAGACTGAATAAAAAATTTTATATTGTCTTCATCAAATTAAAATCACATAAGATTCAAAATTAAGATTAATTTTAATCCATAGAAGGGACAAAATATCAGGGTTTTAATGTCGAAAAAAGATCAAATGTTTATTACGATTTTATATTCTGTTTCAAACTGTAATTGATTATAATGAATTAAATTTTATTATTATATTTCTTATTTATCTAATTTTTCCTTTAAAACATATTTATAATATAATTTATAATTAATAATCTAATATAAAAAAGGCAGTTTTTAACAAAAAGGCAGTCTTTTCACAATTCATCAAAAAATGAAGTTTCTCAAAAAAACAATAAAATTTAAAATAGAATAATTTCAATGTCCTCAATTAAAAAATAATGTTTAGTTTATAAAATTAAATTTATAAATGTGTATAAATTTTTTTTATTAAAATTTTGTATATTCAAGAATATGATATTTTTAACATTAAGGGACATTACAAACAATCTCACCATTCATTATCAATAATAGTATAAAATATTTGGAAAGTTTTTATTACTATTCATATAACTATATTTAATGGTTTGGTTATAATTATTTCATTTAATTAATTATATATATATATATGGTTCATAGAAACATTGTGGTTCATGCATCGTATGCCAAATTGGTGTTGCTTACAGTGCAATCCAAATTGGTTTTGCAAGTAGCGTAAGCCTAGTTTATATTACATGTTAATGAAATATTTCAATTAGTGTTTTAATATATATATTTATTTTTTATGAACTATTTCTAGTGTTATGTGAAATAAAATCAGTATTTAAAGCATAATTTAAATTGAAAAAAAATAATTCTCATAATCGTGGTGTGTTATATTCTACACCCCATAAAATGAATTTCTCCCTAGAAATTCATCTCAGTATCAATGGTTTAATACCTTAACGTTTCATTCATAGAAACCCAAATTGAAAAAATAGATACAATAACATCCCATTAAAAGGGAAATTTGGAACCATAACAGTTATCCAAAGTTACAAAAAAATGGGTTTTCATACAGGAGAACATGGTTTGGGATTAAATATTGGACATGGAAGAAAAGAGTAAATGTTTGTAGGGAGTGAGTGAGGTTATCGATAAAAAATAATTGAATGGTAAAATGAATTTTTAATGGATCAAAGTCATCAATCATTGATGATTTAAAATTACACTAGATCAACAAAAATTAAGTTATTATGATAATAAATTATTTTGATCACTTTCAGAATGATGAGTAATTCGTGAAAAAATTCTATAAAAAATTCATTATTGTGTTTACTATTTATCAAAAAAGCATCCATCACATTCAGCATTAATTTTTTTCCTTTTGGTTCCAGACATTGACTAAAACTAGAAGTATTTTTTCAGCATTACATATCATAGTAGAAAACAACATAGCCATGAAAATAATTACTTATAGGATATTTAAATCATGACACCTTCCATAATCTATGACACCATGGGGTTTTCCTAGGTTATTCATATCTATCATGTATCTAAATATTTCATTATTTCTCATGAAGAGTTTGTGAATTCCCAAAGTATATCCCCCGAGAATGTCAAACCAGTTGTGTAAAAAGGCTCATTGTCGTACACCAAATTACCCCATGTTAAGCCTGTAACATCTTGTCATATTTTTTACCCCTAGGTAAATCGATAGAAGAGACACAACAACTTGTAATAGCTATAAAGGGATTTATTTCCTGGAAACCACTCAATAAATCCTTTACCAAAATTCTCGGACATTTTCCTAAATGTTAACCCATCCTTGTAATTATCTTTAGATACATCCCTCAGTATGTCCATCAAAATAAACCTTGGAATCTCACTATGATTTTCTCATCCTAGTTTCCAAAGGTTAACGTTAACTTTTCTCTAATACCAACTATTGAGACCCTTTTCTTTACATACATTAACAACACAATTATTTTTGGGAATACATAAACATTAAAAAAATAGTTGCCCAAAGACTATAGTTTTTAAAGTTCCTTTGGAAAAATAGAAACATAAACATAGGTTCTATATAAGATACATCATATCTCACTTGGTTCTTCTTTACTAACACCTTTATTAGACATATCAAACATTGTACATATCATCATAACCTAGGGGAAATGAAACATTAAAGGGATGATCTGAAATGATCTATAATGGTAAACATGGAAGACATGTAAGAATAAACAAGATCATAAGGGTGTGAGAATGTGATCATAAAAATAGTAGATCATACCATGCATATCAAAGATCATAACAAAGACCATGGAATAGAGATTGGGTGTTCATAAGACATCAATCAAAATTAAATAGAGACCGTAAGCCATAAAATCATAACGTAGGAATAAAATATGGAATTGTGGGAAAAAAATAATCATATAATATGATTTCCATAGTATCTAATATATCACTACAAAGACTATATTAGTGGAAAAAGACCATTACTAAAATAGTTAAACCCATGTTCCAGCCCAGAATTACTAAACTAAGTGTACCCTCATTCATACCCAATATTACTGAACTGAGTAAACCCTCATTCCAGCCTTATATTATTGAACTATGTAAACCCTCATTCTAGTCTTGAATTACTGAACCGAGTAAACTATCTTTCTAAACATGTATTACTATACCAAGTAAACACTCATTCCATCCCAATATTACTAAACTGAGGAAACCCTCATTCTATCCCTGTCTATATCATGAGATATAATTCATTACCCAATGCATTAGTTGGAGATATAGGTCACCCCCGTCACATAGAGAAATCATACAAACATATTCCAAAAACACATCATAACCCATGAAATTAAATAGGTATCCTATAGATGTTAACATATAATAACATATGGAAATAGTTACAGGTTTCCTAATCATTTCATCAAAAGAATAACCCATAAAAGAGAAACAGATTTCATATATGTATAACCCATGAAGGAGAAATGGGTTTCATAAATACCATGACTTTAATCCCAACTTGTTCATTGAAAGTATATGAATGGAATCTTTAAATCATTTCAAAGAATGTATAAGTAACATCAATAGATGTCATCTTATATGGAAAATCATTTTTAAATATCCTCTAAAAAATATTCTTGACAAATATATCCTTTATGGTTTGAAAAAAACCATTTTAATACACAAAAACTTATGAAAATAATTTTATTAGAAAAGACATTTAGAATTTATAAATAATACATGAAATCGTTATGAAAACCTTTTTCCATGAAAATGTTTGAAATAACCTTCAAAACATATTAAAACCCTTTTTTAATGAAAACACTTGAAATATTATAAAATAATATTTAAATATTTTTGAAAATAATTTATCTTTATGACTTATAATAGAATCTTGAAAAAAAATAAAACCATTTCTTTTACTGTGCTTTGAAAACATATATATAAGACTTGAAACCATTTTGAAATCAGTATTTTATGAAAAAAAATATAAAAGAATATTTAAACAATTTTAAAAATAAATTTAATTGGAAATTTATTTACAAAGAATTTTATTAATTATTAACCTTTATAAAATTGAAAATGGATCTTAGAATAAATGATGGTGGGTAAACCTTTACATGTCCTATAAGGTCAAAAGAACATTCTTTTTGAATGGTAAAAATGATTAAAAATTGCCTATGTTGAGAAAGTGACACGAAATTTCAACTGAAGGGATAGGTAAAAGAAAGAAAAAAGATAAGAATTTATTTGAAATATTATAGGGGGATTGGATAATATTATTTCAATACCTTTTTGAGAACATAGAACTCTAACCGAAGAGAGGGTAAAGACGGGCTTTCCTAAAAACAATTTCTTAACAATCTTATATACCAAAGAATATAAAATGGTAACAATGAATGATTATATCATGAAATAAAATAGTATAAGTAAACTCATGAATATAATTGAGATATGGATCATCAAAGGAATAATAACCATAAACAATCTCGAAAATTAATGAAATTGTCTCTGTAATCTCTTATAAATTGGTATCTTGGGATAATGCTCTCCGTGTTAGGAAAAGACATTATATGAATAATATAATATCATAAAATTATTTGTATTCATTATGTGGTATGTAAAATTTAATAATATGTATGTTGAAAAAGATTTTAGTTGGAAAACAAAACATGAGTCTCAAAGAAGGTAAATTGGGACAAAACATTTTTACTGGTTTGGTATCTTTTGAAACCTAAACCCCGTGAAATAATTATCATAGAATGGAAATGTGAATAACCATAAATTGAATTAAAACATACATATAATACAATCATGTCCATTACATACACCTCACCAAATAAAATATTCGTGAACATAGGTGTTAACTCACGAAAATTGAATGTAACATTAAATCCCTTTTCCTTGTGTCTTGACTCTCTCTGTACTAGTACAATCTCCCTATATAATAAATATGTGATTGCTATACATATTTTAAAGAATATTATTCTTATATCTATTACCATATATGGTCTTATTATAATCTTATATTACCCTATTCTTAATGATATTATGTTATGGTTTCACATTGGGTAATATTCACGTTGTTCTTTGCAAGTGTCTTAATTTGTTACATCTTTTGTATTTATACTTATATCATAATTAAAGAATGTAGACCATGATATAAATATCAGGTATATAAATTATTTTTGTATTATAAAAATATATATTATATATGAGTATGAAATAGAATACATTATTCATGGAGACGGTAATCCATACACACGCATGAACGTTGTTTCTATTTTATTATCGTATTGAAAGAAAGTATGTAAATGACATATATATATGTGTGTGTGTGTGTGTGTGTTTCTGTTTATATATATATATATATAAGTATTAAATTATCATGACCATATCAATTATATCATATAATTTCATTAAAACCATCTTTAATACATTTTATGTGGTGTGTGAACGAATCACATCACTTTGAGGGTGCAGTACTCCACACTTCCTCAAATGAGATTATCGTATTAACACAAAAAGAAAAGTAAACTAGATGTGAGTTTTAAAAGGAATTAATATTATAAAATATATATCAAATATAACATATTATACTTATATATATATATTCCATCATAATTTCCAACAAGATTGGGGGTAAAGGAAAAATGAATAATCATCATCTCATGGGGAAACAGTTCACCGTGTACATAAATAATTTTTTTAACTTATATTAGCTAGAGCTATGTGTATGTTTAGGCTAGAACCATTATATAAAAATATCATACTATATTAAGGATAATTTTTTGTCATTATATAATAGAATAAATATATTTCAGTTGGTGGAGAAGAAAAATAAATGGACGGAGTTTGAGAGAAGACGTTGCCTATAAATTTGGTAACTCTTTTTGTTTTGTGCCAAAAGACTTATTTGGGAAGATTTATACACAAATGTAGGCTTAAAATTAAAAGGGAAAATTTTTGGGATGCTACTTTGGAATATCTAGGATGAAATTAAATTTTTTTAGAGGTGTCAGTAATTGGTAGAGGTCGTGGCGTTTATAGAGAAGGAGAAGGACTCACTTAGAATTTCAAGATACAAGTTAGGTGTCAACATGTTCCTACCTAAAAAAGTCATACCAAACCATAAAAACACAATAAAGGAAGGTTTAATAATTATATAAGGACACCTAATGGGTTTTGGACAAGTTTTTAGGTCATTTGGGACCTTACCATTAATGATTAATCCCTAATTAAGCTAAATGTTTCCTTAACTACTGTGATTAATTTTAAACACTTTTACTAATAATTTTGTTCAACAATTAAAATAGACATATTAGACCAAAAATATTAGACTGAATATAATAGTTTGTGTTTGATTTTTTAAATAAAAAACATAGAAGAAAGAAAATTAAGATTACTGTCAATCCAGCTGACACGACGAAATGATAGTGTTTTAAACAAGAAAAAAGTTCAAAATATTTTTACGATTTAATATTTAGTTTCAAAGTGAAATTAACTCTAATTAATTACATTTTATTAATATATGTATTATTTATAAAATTTTACCTTAAAATATATTTATAATATCATTTATTGTTAACAATTAATTAGAAAAAAATTTGTTTTTAACCAAAAAGGAGTATTTTTCACTATTTATCAAAAAAATTAATTTTTCAGAAAAAATACCAAAAATTCACCCTAGGATAACTTCAATGTCTTGAATTCAAAAAACATGTTTAATCTACCGCGTTAAATTTATAAATGTGTCTAAAATTTATTTTATTATTAAAATTGGTCTATTCAAGAGAACTTTATTTTTAACATAAAAGGAATTTTCCAAAAATGATAATTTTGTTTTGGTGTTTGGGCAGGTCTTGTCCTAGACTAGGTTCTTTGGATGGACCACTTATTGATACATCAAGGTTTCTCAATTTTCTTTAATTTGATATCATTTTATAAAATAAAAAAACTAATTGTTATTATCAACAATTATAAACAATATTTTTAAAGTTGTTATTACTTTTCTTATAACTATGTTTGTACAGTTAGGCTATAATTATCTCATTTAATTAGTTATATATATTTGTGTGAATATGTTTCATAGAAACATAGTGTTTTGTGCCTCATACACCATGTTGTTGTTTCTTATAATGCATTTCATGTCGGTATTGCGTGTTGCGTAGCCCAAGTGTACATTTCGTGTTAATCGAATGTTTGACCTAATGTTTTAATACATATATATACATATATATATATTAATAAATTTTTTTATTGTCACATGAAATAAAAAAATATTTAAAGGATATATTAAATTTAGAAAAAATAATTCAAAGAATCTCATTGTGTTACATGATTTAACCAAGAATTTACCCTTGACTAATGTTTATATCATGTTATATGTTGTAGACATTTTTACTATGCTGTTATTATAATTTGATACAATGTTCCATATTTTATGATTCCATGTGAATACTTTTGAGTCGTCTCTTTTAGGATATCATTTCATACCATTTACTCATAATTTATGTTTAATATTAGGTTTATTCCTATAAAAGGATTTTTATTCTCACCCATTTTATTTGTGTATTACCTAGGATATGTTATGTAATTTTACAATGTAAAATTGATATAATATCTTGTTATTGATAATAAAATGAGAATTTGATTTTTTTAGTTTTCTTTGTAATTATTATAAACTTATCTTTTTAAAGAAACTATTCTTAATGATCAAATGGTTGTACTCTTTGGATATTTATGTTAAATATTCATGTAATAATAAGTGTAAAATTATTGGGTTTTTAAAGTTGGTATTAGAGAAATAAATACTTTTTTTGATATGTACTATAATAATTTAGTGATAACCCAAGGGATAATTCAATTTATATGAAAATATCCTGGTATTTTGGTTAAATATAGAGGGAGTAGTTTCAAAAATATTACATCCCTATATAGACCCTAAAATTGGTGTGTCTATGGATCAGTTGTAACTAGGGGTAATCACTCTAAAAGATTTTTACTAGACTTTGACTTGAACATCACTTGGTTCTTGCCAATGGGCCTTAATCCACACCTGTTTTGAAACTATCATGGGATATGTTTTTTAAATTCACTTACTCTTTATGAACCATTATGAAGCACATGATAATTTCTTTAGATAGAAAACCTAATTTTTACATTACATGGTTAACCTATATTGAAAAATAGAGACTCGAATATTATGATATACTTATGGGTTTTAATTTATTCATCTCGTATTGATTTTTTTCCCTTATTTATACTTATTAGATCATGTATTCTCATTATGGATTAATTCTTTTAGTTAATTGCTAGAAATATGAGAAACTGTTATAATGAACAATATGATAATAAATATTATTATTTCCCCAAATATATGCCAAACCTTATGTGAGTGGTAGCTGATAAATTAATGGAAATATTGAAAAATTAGGACATGATATGAATAATAACATTAATCAAGTAAAATTACCTCCTCCTCCTAAGAAAGATAAAATTATAGAGCATTATTTTATGAGAAAAATTCCTCATACATTTAGTTGATATTCAAATCTTGTCATCATGGAACAATGGATTAAATACATTTATATTATATTTTACGTCCTCAAATTCACTGATAATGAAAATGGTGTGATGGTCATTTATCATATTGATGGAGAAGTATATCCGTGTGTACACTAATAATGAAGAGAAATTCCAAAATGGTTATTAATTCTAGGGAATTGGAAGACTTCAAAATAATATTTCAATAAATATTTTACCTGATCTCTCCCTCTTAAAATGGAGAGTGAGTTCTTAGAACTACATTAAAATAGAGATGGGTCTATCGAGGTAATGAGGAAATCATTATAAACAATTCATGGTATGAATCTAAATTCTTCTTTAGAACTGAATGTACGGTTGGCCATTTACTTAGTGGTTTAAAACCAATTCATCAAAAATAATAAATGATTTTTTTCATTGAAATGAATAAATATATTTTCCATCATTCACTCATTGTTGAGATGGAGAATAGTGACTCTCAATTGGCTATTGGGACTAGAGAAAAACTTATAAAATGTTGTTTTCATTGGGACTATCAAAAGAAAAATGACATGGAGGAATGAAAACGAAATATCTCACATGCCAAAGGTGTGGGAAGAAGCACCAATGGAATTGTATCATGGAAACAAATATGTTATAAATATGGAAAAGTGGGGAATCAAGATAATGTGTTCTCAAGTGAATAAAATAAACCCACTAATTTGGAATAAGAAAATAAGGATTATAACAAAATGAATCTTGTGGGGCATTGTTTCAACTATAAATGAACTACGAATTATACCAGCTAATTCCATAGGCCAATGGTTTTCTAATATGATCAATGATAACAACATCCAAAGCTAAGAGAGAAATGAATGCAGTCTTTTATCACTACTACTGAAGAGGGTACAGAATAGGTTGTGGTAAAAATTAAATTCTTTATACATTAAGTATTATAGAAAGTACTTTTTATTTTTTTTAAACATATTATTACATATCTTACAGGTTTATTATAACCATTATAACACCACTTCAAAACATAGGGTTTAAACTATCTGTGATAATATTAAAAGGATAAATTATTTCAACCCAATTATATACCTCCTTCTTAGTCAATGTTTGTTGTATTATTATCTCATGAAATATCATCAAAATTGCATTACTTTTGTTTGAAACTATATTAGGGATTGATTTACAGTTCTTATTTGTGGCTGACATCAACTATGGAAAGTGGGAAATCACTTTTCCCATCCCAATAAATTCTATGATTATATACAATTATAAGGAGGATGGAGAATCTACCATGGAACATACTTTTCAAGCGTGGATATTATTTCATTATAGAACGTATATCTAGAAAAAATGACTAAGATAAAAAATAGAATCATGATAGAAGAGATTCTGATTTTGAGGGATTATACTTATGTATTCCTTGAAAAGTTTATTATTATTCCTCTAGGATCATGGTTTTATTTCTCAATAGAATGTAAAAGTGGATATTTTACCATTATTTGGACTCCATGGAGAATAACCACTTTTGAGTTGGAAGATTTAGAAAAGAAAACACAAGAGAGTCTAGAAAATGGTTGTATACTTCTGAATTCATCATTGATTGGTATTCTAGTACTCCTCATAAAGAAGGATGAGAGGTTATTTCACATTTTCATTGACTATAATGAACTTCAAAAATCAATAAGAAGAAAAATCATCCCTTGCAACAATAGAATAATTTTTTATCAAAAACCCAGAGCCTATTATTTTCTATTGCGTACCATCGGTTGGGATATCACCTACTATAAATGAAGAATGAATTTATTTACAAGACATCCATTAGAACATGATATAGACCCAATGAGTTTAACGTGAAGCCTTTTATAATAACCAGTTCTTTGGAAATCATTGTTGACATATAGAATATATTCTTTAGATATTACCTTGAAATTTTCAAGTAGCCCTTCTAAATGATATTCTAATATACTACATGAGTAAAGAGGAGCCTAAGGATTATCTCAATATTATTCTTAAAACTCTAATAAAAGAAAATATATATGAAAATTGTATAAAATGCGAGTTATAGATGAAGGAATAATTATTCTTGAGAACTATTAATATCAGAAAGGGGATATATGTGGACCCATCAACGAAAGATTATCAAAATTATCAAAACCTCAATCTAAGATGTCATAGAAGGGAGTAATATTTTCAAGACCATTGAATCTGAAGATATATTTAAGGAGTTTGAAAATGGTATGTCACTATCATAGTCCTCACAGGTCTCTCATGTGGTGAAAAATAATTTTACATATTGGTGAATCAAAGAAGCTATTAATTTGTGTACTGGTGGTGATTGATAATTTGATTACATAAAACTCAAGGTAGTTTAATTTTAAAGTGAATAAATATTCAACACATGACCTAAAGTTGGATGTAGTGATATTTTACATGAAAATATGGTGAAATTGTGTCTATAGGGAAAATTGTTACATATACAAGAATCATACGAACCTCAAATATATATATATATATATATATATATATATAAACACATAATAATATTAATATTAACAAGTAAATAAGGTTATAGATAATAATGGACAATGACTATAAAATCCAATACCTTCATAGTAAATGATAAAAAGTGAAAGATTCCCTATGTATAAATGATTTAGAAACCATATCAGTTGTGATAATTGGGAATGATTCAATTTTTATATACTGGAAAATGATGGATGTGTAAATAATAAAGGAAGATACATCATCATTAATTTCTAAAATTTGTTCTAAACCATCCCATCTATATAAGATAAATTATTATGAAATATATGATAGGAAATTCAGAAAAATGAGGAATTATTAAAAAATTGTGGTCCTTAGAGATTAAAATTGATGATGAATGAGTTGTAAGATTTGAGTCACAGTTATGTGCACCATCAAATCTAAATATAATGAATGATCTATTAAATTATTCACATAGCTCAAAATTCTCTATCCACATTGGGATCATGAAGATATATTGATATATTTTAGATTAACTTTAGTGGGATAATAATAAGCTTGAGATCAATAAATTTTGAATTATGTTGTATGGTAAGTTAGTAATTGACATTACAAATGGAAAAAATGTAATGGGATTATACAATCATTACCCATACCTATATGGAAATAAAAAAATATCTCTACAGATTTTTTTCACTAATCCTCCAAAGACATATAGATGATATGATTCCATATAGGTTATGGCGGATCATATTAAAAATTTTAATACCTTCATTGCAATTCGATAGGATGTCTCACTAGATCAAATTTCATGTATATACATTAGAGTGGTGGTGAAGATACATTTAAAACTATAATTTATTATATCTATTAGATATATGATATTTCCCTATATGTTCGGAATGAACCTCCTACATATGAAAAATATTGAGTTAAACTATAGTATGACTTATCACCACCAAATTAATTGGCCAATATGATAAGACCATTTATAAACTGCAATAAATGTTGAGTTATTGCCTGATAGAATCCAAAAAAGTATCAGACCAATATCTTCCCCAATTCACACTCTCATACTATAATAACTTTCACGTAAGAATCCAAATAGCTCATTATAAATCCAATTATGAGAATATATATACAAAATCTGCTTTATTGGATTATGTTGGTGAATGTAAGATGTTTCGATATGAAATTATTGAATAAATAAAATAAAAGTTCCAGACCATTCAGCAACACATCAGGAGTACTTAGAGTCAATAGAAAAACTATGCATAAAATCATTGATGAGACATGATTATTTATTTCATTGATAATTTGATTCTCAATATATGTCAATGGAAGTGATTATTTATATTTGGGAATAATGTAAAGAAAATACCTAGGTTCATCGGCCACTTTTAGATTCCCGATTGCATCAGAGCTACAACTTATCATCTATCACTCACACAAACCCTTTCTCAACAACTTGATGTATTCTATGTATCCCTATTGAGAAAATAAATAACATATCTCTCACTCATACTAAATTAATAGTTGGTAATTCTCAAAAATGATCTCTCTTATGAGGAGAATTATATGAAGATTTTGGACAATATTGATAAAGTTCTATGCAAAAAAATTGAACCTGACCAAAGTACTATGGATTAATCTTGTATATGAACATGAAACATGTGAAAAGTGGATGAAATGATTCCTAATTAACCTCACCCATTTTTACCTTATTTTATAATATATAATTATAAGTTAATATTTAGTAAGGGGTAAATAATGGAACATGGTATGCCTTTAAATATGAAAACTATTTTCAATATCATATAGGACATGCAACCACAAGTCTAAATGAACCTTGAAATATTTTTATACAAATATTAATGTTATAACATAGTTGTTAAAGTAGAGTTTATAAATAGTATTAACCCCAATATGGAATATATATATATATATGAATTTACTATGCAATAAAAACGTGTTAATAAATTATTATTAATTAATCACTAACTTTTTAAATAAATAGTTTTTTGCTTCATCAATAAATTTTTCTCATAAATGAATTCAATCATTTTGTGAGAATGTATTCTATTTAATTAATATAACTTTTAGAAAAATAATTTTTTATTATAAAATTTATTTTTAAAATTTTGTTATTAAAATTAACTATGGGAGAAATTTTAAAATTTTTATGGAATGATTGATTCTTTAGTGAATAATGAACATGGTAGATTTTTCAAGTACCGTAATTTATTTTCATTAATTAAATTCATTTAAAAGTACCATTGTATTTTTTATTATTTATTAATCTAAAATTTAATCCATTTTATTTTTTTAAATTTCATTTTAATAATTAATTTTTATGATTTTTGAGTATCATTATTTTTATACTTAAATCGAATTTTTCGGAATACTGTTTTCAAGGCATGAAAATTATACATTCCAATTAATAAAAATGAACCCTAATAAAGAATAACATAAATGAAATTAATATATTATATATCAAAATATATTAATTTAAATCAATATTATTATTTTTACAAGTAATATATTAAATTTAATATCATCTTATACATGAAAAAACACATTTCTTGAAAAAATATTTTAAACATGTTTTGTACGTTTAATGATAAATTAAATTATTCATATTAGGAGAATTAAATTTGATAAAATGGATTAAATATTAAAAATAATGATTATTAACCTTTTTTAATATGTTTTTCTTAATTTTTTGTCTTAATTAATTATAAAACAATTAAATTATCGGTAATGGTTATGGTTAAAATTGGATTTCATGGAATTAAACCATTATATAAGAGTTTTTTTCCTATTAAACTTCTCTAAATCTAATTTTTTTTTGAAATATTTAAACCTTTTTATATTCCTCCAACAAATATACGCTCTTTTGGGGTATAATTCACAGGAATGAATTTATCATTTATTATTCTTTTATGAAATTTTTTTGAGGGTCCACTCTCCCGCTTATAAAGGGACACCTCCTATACATTACTCTCCACACATTAATAGACATTTGGATCAGCTGATAAATGATAAAATACATTTATTAAATCTATACCCATTTCTTATATCCTTATTTTTATTATAAATCCATCCTATAGATAATTTTTATTCAATCATTAAGAGGTTTTCTGAATAAGATGTATAGTTTTTAATCAATCATTTCGGTTATAATTATTCTTCCCCATGCTTAAGATATTAATCAATAATTTTATTTTAACACATTTATATACCATATAATAATATCTTATGATGTAAATTTAAAATCCTAAATCCATATCCTCATCTATAAATGGGAAATTACTCCATCATTCCAGTGTACAGTGAACTATGGCCTCGCGAATCGATGAAATTTTTTTTCTATCATCACATGTAATAGATATATAAAAAAATAGATGTAATGTATAGATATTATATTCATAAAATTTTTATTATTATATAAAACTAATATATTAAATATTTTCTTACTATTTTATTCACAAAAAATGATAACATCGTTCATGTGTAAGTGTTGATTACCACTTCCCTAAAGCAATAAGAATAGTTTTTAGTTACTTCATCACATAGATTATATATATAATTTTATTTAAATATAAAATATAATATTTATTAATTAATTATAATTATATAAAAATAAATTAACACTAACCTTATTTGAATTGTGATCACACAATAATGGAAATGTTACTCATGTGTACGTACGACATATCGTCTTTACGATTGTAACGTTGTTCATTTTTCAAAACCATCATTAATAATTTATTTTAAAATTCTAATTGATGTTTAAAAAAGAAAATCATTCAATTATAATTATT
This sequence comes from Viscum album, assembly GCA_963277665.1. Classification (NCBI taxonomy): domain Eukaryota; kingdom Viridiplantae; phylum Streptophyta; class Magnoliopsida; order Santalales; family Viscaceae; genus Viscum; species Viscum album. The sequence goes on from OY728125.1 coordinate 1,627,172,585, forward strand.
TTTTAGATGATGAAATTATAATCTCTTTGACATTACTCATCTTTGCAAAATGATTTTGGATATATGATCCAAATAGTGTCAAGACATCCAATTAAAACATAAATGGTTAATTTATTGAATATATAATGAGAGTAAATAAAATGAAAAGGAAGAATAAACTTGAAAACATTTCTTAATAAATTAAATTATTAAAATAAGTTTATTTTTCTTAAAGATAAAAAACGTATATGATTAATCATGCTCGAGGTAAGGGATCTCTCTAAGCCACCTTTTCATTACATTATGACAATTCCCTCTCTACCACACTATATATATCTCTTTAAAGTCATGTAATTAACATAAATTGTGTATAAATTTATTATCAAACATATAACAAGAATATTCTATATTACATTAATTTTTTAAGACGTTCCTTATGTTCATTTATCTAATTTCTTCATTATAAACATTCATTTGATTATTAGATGGGAAAATATTAGGCCAGTCATGCTCTATATATGAGTGATTATTGTAATTATGACTTGTGATTGATTTAAATTTTTGTATCACATAATCAAAAGCATTTTATAATGGGTTATCCTAACTAGCTCTCTAATTTTTTGGGAAATTCCATTTCCTAATAAATTATTATTAATGAGATTAGAGAGTAAATGAAATTGATTATGAGACATAGTCCATGATGTGTTATGGTCTTGGAAATTAAAATTGACTCATGTTTGTGTCATGTTTTATGTTTTCCCCCATTTCATTGGTTTTCATGATCTTATGATATCATCTTATTTATGTTATACTTCTATGTGATTACTCATGCTCATTTTATTGTTTATATCATGTTATACCTTTGAATAACACTTTATGTTTACTTATCATGTTAAAATTTCTTGGATTTTTAGATCACTCCATTATTTAATGAATTCCCACGGTCATCATTTTTATTTTTAATATATCAAATATATTTAGGATATCATTATAGAGAATAAAAAACGAATTTCATTTTCAATATATTCCTTTCTAGGTATTATGAACCTAGTCATAAAAAGATACTAAGCTTCATGATATTTGGGTTTCTATCATTGGAATTTTAAGTTAAAACTCATTATCATAATAATTGTAAAATGATTTAGTCAATATAATAATATCCTATATAACATGGATAATGATATTTATTAGAGTTTTTGGTATGGTTTGTTTGCAAAAAGTGTCTCACAATGGGGAAAATAAAAGAGAATGGTAGTGTCCTTTTATATACAAATAAAATTACACACATGAAATTAATAACAAGATATAAATATAATAAATTCATTTTTATGATAAAATATAACCATGAGCCAATAATTTCAAATATAAGATATAATATGGGTGAAATAATTTAAACTAATAAAATTTTTATGAGTTTTTGTTGTATTTTAAAGCTTATTTTTTTGTTTTACCACATTGTAAAATAATTTTAACCTTAATAGTGCTAATGAGTTATTAAATATTAACAAGGTTATATTATTAAATATAATTTTACAGTTGGATAATAAATGAAAAATGGATGAATTTTTTGACCATTTATCATCATATTTTTCATCTTGTATGCTTTTTATTAATTTTAAACAATTTAATAAAATATATTTAACCTTAAATATTATTAGTCATTTTAAGAACTATTAAAATAATTTTATTTTAAAGACATCAACATAGTAATGAATTTAAGGAATAAACAATCAAACCATATATTATAATTTATTATTCACAATGACTTTTTTTATTATGATAATTTTTCAAAAAAACATTATATTAAATGTTTTAAAATTATTCAATTTTATTTTTACACTAGATATTCTGGCCCAATATCAGCATTGTATATGTGATTAAAGTAATTATATAATAAATAATAAATATAAATAAATCATAGCGAACAAAAAAAATTATATTTCGAATAAGTACTTATAAGTGAACATAAGCTCTTATTATCTTTAGGAAAAACAATTTGAGATATTAAAACAAAACAAGTGACATATTTTTATTTATTATTTACATAATATTATTGTCATTATCAAAAATACATGATTCAAAATTAAAATATATTAGAATATTGGATGATCATGTAAGAAATAAATTCATAAAATAAAAATTATTCTGGTTTAAGATAGATTTAAAAGCTTTATCCCAATATTCAAAAATTAATTACCCAATTTACCTTCATCGAGCTGATAAATATTTACCACAGATAATATTCATAATGGCCAAAAATAAGAGACATGTATTTAGAAAATTAAAACCTCATAATGTCAAATATTGAATCCATTTTTTTAATACCCAATTCATATAAGTAGAAGATATAAATTTTAATGTAAGTTATAATGAAAAACAGTACTTACAGTTTTACAACAATTAGTATTTTCCACTATTCACTAAAAAATTAATTATTTAGAAAAAATAAAAATACCCTAATCTAATATTAAAATGAATAATTATTAAAGAATATTAATTTAGTAAAATAAAATTTATAAAATAGAAGGAAGTTAAATATAATATCAGTATGAAAAAATCATTGAAAACCATTTTTAAAGAAAACAAATTTCTGAAGCTTCAAAATATTTAACAAAAAATCGATCTGGTATGTCCTTAGAATTAATAAATAAACATTTTTGATGTGTACAATTTAATTATAATTTTAAATAAAGTTACTCATTTTAATTCACTCTAATTGAAATTATTTATTATAATAGGTAATATTTAAATAAAAATTGTTTTTATAATATATGACAATTTTCATAAAGTTTGTTGTTTCATTTTTAGCAAGATATCAAGAAAATTAATATTTTAAATTGTATTCTTTGGTTGTTAAATTATAAAATACCCAAAATAAAACATTTTTTGAAAATATAAACATCTCAAACAATGGAAAATGATATGTTTTATATCCTACATTGAGTCTGAAATAGAGTTGTCAATATGTATCATTCTTGAATAATAAAAATATAATAATTTATTATTTTCATAACTAAAATTTCCACATTCATCCAATTATAAATCATACATTTATTTCACATATTATCTTGTTCTAATTATTTACTAAATTGGTTATGTTCATGTTATCCATTTTGGAAAAGTTTGGTCAAAAAAACTATTCAGTTTCAACAATGTTCAAAGGGGTCGGGGTTAAATTATATCCAAAATCATAAAAATGATAAAAATTTTATTTTTATACCTTATGTTTAGTTTTAAAACTATTCATGTAAGATTTTTAATTGTTTCAAATTTATTTTCCTTCAAAATAAATATGAAGTCTTCAATAGATTTTGATGAATGAAACACAAAAATTAAGTGAATTATTTTTTATTAAAATGAAAAATGATGTAAACACCAATATAGATAAAATAATTAAAATATAAATGTCTTTTTTAAAAAGGGTGAAATTAAATTAACTAATTTCAATTACTTCTAAAGAGATTATTTAAACAGTTTAGTTGACCTATTCATTTTTTCTTTGTTTAATACTTTTGAGGGATGATATAAATAAATTTTAATGACAAAATTGAAGTAATAATTATAAAATCCTATTTAATATATCCATAGAATTGTTATTTATTAATAAGAAATATTCATCTAGTCATTTTTTTTTAAATACGAACATTTTATTTTGAACATTTAATTTGATTTTTTTATTTGAACAAAAAATTAACATATTTTAAGTAATAAACCTAATTAATTATCTTTTCATACATGTATAATTATTAATAATAACTCATAAATTAATTAAAATGGTTTTATATGAATATAAAATAATTTTATATAAAAAGGATGTTAAATTCCAAAAATATATTTCTTATTTACTGAATATATTTAATCATAATAAATTAAAGTAAACACTGGTTATGAATTAATTTAATGAACTTTATAGACAATATATTCAATGAAATTCCTCACCATTATTTTAATTTTTTTTACTAATATACGAATGACAATTAAAAATTATTTATGATCAAAACACATTTTTCTAATTATTGGTTTTAAAAGTTTTGGGCGCATTTATAAGAATTAATTTATTCTATTTCTATTAATTTGATATTTTAAAATGAATTTATATCACCACTGGAATCTGGTGTTTTCTCAGTAGTAATATAGCAATGGTTTGATACAGTGGATAACTCACCTAATCTATCCAAGCAGGCTACCAGCAAGGAGTTGCAGTTAGGGAGGCCCCGTAATGAGGAAATGCTGGGTGAACCTGTTGGTGGTGGTAAAGGCATGGATGATGTGATGATTGTGGCTAAGATGGACATGAAAATCATTGAGATGAAGGCTACTAAATAGCATGATGCATGACAGACCCCAAAGCAATGGCAGAGGGGACAATACCCGAGAGGCCGAGGAGGACATGGACGTGGTGGTAGAAACAAGGGATAAGATGCTTTTTTCCTATTTGATTTGTTTAATGATGTATGTCACTTGTACCCTGAACTCTCCTTGTTCCTTTGATGCTTTTAATTATAATAATTTTGTTGGGCCATGGGGACACCTATGGTCTATACTTTTCTGTTAATATAGCAATGGTTTGAAGAAACCATTGCTATAATGTAAAAGAAGGAAATGTGTATAGATTCTTAAAATTTCCCAATGGTTTTGGAAAACTATTGGATATTTACTATTTTCTCTAAGGTATACCAATGGTTTATCAAAATCGTTGGTAATGGGAAGCTTTCCAAATGGATTTCAAAAAGTGTTGGGAATGTTTTCCCGCAAATACCTAGCACCCCAACTCCCAGTCGGCCCGATTGCAATCATAATCCAGACCTCTGCCCGAAGTCTTCTTAGCAGCAAAACTCCTTCCAGGCGAAGATCCTTCTTTAATCAAACTAATTTTTATTTCTACAATTCAAATTAGTAAGTGTTACTTTGGTTTTAGTGTTATCCCACTCTTTTTCTATTTGATGTTTTGATTTTAGCTAAATTAGAGTTATTTTTTTGGGGTACCAAACCTTTTGGTTTGTTTTATGTTTTTTTGTTCTACACATCAAACATGGTAAAGGGTCTTTTTAGTGTGGTTTTTTTAGTACAGGGGGGTAAATGGATTGTTTTATGTTTTTTAAGTGGGGTAAAGGTTTTTTTATGATTGTTTTTTTGTTTAGAGGGGTTTTATGTTTTATATTTAGTGCAGGTGGGTAAAGGGTTTTTTTAATGATTAAAATTGTGAACACCCCCACCCCCACCCCCACCCCCCCCCCATGACACCTCCCACCCCTGCACAGCCCCCCCCCCACGGACACCTCCCATTGGACAAACCCCCACCCCCTCTCACCCCGTGGACACCCCCACCCATTAGACAACTCCCTCCCCCCACCCCCTAGACACCCCCACCCCCACCCCCACCCTCCCCTGACACCGCTAACCTCTGATTGACAGCCCACCCCCCTGAAACCCCCCCACCCCTTAGGACACCCCCACCCTCTAGAAAGCCCCTTCCCTCCCCACCCCTAGACACCCCCCCCCCCACACACACACACCCTAGACATCCCCATACCACCCCTTGGACTCCCCCCCCCCCACCCACCCACCCCCTTAGATATCCCCCTTGGACACCACCACACCTCCTAGACACAACTTTACCATGAAAGTGGCTGACCCAATTTTTAAATTGGAATTAACAATATAGTTTATTTCTCATTTTCGCAAAGAAATTTTCTATGTGACCCATAGATACTTATAAATTGAATTTTACTTGTTTTGATAAATTGAATTTTTCATTTTTTTATAAATTGAATTTATCATGTTTTGAAAAATTAAATTTTTCATGTTTTGTTAAATTGAATGGGTTGCTTGGAATGAATTAGCTAATGCATGATTGTATGTCTTTATTAGTGAATAAAATTATTTTAAATAAAAATACCCTAAGGGGGGATGGAGGAGGGGTAGTGGGGTTGTGCAGGTGTGGGGGGGGTTGTCCAGGTAGAGGTGGGTTGTCCAGGGGTAGGGGCTATAAGGGGTAGGGGCTATAGGGGGTGTGGGGGAGGGTTGTATGGGCTACCCCAAAAAGGGGTGTGGGCTGTCTTGGGGGGTCAGGGTGGGCTGTCCATGTGGGGGAGGGGTGTGGAGTGTCCAGGGAGGGAGGGTGGGCTATCCAGGTGGGGGCTGTCTAGTTGGGGGTGGGGGATGTCTTGGTGGGGGGTGGCTGTCCAGGGGGTGATGGCTGTTCATGTGGGGGGGGGCTGTCTAGGTGGGGGCTGTAGGGGAGGGGATGTCTCCTGTCTAGGGAGGCGGTGGGTTGTTCTGGGGGGGGGTATCAAGGTGGGGGAGGGGGTATGGGGTTGTCCAAGGAGGTGGGGTTGTCCAGTGGGGGTGGGGGTGTGTGTTTTCTAGGATGGGGGGTGGGGGATCTCCAGGGGCTGTCGGGGCGGGAGGTGTAAGGGGCTGTAGGGAGGGGGTGTGGGTTGTCCAGGGAGGGTTGGGTTATCCAGGGTTGGTTTTGGGTGGCCTATCTAGGTGGGGGAGGGGGTGTGGGCTATCAAGGGGGGGGGGGGGGGGGGGGGGTGGATGTCTAAGTGGGGTGAGGTGGGCTGTCCAGATGATGTAGAGGTGTTAGTTGTCTAGGGAGGAGGGGAGTGGGCTTATAAGGAGTGGTGGAGGGGTGTCCAGGTGGGGTAGGGGGAGCTATTCAGGTGGAGGTCCAGGGGGTAGGGGATGCAGGGGTGGGGGTGTGGGTTGTCCAGGGAGGGGTGGGTTTCCCACTCCGATACTCTACAAATAAAAATAGGAATCAAATATAACCAATGTATTGTTGCTTTCACACGTTAATACTTTTCTTGAAGTTCCATACCAACACTCAAGCTTACCCTTCCTAGAAGAAGTGATCTTTGAAAGAAATATCCCTCTAGTTCTTATCCACTATCCATATTGATCTAATTCAAATTTAATATCCGTAAAACTCCTTATCACCTAATGATATAACTAGGCTCATACTCCTATGAGTAGTGTCCCATAGAAACATGGATCATAAAATCCAATCCACATATGACATTTGGTAGTGTGTTTATAATTGGTTGTGTTGTGATTTATATGTATGATATTCATGGTTTACACCAATAATCTTCTCTGTCATCTATAATTGGCTTGAAATCATGCTACAATTGGATAAAGATTGGATTTTATGACCCTACATTAGGGTTGGACACCCCCACCCCATGTACAACCCCCCCCCCACCCCCACTCCCTTGGACAGCGCCCCCTGGACAACCCCACCCTCCTGGACAGCGCTACCACCACCGTGGAAAGCCCTACCACCCCCGTGTACAGCCTGACCACCCCCTGTGGACTGCCCGCCCACCCCCCTGGGCACCCTCAACAGCTTTGAACAGCCCGGCCACCCTCGTGGACAGCCCGCCCACCCACCCCGTAGCCCCCTGTACAACCATGCCACCCCCTAGATAGCCCACCCACACCATAGACACCTCGTACCCACTGGTCAGCCCCCCCACCCCCACCCCTCTGACCCCCCCTGGACATCTCGTACCCCCTTGGACATCACCCCCCCCCTCCCCCCCTCCGCCCACCCCCGTAGACAGCTCGCCCACCCCTGGACACCCTGGAACCCCCCCGAGACAGCCCCACCACCACCGTGTATAGCCCCGACCACCCCCTGGACACCTCCTGCCCCTATGGACAGCCACCACCCTCGTCTACAATCCACCCACCCCCCTGGACACCTGCCCACCACCCCCCGGACATCCACATCCCTCGGACACCCCCCCCTCCCCACCTAGAAAGCCCCCCCCCCAGACACCCCTAACCCCACTAGACAGCCCCGCCACCGCCGTGGATAGCCCAACCCCCCCCCCCCCCCCACCCCCGTGGATGGCCTTCCCACCCCCTAGACACCTTATACCCCCTCTACATCTCTGCCCCCCCCCCCCTCGGACAATCCGCCCACCCCTAGACACCTTGTACCCCCTGGACATCCCACCCCCACCTCCACCCCCCCACCCACCCACCCTGGACACCCCTGACTGCCCTGGACAGCCCCGCCACCACCGTGGATAGCCCACCCACCCCCTGGACAGCCCATACCCCCTAGACAGCCCCCCACCCCTGTGGACACCCCCCCCCCCAACCCGGACACCCGCCCTCCACCCCCCAGACACCCTCATCCCCTAGAAAGACCCCACCCCCCCCCCCACCCACCCCCCCTTGACACCCATGACCGCACTTGACAGGCCACCACCCACGTGGAAAACCCAAACACTACATTTTACATCTCCTCCCACACACTAGAAACCCCATCCCCATGCGGACTTCCCCCACCCCTTGGATAGTCCACCCCCCCCCCCGGACACCCGCCAACCACCCCCCAGACACCCCTCAGAACCCCCCCCCCCCCCCACAAGACACCCCTGACCCCACTGGACAGCCCTGCCACCACCGTGGACAGCCTGACCACCCCCCGTGGATAGCCTGGCCACCCCCTTGACACATTGTACCCTCTGGGAAAGCCCCACCACCCTGTGGCAGCTTGCCCACCCCTGGGAACCTTGTACCCCATGAATACCCCCCCCCCCCCCCGCCCTGGACACCCTCGACCGTCGTGGACAGCCCTTCCACCCTGGTGGACAGCCCTCCTACCCCATGGATAGCTGAAACCCCCTGTACAGCCCCCCATCCATGTCGACAACCCCCCCTTTCACCCACCCTCCACCCATCGGACACCCCCCCATCCCCCCGGATGCCCCCACCCCCTGTAAAGCCCCCCCCCCCCTCCCCGCCCACACCACCCACTGCCCTTGACACCCTTGACCCCACTGGACAACCCCACCACCCCCATAAATATCCCGACCCCCCCCCCCCCCCGTGGATATCTCGTCCACCCCTTGGACACCTCGTACCCCCCAGGATAGCCCCTCCTCACCCGCGAACCCCTGGACATCCCACCCACCCCCTGGACACCTCGTACCACCTGGACAACACCCTCACCCCTAGAAAGTCCCCCTTACCCCCTTGAACACCCCGACCCCCATGCACAACCCTTCCACCTCCGTGGATAGCCCTCCCATCCCATGGAAATCCCGTACCATAGTGTACAGCCCCTACAACCCCGTGGACAGCCATCCCCCCCCCCCCCCCCCCCCCCGAATACCTGCCCACCACCCCTGGAAACCCCCCATCCCCTAGATTCCCCCACCCCTAGAAACCCCCCGCCCCCAATTCACACAACCCCACTGTACAGTCCCGCCACCCCTGTGGATAGCCCTACCACCCCCTGTGCATAGCTGGTCTCCCCCTAGACACCCCAACCCCCCTAGACAGCCCCACCACCCCCTAGATAGCCCGCCCGCCCCTGGATACCTCGAACCCCCTGAAACACCGGCCTGGAAATCCCCCCCCCCCCACCCCCATGGACACCACCCACCCCTTGGACATCCACACCACCTGCATGGACAGCTATCCCACCCCCTAGATAGCTCGTACTCCCTGGACTACCACCCCACCCTCGTAGACAGCCCACCCCCCCCCCCCCGGACACCCCCCCTCCCCAAGACGCCCCCACCCATTTGAAATCCCCCCCCCCACCCCACTAACACTCTTCGGCCCCATTGGACAGCCCAGCCACCCCCATGGACAGCCCGACCACCCCCTACGGATATCCATCTCACCCTCCTAGATAGCCCCGCCACCCCCATGGATAGCCCTCCCACCCCCATGGACACCTTGTACCCCACTGGACAGCCCCTCCCACCACCCAGACACCCCTCTAACCCACTAGACATCCCACCCAATCCCTAGACATCCCTACCCCCTAGACAGCCCGACCACCCCCTGAACAACCCGCCCACCTGGACACCCCAACCCCCTAGACAGCCCCCACCCCTGGACACCTGTAACCCCCCTTAACTGCCCCGCCACCACCTAGACACCCCACACCCCCCTAGACACCCCCTCCTCTGGGGGAAATGTATGTGATCACTAAAATTATATACTAAAATATAAAATTTCATCGATCTAAAATTTAGACAACTCATAAATAATTATCCTCCATAAATGTACATGATCTTGTACACTCATGTATAGTTCTTCAAAGATATTTTGTTATAAATAATGTATTTTGTTCTCTTTTATATTATTATTCTCATATAGAGTTGTGTGTCGATTACGGTTACACATAAAGTTAATAATTCTCATTTACTTAAATATATTTTTTATGAAACTTCAATCTTATTGAATTGATTTTGATGAAATGACTTATATCAATTTTTTTACAGAATGGATAGAAGTTGGATGTTTGAAATCGATCAGATCTCAACCTATTTTCAAAACTATTTGGAGAGCTTTTTATATTTTGTATTTCACAATGATTCAGATAGTGGTCACATACACTTCCCCTGTTATAAGTGTGTTGGAAGACCTTGGCTGAGCCGTGAAGAAGTTTTCTACCACATAAGAAAATATGGTTTTCAAGAAAACTACTCTGTGTGGTATCACAATGGGGAGAAAATGAAATCTCAAATTGCTAATGATTCAAATGAGAGGACTAGATTAGAGAATTGGTTATATGATTGGTTTCCATTTATTCATCATCAATAAAAAGAAAGGATTCATGACCAATAAGATTTTGATATGAGCACACATGATGCGTCTAATGAAAATGATGATGTTGTCATGGTGGAAAATTTGAATGATGATTCCACGACTCCAGTATATCGACAATGTGGAAAAATTAAAACGCTGGAATTTTTAATCCGATTGTTTCATGGGAGAACTATATATGAAATTTCTGATACTTCCATCGATTATATTCTTACCGTCTTGATGGACTTACTTCTAGATGATTTAGATATTCCCTCAAATGACTATATGGCATGGAAGTTATTTGAGGAACTTGGATTTTCATGAAACAAAATTCATTCTTGCCCGAAAGATTGCAGTTTATTTTGGGAGGAAAATTCTGAACTGAATGATTGTATAAAATGTGGCACATCCCGCTGGAAGCCAAAATCTTATGTAACACCATCTTGTTTTTCAAATAAAGTAATTTGTCACATTCCATTGATCCCTAGACTCCATTATCTTATTATGTCTGGTTAAATATTAATAAAAATGTCATGGCATGATACAGAGAGAAAGAATACTAATAATGAGTTGGTTCACCTTGCAGATGTATTTTCATGGAATAGATTTGATGCTCTATATCCTGATTCTGTAGCTGACGTGTGTAATGTGAGTTTGGTCCATTCATGTGACAGTTTTATTCCATTAGGGTAGATGCGTATGTCGCACAGCACATGGCTGATTTCTACACACATTTATAATCTTCCCCCTTGGTTGTGTATGAAATAATCATTCACTTTCATGTGTATACACATATCTATCCCTTCTGATCCTGAAAATTATATAGACTTATACATGCAACCTTTAAAAAATGAGTTGAAACTTCTTTGGGATGTGGGTGTTCACACATATGATACATGTTCGAAAAACATATTTTAGATGTCTACTATGTTTATGTAGACAATCAATGATTTCCCTACTTATGCAATGATGTCTGGATGCAGCACGAAGAGAAAACTATCATGTCCTATTTGTATAAATAATACATGATCCAGAAGACTGAAACATCATTGTAGTTTTAGTTTTATGGATCATCGATGAATCTTATCAATGGACCATCCAGGTATAAATAATCGTCGAAGATTTGACAATACCATGGAGACCGATGATCCACCTCAGCGTATGTCTAGAACTGATGTGCCTAAAGAATTTAAAGATCTCAATTTTTTATGGGAAGTTTCAAATGAAATCTGGAAAGAGAAAGAATTTTTCCACTAAAACCTGTTATAATTGGAAGAAGAGAACTAGCTTCTTTGATTTTCTTTATTGGTCAACCAATTTGTTACATAATTGCTTAAATATAATGCACATTGAAAAAAAATATGTGAAATGTTGATTTAGATTCTTATAAATTTTAAGGTAAAGATAAAAATATGATTTACGGTCTCGGCGTGAATTGGTGGATTAGGGCATCAGACCAGAGTTGAATCATTTGCATATCAGTGAAAATAAATGGAAACTTCCTTGCACTATTCATATGATGACACCAACAGAAAAAAGGTAATTTCTAGAACTACTAGAGAATATTAATGTTCTTGATGGTTATTCAAGTAACATATCCAAATGGGTCAACATAAGATGGTTTAATCTAAAATCGTTAAATACTCATGATTATCACATCCTTCTACATGAGTTGATTCAAATAGCAATTCCTCATTGTTTTTCCAATAATATAAGGCTGGCTATTATTCGGTTGTGCCATTTGTTTAGAGATATTTGTGCTAAAAAGTTTTCCAAGTCTTTTTTCAAAAAAAAAATTTGTAGATGCTCTATTAATTTTGTGTGATTTAGAGAAAATATTTCCTCCATCATTTTTCGCATGCATGCTGCATCTGACTATCAATATTCTAACTGAAATACTTCTCAGATGACATATTTATTTTCTTTGGATGTATCCCACAGAATGAAATATGTACACATTAAAGTCTTATGTCTGTAACATGAATCATCCCAAATTTTCTATCGTGAATGGTTACTTGGATCAAGAATTTATGGATCTCTGCTCTATTTATTTCTCTGATCTTACTACAAGAAAGAATAGACCATTGAGAAACGAAGAAAAACAGTGTGAGAAATTTGAACCCAATTTTCCATCACTTATGCAAACAGGAGGAATTCTTGGATAATATACATTGACGATATTAATTCTTAAAGAGCTAGAGATGGCACATCGAACCGTTTTGTTCAACTATGACTCGTTAGATGACTACATCTAGTAAGTAAATTGTATATTTATATCTTATATATATCTATATATATCTATGAAACTATTCCTATTTTTATCTAAATGGAACATAAAGCGATGATAAATAGAAAGCATCGTTCTTTATCTTTGAGAAGAAGGGAGACTTTGCATAGCAAAGAGTTTTTTTCTTAGTTGAAATTGAATATAGTAATATTTCTGTTTAAAATAATTAAAACAATAATTAATTAAGTTTAATATTTATTAATATTTCAGGTATTGAGTTTTCTTTTTGACTCTATCTCTGAGGAATTAAGATCTTTGGATTTTGGTCCTAATATTGTCGTCCATGACTGTAAATCAATTGTTATCCATGTGTACCGATTTCTTATCCCTGAACAAGAAAAGAACAAGAGAACACAACATGATGGCGTTATGGTTACTACCACAATAGACTGCTATGTTGGGGAATTAGATAGTAGAACGTGATTAGAAAATGAAGGTTATTAAGGAGTTGTTGAAAAAAAATATTAGATTATTATTTTCATGGACGAGTCACGCTGATGAACTGTAAGTGGTTTGATTCGATGATGAGACAAGGTACATTTTTTGGTGATTATAGATTTCGTGTAACTGATCTGACTCGTACTCCTTCAACCGATGAACCATATGTATTGGCATCAATGGAGAAACATAATTTTTATGTCATGTACCATCTTCGACCGGACTTTGGTTTCATTATTGAAGTAATTCCATGACATATATTTTATGGTGGTGATGATGGAATTGACACTATCCCTACTGCCATTGGAAATGATCCATTTATTACTTTTTATGACTCCAATAGCTCAATTGTCAGAGATGAATATGAACCTGATGTTGTGGTGGGAAATATATAAAAACATCTATTCATATTCTCAATTGATTTGGTTTACCTCGACATAGGATATTAAGGGTGGTACTATTCAAATTGATTTAATATTTATTACAAATATGTTGTATCTGAATTGACAGTTATGTTAATTTTCAATGTTTATTTGTTGCAATTTTATTTGAATTGCATTTTCTAATTTGGAATTGAACTGTATTCAAACCTGTGAAACCAACATTTATAACTTGGTGAACATTTGAATGCTTCAACTATGATTTGAATAAGCTTTTTATGACTCTAAGACCTCTATTTAATAGACTGATGACACTTAATAAATAACCATCCTACTAAAAATTAAATTTCTCTATTACATATTGTACGAATTATTGACATCATTATATATTTTTTCATCCTCACCTAAAATAATGGTTAGTTAAATAATCCATGAATCCCCCTATTTCCTCTCATTTATTTTGTTTTTTGGGTTACACATTAGTTATCCTTTTCTATTTAATTCCATATTTGTTTTCAAATGCTGAAAATGAAACCAATTTAAGAGAGGTGAAGAAAACAAATTATGGACAACAATCGTCGCATGACTGAGCTAGGAATTCCAAAACTAGTTCCTACAGTGAGTATTTTATTTCAAATATATATATTTAAATAATATATAATGTCATTTGATTAATTTTTTAACATTTTTCCAGGATCCATCTATTAGGAGAATGTTATTTGATGAGCATCCTAGTAGTGGTCTCAGTACTCAGGGTGTTTGTACGAGGGGAGGTGGTACGAGTGCTAGAAGATCTGGTCGACGTACCTAATTAGACCATGCACCTCCCATTGACATACCATCCATCCCACATGTTGATCAAGGTGTGTCGTTAGGGACACACATAATATTTAGGCCTCCCATTTTTTCAATACCATTTAAATCTAAGCCTCCTCACTCGTCTGTACCATATCTGATGATGATTCCCACTACCCATCCATCATTCGGCCAAACAACCCTGTCAACTTCGTTTACTTCTGCTTCCTTCTCTCCAGGCTTTTATATTCCATCTTCTTTGACTCATGCTCCACCAAATTCTATCCATGTGGAGTACACTTTGGGACTCACTCCATCTGTATAGGGTTTTCCTTCAGTTTCTTGTGGATCCAGCGGCGTCCATTTATTAGACTACCATAGGAATACTTGTACAACCCAAAAAAAATTCACCATCATTTTTTTTCATTATAACATGTATTAATAAAATATTTTTTTCATTCATAATAGATATATCTTCTAATAAGAGGTAGGGAGGGGGCTTACATGCATGCGTTCAGTGTGGAGCTGTTCCACGCAGTTGATGGTGGAGTTCAATGAAGATAGTCAGATGACTGAAAAATCAAGGCAGCAATGTCAGAGTTTTTTGGTGATTCTTGCCAAATACTTTGACATTTTTCCTGTCAGCCCACTCTCATGGAGACAACTGCCAAATAAAGTCAACGAGAAAGCTTGGTTAGAGATGCAGGTAAACAAATATGTTGTATTTAATGCAATATATTAATTTATTTATTCATATTAATTAATAATTTGGTGTCTGCTGCGATTTAATTTCCCCGATGGTTAGGGTGCATGGCCAGCACATCTAAAGGATTTAAGCGAGATTTAGAGAGCTTATAAGCATGATTTGTCTGTTGGATAGAGTTCTAGAGTGGGCACAGAGTTAAAGGTGGTCCTTGTCGTGGATGATTGTCCATTAGAACAGCACCGACAGATGATTACTTATTGGGTGACTATCCAATTTATGGTATTAATCAAAATAAAGGTATTTAAATTAAAATTTACCTATTTTTTGTTAATAATAATTATTGAATTTTATTTAGGATTCATCTGGAAGAAATAAATAAACATCGATGCTAAGAAATACGTCTACACATTGGGACGTACTACGATGTCATGTCATTAGAGGTATCAGGTAAGACAATTTATAATCATTCTTTACGACTTGCACTTTCTATTTCTTCCTCCATAATTTAGTCGATTTCTAAAGTTGTTATATAATTTTTGTAATGCAATTAATGTTTTTCTGGTATCTTATTTTTAATTATGGATTCATACATTCAATTTCATTGTAGAGGCATAAATTGAATATAGAAGGATGTGTTCCTTGAGAAAAACAGTTTTTCTTGAGTAGAAATAAGAAAGGTGGAAGTGCGGTTAATGAACTGACTTAGTAGAAAATTGTATGTTTTACTTTGTAGATTTAAAATATTAATCTCTATTTTGTAACTTAGTAATCTATTTATATATGTAACAGGCTGCTTTAGAGGCCCTTGATGCCCAAGAACCTGACAATTTTGGGCCAAACTATCAATCACATTTGGTGTTGGGTGATGAGCACCTTGGTAGAGTACACTGCCGACCTAGGAAGAGTATAGTTCTGAAGAGTTATTGTCCCTCGTCATGTATGATTTTTAGTGCCACCGTGTTGCATCAGGTTAAGGCATAGGAAGAACATGCTTAAAAAAGGGCCACAAAGACGTTAGAACAGTCTGTTAGGGCAAGCACATCATTTATGAAACTGATGGAAGTTTTACATCCACCACTTCCACCTGTGTCTAGCACTGCTTGTGATGAATATTTGTCATCGATGTATTCTATATATGGTTCACCAGGTAGTAGTTATAGTGGTGGTTGAGATGATGTTGAGGAGGAGGCTGAGATAGAGGAGGAGGAGTCCGAGGAGGAGGCCAAGGAAGAGTGTGAGGGAGAGGAGGAGGGCGGGGATGATGATGGGAACGATGATGAGGACGAAGGTGAGGGTGATGGTGGTGGTGGTGATAGTGATGGTGATGAAAGTTAGATTGATCTGTTACATTTTTGGACTGATATTACTTACCTTTGATGTTTATTGATTTTTTGTGCCTAAATATATGTGTGATTAGTTAGGTCACGTTATCTTTATTTTTTATCTATAAATAATAATACTTGACTTGATGATTTTCTATGACTGATTCACCCCTCCCCTAGACATCCCTCCCCGCGCCAACCCCTCGGACACCCCATACAGTAATGGACAGCCCTGCCACCCCTGTGGACAGCCCGCCCACCCTCCTGGACAACCCCTCCCCCAGTGGACATCCCCCCACCCTATGGACACCCCCATACCCCCTAGATTGCCCCACCCACCACTGTGGACAGCCCGCCCACCCTTTTTGACACCCCTACCCCTACTAGACAGCTCAGCCACCCCCATAGACAGCCCGCCCACCCCCCCCCCTAGACACCCCTCCCCCTGTGGATAGCCCCCACCCCCCTGAACACCTCGTAGCCCCCTATAAATCCCTGCCTGCCCCTGTGGACCACCCACCCACCCCCACCCCTGGACACCCCAACACCCCTGGATAGGCCGACCACCCCCCATGGAGAGCCCTCCCACCCCCCTTAGACACCTGCTACCCCCCATGGACAGCCCGCCCACCCGCGTTGGACAGCCTGCCCAACCCCCATGACAACACATGATAATGTCAGGATCTTACACACTAAGAGGGGGTGGGAAAAAATCAATGACATGTTTTTCTTTTAATTATCCTTTCTATTGAATCATGATTTACCTCATGTTAAAGAATTTTCACTTCTCTAAAAACAAAAACAAAAATCAGACTTCCACATGAACTAAATTATTGAAATGGTTTACTACTCAACAAGAATAGTTACATCCATGTTATGGTATGGAAATAATCTACTACCACACAATCCAAAAGAAAAAAATCTTCTAGTGTTGATATAATCAAATTTGATATACACTTACTGTTATATATGTCTATGATAAATACAATTATGCATGTGATTACTATAGAAAAATGTTTTTATACATGTTTGTGTAACATGTTAAGAACCTTTCACCAATTTATTCAAAACATATTACTCTTACTTTTTTAACTTTCACTTTTGATAACTCTCGAAAAAATTATTCACTCTCGTAGACATCCCGCCCACCCCCCTTGGACACCCCCTAGCCCCCTGGACAGCTTGGTCACCCCCGTGGACAGCCCACCCACCCCCCATAGACACCCCCACCCCCTAGACACCCCATCCCCTGGAAAGCCTCCCAACCCCCTGGACACCACCCCTCCCCCCTAGACACCACCCCGCCCCCTGGACACCAACCCACCCCACCCCGGGACACCCCCCCCCTCACCCCGAACACCACCCCACCCTCTGAACACCCCATGGACAACCCCCCCCCCCAGACACCACCCCACCCCACACCCCGAGACACCCTCATGGATAGCCCCCCCCCCCCAACGACCACCACCCTTGACAACCCCCCACCACCCTGACGGACAGCCCCCCCCCCCCCACCACCCTGGATAGCCCCCATCCCCCTGGACATCCTGTACCCCCTTGACAGCCCCACCACCTCTGTGGATAGCCCGCCCACCCCCAGATAGTCCATCCTCCTGTGGACAACCTCCCCACCACCTGGACACCTCATACCCCCCTAGACATCCCCCAACTCTATTGACACCACCCCCCTGGACAGCCCCCCCCCCCCCCACCCCCCACACCACTTAGACCCCCCCCCCCTCCCCCTGGACACAACCCCACCCCCTGGACACCCCCACTCGGACACCACCCCCCTAATACCCCCAAAAACATCCCCACCCCCACCACCCTTGGCAGCCCCCCCCCCCCAACCCCCTATACAGCCCCCCCCCACCCCCTGGACATCCCCTCCCCCCCACCCTCCACCCTCTGTATAGCCCCTGGGACAGCCCCCCCCCCACCCCCTTGGATAGCCCCATGGACAGCCCCCCACCCCACCTCGGGACACCCCCATCCCCCCCAAACACCCCACCCATCTAGACACCACTACCCCCCTTAGACAGCCACCTAAACCCCTGAATATCCCCTCAACCCATGAATTCTGAATTTCATTCATTATGTATTCAATTAACATATAAATTATGTGTTAATGGAATATGTGTATACTTTTTGTATGTGTATACTTGTTGTAATTACCTTATGAATTATATGTTAAATCTATTAATCGTGTATATAGCTCTGACTATGATGGTCTCTCGAAAATGTGATTTTCCTCTCACCATTATGAGATTTCTTCACCAAATAAATTTAAATGGTTTACTTGGAATAGTGGTTGTCATGTCAAGAATGAAATGGGGAAAACTATGTCATTGTACATGTCATGGTTGGAAGAGTCTACTATTTTTATGCGATATTATAGGTTTTTTTGTGTTATTTTTAGTGAAAATTATTCTATTTTAAGTGTTGTGTTTTCCTATTTTAAGTGAAAAGTGTTCTATTTTATGTTTTTTTTTGCAGCTGTGTTTGCAGGTGTATGCAGTGAAAACCTATGTTTGTAGGTGTATGCAGTGCAAACCTGTGTATATAGTAGAGGGAATGGGCTGCTATGTTGTTTTCTGGAAAAATACTATACCAACGATTTTAAACCGTTGGTAAAGTGATTTTGGAGAATAGTTTTACCAATGGTTTAAATAAACTCTTGGTAATACACTACATTTCTAGAATATTTTTACCAATTGTTTGAAGGAATCATTGGTAATAATTTATACCTATGGTTGCAAACCATTGGTTAACTACATATAATCTATTTATTCCAACAATTAATAAACCATTGGTATATCTTTATACCAACAGTTTATAAAAAACTATAGGAATATTGAAGGTCACATCGCCATATACCAATGGTTATAGGAAAACCATTTGTACAGGCTTTTTGCAATGGCTTACTAGAAAACGGTTCTACTGCCTATACCAATGGTTTCAAAATGTTAGTATATAATGTATTTCTAGTAGTGTATTTTCCATCAGAATAATACATATTAGTTAATATTTTCTATATATTATTTATCCACAATTAAATTTTTTCCATGATAATATTTTTTTCATGACAAAGCTTAGAAGGGTTAATGAGGTAGTTAAACTAAGATACATAGATCTGATTATCCCTAAAATATAAAAATATAACTGATTGAGTGGACTTGAACCATTAATTATCCAATATTGGAATAAAATTCTATTTTATTCCACCTTCCAATGAAAATTAAATTGCATTATTATAATGTTAATGGTATTTACATGGTTTTGACACCCCTAATGTATAAAGGGGTCATATTCTTATCACTTCTACACAACATTTGATCATCATTTCTTGAGAATAATTTAGAAATAAAAATTACAAATATCATTATACAAGACCTAGAGGTTTTTTTATCATAAATCTCTCATCCAACATGCATTAATTTTTTTCAATAGAGATTTTAAATTAAGATTAATATGTTTGTGCTGACTTTCTTCAAGATTCATTCATCTTGAACATCATCAAAATCATCAATAAATATCTCAAAATAAATAAATTATTATGTCTTCTGTTCTAAATTTGTTTATATTAATTTTACCCCCTATTTTAGGCTTATTTTCCATCCTTTGAAAAATCAATGCAAAGCTCATTTTTATGTGTATACAATAACCTCCATGAAGCTATATATTTTATTTGTCATTATTAACTCTCATTGAGGATTATATATATGTTTATAATAAATATATATTATCTTTATGATATAATTATAAATATTTAAAATTTTAATTTTTTTTCCGTACTTTATTTCCATCCATTGATAATTATAACATCACTTTTGTTTGTGTACGAACTACAACCTCCATAAAGTGATGTAATTCATTTTTCACAGATAAATTTTTTGGGTGGTACAGAAATTTTATATAATGAATAAATATTATTTTTATGAAATTATTTTTATAATTTACATGGTTAAACTATAACCAATTTGAGTAAATTATAAATCATACAAAAATATGTATACTAAATATAATATTCATAACAGAAATATTTATTTGAATGAATAATTATAAAAACAAAATTGATAATTTAAAATCATTCGAAAATAATATTACATAAGATAGGTATGAATATGTGTTTTTGATTAAATTTATAATAAATCATTATTTAATGTACTAGAGGTTATGGAGTTTACAACACATATTTGTACATGAAGTAAGGTTTAATTTTATAATCTCACGTTTTATTAGGATCGATTATGACTCATTTTAAGTTGAATTAATTTTAGATTATTTATATCTCAAGCAAAATAAATTTTATTATACTATGGTTGTTTCATTTTTTTGAAGTATTAATTCTATATTCCCCCTCTTTGATAATCAAAAAATACCAAAAGATTTTTTTACTGATAAAATGACCTCATAAATCCTTTTATATTGGAAATAATTTTTTCAATTTCCATTTTCTTTAATGTGATTCATAAATTTAATTTTCAATTCTCAAATTATTTGTTAAATCAATTTGATCTACATTTAAAAATAATTTCAATGGTTTAAAAAGGAATCTATATAATATTTTTCATATAAGTTATATTTAACTGTTGAAAAATGTGTGGAAAAAATATTTTTTACTATTGACTGAGTGAATGGCGATTCAAACTATAAAGCCATTTATCAATAAAGAATATTATTTTATATGATTCCATGGTTGGGAAAAGAAATTATTACTCTCTTATTTCTTGTAATTGTTTTTAAAATTTACCAAACGAAATTAATATTTTATCTTGTTTTTTAATTCATATTTTCAATGCATTTATAGAAGTATTTTTCATCTATATCAACATAATTTTTTTAGTCTTATTATTTAGTGGAGATTTTCTCCAATGATTCATTCTATAATATATCCCTACATGTTTTATTATGATGATTTTCTAAAGAAGTTTTTATAAATATTGTTTCTTTCTAAAATGGTGATTTGGTTATTGTGAAATGGTTAATGTTTTGATTATCTTTTGGAACACATATATATGTATTTCATTATGAGATGGGTGGGAAAACATTGTGTACACCTCTAATGTAATGGGTAAAGCTTGATATATTGTGAGTTAATATAAAAGGAATCCACATAGAGCATATGTCCACTATGTCTATTAAAATAGGGAGTAAATCTTATAAAAACGGGATTCTAACTATTATCATTGTTGTTGTGAGGAGTGAAACTAATAGATTTTTTGATTATATTCACTATGATATTTTAGTCTCGAGGATTAGATTCTATTAGGAAAAATAATCTTCTATTCTTATTTGTGTTCTATAAATATAATCCTTAGTTTTAAGATATGTTCTCATTGGTTAATATTGATTATTAGTGGATCTATACTCTTATGATCATTTATTTTTTTTCATTAAAACTCATTATTCCATTACTCATTATTTATATTTTATTACTTGTTATGTATATTTTATAAGTTATGGTCATCTTATCATACACTTGTTCTAATTTTATGCACATGTCATATCATAAATTTTTATCACCTATGTATATTTCTACTGAGAATATAATATCACAATTTCTTATGTTTCCACTTACTAAGGTTATGAAGAATGTTTTTATCTTGTTTATTTTATTGAATTGAACTATATGACAAGAAAATTAAGAGAGTTTTTAGAGATATTTTGTGAAATAATTTGATATTGTATCAAATCTGAAATGACACTAAGATATTATGGTACTTGGGAATGTATTATTTTAATTTGTATTGAATATTAATATAAAAGAACTTAATATTTATGTTTTAAATTATCTAGTTTTCTATTTTGGTATCAAAGAAGGGATTAGTTATTTTTATATAACAGTTTATAAGGATTGAGTGGATTGAAACTATGAAAACCCATTATAAACAAAATCTATAAATTATTTACCAAAATTGTTATAGATTGGTATGAAAATTATTTAATTTGTGGAAAAATATTCATGATTTTAATTATCATGTTAATTCTCTCCCATATTATTTATGATAAATACTCAGAGTATGTTTTCTCAATTTTTTTAAATGGTAGGAAATAGGTAAAATCATTAGAAAAAAATGTAAGTTCAATAAAACGTCTATATTCATGTGAACCCAATTGGAATTGGAGACATGATTTATAATAGTGTAGTTATTCACACCCAAATATCTCATGATATGAATAATAACATGAATCTCGATGAACATCAAAATATCTAAAGAAATAAATAACTCACCATTGAGTATTTCATGTGGAAACACCCTCCATCGATCAAGGGCTCATCCAATCCACTTATCGGCGAGTAATGGATCAAATCAATAGAAAATATATTTTACATTATTGTTTTCTCATGACATGATAAGTTTTACTTTTAGGTGTTTCAATTGGAAGGTGAATCTGATCAAATGTGTTCTCTTATCAAGAATACAAGGAAATTTGATGAACCTTGCTCAATGAAATAGGTCGTTTTTATTAATTTATTTTTCCCTTGAGTATTTTCCCCAAAAAAAATTCACTAAAATAGATATGTAATTTAAGGTACCAAAACAATATAATGATGAATCCATTGGTTCATATGAGGTGATTTTTACCAGAATTTAAATGTATATTTTGGGATTTATCATTGAACCTAAAAGTAAAATTTCTCAATGTGTCTTATGAAAATGACTACAAAATTATTTTGATATAAGAGTATTTTCTAGCTATGAATATTTTTTTTGATGTGTGTTCAGTTAAGAAATAGAGAGTAGTGACTCCCATAAATCTCATCATTTTAGGGATATGAAGAGAATAATGGAATTTTTAGAAAATTAAAACAATAAAACACACATAAGTAATAAAATTAATCTCTGATAATTTAAATAATGGGTAATGAATCATGGGGGTAATTCATTAATGGGTTATAAAAATGATTCAACTATGGAAAAGGATTCCATTTTAAAAAATAATGTTGAATACTCATGAAGTGGTTAGTTATTTACAAATTTAAAGATAATAAAAATTCAACACCTGTACACTAATTATAATATTATAATTACTATGAACATTACAAAAAATATTATATGAATCTAAGGGTTATTGATGGAAATAATCATGAGAAAAATCTATATAAAAAATGGAATAATTGAATGTTTATTCAATCAAAACTGTTTAAGTGGGTCATGAAAATGATGTGGTGAATGGTAAACTTATCATCCACTATATTATTGAAAATTTCATATTAGATTTAGATTATGGCCAATATTTTTATATAATGAATATTCTCATAGTATATTGTCACCAATCCAATGGTTAGATATTGAATTATTAATGGGAAATATGAATAGGATGATGATTGCTTCCAAATCTATAGCTCCTCTACTATATAAGATTGGGGGATTTTTTTATTTTAAATATTTATATTCCCCATATAGTGTTATTTGATTTGATATTAGGAATGGTTTGACAATATCATTATAAATATCATATCAATTTCTATGAATTGGAATTCTCATTTTATATTAAAAATCATGAAATGATAATTTATTGTTTCATGGATAAATATGAATTTTCATTGAAATTTATTACCTTTTATTGGTCTCAATATATACATTCATCAGTGTAGTTTTTCTAAAATTGTAGGGGATAAAGTAAATTTTTAAGATATGATTATTTTTAGAGAATATACAGGTGTATTTCATGAATGTCCTTATAATGATCCCATGAATCATGATTTTGTATTAATTAAACTCCTAGATTTTTCTACACCAATTTCAAATAATATATATAAAATGACCCTAATTGAGTTACATGAATTGAAGAAGTAATTCCAAGAAAATATAGAAATTATTTTAGGAACCATGATGCATTACCATTGGGTGAACTTATTCTATTTATTTATATGAATGATTGTTAAATTCATTTTTACATAGATTATTATATATATAATAGAATTAATATCAATAAAAAGTGTCCATTACCCCATATTGATTACATATTTGACCATCTGTCTGGAGATCAATAATTTTTATTATTTTACCTTTGATCTACATATCATCAATTAATTGTCAATAAGGGGGATATACCTGATATATCATTTCATCTAAGGTGTGGATAATATGAGTTTATCATGATCAAAATTGGACTTCACAATTACCATGTTATCATCATGGATATAAATAATATATTATTTAGGGATTTACTTAATTAATTTTTGAATATATTTATAGATTAAATTGTCACATATTACATTATAAATAAAGATCACGATGATTATTTTAGGATCATGATTATGGCTATAAGAAAGGAAATATTTTATTCCATACTGTGAAAATGTGGGTTTGACATATATAAATTTTACATCATGGGTCATATAAGTATAATAAAGGGTTTATTAGTGGATCCTTAGAAGATAAATTTTTTTGAGAAATGTACCAGAACAACCATATTGATAGAGATTAGTAGTAACCCTGGATTAGTGGGATACAATGAATTCATTTTCAAAAAAAATTCACATATAGAAATTCTCTAACCATGTACATATTGAAGAGAAATAAGTTTCTTTATATAAACAAATGTGATGAAAATTTCAAGGAGATGAAGAGATTATTATTATGTGCCCCAAGGCTTGAACTACGCTATAGTAGATAATGGTTCATAATATATAGTGATGCAACCAAGAAGGGATTCAGTTTTGTTCTCATGAACAATAAAATAATTCAAATTTATGCCTCATAAAAAAATATGGTACATCAGTAAATTACACAACTCAAAATTTTGAGTAGGTAGTGGCAATTTTTTCAATGAAAATATAGGGGAATTATCATTATTTTTGAAATGTGTGATATTTATATTGATCGTAAAATCATGATGTGTATATATAAACATAGAATGTGTAAAATAAATGTCAATGTTAAGGTTTGAGTTTATTAATGACTACATTAGCATAGTACATTACCATCCCGGAATGGTGTAAGTCATGACCCGACCCAATGGGGCTCGAGCCGCAACTATCCCAAGCTTGCTTCCATGGGCCAGGGGTTAGATATAAGAAATGAAGGAAAAAACTAGTATGTGAAGAGTTTTTGTATTTTACATGTATACACACACCCAACCATCTCAATGATAAAGTGGATAAGAATAAAAGAAAATGATGCAACATTTAAATTAATAATCATGCATGAAAACCTTCTTGGTAATACAATGTGTGAGAAAGTGTAAAATGAAAAATAAATGGAAAAAATACACGTCCCACTAGAAATATCTCCCAAATAGAAAAACTAGATTGTAAAGTACTGAGACATCCCGGATTGAGATCTATAAACCCCAACCACCGTATGTGGTCAAATTCACCAGGTATCACTATGCTCATATATATTCTCTTTTAACCTATATTTATTCTTTATAAGTCATGACAGAAACACAAAAAACACATGTAGGGGTGAGTATATACATACCAATTAAGTCACCTTAAAATCTAAAGTGGTAGTTTTAAGAGACACAAAATGAATATACATCACAAACCATAGCAAGTGAGTATAAATTTCCAACCAAATGGATTAAAATGTGTATATATATATATATTATCAACAAAATATTCCTAAATTATAGATAATGGAGATCTCCATTGCACATCCCATCCTAGGAAAAGAGTTACAATAGTTCCAAAGGTCCATCATCAATGCAAATCATCTCATGTTTTTATCCACAGGATTAACCATGTGAACAAACCATACCTCTCCACTGTGTCGCATAGCTATGGGGGGAAAATCTATGATCATAGGGACCATTCCATAGTGTGTCTAGGGTTCCAATCAGTGTATGTAGGACCCAAACCCTATTTGAAAAGGGGTACAACTCAATAGATTGAGGACCCCTCTATAACACCATAGTGGGGTACCACTCATTAAATAGAGAAACCACCCCTAATTCCATAGGGTGGTACCACTCAATAGATAGAGGACCCCCACCCAAACTGCATAGGGGGTACCACTCAAGGGATTAAGGAACCACACCATAATTTCATTAGGAGAACTACTTCGTAGATAAAGGACATGCACTCTAACATTGTAGGGGGTACCACTCAGTATATT
The DNA here is from genome assembly GCA_963277665.1 of Viscum album. Classification (NCBI taxonomy): domain Eukaryota; kingdom Viridiplantae; phylum Streptophyta; class Magnoliopsida; order Santalales; family Viscaceae; genus Viscum; species Viscum album. The sequence goes on from OY728125.1 coordinate 1,627,199,128, forward strand.
GAGGCACCACACCCTAATTTCATATGAGTGAACACTCAATAGATAGAGGAACATAGTCCTAGTCCATCGGGGTGGTATCGCTCTAATGATCATGCCTAATCATGGTTGTTTTTGAGCACCACATTAAAAAGTGTTATACTTGGAACACCTTTAATCTTATCTCAAAATCAATCGTGAAAGATATCATCAAGTTCTACAGGTAAAAACACTCAAAATAGGCTACTCAAAAGAAACAATATGAGTCTAAATGAAGGATATACAATAGATATAACATTCCCCAAAAGGATGAAGCATCACATGACGTGTAACGGGCCCCATACGTCTTGTGGTCCTTATCTGTTGTTAGGCCTTATCTGTATTGGTACATGGATCGCTGCCCATGTAGTTGTTCACATTGTGTAAAGTGACTAAACGGGATGAAATATCCACCCATGGTCCTTTTTCCTCTTGGAGTGTCTGTTTATGGTTCCTCTTATCTATGTACTCCAGTACACGACATGTCCTTCAGCATTAGGTTCCTCCCTTGTCCTTCGTCTTGTTTCCATATACCCTTACCATGTGCATATACATAGTATCATCAAAGTCATTCCCAATCATGTTTACTCCTAGAGTACATTTCATGTTACTAGAACATGGCTCACATGAATTATGGGGTTCCCACATAACATGTAATACTTTTCTCTTCAGAATCCCTAGTAATCCTGGCTAAGGCCCCACACACTATGTCTTATTTCTGAATTACATGAAATATAGTTAGTATTTCCACTAAACTCTAGATCTATTCTCTAGTATTCCAGATTCAGCTCTTATATTGTAGATATTACCTCTACGACACCCTGAATCAGTGGATATCACATTCTACTTTCTTTTACCTCCATTAAGAAGTCATAAATCATATTTTGATTTACCTTCTCAATGCTGAAAAAACGCCATTCATCATTCATGTCGCACCAAATCTCACTTTGGATCCCAGAGCCCAAAATCAATCACATGAAACCCATAAATTGTCTAAATACATCCTATATTCATCAATCCATTCCTCACACAGGGATATTTCATGGAACCATGGGTCCAATTGGTCTCGGTCCTACCCGATAATGATGAACCAAGACACCTTAGGCTAATCGGAAAAGAACAGAATGATTGGTTATGATAAATTCATAATAAAAATGGTTATACAATAATTTTCTAACCATTCACGTCCAATGAATATATATTGGGATTACATGGGGTGTGAAAAAAAGAAAAATAAATTTAAAATTGGAACACCTGTGCCTGAAAAGTATTCTAATTGACATAAAAAAATAAAATAGATTATCTTACTCGATTTATTTATTAAATTTTTGAATAATCAAAAACAATTATATTCCTTACTCAATTTGGATCTGAAATCGATGACTAATGATCCATCCATTGGATGAGAGAAGTCATTGCATTCTCCACACATTGATTCTCCTAGATTGATATATATTTTTATAGTTTTCTTCTTTTGATTATCAAATAAGAGGGTGGAACAATATTCTCTAAATAATCCCATAGTTATGAATCTATACATTGAGATCCTTTATAATAGGTTACATAAATATGATTTTAGTTTCATTAAATTAATGAATCAATTAAATTATTTATTTAATTATCCAAATGAATGTATCACAAACAACTGTTTTATCAAAATACACCACGTGGAATAATTTTAGGTCACAGCTAGGATAAACATTGAATTTTAGACTCACCAGTGGTCTTATATTTATGATCTAAGACATCCTTTCAAATTTATCTTTTTTTCAAGAAACCATGTGCACATAATATTAAATATATTCAATATTTTATAAACATGGTTTTGGGAACATCAGGACTTGGAATCGCATTGTATCTCTGGGCCTAGCACCTAAACTACTTCTCGATATATTCCAATGTCTTTAAAAGGAACAAAATTTCTCAAAATAATTCACCCCTTTAATATTTTCACCACCAAAAAGAAAAAATAACAAAAAAAATAATGATACTGAGCCTGTATTTCGCTCTCTAGCTCCCAAGATCTCTCTTGCATGATCCTATGCTCCCATGGAACATGATATGAAGTAATAGTCTATCCACAGAAGGTTCATATCCTTTTGATCATCAATCTCCATATGTTGATCCATAAAAGTGGATCCATCCTTGATTTCTAGCTCACCCCATTCAATAATGTTCATAGGTTCGTGATGGTATCCCCATATATATGACACATGGAATACGTTATGCTCCCACTCCAACAGTGTGGGTATGGGAATGTTGTAAACAATCTCACTGAACCTCTACATGATTTAAAATGATCCCAATGAACCTCAAGGATATATTCTCACCCTGGAAATATCTCCACAATCCTCCTCATGTAGAAACTCTTGAGAAAACAAGGTATCTATAATTGAACTTCGAGGGACTATTATGTTGATATTCTTTTGATTTTATCCTTCTCAAAGTTATCCTAATCTTCTTATAGATGACCTGAACCTTCTTTGTCATCAATTGTACCATTTATGTCCCAAAAAGTGATGCAATTACAATATCATTCAATCATATTTTTACCTTAATGTTCTTCAATATAGGGACTCAAAAGTCTCCATGTCGATGGTAAAGTGGTAAATATTTTTTTATAAAAAAAACTACCAATTGAAGGTGATCCTACTTTCTCCAACTAAAGTCTAACATGAAATCCCTCTAAATAACTTATTGCACAATCATAGTGTGCTCATTATAATCATTTTTCTATTGTAGAAGGTTGTACTAATCCTCATCTAGGTCTTGAATGCCTAATATAAGAATATCCAAAACTATGATGTGAATAGAAAATCATATTAGAAGACAATTGTCTTGGTCAACCCATTAAGGATAATGATCTCCCATATGTATATCTTCCCTAAACTCTCCACTAGATCCTACTCCATAATTGCATGGAAGTGTACTAACTTGTTGAGTCATCCAACTACCAAACAGATGGAATTGTGTCCTATCACTATCCTCGGAATCCCTTTTACAAGTTATATAGATGTGATGTCCCATTTACACATCATTAACTCAAGGGATTGTAGAAAAACATGTCGGAACCTTTTGCTCATCCTTTACCTACTAACAGGTAAGGCAATGAGAAATGAACTCAGCCATGCTCCATCTCATTCTCGCCCACCAAAACATCCACTAATGGTCTTTTTTTATCTTCCCCACACAGGTATTTATACCTAAAGAAGATTTGTGCTACTCTATCATCACCTCCAACCAGATCGTGAATGTGATCACCATCCTTCCCTAGAAGTGGATGAACTGATTCCCTCTTTTAGAAAATCCATTTGGTGAATCTCTTAAGGATATATAGTCACACGAAAACCCATAGTCGATGTATCCCAATTGGTTCTCTCTTACATGTTAGAGTAGAAATGGATTCAACACCATCGAATAAAGAGAAACTATACCCTTCTAGTCAACCAGGGTCTTATTCAAGGAAGCCAACAACTCTGACACCTATTGCACCAAACAATCATGGGACTTCCTACTAAGGGAATCTGCCACCACATTTCCCTTACATGGAATTTGAACTATCTAAAATTCATAGTCATGTTGGAACATGAACCCTCGGGTATTTCTCTAATTCATGTATACCAATGTGAAGGCATACTTGAGACTCTAATGATATATGTATACAAATAATCACTTTCCTAAAATAAAATTCATCTACATCATCAGAGTGAAAACAACCACTTCCAAATCTTGGTTTTTAGTTCCATTGTTATATCCTATGGGTCACAAAAGCCTCAAACCATATATGATAATTTCCTATCCTTTCACCAAAACATATGCTATAATATCTATTTAGGAAACTCAATAAACTATGTACTTCACACCCTCCTCTAGTAGTCTAAAAACCAGATCACTTGTCAACCTCAATCTCAACTCCTTGAAGGCTCTCTAGCACTACTCAGTCTACATAAACAGATTCTGTTTCCAAGTCCGGTTAGTCAAAGGGGGTGAAATTCTAGATAATTCTTCCAAAAACCCCACAGAGTAACCCGCTAAGCCATAATAACATATCACCTCCTATATTCCCTTGGGTGGATCCCACGAAACAAATGTATCAACCTTCTCTAGGTCTACAGCTAATCTAGGATAAAAAATTACATACAGCAAAAATTGATCCTCATGGATCTAGAACTCGCACAACAAAATCATATCGTAAATATAGTTTTCTGTAGTAAATATAGATCCATTATCATGTATTCTAGGGAATCACCCACTAACACAGACAATATGAGTTTGTTTTCAAGGAAGAAAACAAAAATCCATTACATGTACGGATAGAATATTTGGTTTATAAAATAATTAAACACATCAGTAGAATTATTCACACTGAAATGAAAAACAAGCAACTCATAGTTTCCATAGAAACATTGGAACACCAGGTTTAAAATATCATCTTCATGAAATCTCAACTGTTTGTAGATGGAACTAAGACCAATCTTCAAGAACCATCTCATGCCACCCTACTAATCAAAGTGGTCATCAATTCTTGACTTGGGGTACATGTTCTTTATAATAGAATGGTTCAGGTGACTATAATCCACACAAATTTGCAAGATATCATCATCCTTTTTCCTGAATAATATATGATTTTCTAATTGGGAAACAATGGGTATGATAAAACCCTTATCTTGAAGGTCCTCTAACTTCAATTGTAGATCACATAGCTCGGTATGGGCCATTTGAAATACTGAAGTAGATATCAGAGTGTTCTCAAGATCCAAGTGGATAATGAACTACATATCCCACATTAGAGGTAGTCCTAATATGTCCTTGTAGATTACATCTATATAATCCTATATGACTGAAAGAATCTAGATACCCAGCAATCATTCTGTATGAAAGACTACACTCACAAACTAATGGGTAATATTCTACAGCCTCTTTTCACAAAACAAACACAAGTCTTCATGAGATCTCTCTAGACTATAATGGATAACCGTATCCCAATAGTGTGAAGGAATCTGACATATCTTTTGTGATCGTAAATATAGGCTCAGTTAGTGTACAACCAATTGAAATGCATGATAGAGTCAAAGGGTTCCATCATGATGAAAAAAATATCACCTGATAACCTATCTCTACCAAGTGATAGCTCTCTATGCTAGAAGATAAAACATAAAGAATATGGATTCCACATACAAACTTCAAGACAATGTTTTTTGGGATAAATCATTTACTTGAAGCTCTATCTCACACACCTTGAGTAGGTATATGAAAGAATTAATCATACCAGTTTATACTAAAATAAAATATAAATTAGAATAACCACATAGTGTACTTCTAATCATCTCTTGTTCTGGTGGGTTATACGCCTCTATAGCTTGAATTTTTCTATAGACCTGACCTCCATCTCCCTAATCATGAAATGGGAAATGATTTAGTGGTGGTGGTAGGATATCATAGAATAATTCACCCCCCACATATCCTCCTCTGTGTGCTCCATCTGCTACTCTACTAGTTCCACCTCTATTGGGTCCTCACTTCCCTCACCTGGGAGATCCCCCATCATGGTGTTTCCTCTAATGTGGTAGTACATTCGCTATCTTACTACCCTAATCAGAAAGTATGGATGTGAAATCATGCCCCATGGGACCTCTCTATAAAATTCACTCAACCTCCCTATCTAGGATTCCTTATTACTATATTGTTTCCATGTGTTCCAAGACCACATGCCTATGTCTTATCATGGGGAGGTCTCCTTCCCCGAGATCCTAATAATGGTCATCTTTTAGATTTTATGGAAGTCAAAACACTATAATTACCAAAGCTAGATCTAGCTTTTTGGGGTCCATCTAAAATGAATCTATCCATCACCATCACCCACTCCAACACCCCCATAATAGGTGTTAATTAACAAGGGTACTACCCTGGCATAAATATCTTTTCAGAGACACTTCTTAGACTTCTGATCTCGGAAGTATAAATCTTAAATCATGTCAGGGGAGTACAATGTAAGGTCTATGAACATTTCAGCATACATAGCCTCTATCGTCCCTCTAGGTAGAAACTCTAGAAGATCCTCTTAGAAAATTTAGCATAAGTAGAATGACTGGAACTCCCTATGATGTTTCTACTAGAAGATGGAAAATTATAGTGTCAACTCATCATTAAAATATGTAACAAGACTCCACCAGTTCCCAATATCTCTTTAAAAAAGGTTATCTACAAGTATAACAAATTGATTAGTGAGTTTCCAGATAAGCCTAAAGACACGAATAACCCACTCATGTAAATCCTCTACTACCAAAAGATCGGGCTTGTCATGGAACCTTAGAATCCAATAGTGTTGGAACTCATAGACTACATTAATCCCACATGCATCCTCATCTTCCTATTATTGTATAATCCATTTTTTAATTGGTGGGGGTGCTTCTACCTTTCCACCAAGAGAAACAATCTCATGATATGACCCTTAAACTGAAGACTCAACACTCATCGGATCATCCTCAGAATCTAAAATTAGTAACCTACATGGTTGTCTTTTTGGGAACATCTTGAACATTTAATCAAGATGTGTTGTGGTAAAATCATCATCATATATATATATGGCCCGATGACTCAAGAATGAAAGCATGAAAAATGAAGAAATATGATATTATCCACGTACCATTGATCTATGAAGCTAATTTTATAGTATAATGAGCAGAAAGATATGTTTTCAGAGCCCTGGTGAATGAATATGTTGGATTCCGCACTAGAAATGGGTACCCTAGCATGAAAGATACACTCGAGAATATTTGAAACTACATCCCTAAATCCCAACCAAATCTTAATAAGGGTAAAACTTTAAACAACATTCTTGGGAAAGAAACACCGTTGGTACCAATCTATCATTACCCAACCCAATGGGGATTGAGTGAGAACTACCCAAATACTACCTCCAAATTCTAGGGGATGGAAGAATGTGATGAAAGGAATAACTAGTACGGGAGGCATTTTCCTGATTTACCTGTATGCACACACCCAACTATCTCGACGGAAAAGTGAAAAGGAATAACATAAAATGATGCAACATCTAGAGTAATAACCATGCATGAAAAACCACTTAGGAATAAAAATGCATGATAGTGAAAATTGAAAGGTAATGTTAAAAAATACACACCAAACAATAAAGATGTACCAACCTGAAAAACTGGGACGTAAAACTATGAGATAGTCCGGATTCAGATCGCTGGTCCCTGAACACCGCATGCAGTCAAATGCACTAGGTATCCCTATGTTCCCTGGTAATCACTATTGACCTATCTATCATCTACACAAGTCATGACATGTGCAGGAAAATACCATACAAGATTGATCATATAAATGCCTAGTAGGACACCCTGTAATATGAAGGGGGTATTAAGAGACACAATAGGAATAGATAGCTCAACCCATATTGAGAGAGTAACTAAATTAAGGTAAATGGATGAATATATATATATATATATACATTCAAAAAAATAATCCCAACCGAGAGACAAATGGAATCTCTATCCCACAGCCTAACCCATGAAAAGTGATCCAAAAGTTCCAAAGGTCCATCGATGATGCCCATCATTTCGTGTGTCTATCCCTAAGAGTAACTGTGTGGATAACCAATACCCCACCACCCTTCCACATAATCAAGGGGGAAATATTCGATCAGAGGACTTGTTCCCTAGTACATTAATAGGGTTCCACTCTGGGTAAGGAGGACCCACACCCTATCTGATAGAGGGTACAAATAGGAATATAGAGTGCTTTAACCCTAACTCCTTAGGTGGGTACCACTAAGTAGATAGTGGGCCCACACACTATAGACATAGGGGAAACAATATGTAGATAGAGGACCCACATATTAATTCCATAGGTGGTATCACTCAGTAGATAGAGGACTCTTACCATAAAGTCATAGGGGTACCACTCTGTAGATAGAGGACCTGCACCCACACACTATAGGGGTACCATTCAGTAGATTGAGGTCATGCACCCTAACACCATAAGGGGTACTATTTGGTAGATAAAGGACCTATAACTTGGTCTATTATGGGTGTACCACTCAAATGATCCCGCCCAATCATATCTATCATGAAGCACCACCTAAAGAATCGTCATACTTGGAACACCTTGCGATGTATCTCAAACTCCTCCAAGAAGGCTACCAATGCGTTCTATATTGAAACAAAACACACTATAGGCCACTCACAGTCCCAAGACCAAGTCCAAGAAAAGGATATATGAGAGGTATAAGGTTCTAAAAAATGAATTAGTGGAACACATTGTGTACGGGGATCCACACATTGGGTGGTCCTATTTTTCTACCTGGTCGTGTCCCTATTGGTACATGGATCATAGCCAATGTTAACCTGCATGGAATATAAGGGGACTAAATGGAATTCCTTTGACACCAAGGTTATTTATCATACTCTTGGACATATCTATATAAGTTTTCCCATGAATGTGAACTATGGTACACAGTATGTCCTCCCACACAGGGTTCTGTCTGTTTCCTTCAGGTTGTGTCTGTATACCCTAGGTATGTGTCAGTACTTGGTATATTCCTAGTAATGCTCATGCCAAAGTACTATTGGATTACACACAGGGATTCCATTACATGGTTTAAATGACTACTCAGGGTCCCACATGGAATCAGATACTTCTCTCACATGAAAACTTATCCATCGCAGCTAGGTCCATACACATCGTGTCTTCTTCTGAACTACATGTCATATATTTAGGATTTTAATAGAGCTTAAGATTTGTTCTATGATGTTACAAGTTTGGATCCTCCACTCAGAATCTCACCACTATGCCACCTAAATTTTTTGGATATCCCCTCTGTCCATTGTTTTTAACCATTCAGTGGTAGAAAATTGGATTCTGATTCACCTACTCAATGCCATGAATGACTTTTTCATTTCCAGTGATGCACCAAATCCCTCTTTAGAACCTTGAACCATGAAGAAATAATTTGTATCCAAAAAATACTATGAATATTTCCTAATTTTTCTAATCAATTCCTCATACATGAATCCTCGGTGATTTTTGGCATCTAATCAGGCTCGGTCTCGCATGGTAATGTCAAAAAAGACCCCATGGGAAAATTGGAAAAGAACATAAAAATTTAGGGGAGGAAAATAAAAATAAAATTGATGTACCAATAAATGGCCCAATGATCTTGGAAAATGAATAAAAATTTGGATTCCCATGGGTGATAAAACTATATAATAAATTTAATATTTGTATATTATCAAATGCTAAGGCTTCGAATCAAAGAAGATCGAAGAAAATGGATGATCATACACAATATATTGAATAAATTTGAGAAGAATCCTAAAATTACTAATTCTTACCTAAATATATAATATGAGTTTAGGAATAATTATTCTCCCATTGAATAATTAGTTTTTTTGGTTCCATATGCCTCAATTCTTCTAGATCTGGTGTTTAATCATCGTCTAATTTCAATTCACCAAAAAGTGTGTTGAATAAAATCCTCTCAATGATCCCAGTTTTATACATCTAACCATATAAAAACTTAAAATGGGTTACTTATAGAGTATTTCCATTTATTTATATTAATAAATTAAGTAGATTAAGTTTTTAGTTAAACCCCTGAATGTACCACCAAAAGCCATTTTATTAGAATTCCCCATGTCGACTAATTTTATGTCACACCTAGGGTAGGCCTTACAGGTTGGACTCAATCATGGTAAATAATTTTCAATTTTAGACTCTATTTAAAATTTAGGCCTTTTTTCTTTAAGAAATCATGCATGTGTAATATAAAATATATTTAATATATTTATAAAATTAAATTCAAGCACACTAGGAATTGGAATCACATGTCGTCTCAGAACATAGATCTGAAAAAATTTCAAGATTTATTCCAAAATATTATATGCAAAAAGGCCCTCTACATTGTATAATGTGGATTAATATTTGATTTGGATAGATCTCATTATCTTTTTCGTGATGAGGATTCAAATTTATTCAATACTTAGAGATTTTCAAATTATGTACCTTGAAATCAAATCAAAATAGAAAAAATCATTTATTACATAAATGAATATTCAATTATACACTCATGTGAAATTTAAGAAGGTGTGAATGGAAAATTTTGTGTTAAAATGTAAGTTATTAATTTTTATAAAGTTTAACATTGATCATGAGGAATTTATAAGATTCATTAAACCTGATATGTGTCTCTTAAATACAATAATTAATAAATCATTTGTAGGGTGATGAACATATATTATGATTAAATTTCAATACATGATGTAAAAAATATTAAAAAGGATCTAAAATAGAATTTATATTTGGAAAATATGAATAGGGTTATTGAAAATTTTGTATATAATTTTATATAATTATATCCACTTAAGGCTGAATATCTGAATTTTTACAGGATGATGCGCCCATTTTCTATAACTATATGAAAATTGGAAAACATTACTATATATTTATTCTTATGACTCCCCATGACATCTAAAGTCCATAATTCTATTTGTGATGTATTGAACTACTTTATGATAATTACTCTTTTGTAAATTTCTCTCTTGGCCATGTTAATGAGTTATACATTCTGAAAGTGGTATGCTTCTAAAGAGTACCACTCTCAAATCTATATGATCAAGAACCAAGGTATACCACATAGGTCTTGGAAGTTATAAATAAATAATTGAATATAGATATCAGATTCATCAGAACATATCATCATAATTTAGATGAAAATTCTAATAGGGCCAATTAAATCCTTGAATATATGTTGTGATCTTTCTCTATAGATTTAAATAGTGGTTGGTATCAACAAATTTCTCATTATAAATTCTTGTATAATAATTTTTTTCACTGTATAATTCATATATATTTTTATGAATCCATATATGGGAAAAGTAATGAAATATGACATGTTGGGGTGAAATTGGATAATAAAATATATTGAGACATATTCTATTTGAGGAAATGACAAAGAAGAATGAATCTATTTAGCATCACATTTTAAAAGATAATATTCAATGGAAGTGTTATAATAAAAATGGATGAGGAGATTTAGTGGTTGATTTTTTATAGGGTATTAATTTGAGAATGTCATTAGAAGAAGGTTATGAGGTTTAGAAAAATGGAAATATGGCTATAGATATATTAGTACATAAGAGATTCTTAATTGTACCTCAAATATGGATCCTCACTTGGAACATCCATTGAACCTCTCTCGTTTCATTGATGTTTTTCATTTATATATTTCAAGGAAGTAAATATATGATCATTTACATGTAATAAACATTTTGGATTGACGATATTATATGTTTTATAATAAGAACCCTAACCTAGTTAAGTTCATAATGAGAAATTGTAAATTTTTTAATCATTGTGGGAACTCAATTTGGAAATAATGAATTACAACATTAATTTGATTTTATAAATTAATGGAATTTCAATAGAGTAATTATTATAAAGGGGTATAATGTAACACCTTGATATTATTATTTTCTATTTTCCTTTAAAACAAATTTGATGAGTTTTATTTCTTATGATGAATTGAAAAGATAAATTATGTGAATAATGATTTATTAAAATAGATAATTTAAAAAAAATTAGTTTTAATTTAAATTTACAAAATGAATAATATTTTAAAAAGGGTGAAATTAATTTATGGAAATAGAACTATTTCTAGCGAGGCTAGTATGAATTGATTAAGTGACATATGAATTTTTGTTAAATAGAACACTTTGGAGGATTGATATGAATAAAAATTCATTGTAAACATAATTTAATAATTCATTCATTCATTTAATGATATTAAATAGCAGTCAAATAATTCTTGGCTAAATATAAATGTTTCATATACAATCGTTGTTTACTTATATATGTTTTAATTAAAAATATAATCTCAATTATTTATATTATTAAAAATATTTAATATTCTGGTGTAAATAAGTATAAAAATTAATTATCCTTCATAAATAGGTCATAAATGGATTATAAATGAATATATATTCATTTCATAATAAAAATTGATATTTTTTTCGAATATATTTCTTATTTATGGAATGTATTGTATTGTATTAAATTTAATTTGTCACTATTGAAGAATGATATAAATTAATTATGTATTAATTATATTCAAAAAATGAAATTTACATTTATCTAATGGTTTCTACTAGGTATTCAATGAGAATATAATCGTTTTTAACTTTACAAACACATTTTTTAAAGTGCGTTTTACACATTTTATATATAGAAATTAGATTTAACTTATCCTAAATTTATCAATTGAATATTAAAAAATTACTCAATAGTTGTAATCATAATAATAAATATTATCAAATAATTTCATGTTATTTATTCCCTTTAATCAATAATTAACATGTTTAAAATTTAGTCACCATGATTAGTGTTAAAATGGTTAACAAGATGGTTTAAATTAGATATTGGGCACAAATTAACATTAAACATTATTGAAATTATTATTTAAGTGGATTTAAACCTAAAATTATCCTATCATAAAAAAATTACATTCAGTGATGCTTTCACATGAAAATTAGTTTATGCTATTTTTAATTCAATAGTGTTTACAAGGGTGTCACCACCCTCACATATAAAAGATAACCTCCCCTTATAACTACTACACACTACTTGGGAACAATATTTTGGATAAGAAATTCCTATATTCCTACCCAACACCATTATTCATGACAGAGTGGATTTTTCAATTCAATATACCAATCCAAAAAACCATTAATGTGTTTCTTAATATAGATCATCCAATAGGTATATATTCTCACAGACCATTTTCAGGTTTCTTTCTTCATAAAACTCATCTGAATAATAAATAAAAATCATAAAATAATGATATAAATTTATTTACTATAAATAAATGTCTTTATACTATTTTGAGACCATTTCCTATCTTTTTTTGATCCAATGTAACATTAAACCATTACTCCTGCCAACATGCTAATAGTCTTCACTAGAAAGTGGTGTCTTCCATTTTTCATTGAAAAATTTCATATATAATTATATTGATGAATTTAGAGAACACATATTATATTTATAAGAAATTTATTATTTGAAAATAATAAATTATTATTTTTGTTTTTTTCCTTTAATTAATTGAACAAATGAGAACATCACATGTGCGTATGTGCAAACAACCACCTCTTTGATGTGATGTACGTCATTTTACATCATCACCTTATATATCCAGTAATAAAATTATATAATATGATTAAATATGATATTTATGAAATGATTAATATTCTAGGGAATATTTTACCATACCCAAGGTGAAAGGACCTTATCTATCAAATAGCAACATTCATGGAAAATGAAACAATCAACACCTGAATAATAATTCAAATGAAAATTTATTATTACATGGGTAATTTGACATTTTCACACAATTATGTGTAAAAATATAAGTTTTAATATGGTGTTATTATATGTTTATAATAAATAAAAATATATTAAATAAGAAGTTATATGTTGTAAATAGTAATTCATGGTGTGGGATAAGGGATTTTATTATAATAAAACTTTTTATCATGATTTTTTTATTTCAATTTTCATGTGCGCCATTGTATGTGTTTCTCTAATAAAAACATCTATTTTAATAAATTATAGTTATTTATAAGAATCTAAAGTGTTATTTCTATATCATCCCAAATTGGTACTCAATAAATTAAAAAAATTATTAAGAGGGATCATACTAATTTATCAATTTTACGTGGCATTCTTTGTATTGCATATCCATTTTGTGATGTCCTGACTCCGGTTCCACTTATTGTTTCCCCATGACGGTTCATTAGGTGACATCAATCACACATCCCCATATACAAGATTCTAAAAACAATTATCAAGGGTTTAATACGTAATGTGGGGAGACTATAAACACTTTATCAAAGTAGCACAATAGCTGAAAAAAAATATACAAATTAGAAAATGATAATAATAACTAACCAAGATAATACCATCATAAATGATGAATAAACATCACATGAAAAAATAAAAAATAGGTAAAATTAATATAAATAAAATAAGCTGATATGTCATTCTATATATGTGTTATGTGTCAAACGATAACCAAAAATAAAGTCGCTGAAAACACACAGGCGAGTCCCAACTTCATGTCTAGTTCCCAAATCCATTCTCAATATTGAATCCCAACACATCTATATATCATAGGTATCATTCCTTTCATATCCTCATAATATAATTTCTTTTCGAGTACCAATCAGGAATCTCGAGTAGAGTATGAGAACAACTCAGTGGGTATCCACAAACGATATCTAAAGAAATATCTAGTATATAGCAGTGTGTAATATTTTATGAAGAATAAATATCAAATGAATAGGTAAATTTTTTACATGCCTAATAATAACTAATAAATAAAATCATACCTACTTCATCATATGATAAATTTTGAACCTTATACTATACGGATATAACAAATCATTATTTCATTAGATTTCATTAGTCATTAAATTCCATTTTCACATTCCTTTATTAGGAGCCTAGAGAAGTAGTCTATAATCCCATGGGTATTTGGAGTTTCAGTCCTAGACCCAAAACTCAGTAATGATATTCAAATAAAATATAAATTTTGGGTTGGTAGAGAATCATTCTTCCACCCCATGGGTATTTAGAGATGTAGCCCCAGACCCAAAACTCAATGCTCAAACATTCATAAATATCACATATTTTACATTCATATCATGTCTTCGCAACATTAAACATTTTTTTAAATTATTATCATCATAGTTTACTATTTCAATTAATAACCAAGATTGTGGTTCTTTACCTTAAGTACATGGAATAATATGAGAAAATTAACATTGATCCATTTATCACAATTTAATTACACAAGTCTTTAACCCTTCTATGATAAGCCATTCAACAATTTAATTCTCATTATCTGCCTAAAATATTGATTAAATTAAACTCCTAAAAACTATTATTCCCTTTTTCATAGTCCATATATCATCATTATAATTATTTTGTAACACCCCATGGGATTCCATCAAACCTGCTCTCAAATCACCAACGGGTCTAATGGAATCGGGGATGGGCCTCACAATCCCAGGGAGGATTAATTTATTAATTCAATATAAATTAAATTTCCTAACATGGAAATGCAATTAATCAATTACATGCACATAATAATAATCAACACTATATAAAAAGTTATACCACCCACCTCAATATCATTTATGAACGGTTTACAAAACGCAATCCTCAATTCAATGTATAACAATAAATTCAAAATGGTTGAATAGATATAGGGTCAAAACCATGGACAATGATCTGAAGAAAAGCGATCCTTAAAAACTAGATCTAAACTATTGAAAATGGATTAAAAAAATTCAACTCTGAAGTGAGATAAATATGGTAGATAGCGTAACATTAAACCATGAAGATAATTTCTTACTGGAGAGACAGACTTATTCCATCGGATCTTTAATTTGGAAAAATGCTATTCAATGTCCCATGGAGCCCTCTCGAGGTACCACAAAATCAAAGAAATTCATATTAGGTAGATATGGGTTGATTGGAAATGAAAAATGAGGGATTAAAATTTTTTTATAAATTATTGGGGATTAATTTTCCATATGCATGGTTTTATGTGCGAAGGCCCAAGGTATTCCAAACTGTTCCCCTTAACTATGTGACCCTACTCATGGGGTGTGTGGTTACTCCTAGGTTGGTGTACAGTTTGACAAACCAAGAACAAACCATGTAAAACCCCACTTTCCAAGTTTTTAGGTCTTGGGGATGGAGGTTATATGGTTTGGTCAAACCATACACCACCTCATATAGATCCAAAACGGGGAACATGATTTCTTAGGGAAAACCACATTGTTTCCCCTAACCATGCGCCAACCATTCACAAATACATGGGATTAAATTAATCATAATTGAATCAAACCAACCCCAGTGTAAAACCAAACAAAAATATTATCAAACTGAGGTTAAAAGTAAGCCTGTAAATTAGAATGAGGAATCTCCAAAAGGGTCGGTATTTAACAATATTTGTATATTATAAAAGGTCATCCTAGATCTATACTACCCATAATTTTAAATCCTATGAATAATAATGGTCGAGTCATTGGGCTGGAATATTTGTGTCCCTATCCTATGTTTCTTCTTCAATATGATCGTGCTTCTACGACACTCATACTATAGGAAAAGTCCTTCTCCGAAACACTTTCTCACATCAATCAACAACACAAATCAGGTGCTCCTAGATGGATGTATCAGCCTCAATCTCAACATAATAATCATATATCACATGATAAATGTTAGCATGATACTACCGATTTTTTGGACATGGAAAACATCATTCATAGTACTATTCCTATATGGAAGATCCAATCCCGATGCAACCGGTCTGATCCTCTCTATAAACTAAAAAAGGTTTGATAATCCATGGAACGAGCATTCCATACCTATGAATCATTCGATGACCCAATCTCAGTGATAAACAATTAATTAATGATCTCCCAATATATAGTCAATAGGTTGATGATGTTGATCTCCATAAAATAATATCCTACTCTAAGTAATGATCATATGTTCTGTGAATCAACTGAACCCGGTTCGTTGTGCCTTATATGAGAATCAGTTCCAATAACTCAAACTCACTTACAGCCATTCGACATAGAAGTGATCTACATGTCCTCCTATAAAGTGACTCATATTTTACCATCTGAATAGTCATTTGATAACTTTTTTCATTGTAAAAGACAACAAGCCCTAAGAGGTTCTCCCAATACCCACTAAAATCAAAGAATAATTCTCACAAATTTTCATCTAAAACCTAAATATATGATTTTATTTCAATTATATCATTGGGTTGAAAGTAATACTCAGAAACACATGAGTACCAAGTTCCTTTACAAGAATTTCCAAAAGTGTGAAGTAATACAAGAGTCGTGTTCTGAAACTATTCACCATGTCACCTTGTGCAAAGTGAATATCTATTGAAAATACAATTCACCCAACTAATCAAATATAAATGTATCTCATATCAATAATAAATGTGGTAAATTATTCAACTGGTCTACAAAGACCCATATAGTGTAACTCCTCTAAGGAATGATCTAAATTCTCCCTACAAATTACATAGTAACATCATCTCACTTTTATTCTAAATGGAAAATATTTTTAGTAAACCACCAGGTCGTTAATATACATCCATCAACTACATAAAAGTGTATTATAATGTCATAAAACCATAAATCTCCATTTTCATTAATGGTATTTGATAATTTAAATATAGGTTAGGGTACATTAGATTAGATCCAAGATGCATCTCCCAATTCAAAGCATGAAACCCATCCATAATCTCCACACGCATAAACGTAGGCACCATTAAATGGTCATGGACATTGATTATCCCATCCTCTTCTATTGTCCAATCAGATGGTGACTCCTTACCTTCAAGGCATACCATCAATGCCAAACACTACAAATACTAATATTTTATCTCTTAGATATATATCAGAAGTGTTGACTCCACTTATACTAATACAATAACCATATTCTCATATCCCTCCCGAACATCAATTTGCATCTCTGCTAGAAAATTCATCATCTTCCATTAAGAACTAGACTCTTATAATTCCTATTTTTGTTTCTTACCACTCAAGGCATCAAAAACATTGTTTCCCTTTCCTTGTGTATAGGATAACCCAAAATCAAATGAATACATATATACAACCCATCTCTATATCCATAGATTCAAAAAAATTTGTGAAATGATGTATTTTAAACATTTCTTTATTTGTTTACCTAGAAAACTATTCACCCAATAGATAATTCCATGAAAACATTAAGACATAAACCACCAATACTAAATCATGTTCAAGAATAGGTTAATTCCATTCATTTTTCATCAACTCTCAATGACCTTGTTCTAAAACTAAATCCCCTTTCATTTACAATTCCACACATTCGATCCAGGACACATCACAAAACATGACATACTCCTGACCCAACTCTGGTAAGATCAATATTATTGCATTAGTCAACCACGTATTCAACTCATAAAAAGTATTGTCACATTCTCCAAACTATTAAAACATGATATTATTCTTGGTAAATCCTTAATGTGGTGTTCCCAAATATAAAAGGTCATAGATAATCCTCTAATAATAACCTAAAAGTCCATAAAGCTTCTGATATCAAAAACATTCTTCGACTTCTCCCATGGAACAAATACATGAACCATTTTAGGTCTTGTGAAACACCTTCCTCATTGATGATGTGACCCATAATATGTACATTATTGATCCATAATTGAAACTGTTCAGTCCACATGGTCGAAAACCATAAGAGGGGGGTGAATCAGGGTATAACAAATTGAATCTTCTACCCCTTTGGATCTTGTTTAGTTGTTAAAAAACTCACTTCTATCTTCCTCCTATTAGAATTATATGATTATATATGAACTCAAGCACATGAAAAAATTATTTTTACATGGTTCACCCTTATTGGGCTATGTACAAGGGCAATACATTGGCGATGTGCCATTGTACCATATTCCCTAAGGCTCACTGCCAATAATGAGTACAATTTTAGGGCCAGGTCATCAATGCCTTGGCTTACTGCCTTTACAAGGTTTAGGGTCTTCTCACTGCATTCCCAAGGGTGACTCCCTATGCCTCTTTCTCTGGCTCACTATCGGTATAAAGGGTTACCATCTTCTTCTTCCTTCTCTCACTGCTCTTGGAAATGATTTCACTCACAGTTTAGGGATGTGTAGGAAAAACATAGTTTATGGCCACGTAGGTCCCTTCATTTTCATGAATTCAGGAATCATCAATTTAGGTAGATTCTCTATTGTAGTTAATTTTTCACCCATAGAAGAAGTAAACCTTCTCGAGTACTACTAGCCAATAGAAAATACTTCCGCAACCTGATTTGATGCCCTCATAGGCTTTATTGTGCAAATCGTGAACCACCTTATTCCATTGTGTACTGTTTACTATGTATGGTACATGAAAAACTCCCCCTCATATATCTTCCACTTCGGAAAACCTCCCTTCGTCTATGGACTACTTTGGCTTTCACTATCACATACCATCTCTGCGTATCGACTCTGAAAAACTGATCTTCGAATTACACAATGTCCTCAAAATGTTCTCTATTCCTGAACTTATTTCACAAAACATATATGTACCACACCTTCTTTCTTTCTGTACTATTCCCTGTGTGGTTTATCGTTCTCTGAAAAAACCTTAAGCGGAATTTCTCCCATGTGAACCACTTTAGCTTTCGCGGAATTCTCCCTTGTGAACTTCCTTCAGACTTTGCCAAAATTTGAGAGATAGAGAAAGATGTTCTCTAATGATATTTATTATAACCTCTAATCGTTGGGATTACATATTCTTATATTGGGAATCATGTCTGCAATATCTATGAATCCATGATTTACCAAATCATTTATTTGTTATAGCCTCCACCGGATAACGATCCTCCTGCTGCCGTGAACTGCAAGTCCACCTGTGAACCATTTTTCAAATGTGGTCCACGTACCTCTATTGCACCTACGCAGTTGGTCTCCTCCTCTAATGACAAGACATCCTCATACTACACCACCTTCCACTATGAATCGTTTTCGGTTTTTCTAACCACTCCCAAGAAAGTTCCCACTGTCTGGTATGCTGTTGTGGACTCTTCCCGATCACGGTACATGATCCATGTCTCAGGCTCCGCATTTATCATCATTTTCCATTGTTGTTCTCCACTCTTCACACAGTTTAGTCCTGTGAAAAAAAAAACCTTACATTTCCAAACACAAATTCTTAGTTTTGAGGATTAAAAATTTGTCAATATTGGGAAACTATTCCACCTTTTAAACCTACTTCCGGAAAACACATAACATACTCATTCGCAGTTATATGGATTTTTCATCAAACCCAATCACACCCAAAACACCCCGAGAGCACACATAAAGGTATTTTTTCCAATAATCTCCATCTTTGGTATTGTTGAAAACACTTCTCATAACAGTTCATCTCATTTTTATACTTTGTTAACGCTTTGACTTACGTTAGTCAGCATTCGGTTCATGTGACTAAGACAGTGATCACATATTTAATCAAGATATACTCTAATCCCATATGATCCATTCTATGCATGGGAAAAAAGAGTATAAAATGAAGTTCATCAAGTAATAACTTCATTTCTGCCACATACTCCTGAAACCACAACTACTTTCATCATGAACCTCAAATGTCATGATATGTACACTTTTTACAAAAAGATCTACAATCATCAGATTCAATGATCCCTTTATTTTATAGCTTCTCTAACTAGCTTCATCTCAAATTCAACTCTCCCTATCTCAATTTTTCACTTTATAGCTTCTCCCCTTGCCTTTAAACCCACTGAATAGTCACATTTTCTCTCCCTTTGTCAACGAACCTGAAGGGCACTACAAGGTTGTCTTCTACAGGTTAAAGAACACATATCAGTATATTAGGGAAAAACACACAATACCTTAGGGAGAGGTGGGTCCAACATCCACACTTTTTCAAGTGTGGGGAGTCGAATGGACATCAAAAGCCAGTTGTTTCCTTTCTAATGGCTCTTTGGGTATTTCCTTTGTAATAATATCTGCAACTTATTGTTCTGTAGGCACATACTACAACTTCACTAGCAATTTATATACCTTATATTTGATAAAATGTTACATTATTTCAATGTACATTGACCATGGGTGATGCACTGGATTTTTCTAAAATTTATAGCACTCGAATTATCACACTGGATTCTGATCGGATATTTCACTTCAATTCCCATATACTCAAGATGATGCTTCATCTACAAAAGTTGTGTGCAAGCTTGAGTATCTGCAATATATTCATCTTATACAGTTCTCAATGAAACGCAATCTTATTTCTTTCTCAACCCAAAAATTTAAAATCTACCAAGATAGAAAGCACCTCTTGAAAATGATTTTATGTCATCCACTGAACCGGTCCAATCTACATATGTATATCCCAATAGCTCTAGCTGAGATTTGTCATTATACATCAAACCAAAATCCACAGATCCTTTTATATACCAAAGTATCATTTTTTCTACAATCATACAGATTTATTTGGGATTTCATTGATATCTTGATGCTTTGTATGTGTTGAATATAATGTCATTCCTTTTCGTGATCAAGTATAGAAGACTTCCAATGATGTTCTTGTATTATATGATGTTTACTTCCTTTACATCATCACCTTTGGATAGTTTCATCTGGGTAGATATCAGAGTCATCATCTCTTTGAAATTATCCTTTCCAAACCTTCTGAAAACCTGCTTGGAATATTTCAATTGAGAAATAAATGTGTTATTTCTTCCTTGCATCACTTTTAAGACAAGGAAAAATGTCAACTCACCAATCATTGACATTTCAAATATAATTTTCATGAATTAAAAAAAAACATTCTGCATTGTACTTCATCTGATCCACCAATGTTTATCTCATCGACATAAAATAGTACCATCATCCATTCACTACTTCCATTGTTCAAATACAGATTGTAATCAACTCCACCATGCTGAAAACTGAGCTTCATTAAAAAATTATTGAGCCTTTAATACCATGCTCTTTGTGCTTGCTTCAAACTGTATAAAGCCTTCTTCAGCTAATAGACTATGTTCTCATCTTTATGAATGAGAAACCTGTCTGCTTTCTCAATTAAGACATCTTCTTCTAGAACACCATTATAGAATGTTGACTTGACATCCATCTAAAAAACATTAACCTTTCTTTGCACTGTTATGATAATGAGTAATATTATTTTTTCCCTCCATTTAACAGTTGTTAATGTCTCATCAACATAAATACCCTCTATCTAGGAGTATTGTTTGCACACTATTCATTCCTTATTTCTAATAACTATTCCATATTAATTTATCTTATTGTCATAAACCTATTTTGTCCCTATGAAATTCTTATTTTCTGGCCCGGAAACAATTTTGAACGTCTAATTCTTCACAATTTGATTAAGCTCTTCATTAATTACCAAAACCCAATTCCCATCTCCAAATTCTTCATCAAATCATTTAGGCTCCACTTGTAATAAGTATGATTATTTTTGTAGATATTGTATCCTCCTTGTCTGCACTGATGCTTTCTAATCACCAATTATGCTCTTCCTATCAATATCAACACTTATTGCTGGTCATTGGGTAGTCACTGATTTATTCTCATCATCTGAGTGTTCTTCAAAATCAATTTATTGTGCTGTAATTTCTCCTAACCTTCTCATCTCTTCATCACTATCCTCCAGAGTTTGATCATGTATTTGCTGAATATTCTGTTCATTCTCTACTATAGTAACATCATGGTTGTGAACTACCATTTTGAGCTGCTTATTAAATAATTTCTATAATTTTATTTTATTTTAATAACCAATAAATATCCCTTCATCCTCACAAAATTCAGACATCATGTGTTTATCCTTATTGGGAATGAAACATTTACTTCCCAAGACTCAAAAGTACTTTAATGATGGCTTTTTTCCATACCATAACTCATATGAAGTCTTATCCTCATTTAGAAAAAGTAAATCTCTATTTGAATTGTACATTGATTTCACCACTACCTCTTTCCAAAACATCTCTCGAAGATATTTCTCAATGAGAATTGTTTTATCCATGTTGTTCACAATTTGATTTCATCTCTAAACTAGTCTATTCTGATGTGGAGTTCTTAATGTTGAAAAGTGATGCCTTGTCCCATGTTTCTCAAGATAATCGTCCACTTCACTATTTCTGAGCTCTATTCCATTATCTGTTTGAATCATCTGAATTTTCTAACCATAAATATTTTCACATTCCTATTGATATCTTGTAACGCTACTGAATAATTCGTATTTGTGGGTGATTATTAAAACCCATTCCATTCTGATATAGTCATCAATGAAAATAATATAATATCTCCTCCCATAAATTCTCTCAAAGAAATTTCCCCACACACATAAATATGAACCAACTCAGGAAATCTTGTTGATTTTTTCACCTTTGGCTTATTTTCCTTTTGAATGATCTTCCCTAGTGGACATGAATCACATGTATGAGTACAATATTGTGATATTCTTGAGATATTTCATGCAACATCACATTTTACCAGTTATACTAAGGTTGATTGGATTATATGGCGAAGATGCTTATGCTGTAACTTTTTCCTTCACCCTTGGATGGAAAGAAAATATCTTCTAATCCACTCCTAAGGTAGAGATACCATTTTGTTCACTTTACTTACAACAAAGCAGGACCATTTTTTTCTTTGATAATACATAATTTCTTGGAAAAATTTATGGCATGTCCCAAGACCCAAAATTGACCAACACTAGCAAATTTTTGACTAATCCCTTCAAAAACCAAGACATCTTCTTATTTCATGTCTTTTAATCCAAACAACTCTTTTCCTGAACCAATATTTTTTAATGTCGCATCATTATCAAATAATATGATACCTTCTTTATCATACATGATTCTAGTAACTAGATCCTTATTTCCCGTTTTATGGGAACTGCATCCTCTATCAATGATCTGTATCCTAGTGTGGTCTGAGGCCTTGAATGCAATTTCTCCAACCACTACATGTTCTGCCCTTTTCTTTTTGACCCAATTATTTGATTTTATATCCAACATGGAATGATAATCATGATCTTTCTTAGTATATGATGATCCAGCTTCAACCTGTAGAGTTGCAATTTGATTTTGAATTTTCATCTCTCTTGATGGTACATTTGGATGCTTCTTATGAACAAATTCGGTTTGCCTCAATACATTCCTCAGCATTGTTTATGTGCAATCTCTGGCCATATGTTCGAGTCCTTTACACTGAAAACAATGACCATCAAATGATGGCCTAGAATTATGTGCTCTATATGACCACCCCTATTTTCATTTTTTCCTTTGGTACCTATTTTCTATGGAACATACATTCTAATAGTGTCCCATCTTGCCACAAAAATATCATATTTTGTCTGGTATATTCTTATTTGGAAACGATGCGCCTATAGTTATGGATTGAGTTATATGAATCTTCTGATAATGCTTGATACCCAAATCAATCACCAATATTGGAGTGGGTTCTTGGGGTATAACTGAAAACATAACTACATTATATTTTAGATCAATCCCCATACCGGCCTTATCATTTAGAATTGATTGTTGCTTCTATTCTGATAGACCACTCTGATCAAATATCATCTTATCTATTGCATGTATGATCTTCTTTCTTGATATCATACCAAGATTTTTCAGGTTATCCTGATTTTCAATAGTTCATCACAGACTTATGATTTCTTATTCTATTTTTTCAATACATTTGATTTTATCTTTTCATGTTTCAGTTCAACTATCGATTTCTATATTCTATTCATCAATTCTGAGATTGTACTCAACCACCTTTTCTGAGATTTCTGGCATTGAAGAACTCACCTTTTTAATTGCTTCTTTGATCTCCAAATTATCTTTTACCTGCTACTGCGAAAAGAGTTTCGCATCACAAACAACATTGTTATATTTTTTGTGGCTCTAAAAATATCTACCTCTTCAAGGGAAGATTCTAATTTAGCCTGAAGTTCAACTCTTCCTTAAATTTATCCTTCTTAATTGTAACATTCTTCTATTGTTAATTAATATCTAACAAATTCCACCAATGCATCAATTTAATGATATGTGCAATCCTCTAACTCTTTTACCTCATAATCGTCAAAACTTTCATCCTCTTTTGAAATCAGTTTCTTCTTTCTAATGAAATTTCTACTAGTACTAATCATCCATTTCTCAATTTCTGAATACCTCTATTTGGGAATTTTATCATTTTCTTTATTTTCATCATCAAACTTCTTAGAACACTTTATAGAAAAATGCCCAATCTTTCCATATCGAATTCAAGAAAATGTAATTTTGCCTTTGAACTTCCCTTTTCCCCTTTCTAGATTGGAGGAGAGAAATAAAATCACATCTTCCATGTTGTCCTCCTCAAGAATATCTTCAAATGAGATATTCTTCATGTCCTATAATTCCACTTTCTTAGATATCCCTTTTTCCACTACATCTTTATCAGTGTTTCTCATTTCATAAGCTACAATGGTACGGTGTAAGTTATCTAGTGTCAGCTCTTTAGGGTATTTGTCTTCCAATACTGAAGTTGTAACATCCTAGGTAAATAAAGAATAATACATTTTCCTTAATTATTAATATTTTTGAATTAAATATTAACTTTACTTTAAAGTGGATGTTATGTTCGATGGCATACCTGATACGCAACAATAGGTTTCTTTGAATTACTGAATTGCTCAATAATAATATTACATTATTAATTTAAATTGTAGTTAACACCTAGTTGTTGTATTTGTGGGATGAATAGAACAAACTATAGTATGATTATACTTGTTTTTCAAATGTTTTTACATTTATCCTATAAAAGTTAGCGGCTTAAAATTTGAATTAATCTAATTTTAAGCATAAATACTCTAAGATTCATTAAAAGGTCGATTTACTGCCTTTTGATGGTGAACCCTATTTAAATATAGTTTTGGTAAATTTTATATGTTTTATTTAACTAAATAAAATTATTCTTTAGAATCGGGACAACAAAATTTACTTTGGGTAAATTTTTTGTATTTTTCTAAAAAAAATCAATTTTTATTAATAGAATAAAATACTATATTTTAATTCAAAAGTGAATTTTAATTTAAATTATTTGTATGGATAAATTATATTTTTAATTGGTCTTAAAGTGTAATTATATTATTTTTCTACTATTTATTCCAATTCAGGTTATTGGAATTAATTTCACTTTGAAATTGGACATAAACAAGTATTAATCTTCGGATAGTTATTCTTTCTTAAAAACACTCTATTTGTTTTGAAAACGGAAATTAATTTTAAATTAATTAATTCAAATTCATTGTTTTGAATTTAGTAAAATAGAAATAATTTTTGAATTTGGAATATAAAATATAGATTAGGTTGAATTTTATGTAGTTTTCTAAAAAACTTCAATTTTTATGAATAGTGAAACCACTAAGTAGTAGTTAAAAAATGACATTTTCATTTAAATGAAATTTTACCACTTCTGTAGATTTAATTTCGAAAATCCAACATACATGGTTGTTATTAGTATGTGAAATTTTTGTTCAATAAGATTAAAATAATTTTTGGTCAATAGTAACTTTTGACTTTTATTTACCACGATTAAAGGTAAATAGGGTAATTCAAGGTAAAAAGAATATTATAATAATACAAAATTACCTTAACACTTGTCCTAATGTTATTAGATGAGTTGTGGCCGACCACATGAATCCTTGGGTCTATTTTGGGACACCATAGAGCCACTTAAGAGTGATAATGACACTTTATTTTAATTATCTTAAAGTAAAGACAAAAATGACATAAACAAATATGTTTTAGTAAATTAATTTTTACAAGGGGATATATAAGTTATCTTTTCATCTATAAATATTAATTGGAAATATAAAAATATTTCCTACATTATGGTATTTATTTTATAATTTTAAGACATCAAATATATTAAATTATTTATGACACAATAATGATGTGATATTTACCTCATTAATAAATGATTAAAATAAATAAGATTATAAATATTAAAACAATATCCAAAATTTGTCCATTTATTATTTTATGATTTTATTCCAACCATTAGTCATCTCATATTTATCTTTAATTAGTTTTGGATATTTAGAAACCGAATTTAAGTTTATAATAAAATAATATTTGCAAACGTTCCTAAAGAGCCCCTCCTCCCCCTTATAGAAAGCCCTCACTTAAAACCCATAACACACACATATCAAGCCACTTGTCTCATTGACAACTTGCCCAAATAATCTCTCAAATTCCTATCCTCCTCTTATAATCCTTACCTTAGGCATAAGGCACTTCAAGAAGTCCTTTTAGTTCAAACCAAAGGTAGTTTCCCAAATTAAAGGTAACGGTTTCTCTTATCAACTTTTCTATTATTTTACTTCTACAACCTATAAACTCTTTTTATTCCTTTATTTTATAAAAAAATAGTATCATCAATATACTAGGATGTTTTTATGAGAATTATTCTAATGACACTTACACACACCTCTATCTTATGGGTGAAGAACATAATGTTTTTTGTGAATGGAAAAATAACGACTCACGAAACGATGATTGTTCGATTATCTCCTACCACCTCTCAGGGTGTCCATTAAGATGACACTATATTTATATATGATATATATTATGTTTATGTTTTATTTATTCTTCTGTATTTTTTATATCATTCCTTTATGGTTTCCATTATGGTTAAACACAATAATTTAATTTGAGGAAGTGCGAACTACCGCCCCCTCAAAGTGATATGACCCATTAATGCCATATGAGGGACGTATAATGGTGTTAATGATATTATATATGAAATAATACTGTAATTATAATATACCTAAGTATCATTATGTTTTAATTCCATTAAAATTTGAAATAGAAATGAATGAAGCATTCATGCGTACGTAAGGCTTACCGTCTCCATGAACAGTGCATTTCATTTCTTATCTCCAAATGTTATGTACTATTATGAATACATGTATATACAGGATATATATTATATATATGATATCTAAATCATGAATATAATTCTGGATATAATTATATTTTGACCACGTGAAAAACATGAAATTAAAATAAGTCCATTTTTTACTCAAGTACCAAATATCAAAAAAACGAATGTTATTAACTTAAATGATTACATAATGTTTATAACATAGTCATAAGTTATATAAAAGGAATAATAAACTTGAAAAAGGTTCTTAAGCAAGTAAAAATTAACATTAGTTTATTATTCATGAGATTAAAGAATGAACAGGTCATGTCGAACACGAGGTAAGGGACTTCGTCTCAATCTCCTTTCATTGAGGCATATTTGGTTTCAATACACGACTTTATTTCATATGTTTTATAAACACATTTGAATTTTTATTTCAATAAAAGGGAATATTTTTCTAAAAAAATTTTTAATAAACAAAAAAATATGAATGTTTATTTTTTAATGAATGTGTTGACAACGACCTTTCTACCGGTGTGAGTATTATTTGATCTTCGGCTTCCTTAACATGCTGAAATGTTTTTAAAAGGAAAATAATATACCATATACTATTTTAATTATTTTGGTATTGAAAATGGTTTTGATAATCAATTTTTTGTTTTGTCAATATATTTAAATGATATATTTTGATTGAAATGTGTAAATTTTATCCGCCCTTTATGTTTTTTTATGTGTTATGAATATGTTATGGTTCTTGGTAATTTTTACGTATATGGGTGGTTCCGTGATAATCCTAGGGAGGGTGAGCCCAAGATAGCACTCCATAGCATTGGGTAACATGACAGAGTTAAACGAGAATTTTTCTCCTAAGAGATTTATGGAATATACTGTGATTGGTATTCCAAATGTAACTCCCTATGTACCTGTGATAGCTAAAATATTAGTATGATATGAATGCCACAAGTTACCTTTATGATTTATGTTTTCTATGTGTTATTCATAAATCTTATGATTTCATGAGGTACATCAAAGAGCTTATGTTATGTATGCAATGATGAACTAATGTTTTCTTTCTTTGTTTTATAACCCCTACCGAGATTTTTATGCTCATCCCAAGTTTTGAAATGTTTTTCATAGGACCTAAAGATGAATAGTGTCAAGGATGGGATCAAGGAAAAGTCATGTTGTCTAAAACATGCGACTAGACATGATTATTTTTTTCAAGGGTTTTTGTTTTATGAAAAAATGGAAACTTAGTAGAAGTGTCTACTTTTAATATTTTAGATGTAAGGTAATAGTTATGGCCTAATTCTCAAAAAACTCTAACGCTAAAAAGATCCTATATATGAATTATTCATTTAATTCATGATTTTTGTAATGTTTACGGTCGGTTCCTTATAGTTGGTATCACAGGTCACTTTAGATAACTTTAGGAGTTAGGGTATTGTAAAATTAATATCCAAAAATTAAGTTATGTTAATATTGAGAAGATATAGCATTTACATATTTCCATGTTTCGTCGCCTAAGATATTTCTGTGTTCATAATGGTTTTCCACAGAGGAAACAGTGCATCTATGTTGGGACGACAACAGGAGGAAGACAACATTCCAAATCAAGGACCTGAGATGGTCGAAATCAGAACTGAACAGTTAGTTCTATTGATGGCACAATTGAATGAGGCTATAAATGGTGGTGGTATCTGTGCATAAGATCATCCAGGTCAACCATAGAGGAACAAGCCAGTAGTGGAGCATTTCATGAGGCAAAGTCCCCCATTATTTAGAGGATCATATGACATTGTGCAAGTATAAGGGTGGATTAAAGCACTAAAGAACATTTTTGATGTCATGGGGTGTTCACAACATCGAAAGTTTAGTCTTGTTGTATAACATTTAGAAGGTGAAGCTGATCAGTGGTGGTCGATGGTGAAAATTATCTGGGATAGTGAGGAAATTTATGCTCTTGATTGGGATGACTTCAAAGTTATGTTTCTGGAGAAATATATTCCAAAGGTGGTTCGTCTTAGGATATAAAAACAATTCCTAGAATTGATGTAGGAATATGACTTAGTGGCTGCTTATGAAGAAAAAAATCCCTCGATTGGAAAGGTATGATCCAAATTTCATATGAGATCTTCATAGTAAAATCAACCATTTTTACTCAGTATTAAAGCCAAAGTATCGAAGGGAATTAGCTTCTTGTGAGTTAAAATGTAATGAAAAACTTGTTCATTGTGCGGAGAAGGTGGAAATGGAGTTTGCCGATAAACATGTATTCTTTGAAAAATAACAGAATAAGAGGTCAAGGTGGTAGACTAAAGGGAATAAATCTTCAAAAAATTCTTATGGTTAGAAACTTAAGTTTATAGTTTGTGAAAATTGTGGTAAAAAGCATGTTGGGGATTGTCTTTTGAATTCTGGTAAGTGCTGCCGATGTGGAAAAATGGGACATAACACACGTAATTGCACTGAAAAGGATCAAGGTAATGGTAAGAAAAAATATGATTTACAGTCACTATGATGTTTTAAGTGAAATTAAATGGTTCATTATGAAAATGTGTGTCCAACGAAGAACTCAACTAAGAGAAAGAAGCTGGACTTCAAGTAGAAAGGGGTGTTGAAGTCCTTTTCAAATACATCATTAGATGTTGGGCCGTCAAATGAAGTAGTATAAGGTACACTATTTGTTCATTTAGATTATGCCAATGTGTTGTTTGATTCAGGGTCTGCACACTCTTTCATTTCTGAGAAGTTTCATAGTAAATTGGGAATTCAATATCAAGATATGAATATGAAACTTATGGTAAAAACACATGGAGGAAATGTTGTGACAAAAAGAAATTATGAGAAAATTCATGTCCTTGTGTGCAGAAAGAATCTACCTACAAACCTTACTTTTTTTCCTCTAGTAGAGTTTGATGTTATTTTGGGTTTGGATTTACATTCGATTTGTCATTCTAAGATTGAAAGAAATGTTAAAGAGGTTTCTTTTCAGAAAGATTTTCTATTTGTGTACAAGAATGAACCCTTTTTTTGATAACATATCATGAAGCTGAGAAACTAGTAAAAGAATGACATGAATGTTACCTTGAACATTTTGTTGAAAACAAATGAACTCTTCGGATTGATGATGTTTCAATGGTAAATGAGTACCATTATGTTTTTTCGGATGTGTTTCCTAGTATTATACCTGATTAGGAGGTTTAATTTGATGTTGACTTAGTTCTTGATGCTAAGCCAATTTAAAACCCCCCTTATCAAATGGTTCAAATTTAACTTTTAGAGTTAAAGAAGCAATTGCATGAGTTAGTATATAAAGATTTTATTTTACCTATTACATCACCATGGGGCTCTCCTGTCTTGTTTTTTAAAAAGAAAGATGGTTCAATGAGACTTTTCACAGATTATTGAGCATTGAAAAACATCACTATTATGAACAAGTATCCTTTGCCTCGTATCAATGATTTGTTTGATCATATCCAAAGAGATAGGTATTTTTTGAATATTGATTTGAGTTCGGGGTACCATCAGTTGAAAGTAAAATATGCATACATCACAAAGAATGCATTATGTACTAGATATGGTCATTATGAATTTGTAGTTATATCTTTTTGGTATAACCAATGAATCTGTTGTATTCATGAATCTTATGAATATAATTTTCTATAAATTCATGGATAAGTTTTTGGTTGGGTTCATTGATGATATTTTGGATTATTCTAAAAGTAAAGAGGTTTTTGAAAGTCATTTAAGGTTTGTCTTGAAAACCATAAAAGAAAATAACTATTTGAGAAATCCAGCAAGTGTGAGTTTTGGTTATAACAAATTTCTTCCCTTGGTCACATTATTTCAAAAAAAGGCATAACTATTCATCTTGTTAAAACACAAGTTTTTGAAGACTGGACAAGACCTACCAATATAACCAGGATTTGTAGTTTTCGTGGTATAGAAGGTTATTACCGGAGTTTTATTGAACATTTTTCACATTTATCTAGTCCAATGACTATGTTAACTTGAAAATGTGTTAAGTTCATTTGGACAAAAGAATGTGATGATTGTTTTCAGGAAATGAAAATAAGATTGGTGAATTCTCTTATATTGGAACTACCTTATATAAATGGTGAGTTTGTTATTTTATAGCGATGCTTCATTGAAAGGACTTGGTTGTGTCCTGATGCATACTGATCAGGTAATTGCTTATGCTTCGCGTCAGTTAAAACCTCATGAGTTAAATTACCCTACACATGATTTGGTATTATTTGCTGTTGTTTTTACATTAAAAATATGATGGTATCATTTGTATGGTGTAAAATGTGAAATATATACTAATCACAAAATTTTGAAGTGTATAGTCACTCAGAAAAAATTGAATATGAGACAGAGGATATGGTTAAGATTAATCATGTATTATGATTACACGATCCTTTACCATACAAGAAAATAAAATAAAGTGGCTGATTATTTGAGTCGAAAAAGTAATGCTTCATTAACCATGATACGTTTGGAACGATATCCTTTTGTTTTTGATTTGATAATCTCTGGCATAGAAGTTGTTGGTGCAGGAAATTATTTTGTTTTTTTTTTCAGTTGTAAGTGAAATCATCTCTATCAGACAGAATTAAGCAAGCGTAGAAGAAAGACAGTGCATTACCGAAAAAGGTAGGGTTGGTTCAGAATGGTAAGTTTCCTGAGTTTGACGTTGATAATGATTGTATTTTGAGGTTTGGGAAGAGATTATGTGTGCCTTGTGATTCACGATTAAAGACTGAGTTGTTATGTGAAGTTCATAGTTCTCCATTTTCAATTCATCATGGCAGTACTAATATGTATAGAGATATTCGTGAGTATTTCTGGTGGAATGGAATAAAAAGATATATTACTGATTTTACTATGAAGTATTTGAAATGACTACGGGTTAATGTAGAGTGGCATTTACTGAAAGTGATGATTCAGTCTTTACCAATGCCAGAGTGGAAATGGAAAAATATATCCATGGACATTGTTTTGGGATTACCGAACACATCTCGAGGTAATAATTCGATCTGGGTTATTGTTGATTGGTTGACTAACTCTGATCATTTCCTTCTTATTTGAGATATTTTGTCTCTAGATCAACTTTATCAATTGTATGATTAAGAGATAGTCAGGTTGCTTGGAGTTACTCTCTCCATTGATCGTGATCCCGGGTTTACTAATAACTTTTGTAATGGACTTCAGAAGTTGTTGGGTATTGAATTAAATTTTAGTACAACTTTTCATCGGCAATCAGATGGGTAGTCAGAACAAACAATTCAGACCTTGGAGGATATGATATGTGCTTGTCCACTAGATTACCATGGAAGTTAGGACAAACATATTTCTTTGGTTTAATTTTCTTATAATAACAGTTTTCATCCAGTATAAAGATGGATCCATTTGAGGCATTATATGGTAAGCAGTGTTGAACTCCATCTTTTTGAGATGAAGTATGTGAAAGGAATCCGATGGGACCAGAATTTCTGAAGTGATGGAAGAAATGGTTCAGTTGATTCAGAAGCACATGAGAACAGCTGAGAGAAGGCAGAAAAGTTATGCGGATAATCGGAGAAAGGATTTTTCTTTTGAGGTAAA
The DNA here is from genome assembly GCA_963277665.1 of Viscum album. NCBI lineage: Eukaryota > Viridiplantae > Streptophyta > Magnoliopsida > Santalales > Viscaceae > Viscum > Viscum album. Next base: position 1,627,232,309 of record OY728125.1, read on the forward strand.
TGATCTTGTCTTTCTCATATTTTCTCTATGCAAATGTTTGATGCATTTTGGTAAGATGGGAAAGTTGAGTCAGAGGTTCATTGGACCTTATGAAATTCTGGAGAAAGTTGGATTAGTTTCTTATAGTGTGGCTTTACCTCCAAATTTATCTTAGGAACATAATGTTTTTCATGTTTCAATGTTAAGAAAGTATATGCCTAATCCATCTCATGTTTTAAGTCATGAGGTCGGTTAGTTGGAATAGAATCTCTCTTATGAGGAACAACTAGTCCAGATTCTTTACCATAGAGAGAAAGTGTTGTGGAATAAGGTAATTCACCAGGTAAAGGTTTTGTGACAAAACCATATGTTTTAAGAGGCAACGTGGGAATCTGAAAATTCTAGGAGAGATAAATACCCCCACTTATTTTATAAGTGAATAAAATTGCGAGGACGCAATTTCCAAAAGGGGGGAAGGATGTAACATCCCAGGTAAATAAAGAATAAGACATTTTCCATAATTATTCATATTTGTGAATTAAATATTAACTTTACTTTAAAGGGGTTTCTATGTTCGATGGCGTACCCGATACATAACAACATGTTTCTTTGAAATCTTACATTGCACACTAATAATATAATAATATTATTTTAAATTGTAGTTAACGCCTAGTCATTGTAGCGGTGGGAATGAATAGAACTAACTAAAATATGGTAATAAAAGTTTGTTAAATGTTTTTAAATTTATCCAATAAAAGTTAGAGGCTTAAAATGTGAATTACTCTAATTTAAAGCATAAATACTCTAATATTCATTAAAAAGTCGATTTACTGCCTTTTGACGGAGAACCCTATTTAAACCTAGTTTTGGTCTCTTTTATAAGTTCTTTTTGACCAAAGAAAATTCTTTTTTAGAATTGGGACATCAAAATTTACTTTGGGTAAATTTGTTGTATTTTTCTGATAAAATTCATTTTTTAGGAATAGTGAAAAATATTGTATTTTAATTCAAAAGTGCCTTTTATTCTAATTTATTTATATGTATAGATTTTATTTTTAATTGGTTTGAAAGTGTAATTATATTTTTTTAACATTTAATCCAATGTTGGTCATTAAAATTAATTTTACTCTGAAATTGGACATAAACAAGTATCAATCTTTTGATAGTTATTGTTTTCTAAAAACATGCTATTTGTTTTGACAACGAGAATTAATTTTAAATTACTTAACGCAACTTCTATGTTTTTAATTTGGTAAAATAGAAATAATTTTTGAATTCTTAATATCAAATATAGCTTAGGATGAATTTTTAGTAGTTTTCTGAAAAACATTAATCTTTGATGAATAGTGAAACCACTAAGTAGTAGTTAAAAAATGACATTTTTATTTAAATGAAATTTTACATCTCTAGTGGTTTGAATTTTCAAAATCCGACATACATGGTTGTTATTAGTTTTTAATATTTGGTTTAATAGGAGTAAAATAATTTTTAGTGAATAGTAACTTTGGACTTTTTTAACTACCGTTGAAGGTAAATAGGGTAATTCAAGGTAAAAAGAATATTATAATAATACAAAATTACCTCAAAACGTGTCCTAACCTTATTGGATGAGTCATGTCTGACCATGGGAATCCTTTGGTCTATTTCCGGATCCCATGGAGCCACTTCAGAGTGATAATGACACTTTATTTTAATTAACTTAAAGACAAAAATGAAATAAACAAATATCTTTTAGTAAATCAATTTTTACAAGGGGATATATAAGTTATCTCTTAGAATATAGATATTAATCAGAAATACAAAACAATTTCCTACATTATTGTATTTATTTTATAATTTTTATACATAAAATAAATTAAATTATTTTTGACACAATAATGATGCAGTATTCACCTCATTAATAAATTATTTAAATAAATAAGGTTATAAATATAAAAACAATATCCAAAACTTTTCGAATTAATATTTGATGATTTTATTTCGAACATTAGTCATTGTTTCTTCCCCTTTAAATATTTTTCGATCTTTAAAATCTCAAGATAAGTTTATAATAAAATGATATTTTCAAACTTTCTTAAAGAGCCCCTCCTCCCCTTTATAAAAATTCCTCACTTATATCCCATTCCACACAACTCTAAATCCCCTTGGATCATTCAAACCCTACCCAAATAATCTATAAAGATCCCTATCCTCCTTCTAGAAGCCTTAACATAGTCATAAGGCACTTCAAGAAGTCCTTTCGGTTCAAACCAAAGAGATTTACCCAATTTAAAGGCAACAGTTTCTCTTAACTTTTTTTTATTTTACTTCTACAACCACTAAACTCTTTTTATTAATTTATTTTATAACAACACCAGTATACTAAATATACTAGGATGTTGTTATGAGAAGTATTCAAACTAATCTTACACACCTTCGCCTAATGGGTGAAGAACATACTGTTTCTGTGAATGGAAAACTAACACCTCATGAAATGATGTTTGTTCGATTATCTCCTACCACCTATCGTGGTGGCCATTAATATGACACTATATTTATATATCATATATATTATGTTTATGTTTTATTTATTCTTCTATATTTTTCTTCTATATCATAACTTATGGTTTCTATTATGGGTAAACGCGATAATTTCATTTGAGGAAGTGCCGACTATCACCCCCTCAATGTGATCTGACAAGATAATGCCATATGTGGGACATATAAAGTATTGAGTTCATGATATTATATATTATTTTATACTTGAATTATAATATAACTATGTATCATTATGTTTTAATTCCATTAAAATAAGAAATAGAAATGAAAGCAGCGTTCATGCGTATGTACGGATTACTGTCTCCAGGAGTTGTGCATTTCATTTTTTAACTCCAAATGTTATGTACCACTATAAATACATGTATATAATGGAGATATATGATATATATAATATAAAAATCATGAATATAATTCTGGATATAATGAACCTTTGACTATGTGAACAACTTGTAATTATAAGATGTCCATTTTTGACTCAAGTACCAAATATCGACAAAACGAACGTTATTAACTTAAATGATTATGTAATGTTTATAACATGGTAATAAGTGATAAAAAAGGAATAATAAACTTTAAATATGTTCTTAAGAAAGTATAAATTAACATTAGTTTATTATTTAGGATATTAAAGAACAAACAATTCAAGTCGGACATGAGGTAAGGGACTTTGTCTCAATCTCCTTTCGTTGAGGAATATTTTGATTTAATACATGACTTTTTTTATACGTTGTATAATCACCTTTGACTTTTAATTTCATTCAAAGTGAATCTTTGTCTATGAATAATTTTACTAAACGAAAAAAATGGTTCTTTTTTAACGTAAGAGGTGACAACGCCCTTTCCGCCACTACGGGTATTATTTGATCTTTGGATTCCTTAACAAGCTGTAATGTTTTTAAAAGGAAAATAAAATACCATATACTCTTTTATGTATTTTGGTAATGAAAATGGTTTTGATAATTGATTATTTTTATTTAAATATATTTAAATGATATATTGTGATTGAAATGTGGAAATGTTATCTTTCCTTTATGTTTTTTATGTGTTACGAATTTGTTTTGGTTCTTGGGCATTGTTACGTATACAAGTGGATCTGTGATAAACCTTGGGAAGTTGATCTCGAGATAGCTCTCAAATGCATTGGGTAATGTGATGGAGGTAAACGTGAATGTTTCTCCAAAGAGATTTAGGGAATATAATGTGATGGGTATTCTAAATTTAAATCCCTATGTAGCTGTGATATCTAAAATGTATATATGTTATGAATGCCACTAGTTACATTTTTTATTTATGTTTTCTATGTGTTATTTATAAATCTTATGATTTCCTGAGGTATGTTAAAGAGCTTATGTTATGTATACAATGATGGCCTAAAGTTTTATTTCTTTATTTTATAACCCTTACTGAGCTTTTTATACTCATACCAAGTTTTGAAATGTTTTCACATGACCTAAATATGAATAGGGTCAAGGATGGCATAAAGGAAAAGCCATGCTGTCTAAAACATGGTACTAGACATGACTCTTTTATTCAAGATATTTTATTTTATGAAAAAAATGGAAATAGAGTAGAAGTGTCTACATTTTAATTTTTGAGATGTAATGTAATAGTTATAGACAAATTATCTAAAACTCTAAACCTGAAAAGATCCTCAATGTGAATTATTCATTTAATTCAAGATTATGTAATGTTTAATGTCGGGTCTTCATAGAAACTTAAATATTGAACCTTGGTGGCTGTTTCCTGAAGATATGTTTCACAATATGTATATCTTTAATGACTTTTCCAATACCCTTCATGTCTTCCACAATAATAATTATCCCATCAAATAATGCATCAAATATCTCATTGGTATTCATTCTGATATCCTCATACTTGTTCCATAGAACATGCAACTTTTCATCTTGGACTTTTGTGTCACCCTCATAAAGGTTCAATAATATTTCCCACTACGCATGAAGTTTTTTACAGGAAATCACCTTCATATAAAATGAATTTTATTGGGATCCCCCTAAATCAATTGATCCCTTTATAATTAGCATCTAATTATCATATTTCAGCTTCTAATAAAGCACTACTGTTAATGTCAGTTGATATTTCATGCATAGATGTTGTGAAGACTTCCAACCTTATTGATCAGAATTAGTGCTGCATTTGATTATTATGTATTTAAAAATTATTTCTATCAAATATTATAATTTCATTATGATTGAACACCTCCATTTATTCTTTCTTGAGATAAAACCACTGACTTTAAATCTTTCCATCTGATACAAATTGTTTGGTCCACAAGGTCGAATTCCGTGAGAGGGGGGTGAATTAGGGGATGACAAATTGAAACTTATTCCCCTTTGGATCTTGTTTCATTGTTAAACAAAACTCAATTCTCCCTTACTCCCATTATAAATACATGAACATTTATGAAATCTTGCATAAGACATAGTGAGTTTTACTTAGATCTCCCTCACTGGGAAACGTCCTAGGAGCCTACAATAGAGATGGGTTGATGTACCAAATTCACTAAGGCTCACTGTCAAAAATGAGTACATAGTTTGGGCTAGATATTTTATGACTAGGCATACTTACTTTACAAGGTTTAGGGTTTTCTCACTACATTCCCAAGGGTCACTCCCTATGGCTCTTTCTTTGTCTCACTATAGGTAGAAAGGGTCGTTGTATTCCGCTTCCTTTTCTCACTGCTCTTGGAAAGGAATTCACTCAGAGTTTATGGATGTGTAGGTAAAACATAGTTTATGGACAATTAGTTACCTTAATTTTCATGAATTCATACATCCTAAACTTTATGTAGATTCTCTGTTGAATTACCTTTTTCACTCTTAGATGAATTCCACTATCCCAATTAGTGCTAGTCACTGGAAAATACTTTCACAACCAGATTTGATGCTCTCGTAGGCTTCCTTGTGGAAATCGAGAACCACCTTGTCCCACTGCATACTATGTAATGGGTATGGTATGCGGGACACCTCCTCCACATGATGATTCTGCTTCTCTATACCTCCCTTCGTCCATGGTCTGCCTCCACCTTGGCTATGATGTATTGTCTCTGCATACCGACTCTGTGAACCTCCTCTTCGAATCACTCTATGTCCGTAAACTGTCTATGTTTGCAAATATCCTTCTCAAATGATCGATGTACCTCACCTTCTTCATCTATGTGTCATATCCTATGCAGGTCACAATTCTTCGTAAAAACCATTGGAATAATTTCTTCTACATGAACCACTTCATCTTTCACGGGATTATCCTTCGAAAACTATCATCAGACTATTCCAAAATCCCAAATACAAACAGTTGTTCTCTAATGATATTTGGTCTCACCACTATTTGGTGGGATTATAGATTATTATATAGGAAAAGATATCTTCAATATCTGCTAATCCATGATTTACCAAATCATTGATTCAATATAGCCTCAACTGCATACCGCTCCTCCTGATGATGCGAACTACAATCCTTCCAGCGAACCATTTTTCATACGTGGTATATGTACTACCTTGGCTGCAACATGGTTGATCTCCTCTACCAATTAGAATACCACATCATACTACGTCGTCTTTCACTGCAATTCATTTTCAGTTTCTAAAACCACTCGCACGTAACGTTTTTGTTGCCCGGTATATAGTCACGTACTCTTCCCAGCCATGGTACGTGATCGATGTCCCAGGATCCAAATTTCTTGTCCTTATCTAATTTCATTCACCGCTCATCACACCATTTATTCCGATGAAAAAATCCTTACATTACCAAACACAAATTCACGATTTTGAGGCCCAAATATTTGGTAAACATATGGAAATTGTGCCACTATTAAAACCTACATCCTGAAAACACCAACCATCCTCAATCGATGTAATCTAGCTTTGTCAACAAACATAATCACACCCAAAACATACTAAGTGGACACAGCGAGGGATTTTTTCCCAAAAGAAACATATATCACATTGTGTATAGATGAAGATCTCTCAGTTGACTCATTATGATGTCATGATGTTAGGCACGGTCATCTTGTGTCTTAGAGTACGCCAATATTTCATCCACAAAACAACCACGAACTGATCTACGTATGGGTGAGATATTTGGTTCATCAAATCCATAAAAATATCTTAACTGTTATTCATCCTAAATAGAATCATGAAGAACTCATGATGCTCATACCTTCTTCTGAATGCAATATGTGGTATAATGGAAGATATAACTGTACGATAGTGATATACTAATCTCAAGTATGTCTTAGAGAACACACAAAAATGCTTTAACTGGTCATAGAGATCATTTATGTGTACAAGACGATACGATTTCATAACTATCATCTAGTTGAACATATTTTAGTTGAAACATAAACATAATTTTCCATTATCCTTCTTAGATAACAAAACTGCAGAAACATAAGGCGGTGTACTCGGATACATAAAACTCTTATCCATAAACTCTTCCAATTGAGTCTTATAATATTTAACATCAATTTATTTTATTCACTAATATGGAATGAAAATTAGTTTATGTCATTGAATCAGATAAATTTTCATATCAATATCTCTCTCATGTGGCATTCCATAAATGTTATATTGACATATATCTAGAAACTATTCCATTATGGGTCTTGTTATCCTATAAAATATATCCAACCAAGGTGGTGGCCTCCCCAATTTGAGGATGAACTAGCCATGCATGGCCTTCCCAGATATCCCACACCTCTATATAAACATAACTATTACCCTTATAAGGCATAAAGGTCAATCTTATTTTGTAAAAATCTACGTGCGCTCGATAAGATACATACCATTTCATACCCAAAATCAAGTCAAATCATGACATGTTGGGTATGTATAGTATCTAATGGAAATTATACTCTCCCACCATAGTATATCACCCATTTCTGGAATGGGCGTCCCTTGACCACACTCCCAATAGTGTGTCGATCATCAAAACCCCACTCTTGATGTCTTCCATTAGACTCAAACTGTTCACTAGTAGATAAAAAAGATTGATTGAATATTGTATCATATAAAGATCTATAAAGCATAGAAGATAAAAGAATAATATATATGACATTCGATGGCACAACATCACAATAAATAATTGTATATTGAACTTCATGTAACTGTTCTTCCCCTCAAATTTGTGCAACATTCTATGCCCCTTGATATGTATTATCCTGCTAATATGGGTTCTCTTAACCAGGAGTTCCACATTTTCCACCTCAACCACCATGTCTAATAGATCTCCAACTTCCATCCTAATATGAGGTAGAGTACCACTTAAGGTTGTTGGATTCATTCTAGCTTTTCTATCACTACCCTTCAGAAGACAGTTTCCATAATACGTCTCTAAATTACCCATCATATAGTAGGTTTGGAACTCCATTGGTGTTCATGGTCACTAGGTATGAATGTGACCCAACCTACCACACTAGTGTCTTTATACATGGATACTACTCTAGGTAATTGATCCTTCTCCCATGATACAATGTTTTCCATTTCACAATTTTATATTCTCATTGAAATGTATCTCACTCCCAGCAAACATACCTCCATGTCGTCCAACATAAACCACCTACACTCTACTAGAAGCATGTTTCAGGTTCCTATTAGAAATGATAGATTGATTTACTACCACAGAAAACATATTTAGCTAGAATATGTTCAAATAGGACTTAATCACTCATTTAATTTCATCATTAAAATTAATTTCTACAGTTTCCTCATCCCCTACTTGTTCTAGGATAAATAACTACAAGTTGGTGAAGTGACCGACATAGTTCATCCGGGTTATACTATCTTAGGACAACCACATACTCTATCTTCATATCCTTCCTCGTTGTCTCTGGGAAATAGTTATCCATGAACTTCTTCGGGAAGTACTTGCATACCATACCCTCCAACTTCCCATCCAAAACCTCAATCTCTCACAAAAAATTCATTGGTCCTTGAAACATATAAATATCCAAATGAACATTCTTCTTAGAAAGAGTCTCTAAATAGTCCAGAATCATCTGAATTGAATCGATCCGAAATATAGCTACCTTAATTTCACCATCATCGGTGAAGGTCATTAGTTGATGCAATTATAACTCCCATGTCATGTCAGGCATGTTCCGAACAACCTTACCTAGGTATCTCCCCATAAACATCATGAAGCGAGAATATTTTTCATCGAAATTCTCTCTTTATCCTTCATATGGAACTATAAGAGCCTCTTATTTGACTAGTGGAGGATCATTTCCCTCAACATCCTCTTGTCTCCCTATCGATAAATTTCATCATGGAGGCATGCCTCTATAATTACAAAAAAAAGTATTTGAAAAAAACACATTGTTTACACATTAATATAGGAGGGAGTCAAATAACACAATAATAAGTCATTCCCCATATTCCACCATAGGGTCAAAACTGAGGCATTATCACTACACTAAACTATCCCTCACCTATGTCATTGCTAACATAGGGTAAAACACTTCCATATTTCACGTTTCCTCATTAGTCAACAATTTTTTATCCATTTAAAATTACAACATTTAGAATCATCATTACCATTTTAATAAATCATTAGCTACCATTTAGTTTACAAAAAACATGTAAATAAAATCATTTCCATTTCAAAAAATCACATAAAACATTATTTTCAATGTAGTCCTAAAATGATGAATGTCACAGAAATTATGGAGTTCCTAAAATGATTCATATATACTCAAATACCTTCTATATTTAAACACTAGTAAAATAATAGAAAAATAATAAAATTGAATAAAATTGGATAAACCACGGTTAAATTATATTAAAATATAACAACTAACATCAAAAACAGAAATCCCACCCTCTGTAATTTGATTTTTCCACACACATGGGTGAGATACTCCCATTAATGAACTCATGATCAAGGAATGACTCATCCTATACTCTTCTCTACCATTTCCAAATAAGTGGAAAATAAAAATAAAATAAAACATTACTCTAATGCCACTTTTCAACATTCTGACCAAGGCACCACATGTTTGTATAATGTTTTGATTCGTTAAGTGACCTTAGGTGAAACTCCCCATATGATAGAGGAAAAAACTAGCAATGAGGGTCAAATAGTAATTTAGGGAGACTATAATATCTTTATCAAATAACAAAAATTGAAAAAAAATATCTAGCATAAAAAAACTAGTATCAAGATCCAATGAAATGAGACCCATCAAAACCAAAATACAAACCATCTAAAATTGACAAAAAATCATTCCACTCTAAAGGGATAGATATATGGGAGAGAGAGAAACCTTAATCAAGTAACAAAATCTCTTGAGAGAGATCCAAACATCTTCCAAATTATCATTAATTTATAATTTATGGCCTTAAAGGATCCTTGGAAGCCTCTTGAGAGCTTCTAAGATCAATGGAAATAAAATTAGTTTTATCCTGTGTGATTTAGGATAAAAACAGGGGGTTTGGGAATTTTTTTTTATAAATTAACACGGTTTCATATTATACATGAAAGGAATCCAAGGTTGAGGCTCACGGTTTCCCCAAACATACACCTTAACCATGCGCCCCTACTCTTGACATGCACCGTTACTACTAGGTGGGTGCACGGTTTGACAAAACATGTGCTAACCATTTGAAACCCATCAATCTATGGCTACATGGTTTGGTGATGGATGGTGCATCGTTTTTTCAATACATGTGCTGGCTATTGTGGCTTAATGAAAGGGTGAAATGATTCCTTGATGAAATTGAATGAATTTCCCTTGCCGTGTTCCAATAGAGTGAAACCCCAAGGTCTTCCAAAATTATCCAAATTCAATAGAAATAACCCCAATGCAGAATTCCAAAATTATATTCAAAAAAGGTAAAAGAATATATAAAAACAAGCACAAGGATTCTTTACAAAGGTCTAGATCTTACACATGTTCATTGAAATATTTAAAAAATATTATTACCCAAACTATTATGATTGTATAATTTCCCATTCTATAAAATCATACATTATTTTCAATGTTATAAAAACTAATCTTTAAAAAAATTTACTATGTTGTATATGTTACTTTCTACAACTGTGTAAAAAGAATAATTTTTTAAATTTTTAATTAATGAATTATTTTCCAACATTTTTGTATATTCTTTGTTATAATTATTCTTATAAATATTTTAATTTTGGTGGAATTTCTTTTTTCCTCATTGATGTTGAGAATTAATACTTTTAAAAGTATTAAAAAGGAAATGATATTTTCATTTATTTTTTAACCACGTTTCCAAATATTTTATAAATGTATTTTTCACATATCTAAAATTATTTTATGAAATATTATACTTCACTATTTATATTCATAATTATACCATCTAATATTATTATTTTTATGTACTATGATGATGATATTATAATTATGTTTTTGTCAAAATATTTTAATCCATATAATTTAATCTAGAAAAAATGAATTTTTTATTTTTTATGATATTGAGGCACAAATATATATGGTTATCATTAGGTGATGGGTGGGGTGAAAATTATATAGCATCCCAGTTCATTTGGTAAATATTAATACATCTTGAAATAATATTAATTGGAAATGGGAGTGAACCCATTCCACAATGTGAATTTGTACACTATATTTAAAAGAAATTAGATTGAACCTAATCTACTATGGTACTCTGTAATCCATGTTCATGAAAATGGGTTGTGAAACCAATCCATAATAAGACACATTGCACTATGATAGGATATTCTTGGAAGTGATACATGAATATGAAAATTAATTTTTATGATTATTTGTATTCCACAAAGTTATCACTTATTCTTTTGATATGATCAATTAGAACATGATTAATTACTAATGATTCAATATTATTGTGAATAGTTTCTTATTGATAAATCAAATATTTATTACATGAATCATTATTTTTATTCCATGACTTGGTGGGTAATATTTTAGGTTATGGTCATGTTTTATACCCTAATTATTATAATTTTCTCCCTTATAATAATGGATTGATACCTCCATTCTTTACACTTACTAGGAATAATATATCACCCTATATTGTGATTCGGTTTTCCTATTTGATATGATATTTTTTAAATATAATGTTTCTGTGAAGGGTAATATGTTTAAAGAACATTGAAGTGATGTCTTATATTGTTTATGAATTAAAACGATTATCACTCATGTCTCAAAAGATAGTAAACCTATACGGTTATACAGAATTCATTATTCTGAGATATTTTTATTATTAATGTAAAATGATGATATACTTTTTAATAAAATTAATGATTCACCACAAGTCATGTCATGTGGTGATAAAAAATGATACATTATTTATGGAGGCTATAATCTTCATGCATATATTAGTGATTTTTTAATTATACTAATTGATTAAATGGAAAAAATAGATAAAATTTTACCCTTTATGAATATTATTATTATTATAAATATTATATTTATTCAATAAATAAATATTTATTTCCATCCATGAGAGGTGGATATGAAAAAATTAAATACACCATTCATGGAAGAGGTTATCTACACATACACATGAGCAATGTTTTAAATTTAAAATGGTTGGGATATTAAGATGGTGGTCGTTATACTCTCAATAAAAAATCATAATAATTTCAAATATATTGTAAATATCAATTTAGTAAATCTTAATAGTCATTCATGTGAGATGGTGATAAAATAATACATCTCTTCATGGAGGTGGTAGTCCAAAAATACACATGAGAAATGATTTCATTTCCTATTTGGTGGAATGGTGGTTGAAAATTGTTTTTCATTTTGAATAATAATTTTTTTATATTAAATATATTTTTATTTACTTTAATGGTTAAAATAGATTTTAATGATGTATATTAAAAAATGGAAATGGATGATTTTTTTCATACGGATACCTTCTCTTGAATATCTTCCATTGTTTCTCACCTTAATCCTTCATGCCTTTAACGTATAGTTATAAAATGAACTCTAGGAAATAGGGGAGAGATTTGAGGTGGGATTTCGGTAGAGATTTGTTTTGATAAGGTACAATAAATGTGTGAAAATGATAAGAGGTGTTGTTCCCTTTTATAAGGTAGAATAGTGGAACCCGTATAAATATTTAGAACATTAAAAAATATATATATTTATCAAGAAACATGGTTCCAATTTTTTCCAATGTCATATAGAGGATAAATTTTGATATAAAACCACTAAATAAATAAACATTTCATATGTTTCATAGATAATTAAATCCTTGTTTTTAATTTCAGCCCCATTATTTAACGATTCAACCATTGTTATCTTAAAAATATTTTACAATGGTAACTACTAATTTTCACTAAAAATGAAATTGGCCTCATTACCAAATTAAAAAATTATAATCCAAAATATTGAAATTGTTTAAAAAAATTTAATTTCGTGAGGTAGTGAAATATTATTTTAACGTTTATTTCAAAATGAAATTAAATCCCATTATTTTAAAAAATCAATGTTAAACATTATAATTATTAAAAAAATGTTAAATGTTGAGTATTCTTTATTAATTAGATTATGAATAATAAAAGGATAATTATATTAATTTAAACCATAACAAAACAGAATGAATCCTTGAGAATACTAGACTAAATGAGATGAATCAAAAAAATTCTTATAAAAACAACACTTAGATTTTTGAAATTGTCGAACATATATTTAAGAAGTCAAAATTTTATTTTAAAATTAATTATATTACCTCTTAAATGTATAATTATTCTCTAAAAGGGGATCATAAACTTATATTACTTATTAAATATATTTTTATTATATGAAAATATTTCATAAACTTATATATCATTTTTAAATAACAAAAATTCCATAAAATTGAAAGTATTTATATAATCTGTATTTTTCTCTATTCACCCAGAAATCAATATTTTCTTAAAATTTCAAAAACAAAAATTAATTTTATTTTGATATAATAAATTTGAAAGTATATTTAATTTCAGAATTTTCGAATACAAAATTCAAAAAAATATTTAAAATTAAAATAATTGTATAATGATAAATTTATTTTGAAAAAACATATCCCCTTTAAAAATTTTATATTCTTAAACTTATATCAAATAATTTTTTGGTGAGTTTTAATTTTATTTTTTTCCATCATATATTAATAATTTATTTATATTTATCTATTGATAAACTAATTTATAAATAAAATTATTTTCATCTTTCATGTAACCTAATCGATCAAACATAGTATATTTCAAATCTGTATACATTCTAAAATCTTAAGTCATTATAGTTTTTATAAAGGACTTTTTGTGAGTTGATATCATAATAGGGGGTGATATTATCTATGCATAAGCATGTGTGCACATGCATAGCACTATCGGAAAAAAATTGTAATTCTAGTGGTACTCAATCATAGGAATTGATCACTTGGATTCCTCTTTTCCAATGGGGAATTTGGTGACCTAGTCAAATTTGATCTAGAAGATTGATTATTCATGCCCAAACACTCATCATCGTGAATAGTGGGTGAAATAATCTTATGATGAACCACATGGATGACCAAAAATTCCTTATATATCTTTATGAAATATGTGGTTGGGATTAACATCACGTCTACTCGATCATTCTTTGAATGTGGGATGTGAGTTAACTTTGATTTGGAGAAAAACCGGGTCACTAAATCATGGGTAAAATCGAGTAAAGGTATAAGATACTATTTTTAAATTGTATATCCATAATTAATTTTCTTGGTGACCATCTTTGGGTGAACATTCATGTGAAACTATAAAAAAACAATCTCATTGTCTATCTCGAGACAGATGATGAATACTTGGTCCCCAAACTCGATACTAATACATCCATTGGCGTAATTGAAGGGGAATGGTATTAGGACCTTGCATCATGTATTAAAAATGGCTCCAAGGAAATCCATTTAAGGATTATGGTTATTGAGCCTTCTCCAAGGTGGGATTTGGGAGGAACCATTGAAGAACATCTAGTAGTATGTTGTTGGTTGGTCAATAGAGAGAATGGCCTAATAAGGGAAGTAAAATAAAAATGAAAATTTCTCAAATTATGGGTGTGTGTGGATTAAATATTCCAAATCCTGACCCTCTGTAGTCTTCACTAGTAAAAATAGATGTTTAATGGTTGAATTATTATTACCCACCTGGATAATTTTCTTTTCATAATTGGTCACACGATGGTATACTGAAAAATGATGTTTCGTGAGTTTATCTAAATTTCATGATGCATAAAATTTTATAGAAACATTTAAACCATGAAGTCCAAGAAGATTAAATTCATCTTCACACTATAATATTTTGTCTTAATGTTAACAATATTTATATAGGGAAAATAAATAATTTTTTCTTTCCATTTTTTATCTTCTATACCTAAATTGAATTGAGGTATTATTCCAGGCATATCACATTAAATCTAGAGGGTTTCCTCAGACAAGTGGCCTCTAAACCATGGGATATAACCAATTTTTTTTGATTTCCTTATATGTGGTTTTACATTCATCGTCTCAATGATAAGTGAATCCTTTATTTATCATTTATTAAAAGGGATTAAATTTTCCTTCTATATTTGTGATTAGATTATGTATGTTGGCTAGATGGACTAAAATTTCTTGTAACACTCATAGATTTCCTAGAGGGGTCATTCGAGTGATGGATTTAATCTTCTATGGGTTAATATTGATTCTATAGTACCAGAAAACATATCTAAAAATTTCCTAGTGGTAACCTCAAGTTCAATAATCAAGGGGATTACTTCATGTGGACAGAATAGCGCATTCAAAACACATTCAAATGATCTTTTAAGATATATTGGTGCCAGAATGATTTTTCAACCTTGTCAACAACATAGAAATCAACTATCTTTCTAAAAGGTGGTTCGAAGAATTGTTGTATGGAAATTTTATTGGTCTCAACAATTTTCTTCTTGATTATTTAAATTACTTAAAATTAGTAAATTACATGTTGTTCCTTAAATTCACTAGATTATTTATATTTGGGATCCATCTATAAATTTGTGTATATAGAATATCCATCCATTGATTAGAGAACCTAAAAAATGGGTGTTTCATAAATCAATAACTCAATGATCAACATGGGTAAGTAATCCTTTAGGAAATGGTGGTTGATGTTCAAAAATTGAATTTATACATCATTTAGTGTATTAATTTTTCTAACCATGATGATGTTGTCTACACACACAGGATAATGAACTTCCTTGATTATGTTAACTATTATTGGATTATCTTCATCAATTGCTTCCATGTTACCATGGTAAGGATGCATATTTCAATGTAATTATTTCATTTCATGATTTTAAATAGTTTGGATGAGACATGGTATGATAACATGTGGGATTAACTATAGAATCTAATTATAGTTCCATGAAAATACACCATGGAAATATTTCAATAATATAATGTACTATAATTTCTCATCAGGAAACATGATAAACATGACTCGCATATGAATTGAATCTTCTTAGATGTTGAGGTTTACCTTTCTTGAACCATTAATATTACTAGATAAATATTCATTGTTGGAAGTTGTATATTCATCTAAATACTGTAAATAATACGAGTGAGGATTGGATTGAGCTGATGATCCCTTGTGTGTAGGAAAATTTAATGCATCACATTCCTATGTGGGGTTTACACCTACATAAATGTGTTCAGTCATTTATTTCAATTTGAATATCATACAGATAGAGTTTAGGTATCTAATTCCATGAAGCCTCTTTAACATCATGGATCCGGGTGCCACCCAAAGGTGACCCAAATCCATTTGGTCACAAAACCCCAAGCACATTTCCCTAAACGCCAGAGGATTCCAATATAAATGGGGGATAAGGTAATACATTGGGGAAACAATACCCTAATTGGCAGAGTATACACAGTAGAATATAAATATTAATCAAAAGTGGAAGTAGTAATACCAAAAAAGTAAACAAAAGATGACTAAAAGTAAATCCAAGAGAAGACATAATATATATATATATATATATATATTATTCTTGGAATATGTATCTAATAAAACATTAAAACAAGTCACAGTACTGGAATAAAATACATAAACCAAAGTACAAAAGAAACAAGTAAACTCTAGCAGCATCGCAAGCCTAACCTAGGTCCCATTATATCCATCTCCAATATAAATCAACTACTTGATGAAGAAGGGAGCTTTCCCTTATTTATATGTGCAACCATATAATCTTTTTGGGTCCAAGAAATGACCCAAACAGGGTGTTAGATGAATCCTAGTAGGTAACCACCAAAAAATTTCTCCCTAATTGTTAGTGAATATATATAGCAGGTAATATGCAAAAATAATGAAATAAACTAGTAAGTACTCAAAAGTAAGCAATCATACAGTTTTAAATTACATTTATTCTAATTTATTATTCAATACGTTGAATTATGAAAACCTTGGGATCTAACCTAATATTTTTTTCCTTTTGTGCATAACAAAACTGATGTCTTAGAAGACCATGTAATCAATCAAGTAAGATCGAGTCCTAGCTTGTTCTTTGTCTTCGAAGACGCATCACAATCATTCAATTATTCAAAAAAAATACTCTAGGAATTCTCTCACAGTATAACCCATTAGGTCTAACATAGAATAAATTCATTAAAGAAAAACCCTCCAGTAATCTATCATGGTATATTCCCTTAGGTCCAACATATAATAAATCTATTATAAACCACCACCTGGGAAATCTCCCACAGTCTAAACCCCTTCGGGTATAACATTTATTTAATAAAATAATAATGATCACATGGGAAGCTCTCATTGTCTAACCCAAAAAATTATAAATGACAACCTGGGAATCTCTCATGGTCTAACCCCTTTAGGGAGCTCTCATAGTCCAATCCCATTGGTCAAATATTCACAATGCATATCATAGTCATTTCATATAATTAGCTACTCCATCCTAACAAAACAAGTCAAGTAAAATAATGAAATCTTAACAATAATTCTATACTAATGACCATAAATAATCAACCTAGGGAAACACACACATGGGGTGTCCCATAAACAAGTTATCTAACCTTATGCACAATAAACAACACTTTATCAATCAATCAAACCATAGAAGGTAATAAACAGGGTTAAATTATAAATCAAGTAAAAACCCAAAAGTGGTTATGTGTCACTTTTTGCATATATAATCCAAACACAAATAATAAATGGGAAAAACACCTACCATGATGTCATATGATCAATAAAATTGAACATCATCCCATGAATCATCCTAGATTTATATATATCTACAAAAAGGTGAAAACAACTAACCTTTAATAACTCAATCGAGAGAAGGAATCCAGAAGAGAGGATCTAGGTGTTTGTATAACTCACTGATGGGATCCCAACGCACCAAATGGTGTTTCAATTGGAGATTGATTGGAGTATTAGTAGTTCAATCTCTATTCTTTTTTCCTGAGCCGTCCTGTATGAAACACGGGAAGAAGAAGTTGTTTACATAAAATAGACGAGACCCCACTCTGATATATAAAATAAAAAGAAAATTAAATTGTGTGATCATTAAAACTACACGCCGTGTGTTTGACTCAACTAGACCCTGACATAAGTGGTCTTCCAGGTGACCACATGGCCACGTACTCAGCCGTCACATAGTCAGTATGTGGTTATACATGGAAACTGGGTACACATAGTGTAATTAGGAGACCAAAGTGTCCATTTAGAAAAACCGTACATCTTTCTTTTTCTGCAAAAAAAACCAAAATTAAGTTACATACCTGAAATCATGATCTTTGTTATTACAAACTTCCCCCTTAAATTAATTTATTATAGAAATTCCCTTCCAAGAGCGGTGAAGAAGAATCTATGAACAACTTTGTCCACTTTGATTAAACATCAGCCTCCCTCTCTCAATTATCATCCTACACTTGGTCATCCTTCCATTTCACCCATACCAGTGGAACAGAAAATCCAAAGAGAACCTTCATGTTACAGTTCATAATCTGAATAGGGTGCTACTCGAAGGTTGCATCCACCTCTAACTCAATCTAATTGGGTTGAAAAACATGATACGGGTCTGAAAAGTAATGGTGTAGATGAGAAATATGAAAAACATCATGCATAGCCCAGTACCCTTGAGTTAACTACAATTGATGGGCAACTGGAAAGAATCTCTCCAAAATCTCAAACGGCCCAAAGAATCTCAGTGAAAGCTTCCACTATCTCTCAATCCTCTTGTCTCCCAACCTCTATGTGGCATGTAAGAAAACCTGATCTCCAACCTCGAACTCCAGAGGTCATCTTTATCGATCAGCATAATATTTCTTCCAAGACTATGTAGAAACCATCCTCTTTCGAATAAAATCCACCTACTCAGTGGTCTCCTGGAAAAGATGAGGTCTCATCATAGCTATATCTACTCCCTCTAGCCAACACAGGGGTGATCAACATGGATTACCATACAAAGCCTCATAATATTCCATTTGAATCATTTCCCGAAAACTATTGTTATAGGAAAACTCCACTAGGGATATGTGTCTCTCCCAAGATCCCCTAAAATCTGGGACGTATGCTCAAAGAATTTCCTCCAAAACCTGAATAGTTCACTTAGACTAGTTATCTATCTAGAAATGGTATGTTGTGCTCAAAAGCAACTGTGTACCTAGATCCCTATGTTGTCCCTACCAGACATGAGAAGCGAACTAGGAGTCCTTATCTGAAATGATCGAATGTTAAACCCCATACAAGTATAAAATATATTATATGTACAAACTTCCAAGCTCATCAGTACTAAAGGTTTTCCTGATCGACAAGAAATATGAAACCTTCACGAGGCTGTCAATAACAACCCAAGCCACATCATTTCCTCGAGGTGACCTCAGAAAAACCATCACGAAATACATCATGGCATTATTCCACTTTTACATGGGAATGAGTAGCTGTTTTTATAGCCCTTAAAGTCGCTGATGATCCACCTTCACCTGCTAGCATGTGGAACATCTCTAACAAAACCGGCTACATCACTCTTTATACCTATCCACCAATACAAACGATGTAAATCTTGATACATCTGGGTGACACCAAGATGAACTTTCCATATGGAGGCCTGAAAATCTCCCAACAGCTTCATGCGCATATCTGCTGACACTCATAAAAATCCATAAAAACGCAAACCATCATCCTTTTCTATAGCCCACCTAGGATTATGGTCCTCTCCAATCGCACTCTCTCATATTACGAGTAATTCTAAATCAAATAGATTCCACATTTGAACATGATCAAGTAGAGTATAGGTAATATCTATATAAGAAATAAATGTATGCCCCTATCTTTTTTACACATCCAAATGTATTACAAAGAACATAGTCATTAGCTGCCACTCACTACTGGCCTCCAGAACTATATGTATTCGAGTCCTTCTACTCAACACATCAGTCGCTGCGTTGCCTTTTCCAGGAATATAGGAAAGATAAAGTTCAAAAGACTAACAATACTCAACCAACCTTTACTATCTCTAATTCAGATCTCATTATGTAAATATATACTAAAGTCTTTTGCGGTCTATGTACACCAAAAAATTCCCTCCTAGAAGTTAATGTCTCTAACAAAAAAAGGCATTCAAAACTATGGATAACTCGATATAGTTCATTGGGTAGTTCCACTCATGTTGCCTCAACTACTGAGACTCATATGAAACGACTCCTTGACCTTTTATAAAAATGTCTCTGAGCCTAATACCTGATGCGTCTTAGTAAATAGTGTAACACTTTCTTGACTCTGGGAACATCAGGATTTGTTCTATAGTCAATCTACCTTCCAGATCCTAAAGGAAGAATCACAAGAATATGTCCACAATTACTTCTCACCATTCTTATTAAGGCTCGTTAGTTGCATTGATAAGTGTAAAAAGTCTTGAATAAAGTGTTTTTATTAACCAGCCATCCCTAAAAAACTCTATACCTCAAATAAATTCTTCAGCTACTCCTAAGAAACTAACTCTCAGACTTTCTCAAGGTCTACTGATACACTTGTCTATAAGATAACATGACCGAAGAAATGAATCATGCCCATCCAAAAGAGTCATTTTTAGATTTTATCTTATAAGTGATTCTATCTCAGTGTACTCAATAAAATCTCATGATGGATGACATGGTCTTGTTGAGTGTGAGAGTACACCAGGATATCATCTACGAAGAGAGTAACAAAATAATCTAAGTAAGGATGGAACATTCGGTTCTTCAGTGCCATGAAAACTGCTGGTGTGTTCATGATACCAAACAACATAACTAAATACTCATATAGACTATACCAACTCTGAAATGATATAATTGGTATATCTGTTGGTCTAACGCTCAACTGATGACAACCAAATCTCAAGTCAGTATTCGAGAACACTTGGGTCCCTCGATGCTCATCAATGATATAATCATTATTTAGAAAGGGATACCGATTGTTGATTATCTACTAGCTCGTCTTCTGATAATCCACATAAAGTTAGAGGGTACCATCTAAATTCTTCACAAAAATAATAGGCGAACCACAAAGAAAACTACTAGGTTGGATGAAAAACTATTATTTTAACTCATATAACTGCTTCTTGAGCTCCTGTAACTCTGGTGTAGCCATCCTATAAGGAGGAATGCACATCGGTGCCACTCCCGGAACAAGATCAATAGAGAAATATATGTCTCAATATGGAGTTAAACCTGAAACGTTATCTAGAAAGAAGTCTTTGAAATGATCTACCACTGGAGTAAAGTCCATCTGTGAAGTCCCCGGGTCATCCAAATATAAATGAGAAATATGGGCTATAATTCCACCTAACTTGTGATGACTGGGTCCATCTCTTCTCACCTAGACATTCCATTCACCCTTGTGTAGAAATGATCTTCCCTCTGGTGATGCAAAACTCGCCCTAAGACGATAGTAGTCAACAAAGGATTGAAAAGAGACCATCCAATCCATTCCAAAAATGAAATCGTGGCCCGTCATCTCCAAGACATAAAGGTCCCATAAGAAGTGACACCCACCAACCTCAATAGGGAACTCCTTACACTGACGTACACTAGATATCCTAATCCCAAATCGTGTTTCCAATATCATAACATCATAATAAGTAATGATAAGGATCCCAATTTAGTCTTCAATGGAAACAAATACAAATATTTGGGATTCCCATATATCAAAAAGAACAGAATCTAAAACTAAGGCAACTATAATCGTACCTGTAATCGTAGAGGGTATGGGATCCTACTCAGATTGGGTATGCTCAAGTGTAAAAATATTATGTGTATCATGACCATACAACCCTGCATAGTTACCTTGATCTGATCCAACCTACTGTCTCTAAAAATGTATCTTCTAGATACCACATTCATGAACACCTCCTCTACATGAACACCATGATGAAATTCAATTCCCTGACTGAAGAAAAATCAGTGTCCCTACTCTTGAATGTGGAGTCATAACAGATCCCCTCTCACCCATTGTTGTTGAGAACATCCTGCAAAAACATTGAATATGACACATCTTGCCGCAAGATCGATACTCAACTAGGGAATTCGAGCAATGTCGTCTCATATGCCCCCTCTTTTCACACTAGTAGCAAGCCACATGGCTACCTGATGAAACTTCATGTCAAATTGCCCTGTGGAACTTCCTGCTTTTGTTCGAAGAATTACGAACCCTGGATGCTTAATCGGCATGGCTTGTACCTCTAAACTCCTATAGATTGTGATAAAAAATAAACGCTTGGTTTACTATAGCAGTAACCAATGTCAACCTGAAAACATTCACCTTCGATCAGATATCATACCTGAGACATTAATTAATTTTCTTAGCCAATGATAAACCGTCACCTCACAAAACGGGTGGGAAATGATTACTCTATAAAGTGAGAAGAGAAGACCATCACTAAAAGAGCACACTACTCCAAGTGCAGGAACTCTTGTGGTCAGTCAGCCTAAAACATCTTGGGGTAGAATTAATCATAGAATGTCCTCTGAAAAACTTCCAAATATATATCCTGATGATGTCCCACCTATGAGATTACATCCCACAGCCTCCTGGTGTAATCACATTACATGTAAGTCAGGAGCTTCACCCTCTTATTAGGAGGTGTCTTCAGATGCTCAAATAGAAAAATTATGGCATCCAACCATGACTATATATCATGTGGTCATATATCTCCTAAAAAGTGGGAGGATGCTGTTACTGGAACACCCATGTCAACTATTCCAAGGTTGAGGAAAGATGTGGTGCTCATTGAAAAATCTGCATCATCCACATATGCTTCCACAGAACTATACATCTACACATGTGTCTAGTATAATAGTTGGTGCCATGATAGGCATGACAAGAGGATCAGCTGGTAGTCCCTAGTCTACCATTTCTAGTGTCTAATCATGGCCCTTTATCAGGTGTACAAATGGAGGACGTCTTGGTGGCATGACTGTATAAGTATAAGTGCACACCTGAGTTCAAGATTAATAGAACTACATCTCAGAAGTTAAAGTATGGAAAATGTGAAGCAAAGAATTCATTTTCTCAAAAATATGGTTAGATAGCGTATAAAAACACTACATGATGTGTTCCATTAAGAATTAACATGGGCGTGTACCTCTACCAAACTGGTCATGTAACACCATATACACACAATGTGTTCCTCTTAAGACATGATGTGTACTTGAATATTCCCTCATAACCAGGTAGTTCTACACTGCTAGAACTACATGGTCTTACTGGTGTAATAGTAAATGGCTTGTTCACCATATAGACAAAATTTTCTCAAAAGTTTTATCCACCCATGCCGTTAGTCACATGGTTATATAAACTGTTCACTATAGCACGGCGTATAATCCTTGTACACTATGTGTTCTAATTATTTTTACCAAACTAGTTTCTCTACACACACAGTTAGTCACAAAGTTAAAAACTACATGGAATGTGCATATGGTACATGATGTGTACTTAAGAAAAGTCATTTCTTCCTGAATAGAGGAACATATGGCATTTTTTCATAACATCACACACTGTGTTGTATGGGTTTTCTGAAGAGTAAGCCTCTAAAACATCTCTAGAACCTACAAAATCTTAAAATTTGGCCATGGAACGTCATGTTATGGTCTGTGATATCACATACTCCCCATTAAAAAAATGTTTGGAATCCTTATTCATGTCATATCTAAAATGAATTGAATTAAAGTTTAAACATGATCAACTAAATTTGGATCCAAGAGGGCCCATAACACCTCAGGGACCAAAGCATGGTATCAATCCAAATGAAACATTACATATACCAATACCCTATCCAGATAGTAGGAATTTTTATCATAGCATCTATCACAACAGCATGAATATCTAGCACAACATCTATCACAACTACATGAAATTAATAGTGCACCTTAAATGGCATGACAAGAACGCATGACATGTGATAACAAGAAAGTTCCAATATGATGCATGAGATGGCACAGCCTCATCTCATCAGGTTGTAAAAGAAATAGAACCACAATGATATTAATCATAACATCACAAAACAAGTGACTCACCAAATGGTGAAAAAAATCAACAATCAAAATTTCCAACCCAGAAAAATTATAATTTTCGAGGTAACTATACTTTTCCCGATTGGTCACATAACCTCAACCGCATTTTCCCAAATACCAGAGGCTACCAACTAGAATCGTGGGACATGGTAAGACATTGGGGAAAACATTCCATCATTAGTAGAGTATATGGAGTGGAATATAAATATTAAACAAAAGAGGAAGCAGTAATACCACAAATGTAAACAGCATAAGACTAAAATTAAATCTGACTAAATCCATAATATATATATATATATATACACAAGATGCATGGCATATGTATCTAAGTAAATATCAAAAGGGTTCACAATTCTAGAATGAAATAAAAAACCAATGTATAGAAGAGACAATTAACCTTCATCTATATCATAAGCCTCGACTTAGTCCCATGCTCTCCAGCTCCAACAGTATTCTAGTACCTGGTGAAGAAGGGTGATTTCCCTTATCTATACCTACAAACAAATAATCCATTTTCGTCTAAAACATGACCCAAATAGGGTGTGATATGAATCCCTGCAGGAAACCACTAAAAGATTTGTGCCAAACTGTCAGTGAATATATATAGCAAGTAATTTAAAAAAACGAAACAATAAACTAGGAAGTAATCAAAATTAAACAATCCTACAGTTTTCAATTACATTCATTTTCATTTATTATTAAATCTATTGAATAATGTAAACTTTGGTATCTAGCCTAATATTTGTATCCCTTATGTGCATAAAAAAATTAATGTCTAAGAAGACTATCTAAATAATCAAATAAGACCATGTCCAAGATTGTGGTTTTCCTTGGCAGACTCATCACAATCATTCAATCATTCGCAAACAAACCTCTAGGAAAGCTCTCATAGTCTAACCCCTTTGGTCTAACAAAGCATCAATTCATTAAAGAATGGCCCATTGGGAATATCTCATGGTCTATTCCCTTAGGTCCAACATACCAGAAATCAGTTATAAATGACCACATGGAAAATCTATCATCGTTTAATCCCATTTGGGTCAAACATACATTTAGTAAAATAATAATGATCACCTAGGAATCTCTCACTGTTTAACCCAAAAAATTATAAATGACCACCTGGGAATCTCTCATGTTCTAAACCCTTTAGGTAGCTCTCACAATCCAATACCCCTTGGTCAAATATTCACAATGCATATCACATGGATTTCATATAATTTGCAACACCATCCTAAAAAAATAAGGCAAGAAAAACAAGGCAAGCCTAAAATGCATTCTAGACCAATGGTCATAAACAATAAATCAAGGGAAACACACCCATAGGGTGTCCCATAGAGAAGATATCCAACCTTATGCCTAAATAACAACCCTTTATCAATCAATAAAACTATAAAAGGTAATAAACTTGGTTAAATTCCAAATCATGAAATACCCCAAATGTGGTTATGTGGAACATTAACATATATAATCCAAAAACGAACAACGAAAGGTAGAAAACACCTACCTTGATTTCATATGATTGACATTCATGAACATAGACCCTTGATTCGGTATAGATCTTCAAAAAGGTGAAAAAATCCTAAACATGAATTACTAATTCAATAGGCGGATTTAAGAAGAGATGATCTAGGGATTTCAGAACTCACTGGTGGGATTCCAATGCACCCAATGATGTCTCAATAGGAGCTCAGATGGAGAATCGAGTGTTTGATCTTTCTTCAACATTCTTGAGTGCTCATATATGAAATATAGAAAGATGAATTCATTTATGGACATGAGATGCGACCTCACACCGATATATCAAAAAAAAATAAAATTACACGACATGTTTATAAAAACTACACATTGTGTATTAGACTCAAACCGACCTCTGAGTTAAGTAGTCTCCTAGGTCACCACACTACTATGTACTCATCTGTTACAAGGCTATTATTTTTCTATACGCAAAAACTGAGTACACGAATTGTACACGGTGTGTACTTAGAAAAACCCAACATCTTCCTTTTTCCTCAAAACCACCCGAAATTAATATCCATACCTGAATTGAAGATTTGGGTTCTTAAATCATCTACTATAGGGGTCCACCAAATAAATCAATTAAAATGAACTCTTTTCCACATATAGTGAGTCTTACCTACTCTATGTTATGTTCTATAAAATAATAAGTTATGTGTGAGGAAATAACCATATAGTACACAACAAGAGAAGGATTGTCATCTAGTAGTAGAACAAGTTCTTTGTAGAAATATGAGGTCATAGCAGTATAATAATATTTATATAGTATGATTAAATGTATCCCATGTTTTTTGGTGGTTTATTATATATAATGGATGGGTAGGATGGAACAACTCTTCAAATGGCCCTAAAGATCAGTCAGGGTAACTGTAAAATCATTAGCATCATTGGCATGTTTGAGATCTTCAATATGGGCCTCCATTAATTCCATTTGTAATACTGAAAATCATGGTTATAGACCTCGCATTATTCAATCATGTAGGATCCCCCATTGATCAATCATACTAGACTATTGAGGGAGAATTTAACAAACTTTTGATATGATTATAAGAAAACTACATTAAGGTGGATCCAAGGACACCCTAGAATGGCATTGATAGTAGTTTCTTATGATACCACAATAAAGTTGGTGTTTGAGATAATTTTTAAAAACCTATTTAATGATACAATAAATCATTTCCAATTATATTAATATATATTTGATAGTTTTATTAGTTATAAAAATATTACGTAATTTCTAAATTAGAAAGATTGACTAAAAATTTTTCATAAAAGGTTTTATTTAATTGAATAATTTATAAATATTAGAATTATAATTTTATACAATTAATGTAATTTCTGAAATTATTATATCAAAATTTTTCTTTCTGTGAGTGTTTGGAATTTTTCAAAAAAAATTAATTTTTCAATAAATAGTACAAAGTACCGATTTTTATAAAAACGTTTCTTCATAATAAATTAAGTAATTTAAGAGTCGCAATATGTTTTGAATATGATTTAAGGTAAAAAATAATATTTAATTATATTTAATCCAATTGATTATTTTTTATCATCATTATATTGGCTTTTAGTTTATGTTTATTGGTTTAAATGGGGTTTTTCTAGAAACTCTTAAAAAATGCATTCAGTTTCCACTTATTAATTAATTAAAATAATCCAAAATTGGGAATTATTAAAAAGAAATGAATATATTATATTTCATTACATATTATTTTATTTTCATTAAATTGTTACTAATTTTTAAAGAGTTGATATATAATCACCTTTCTCTAAAAAATACTCTTATAAAAAAACATAATGTCTCACCGCCCCTATAAGATTAATATTAAATTAATATTTTACAATTATGTTAATTGAATTTGGAAAAATATATTCCATATTTTGAATCAAAATAATTACTATTATCGAATTATTTCAACATAATGTTTTTAGAATTGTAAATTTTGAAAGAAATTAACATTTATTAAATTAATAAAGGCAAAAATGATTCTACATAATGCTTAAACATAGAATATATGGTTTAAAATGACTAATTTTTTTTCCCAAAATCCATTTAATGGATATATTTTAACATTATCCCTTATATTATGTAAAATATATTATTATTGGGGTATGTTTACATGAATCAAATGTGGATGGAATTCACTCTTTCAAAAAATTACAACTGTGCCACTCACCACATTTATAAGTGGTCACCCACACTCATCTTCTATTAATACTATGAAAACATATTTGTTAAAAACATTACTAGAAAAACAACATCTAAAATATCTTATAACATTCTATAATGTTTGGTTTTGGTATTAATCCTACCAAGACAGGCCTTTGGTTAAAAGTAAAAAAGTTACCCGAAGAAGAGGTGACGTTCTCCGACAAGCATTTTTATTTGTTTTCTTCTTATACCTCATTAAATTATTATTATTCCATGTTGATATAATAACCTCATTATATCCCATGTAATTATTTTTTATATGTCATGCTTATAACCTATGACATCACACACATCTTTCAAATGTGTTTCGAAATCATCATTCTTGTATACAGTGGAATACTGCCTCATGAAATGATATCATTCGTTTTTCCATTACCACCTATAACTATTGGGAATGAGGATGTATATGAAGTTTATATATGAAATGTTTAAAATAAATATACCTATGTATTAATTATATAATAAAAAAATTATATTATATACTATAGAAGATATGATATCTTCTCTCTTGAGTATGGCAGACTACTAACTCGTGAAGCGAAATGATTTGTTTTAACTCATGTGTGACATTGAAAGGTAATTAAAGTAAAAATAGTGGATATATCTTATATAGATGAAATAATTATGATATTCATTAAATACTTATCATTTTTTAAAAATAATATTTCATTTTCTTTCAAACCATCTCACTCAACCAAAAAATGATTACGTCGTTTGTGGCCTTATGGACTATGGCCTCTTTGAAGCGATGTGTTTTTTATCATCACATAAAAATAATGAGATATTTAATTATATATAATTATATAATATTTAATTTATGATAAAATTATAATTAAATAAATATATAATATTACTTACCTTCATTCTGTAATGATCATTGAAAAAATGGTAATGTTAATCATTCATACGTACGTCCTACCGTATCCATTATCGTAACATTCGTTAATTTTTCATAACCATATTTCATGATTGGTTTGAAAACTATAATTGATTTATATATGTGATAATTATTTCATGTTTATCATTGTAGAAATGTTTAAATAATGAAAACATTGACCATAGTTGACTTACCAAATCCTCTTTTTACACATAAGATGAATATGGCCAAAAGATCCAACGTAAACATCATTGATTATGTAATTGTGGATGACATGTTAATAAGTGAAATAAAAGTAATAATATAATCTAAAAAGGTTCTAAACAGTTAAATAATTGACATAATTTTATTATTCCTGATTATAAAGACACATGTGACAAGTCGGGATTAAGTTATGGGATTTGATCTCAATTTTCTTGCATTGAGTAAAATCTCAACGTTATGCACCATTGTTATTTTATAATGTGTATATAAACACCATTTAGAATGTTATATAAAAAATCCTATATTATAATTTTATTTAATTCTTTTTAATGTAAATATTTAATTAGAATTATCATTTAAGTGATTTCCATGTGATAAGGGACTTTTCCTTTAAAAACCCACTTTTGAGGTTTTTATTTCAACAAATTCTCTTCCATGTACATATTTTTAAAATGATTGTCTATTTTTTTTATGGACATAAATGGTTTATATGTTACCTTTAATTACTAGTTTTTACTTTATTTAAAAAAATTCAAAAGGTAGCTTTAGAAAATTTTAATATGGAATGTTTTGACAAATGACCAAAGGAATATTACATTATTAACAAACAAAGAAACAATGAATTTTCCAATACTATGAAAATTATTGGATATCTAAATTATTTTTAATGCATTCAGGTTTACTTTAATGAACCACCCTATTTCCATTTATTTGGGTATTTTGGAATTAAAGATGTATTTTGAAAAGAAAATGTTATTTTGGTATTGAAAATGGTGTTTTAAAAGAAAATTATATTTTGATATCCAAAAGTGGATTGTTTTTGAATTTAAAATACTTTTTCATTAGTGCAGTCATAAAAACCATCCATTTTATGGTAATTGAAAATTTTATATGAGAAATGTTTGTGAAAATATAGAATCTGGTGAGACCATTATAGATTATATGATGGGGCGAATCAGATACTATTGGGTGAGCCTGATATATATTATATAAGGGGGTGGACTACATAGTGATGGGTAATACAATTATATGTTAAATGTTGTTTCACTCAGATAGCACTCGAAATAATTTATTATTGATTAAATTTTAATTCATCTGCATGGTTATATTAATTAAAAGGGTTCTGAAAGGATTTTGTGAACATGGTTCTCCATGTCACCAATGGTGGGTTTTATATGTTTTATATTGGTTTTAGTGATTTTATTTCAGTAAAAAAATTCTTTTTTTCATGTAATTTTTCTTTTAATATTCACAAATAACTTTTTAGATAAAGGTAATAGATTTTTGGTTTTTAATTTCATCACTATCCTTATAGTTTCCTTTCTTTTTATATCCCTTATTGATCTTTTTGTGCTCATCACACATTTTTTAATATTTTACGTGGGATGGCTGTCGGAAAGAAAGAGGTCCTATGAAATAATATAAAGAGTTTTCATGAATTAAAATCATATTTTGTTTAAAAAAATTTATATGTTGGGGAAATATATATTGGATGGAAATGTTCCATTTGTATTATATGGTATTTAGTTTATGAGTTATAAACTAATTCTCTAAAACTGTAAACTTGAAAAAATACTCAAAGTGATAGAAAGTAAATTCATTACTAAAACTAAAGATTATGTAATATTTAAGTTCAGGACATTATATTGGTAGCATAGGAATAATTTAGATAAATTTAGAGGTTACAATAATGTTAATTGCATTGCCATGAAATATTTTTCCATATAGGTATGATAAAATGATATATAATTTAAATTTGAAAATGTTTCATTAACTAAACTACTTATATTCATAATGGTTTTCTAGAGTAAATAGGTATGTTATGGTAGGATTTCACAGAGAGGAAACAATTATTCAAAATTAGCATCATTATATGGTTTTAACTAGAATAGAATAGTTTAATATAGTGATGATCAGTTGAAACAAGCTATATGTTGTGGTTATATCCATGCTAAATAAGAACCATATCTAACACGAATGAACATGTATTTTGAGTATAATTTCATGAGGGGACATACCCCATAATTCAATGAATCATCAGACCCTATGGTAGCTGAAGGATGGATTAATTCCTTGGAGATGATATTTGGTATCATGGGATGCTCAGAATGCCAAAATGTAACTCTTATCATTTATTGTTTTGATGGTGAAGCTAATCGATGGTGGTATATAGTTATTATTACTAGAGAGAAATATGACATTGGTGAATGGAATAGGAGAATTTTAAGTATATTTTCCAGATTAAATATTTACCAATTGTTACTTGACTTCGTATAAAAAAATCCTAGAATTCAAGAAAAAGATTGTGATTGAGTAGCTATGTGTGTAGAAAACATCACAAAATTTTATTTGTATGTGCCATATTTTTTTTAAGACACTAGGAGAAAAATTAATTTTCATACTCTAAGATGAACCCATGTTTAAAAAGATAACTAGCCACACAATGATTTAAATTTTATAATAAATTGGTCTATTATGTTGAGAATGTCAGGATGAATTTTGCAGACATGTTTTTTCCTCATGATAAACATGGTATGAAAAGGTAACTGTGGAAGGAATTAGAGAAAAAAGAAACTAATAAATCTTGAGATAAGTCCCAAAAATGTTTTATGTGTGAAAAATTACATTTCAAGGAGTTTTTTATATGATTTTGGAGGTGTTTCTGGTGTGTTCAGTTTAGTCACAAGGATCGTAACTCTAAATAAAAAAGTCTTGAACATCCATTGAATGTGGTATTTAAAATAAATCAAAGTGTAAGGATTTATATCTATAATGTGTTGGGCTATTCTAATAAATCATTTTTAAATTCATTTTCAAAAGTTATAAATAATCATTATTTGAAATATAAATGTGTATAAAATTCATTTTCTATTACTACAGTTGATGATATGTCATCCAATGAAGTGGTGAAATGTATTTTACTTTGGTACATGAATTATGTAAATACCCTATATGACCCTTTATCTTTTCATTATTTCATTTATGAGAAATTTTCATATTAATATAGAATATCACATCATGAATGTAAGATATTTATTTTGGTGAAAACATTATGCGGATATTGTAAAGCAATCAATATTTATAGAAATCTTCTTATTTTTATCAGTGGGATGGTATTTCATGAAAATATTCTTAAAGAGACCTTATTATCATTTGATATCATTCTGGGTATGGATTAGATTTCATTTCTTATTTTATGATAGACTATAGTTCCATGAAATCCATATTCAATGATATCAAGTCTTTGATAACTTACCAAGAATCTAAGAACATGATTAGATACCGATGTTATAGTTAAATATCTCATTTTTAAAAAATAGAAATTTTTAAAATTAGTATTGTGCCAGTAGTAAATGAATACATGAATATATTCCCTGATGGTTTTGATGGTGTTATTCTTGATTGGAAGGATGAGTTTACTATTGAATTAGTACCTAATGTAAACCCTATTTTTTAACCCCATTATTGAGTGGCTCAAGTGGTACATTTAGAAATGAAAAGTCAATTGAAATGGTTATTAGATAATTTATTTATCTAAACAATAACATCATAATGGATTTCCATTGCTTTTTAGGAAAAAATTAAATATGGTTCAATACAAATTTACATTTATTATAGTTCCATTAATAACATAGTCTTTAAGAATATGTGTTATTTCCCCCATGTTGATGATGTTTTTAATATATCTAGCGAACTCATCATTTTTTTATGGTTGAAATGTGTTCAAGGTAACAACAATAAATAGTGAAGGATTTAAACATTAAAAATATAGTGTTTCATACTATATATGGGAACTATGAGTTTGTATTTACTTTTTTTGGGTTATCTAATGCAACTACTATATTTATAGACCATATTAATAGAATTTTTCCAAAATTTTTTGATATGTTTTTGGATATGTTAATTGACATCAATTTCAAATTTTCTAAAATTTTAGAGGAATATAAAAACACCTATGGATTATTTTTCAAACCATAAAAAAATGTTGTATGGTAAAATTAAAAAGTCTTAATTTTGGTAAAAAAAATTGAATTCCTTGTAAATGTTGTCTCTAAATATGGAATAGCTATTGACCCTACTAAAAGCATTGTTGAGTAATAGATAGGACACCCAAATGTCGTAGATATTAAATATTTTATTGGAATAGTGGGTTACTACTAGAGGTTTTTTGAAAACATGGATTGATTGTCTAACCCACTAACGTCATTAAATTGAAAAGAAGTTAAATTTATTTGGACAATAGAATGTGAGAATTGCTTACTATAACAAAGAAGGATATTAGTGAATACTCCGGTTTTGACCTTGCCTTCCAAAAATAGTGAATTTCTTAACAATAGTGATTCTTCATTGAAAATACTTGGTTGCGTCCTAATGTAGAATGATTAGATAATTATTTATGACTCACTTTAGTTGAATCTTCATTAGTTAAATTTCCCTACATATGATTTAAAATTAGCTTCTTTTATTTCCATTTTAAAAATTTATAGGCATCAATTTTATAGTGTAATATATGAAATATAGACTAATAGAAAACTTTTAATTATATAATCACACATAAATAAATGATCATTAGGTAGAGAATATTGTATGAATTAGTCAATGATTATTATTTAACAATTCATTACGATCCTAGAAAATAAAACAAAGTGGTTGACACTTTGATTCATTTGAATAATGTGAAATTAATCATGTCATGTTTGGAATGTGACCCTATGGTCAATGATTTGATAAATTTTGGAATAGAAGTTTTGGTTTTCTGGATATCCACTATTTTGTTTCTAGCTTTAGTGTAGTAAACATTTTGTGGAGTAAATATGAAATATCAAAAGGAGGATCAATCTTTATAGTAAAATATAGAATCTATTAATAAGGTTAATTTTTTTAATATTAATATTCATGAATAATATGTTTTATTATTTTAAAAATTAATATGTGTACCCTATGATTCCCAATTAAATAGATAGTTATTGATCGAAGCTCCTAGTTCTCTATTTTTTTCCATCCATTTAGAACCAAGATAAAAAACCCTTTAAGATTATTACTGGTGGAGTGGAGTAAATATATATAATATTGACTTCACCATGAAGTGTTTAACTTGTCACTAGGATAACATAAAATGATACTTACCGAAGTGTATTTTTCAACCTTTTCCAATTCCAGAGTGGAAGTGGGAAAATACATTCATGTATTTTGTGGTGGGATTGACAAGGACATTGGGTAGTAAAAATATGATTTGGGTTATTGTTGATATATTAACTGCAACTTCACATTTTGTTCTCGTTATATATATAATGTCTCTAGATAGAATTTCTTGGTGTTATATAAAGGATATAATCAGGTTATGTGGATTTCCACTCTGCACTGTATCAGAACATGATCCTAGGATCACAAATAGTTTTTATAAAGGACTTATGAACTATGTTGGTATTGAATTAAATTTAAATACACCTTTTCATCCTGAATAATATTGTTTGTCTGAGTGAACAATTCAGACATTAGAAGATATATATCGTTCTTATATAAGGATTTATTATGGATGTTGGGATCAACAAGTTCGTTTTCATGAGTTTTATTATTATAATTATTTTCATTCTGATAAAAATTTAACCATTTTGGGTAATTATATAGAAATCAATATTGGACATCAAATTTTTTGGACGACATGGGAGGGGTGAAGTTAATGAGACCATAGTAGATAGAGTAAATTGCAGAAAATGTGCAGCTGATTAAGTCACATATAAGGAAATATCAAAGTATGAAGAGATACAAAGACATAGCCATAACCATTATATAATGATGATTTATAGTATATAATTTACTTCCTATCACATTGAGGATATTTTTAGATTTATATTTTTTGAGAATTAGTACATAACTCATACATTACAAAACCATATAATAAAATGTGGATAATTTTGATCGATATCAATTTTCCGACAATATAGAAATTTTTAAAACAAAACAATATTTCATTCAATAAAACCCACCATCACTTTCAAAATGACATTATCCTTTACCTTTCCCATCCTATTATAAAAAATTAAAAATTTTATATGAGCACAAAAAACATAGTGTGGTATTAAAAAGAATGTAAACTATTATTCAAGTGATAAAATGAAAACCCATAGAATATTTACCTATAAATCAATGTTTTTGGGAAAAATAAATAAAGCATTTTAACATGAAACACTCAAATTGTATTCAAATAAATTCATTAAAATCTATATCAATAAATTAAATTCTATTCTTGATAACACAGAGCATCACATTCATAATTTGTTTTAAACCCTTTTCAGAAGTAACTGGATCCCAATTAAATCCACAATATAACCCCATGGGAATCATCCTCTTTCTTGACTATTAAGACAATGATGATTACCCATGGCATTGGATTTCTATTTGGGAGAACTCATAGTTTAATATATAATGGGGTCACCAGGAAATATATGGGCCACCCCATTATATAAGAAGTAATGAGATCACATGGTACTATCTGGGTCTCCCTATCGTATAAGTTGTAATGCAGTCACCTAATGCTATTTTGGATTCCCCATCGTATAGGATATAATGGGATCACCCAGTGTTATCTGTACACAATCATTTCTCATGTATAATCCTCATGTACCATGTCATGAATAAAAAAATTATATTTTCAATTTTTTATCATAAAAATTTTGAAAAACTTGTTTGAACTCATAATAAAATAACTTTTGGATATCAATATACACTTTTCATTTAAAATACCAATTTTAATAAAAAAATACACTTTTTTTAAAATTCGTTTTAAATTCTAAAATACCCAAATAAATATAAAATTGGATTTTCATTGATGGAAAAATTAAAACATTTAAAGTAATCTATAAATTAAATAATGTTAAAAGAAGTGAAAAGGTCATTTTCATCATTTTCCTTAAGAATAGGACATTTATTTTTTAATTTGTCAAACCATTATTTATAAAACATATAAAAAATAATACTTTGGAAACCCATGAAAAATAAGATAAAAGTAGCCTAAAATATGATTTAAGGATAGAATATTTCTTCTGTCATTTTCAAAACGCTCTGTATGAAACATGTAAAAAATAATACTTTTGAATTCCTTTAAAATAAAGATAATAGGGACATAAAATATTTTTTATAACTCGGATATTTTTACCATATCTTGTTTAAGAATTATAAAACCTTTGTAAGTTGACTATGGTAAAAGGGCTCATTATTTAAACATCTACAAAAATATAATCATGAAATAATTATAATATTTATACATGAATTGTACTCTTACAAACAATCATGAAATATGGTTTTAATTAATTAACTAAAGGTATGATCCTGGAGATGGTATATTTTACGTATTCAAGAGTACCGTTTTCATTTTCCATAGGTCATTATAAAAATAAGGTAAGTAATATTTTATATTTAAATAATTTTAATTATATCATAAATATCATTATATTAAATTATATATACTTATATATATCATTATATTTATTATGATGATGAAAAAATATAGCACATCACTTCGAGGGGTCGGTAGTCCATACCTCCAAGACTGACGATGTCATTTTATACAGTGACTGAAAATGTAAAAAAAAATTGTATATTATATTTATATAATGATAAATGGTTAATTAATATCATAAAAGTTTCATATATATCACACATATTTATTATATTTACCTTTATTATATTCCTCATAACGTGTTAGGTAAAATGAATCATATCGCTTCATGATGTGATAGTCTACCTTACACATGAGCAACATTATCATATCCCTTTCAGAATGAAACATAAAAAGTTATAAATGATATAATTACTCTATTGGTATAATAATGTTATAAATATCTTATATAAACTTTAGATCCATCATCATAACTAACTTTTATAGGTTGTGATAGAAAAACAAATGACATCATTTCGTAGGGCAATAGTTTTGGGGTACACGCGAATGATGATTTCGCAACACAGAAGATGGATGTTTTATGGTTTTAGGTTATTAATTTAATATAAAAAATCTAATTATATATAAAATACTACCGTTATTATATCATCATGGTATAATATAAGTTGAAGGGGTTGGAGGTAAAAATTAAAAAATGCTCGTTGATTAACAATACCTCCTCTTTGAGTAAACTCCTTATAGTTTGCACCAAAGTCCTTCCATGATAGGATTTATTCCTTAGAAAATATTTGTTGATAGGATGGAATTGGATAAGTGATTCGGTTATGTATTTAAAAAATGAATTGGTTATGAAGGAGTGAATTGAGTAGGATAGGGGTGGCCTTTTATAAGTGAGCTGAGTAGCACATTTTTAATTTTTTGAAAGAGTGAATTACACCTATTTTTTTCATGTCATCAAAACGCAATAAGGGTTCATTATCAAGAATATAAATTTTAAGGTCAAAATATAGAGATAAAATGGTTTTGGACATGTTTTGGGTCATTTTTACACCATATATTATAAGTTTAACCACAAAGTAAACTCATTTTTACCTTAAATGTTGAAATTAATTATAATTTTTTTCATTAATAAATTTAATAAAATAATATATTATCCTTTTTAGATAACTAGAATTCGACTAATTAAAAATATAAAATATATTTAGAAAAGGTCAATTCATCTAAGTAGAATATTTTAATTTAATATTAATCTTATAGGCGTAGTGAGAGATAGAGTTTTTAAGAAAAGTATTTTTTAGAAAAAAATGATTCTTTATTAACTAATTGAAAAATAATAATTATTACATTAAACTGGTCTAATTTTACTCATATATAATCAGTACATTCCATTTCAAAATTTACCCATTTGGGGTTATTTAATTAATTAAAAATGAACAATTATGCATTTTTAAACAGGTTTTTAGACAACCCCATTTTTAAATGAAAGAAAAAAATTGTACTTAAAACAAATATTTAGTTGATTCAAAATTAATTAAGTGGATTACATAAAACTAACTAATACATAAGTTACTTGAAATCATATTCAAAAAAAATAGGTATTAAAAATTATATAATTTATTAAAAATAAATTATTTTTCGAAATAATCGGTATTTCTCCTAATTAAAGGATACATATTATGACAAACACTAAAATTTCTTGTAAATTAAATTTTTTTATGCTGCTTTAAAAATTGATTTTCATTTTATCATATTAAAGTTCTAAAATATTGAAATTTTTCTTTTAAATAAAACCTTTTAGAAAAAGTGTTTAATTAAATTATTTCCATTTTGATTTAAAAATTACTTAATATTTTAAAAACTAGTATAACTATATAACTGATATTAATAAATACGAAAATTTTTTATTATATCATTTACTGGGATTTTAAATCCCTCCCCCTTTTAGAAATTACATCCTCTCTATTCTATTCACTTATTAATCAAGTAGGGATATCATTCCCTTATATCCTTTTCAAATTCCAATGTCGTTTCTTAATCCATACTGTTTTTACATATAACCTTAACCTAGTAAATAACTTTATTCCATAAAAATGTTTCTCTATGATCAAGAAACTAAAAAATCTATTCCTCATAAGAAATTTTTACTTCCAAATTAACTACTTCTATGCTCAAAACATTTGTTGAATGAGGCGCATATTTCATTAACATTGAAATAAGAAATACTTTATGTACCTAAGATAAACATTGTGGTAAATCCACTCTAAAGTGAATTGATCAAACATTATCTAAGATTTCATACATTCCAATTATACATGGAATTATATTTCCCTTTTTATCAAAATACAAAACACTATTTGATAGAGAAACGTTGAGAAAGATATGATCACCTACCATGAAAGTGGGATCTTTCCTCTGATTATCCATATAACTTTTCTCACCTACTCATAGACGCCCTCATATGTTTCTAGATCAACTACACCTTATCATCCATTTCCTCTACCAACTCAAACCCCATCAGCTTCATTTCCCCAACATAATCCAAAAAACGTTTTCTAACACGGCTTTCTATATAGAGACTCAAATTATGTCATATGTATACTCGGATGAAAACTGTTATTATAAGAAAAATAAACCAACAAAAGACGTTGATACCAACTTCCATGATAATTTATTGAACCTGAATGAAGAATGTATTCCATTATCTAAATATTCTACTTAGATTTCCCACAATATTTATGAATAAATGTTGTATAAAAATTTATTTCAGTACCCAACAACATTTGTTGTCATTTCCATAAAATATATGTGAACCTTGGATCGTAGTCTAATATAATAGAGAGAGGCACTCCATGTAACCTGAAAGTATCTTTTACATATAGCACCTAAATATGTTCTAAAAAATGTATCTTAAAGTGAGAATAAATGATTAGATTTAGTAAAATCAACCAGCAGTAATAAATATAACGTCTTGGATCTAGGTTCCGACCAATGGTGCCTCATACCTAGTTGGTCACATGGCCTCAAGCACATTTTCATGAACACCAAAGGCTTCCGAATAGCAATTAGGGCCTTGAATGTGAGTGTGGGGAAATTATGCCTTCATTGGCAGAGTAACGCAATGTAAATAAATAGTAAACAGTAGCGGAAGTTGTAATACCATACAACATAAATAAACATTGGAAGAATGATAGTATAAACATTTGGAAAACATATAAATATTCATACAAGCCAC
Source organism: Viscum album (assembly GCA_963277665.1). Taxonomy (NCBI): domain Eukaryota; kingdom Viridiplantae; phylum Streptophyta; class Magnoliopsida; order Santalales; family Viscaceae; genus Viscum; species Viscum album. The sequence continues at coordinate 1,627,271,771 of OY728125.1, forward strand.
ATTTAACTATAAAAGTTTCCAAATAATCCACAATCCTGTAAATGAAAAACTACAACCAAAGTTTAGAAAACAGTAAACTCCAATAGCATCCCAAGCCTCATCTTGGTCACATGCTCTCCAGCTCCAGTAGTTATCATGTACCTGATGAAAAATGGTTTTTTCATTTTTTTATACCTGCAACCATTTAATCTATTTGGTAATGAAAGTATGGCCCAAATACGGTTTGAGACAAATCATAGTAGGAAACCACAAAAAGGTTTATGCCTAACTATCGGAGAATATATATAGTAGGCAATGTGAAAAGTGACGAAATAAAAGAAGAAGTAATCAAAATTAAACAATCCTAAAGATTCCAATTACTTTCATTTACATTATTAATTATTCAAGTTATTGAATAAATTTAATTCCAGGATCTATCCTAATCTTTGTATCCCCTATGTAATAGAAATAGATATCTGATAAGACCATCTACTAATCAAGTAAGACTGAGTCCAAGCTTGTGCTTTGGCTTGGCAGACTCTTCATAGTCAAGATTCAATATATCACATTATCCCTCTCAGTTTCTCGCACAGTCTAACCCCTATAATAAATTTTCCCAAAAAAAAAGAAAGACTCTCTGAGGAAACACTCACCATCAATTCCCCCTATGTTCTTTAACCAATAAACTAAAACCTCTCTAAGGAAGCACCCAACATCTATACCCCCTATGGTCTCATAATGGTATACTATAGACACTCTGAGGGAGAACTCAACATCAGTCCCCCAATGGTCTTAAAACGGTATACTATATACACTCTGAGGGAGAACTCACCCTCAATTCCGACAATGTCTTTGAACAATAAACTAAAAACTCTATGAGGAATCACCCATCATCCATCCCCCATATGGTCTCATAATGGTATACTATAGACACTCTAAGAAAGAACTCAAAATTAGTCCCCCTAATGGTCTTAAAATTGTATACTATATACCCTATGAGGGAGAACTCACCAGAAATCCCCCATATATTCAAACAACGTAAATATAATAGACACTCTAGGGAAGCCCTCAATGTCAATTCGACATATGGTCTAACTACACCATGTTTTCACTGCCCTGTGTAATACAATCGCACAAAAATGATATCCAAAAGCCCGAGTAATATCAATTACTACAAGGATAAGTAGATACAATTCATAATACATGCATTTAATAAGCATAAAAAAGAAATCAAATCCAACCTAACAATAAAGGCAACGAAACAAGGTCTGACTCATAGGAAACCTAGACCAAATGGCCATTAACATTCAAACAAGTAAATGCACCCATGGGGTGTCCCCTAAAAATGAAATTTAGCGTAATATATCAACAAAACACTTTATTCTATAAATCAATCAAATGGAGAAGATAATAGGGTTCAATTCCTTAACAATAAATACCCAAATCAATGGTAATCAGAACATAGGCATATATAACTCAAAGAAAAACTCCAAAAGGAAACAAACCACCTTCCTCAATATTGTATGATGGACACTCATGAATTACGGCCATTGAATCAGTCTAGAACATCATATATCTACAAAAATTCATTTCAACAATGAATAACTTGAGAGAGAGAGAGAGAGAGTAAGAGGAAATTAGGAAGAGAGGCTCTATGGAAAGATAGAACTCACCGGTGGGATTGAAAAGGACATGGAAGTGCCTTAATCCGAGATGAGATTGAGAAATAGGAGGTGCTGAAAGATAATTGGTCATACTTTTCTCTCCTGTACAAGACACAAGATGAAGAACGGAGTTCGAGAGATGAGAGGTGATCTTGGTCCGATTAATCAAATAATAATAAAATTGTATGCCATGTTCATTTAATTTACACACCGTGTACATGCCTCAACCAACCCTTACATTAGGCGGTCCACACGGCCATGTGCTCGGCTATTACACGGCTAGTACATGACTACTCATTTCAACTGGGTACACGGCGTGTACTCAAGAGTACACAACGTGTACTAAGAAAATTTCCAAAATATTCATTTTTCCTCAAAAGCACCTGAAATCAAGATCCATACCTGAATTAAATATCCACATTCTTACAAACTTCCCCCTTAAAGAAATTCATCCCCAAATTCCCCTTCCAATGGTGGTGAAGAAAAATATTTAAACAACGCTGACCACTATGATCGAATATCAGCCTCCCTCTCCCATGTCTTATCCTATACTCGATCATGTTGCCATAGAAACCATAACAAGATAGCAGACCGGCCACAGAAAACCTATTTACTGAAATCCACAATATGTATATGGTTCTCTTCAAAAGATGTTTCCACCTCTAACATAACCACCCCATGTTGAAAAATGTGAGAAAGGTCTAAAAAGTAATGTTGTATAAAATAAACATTTAAGACATTGTGCATATCCTGGTACCTCTATGTTAACTTTAACTGATGGTCAACCACCCCATATCTTTCTAAAACCACAAAAGGCCCAACGAATCTCGCTGAAGTATTTACCCGTCTTCTAATCCTCTTGTGTCCCAACCTCGGTGTTACATGCAAGAAGACCTTACCTAGGACCTATAATTCCAGAGGTCATCTATGTCCATAAACAAAATATTTCTGGTGAGACTGTATAGTATTCATCCTCTTTCGAATCAACTCCACATGTTCAGTGGTTTCCTTGACAAGATGAGGTCAAAATACAGCTGCCTCTCCTACCTCCAGACAACAAAGGCATGATCATCATGGCCTACCCTACAAAGCCTCATAAGGTGTCATATGAATTGTAACTTGAAAACTTTTATTGTAGGAAAACTCCAATAGGGGTATATGTCTCTTCCAAAAACCCCCAAAAATCTAAGACTCATGCTTAAAGAATGTCCTCCAACAACTCAATCTTTCACTCGGATGGGCTGTTTGTCTTAGGATGGTATGTTTTACTCTGAAGTACATGTACACCCAAATCCCTATGTAATCCCTGTCAGACACGAGAAGTAAAATGGGAATCCCTTTCTAAATTGATAGATTTAAGAACCCCATGAAATGGAACAATCTCTCGAATGTGAATCCTGTCAATCTCATCAACACTGAAGTTTTCCTTAATGGGAAAGAAATGTGAATCCTTGTTGAGTCTATCAACAAAAACCCATACAGCATCATTCCCTTGAGGTGAACTAGATAACCCCGTCACGAAATACATTTTGACATCATTCCACTTCCACTCATGAATTGGTAACTACTGTAATAACACTTACAGTTGTTGATGCTCCACCTTCACCTACTGAGAGGTGGAACACCTCACCAGAAAACTAGAAACAAATCTCTTCAAACGTGGACACCAATATTTAAGGTATAGATCTTGATACATCTTGGTGACACTAGGTGGAACTGCTCAAAATGAGGACTGAAAATCCTATATCAACTCCTCATGTGTTTCTGCTGACACCAATATGCACCCAAGAAAAAAAAGATATCATCCTCACCTATGGTCCACCCATGTGTAGGGTCCTCTCTTGACACAATATTCTATAGGACTAGTTCTTTATAATATTATAGCTAACTCATCCAAACTCTCTCTAAAAAATAATAATTAATTGCTATATAAGAAATAAAAGTCTTCCCCTTTATGTCGTGCACCTCCAAATGCATCTCGGAGAACATATCCATAAGCTTCCTCTCACTACTGGGCTCCGGAACTTCCTGTATTGGAGTCCTCCTACTCAACGCATCATCCACTATGTTTACATTCTCGAGCATATATAAGAGTTCAAAGTCAAAATACATAAGGTACTAAACCCACCTTCGATGTATTAAATTTAGGTCACTCTAGGTAAAGAAATACTTGAGACTTTTGTGGTCAGTGAAAACCAAAAAAAACCTCTCCCAAAAGACTATCTCTCCAACAATAAAACGCATTGAAAACTACTGATAACAAGGGATTTCTCATAGATCAATTACTCTCATATGGCCTAACTACTGAGATTCATACGCAATGAATTCTTCCCCATGTATAAGCATTAATCCCAATCAGATACCTAATGTATCATAGTAAATGGTGTAACTCATTCCTGGTGCCAGTTTCACTTGTATCGGTACTAAAATGAATCTATATTTTAAATCTTGAATGGATAAATCACATGAATTTGTCCAGAAGTACTTTTATCCTTTCTTAGTTAGGCCATTAGGTGGAACTGCTAAGCATTAAAATTCTTGTATAAAGCGTATGTAGTATCCAGTCATCCCTAGAAAATTCTGTACTTAAAAAATGTTCTTCGGCTGCTCCCAGCAAACTACATCTCTCACCATATTTGGGTCTACTGATACTCATGTCTCTGAGAAGACATGACCCAAGAAGTTAATCTTGTCTATCCAAAAGTGTCACTTTTATAGATTATCATATAATTAATTCTCTCGTAGTGTACTCAAAACGATCTCAAGATGGGCGACATGGTCTTGTCGAGTGTGAGAGTACACCAAGATATATTCCACGAAAACAACCACAAAAGATTCCTTGTAAGGATGGAACACTTAGTTCATCAGTTCCATGAAAACTGTCAGCACGTTCAGGATACCAAATGGTATAACCACATACTTGTATAGACCATACATACTCTAAAAATGTTTTAAAAGATAAATTTTATGGTCTAATGTAAAATTGATGATAACCAATTATCTAGTCAATCTTCAAGAACACCCGGGCTCATTGAAGTTGATCATGTAGATCATTAAATCATCAGTAAGGGATTTAGGTTCTTTACTAGAAACTGGTTCAGCTTCTGATAATCCACACAAGGTTTGAGGGTACTATCTACCTTTTTCGCAAATAGGATAAGTGAACCCAAGGAAAATTATTGGATCAGATGAAACCCTTTTCCTGTAACTCCTCTAACTACTTCTTGATCTTCTGTAACTTTGGTGTACACATCGTATAAGGAGGAATCAAAACTGGTGCCACTCCTGGCACAAAATCAGTGGATAGATCGACCTCTCGCTCCAAAGGTAAACCTAACAAGTCAACTGGAAATACATCCCTGAAACAATCCACCATTTTAGGAAAGTCCATCTATGAATTCCCCTGTTTATCCAGATATAAACAATAAATATGGGTTATAAATCTTCCTAACCCTAGATGTTCTATTCTGGCTCTTCTCTTTTGAACATCAAATTCTCCCTTATAAAGAGAAGGCCTACCCTCTGTTGTTATGAATCTCACCATATGGTTATAGTAGTCAAAAAATTCATAGAAAGAGACTAACCAGTGCATTTCAAGAATGAAATTGAAGCCTATCATCTCTAAGACATAGAGGTCCAATAAGAAGTGACACCCACCAACCTCAAGAGGTAACTCCTTGAATTGACATACACTAGCCTTACTAATCCCAAACGGAGTGTCTAGCAGCATAACATCCTCATAAGTAAATATAAAAAGCACAAGGGCCTCTACAATAGAGACTGATAAGAAACTATGGGAATCCCCTATATCAATAAGTGAAAAAGCTATAACTAAGGCAACTAGAATCGTACCTCTAACCGTAGATGGTTTGGGATCCTTCTCCTACTGGGTATGCTCCATTGCAAAGGTCTGACATGTACCGCAGCCATGTGACCCTACCTGACTACCCGGAGCTGATCTACCCATACTTTCATTGAAATCATGCCAAATAGATACCACATTCACGGTCTCCTCATCAAGATGAAGGGACAAATGAACTCTAGTTCCTAGAATAATGAGAAACCTTTGGTCCAACTCTTGAATGTGGATTCATAATAGAATCTCTAACAGTAGTTTCTGGTTGAAAAAAACATGGAAAAAATGTTGAAGATGGCTCATCTTGCCATAAGATCGGCACTCAATAGGGTCTCTTGGGAACTAAGGTCTCGTATTCCCACTCTTACCACAATGGTATCATACCACCAGGAAACCCGAAGTAATATCCTATCTATTCGGATCTCTAGGCATAGACTTCATATAGAATTTCTTATTATCAGACGGAGGAGTACCAACTCTAGATGTCGAACCGCTCTAGATCACATCTCCAGACACCCTCAGATTACACTTGGTGATCAGTGCATATTTGATGATAGATGATATGAAAGTCAACTTAAATATTTTCATCTAGAATTGGATTTCATGTCTAAGACCATCCTCAAACATCCTATCCAGAAATAACTAATCACCCCCGGAATGGGTGTGAAGCACTGCAGCTCTGTGATGCGGGAAGAATACTCTATGATTGAAAGACTACCCTGCACCGGACCCATGAACTCTTAGGATCCATCATCCCTCAATAAATTGGGTATAAATTGTTATAAAAGGTCCATTGGAACTCATCCCATGCCACAAGTCATTGGAATCCCACCTGAGATATCACATTCCACCATCTCTTGGTGGATTCTTAAAGCATGTATGTTGCGAGGATCAACCTCCTCTCAATAGGTGTCTCAAGATTTTTAAGATATATAGCAATGATTATAACTGTGACTTAGCTTATTAAGGTCCTCCATCCCCTAAGAAAGTGGGAGAATGATACATTGGAAAAACCTGTGTCAACTCTTCCATAGACGGAGTGGGATACGGTGCTCCCTAGTAGGACTGCATAAACCTCATGAATTTTTCTCAGAACTATTCATCAGCACCTATGTCAAGTATTATAGCTGGGTCCAAGACAGGAAAAATGATAGGATCTATTGGTTGTCCCTAATCTATTATTTTCGGTGTTTGGTAATTTCCTTGTATCTGGCGTTCAACTGGAAGACATCTCGGTGGCATGACTCTGCAAGCTCAAGCGCACACCTCAGTTAAATAGTACCAAGGTCTAAAACATATAGTGAAATAAAGGAACATGACAAGAAAAACAAACTTTTTTTAGAAAACAGGGGTACATGGTGTGTATAACCCCAACACAAAGTGTTCCATTGAGCTTTTAATATGGGTGTGTACAAGTTCTGAAACTAGTCATGTAACACACCTACCCACGGCGTGTTCCTCCTCTGACAGAGTGTGTACTTGAATTTTCACTCCTTCTGAAGTTCTTATACATGGCTAAATGGAATAATTATCTCCTAATAACACTATAAACATGTTAACCATACACACGGTGTGTACCAATTATGTTCCAACCACCCGTGTCGTTAGACACATACTTGGAGACACAGTCAACTCTACATGTCATGTAAGATCAAGACACGGCGTGTACAACAAACGTTGTATGCACCCAGGTCGTTAGTCACACGGTTTGATACATGTCCTCTATGGATCTTTTGTTCTACCAAAACATAGCGTGTTCTACCCATGTTTCCCAACTTCATTCCTCTGCTCACACATTCAGTCACACGGTTAAAGGCTTCACATCGTGTACATACTGTACAATGTGTTTATGTAAGATAAGTTTTTTCCTCTAGAATAAAAGAACATATGGGGTGTCTTCATGATGCCAGAGGTTTCTAGCCAGTAGCGAGGTCCTTGGGTGTGAATGTGGGGAAACTATTCCCTCATCAGCCGAGTAACGCAACAGAATCAAACAGTAAACAGTGGTTGAAGTAGTAATACCATAAAATATATATAAACAGCATAGGACTCATAGTATAAAAATCTATAGCATATATAAATAATGATTCATGTCACATGTTACTAGGAAAGTATCCAAACATGTCACAATGCTAGAAATACAATAATGATACCAAAGTATAGAGAATAATGAACTCCAACAGCATCGCAAGCCTCATCTTGGTCTCATGTTATCCAGTTCCAATAGTAATCATGTACCTGATGAAGAAGGGCGCTTTCCCTTTTCTATACCTACCACCATATAATTTGTTTTAGACCAAAATCATTACCCAAACAGGGTTTGAGATGAATCCCAGTAAGTAATCACCGAAATATCAATGTCTAACTATCAACAAATATACATAGCGGGTAATTGGAAAATTGAATTAATAAATGAGGAAGTACTCAAATATAAACAATTCTATAGTTTTTAATTACATTCATTTACATTAGAAATTATTCAAACCATTGAATAACATAAATGTTGCGATCTAGACTTAACTCTATATCCCATATTTAATAAAAAACATATGTCTCAAAATTCCATCTAACAATCTTATAAGATTGAGTCCAATCTTTTTCATTGGCTTTGCAGACTCATCACAATCAACATTCAAAATATCACATTGACCCTTTGGGTGGCGCACATAGTCTAACCCCTATGATCATGTGTTATAACAAAAACAAAGACTCTTTCAGTAACTACTCGCTGTCAATTCTCCATGTAGTCTTTTAACCATAAATAACAGACTCTCAAAGGAAGCACTCAACATCCATCCCACTATGGTCTCGTAACGGTATACTATAGACACTCTGAGGGAGTAATCACCATCAATCCCCCCTATGGTCTCTAAATGGTATACTATAGACACTCTAAGGGTGAAATCACCTTCAATCCATACTATAGTCTCACAATGTAAATATAATAGACACTCTGGGGAATCCCTCAACATCAATTCCCCTTATGGTGGAACTAGACCATGTTCTCATAGCCTTGTGTAATAAAATAGCACACAAATGATATCCTACATCCCAAGTAATCCTAACTAATACATGTCTAAGCAGTCAAAATTCATAACACATCCATTTGACAAGCTAGAATAATCAATCAAATCCAACATAACAAGCAAAGTAAGGAAAGATGGTCTGCCTCGTAGGCAACCTGGACCAAATGGCCATGAACATTCAAATAAACAAACCCACCCACTAGGTGTCCCATAAATATGAAATTTAGCATAATATATCATCAAAAACCCTTAATCTATCAATCAATATAAGGGATACCATAACAAGGTACAATTATTTTACATGAAGTACTTGAATCACGGGTAATAAGAACTTTGGAATATATAAATAAAAGAAAAACTCTGAAAGGAAACAAACCACCTACCTCAATGATTTCCAATGAACACACTTTAACATCGGCCCTTGAATTGGCCTAGAACATCATAGATCTACAAACATGACAAAAAATTTCAACCTTAAATTACTCCAGAGAAAGGATAAATCAAGATGAGAGGCTCTATGGAAAGAGTGGACTCACCGATGGGAATCCAACGCACCTAGAGGTGCCTCTATCGGAGCATGGACATAGAAATGGTAGGCTATCAAAGATAACCAGTTGTATATTGATCCCATGTACGAGACATAAGAAGAAGAAATGAGTTCTGGAGATGAGACGTGACCCAAGTCTAATTAATCAAATAAAAAGAAAAGTGCACGTCATGTTCATCAAATGTACACACCATGTACATTCCTCAACCCACCCCTACTTTAGGTGGTCCACATGGCCATGTAATCAACGGATACATGGTCAGTACACGACTACCCATAGCAACCGGGTACACAGTGTGTACTAAAAAGTACACGGCATGTACTTAGAAAATTTCAAACAACATTTTTTTTCTTCCAAACACCTGAAATCAAGATTTATACCTAAAATGATGTTCCTAGTTCATATAATAAAAACACATTATCACCTCCTGATAACGTGGCCATAAAACCAAAAAAATCATGGATATTTTTTCTCATTTCCACTTCAGCAAAGGAAAATTTGAATCATCCCCTTCGGTAGCTATTGTTATTCTTTATCCGGCTAACAAATAAAACATTTTATGTGAATTAAATAATATCCCTTTTTATTCCCTCTCACTAGTAATACTCTCAATGGTCTCTTTACATCATAGTGCTACCCGTATGAATGTACAATAGAGGACTATGAGCTTTACTAAACTATTATTTCACAAACTAGAAATTACAAGGAACACAAACACCTTACCAAAGTCTTAAAACACTTACTTTATCAATACTAAAATTTAGAAATGTACACTTATTAATTGATTCTTAAAATTCATAAAAATATTCATCCTCCTTCTAAGTTGGATAAATCCTGTCTAAAAAATTCATCAACACAAAAACCTGAAAATGTGCATATATCTATAACTTATAAGCCAAAATTTAATAAATCATTAACCTAATGATCACATTTCATGCATAACATGGTTAATGTACCACTATTTTTTTAAATTAATCATCAATCACTTTGTTTTATTTTCGGTGATGATAATGAATCATCAAGTCATAATATTTTATTAGTTTTATCCATCATCATTTCCTCCCCTTCAATTCTTTAATATGGAATATGTAAATCATGTTTCTGTGATTAGTTTATATATGAAAATTTACACTATAAATATTATGCCTCTGAATTAGTAATTCAAAAACCCATATCAATTAATTTCAAGTCATGTGTATAGTAATTTAACATATGAGATTTTAACTAAATTAAAGCATTAACAATTAGCTAATTATTGTATATTGGGACACAACCATGTCCTTTAAATAAATAATTACTATAAATGATGATTTCACCACTTATATAAAGTAGGCCCAAAACTAGAGAATTCACCAATATTATTTTTAGTTCTTGAAAAAAAATTATTACATTACTCTTTACACATGAATTAAATTCTTTTTAGATTTAACATAGTTAGTGGGATAAAAAACCCAAAAATCACTTAACTTCTGATGGTCACCCATAAATCCCTTTAAATGATGATTCTATATGAAATTTGGGGGTATTGGTCATTTATTAACAATTTTTGTTTTACCAGATTCAATAGTTGTTCCATGTTTAGGAAAAATATTTCCAAGGAAATAAATTGTATTTAACAAAAATTCACACTTCATAAATTTCTTATACAATTGTTTTTTTAATCATAAAAAACAATCCATACATATCTCCCATGTTATTATTGAATTATAACGTGCATGTGTGCTAGTTTGGTGGTGCTTGTGTGCTGAGTGTTTGGTGTGTTCTATGTAATTTTATTTTCTTAAATAAATTTTTAGGATAGAGTTCTCTTGAGTCCTCAACATTAGTAGTATTATTGAATTATAAAATACTCCAAAATTGTGACAATAAAAAAACTAGAAACATATCCAAGAACCCTTGAAAAACTCTATTCAAAAGGTCCATAAATATAAATAGTTCATTTGAAAACCCAAAAAACATAAATATAAACTTATAGTGCGCATATCTATTCTAAAAGACATTAGTTTTAATGTCTTTTTCATTCACATTCATTTGATCTTACCCCAACATTATGTCAAACATAACAAAATACTGAGCTCCCTGGTGTCAATCAAACCTATCATTGATATGTGGAAAGGGATGCTTATTCTTAACAGTGATGTTATTCAAGGATCCATAGTCAACGAAAATTATCCTTTAACCATATTTATTCTTAACAAACAAGACAAGAGAACTCCATTGTGGAGTTTTAGTTCAAATTAAATCTTTATCTAATAACTAAATAAATTGACCATTCAATTCAAAAAATTTCACATCACACATTTCATAATGGGGTTTACAAAAAGGCATAGCATCAAGTAAAAAAGTTAATATTAATTCCATCCTCCCATTCATGAATAAAACCATGAAAATAATTCATAAATACATCCATGTATTCATTAACACTAGCACATCACTAATTTGAAAAGTTTATTTATTTTCAACAATATTAGATAGGTAGAATTCACTACCATATCTAATAAATTTTCCATTTTTGTGGTAATATATCAAATTCATAAAATCATTGAACATAAATTTTTAGCACTATAATATATCTTCTCACGATAAACTAAAATCCAGTCTATAAAATGAATGATATAAACTCTACTATGGATAGATCAATACGATTTGTGAAAAATACCTTCCCACTGGTAATAAAGAAGATTCTTATAAATATTGATTTCTTTAGTACGTAAACCTAGAGTAGTAACCAAAAGTTTTATCATACTTTAATGAGGTGATATTCTTAATTAAACTTGATATTTATCAGAAATGAAATAGTGATAAGATACAAAGTCAGTCCACGTATTGGCATAGTTTTAATACACAAGTGACATAATTATCACCACTTTATTTGATAGTCCAAAATCAACATAATTAGTAGAAAATGACTTGTCTACATCATTATGTTTCAGATCAAGATGATTTCCATCATTTGTAACTAACATCAGACATAAATTTTCATAATGACAAAACTCAATGCAACTTTAACACCTCATTTTTCATGGAAATAAATTACCCTAATCTTTGATATTTAGGACTCTTTTATTTTCTTTCACGAGATATGTGACCAAACTAAAAACATTAGAAACACTTCCTAGATCCCATCAAAGATTCCATGAAATGTTTTTTGCCACACATGGAACATTTTGAAAGCCTACCTCCAATTAAAAATGATATTTGTTTTTATATTTCCTTCCAACATGTCATTCTCTTGCAGTTTTCATCTGACAAAACATATGTGTAAGAAAAATCTATCTCAACTGTCTCAACACAGTGATGAAAATTCACATAAATTATAGACTCTTATGAGGATATTACTATTAATAAAAATTATTTCCACAATGTGTAAAATATATTGATTTTACTATTAGTGTTTGAAATAAAATCCAACACATATATGTATAATATTTTGAAATTTTCTTCATATGAATCTACATAATCATTATCCTTTATCCTCAATTCAAGGAATTTTTTTTCCTTTCAGAGCCGAAAAACCATATAGAATTGTTTCTAAAGGAAAAATTCTTTCAATATTTTCAATTCTTTGTCATCAAGATATTCTTTTTATTTCTTATTCTTAATTAAAGACCACCATTTTTGTGATTCATCATAAAAATGTTAAATGGAAAGAGTTTACTTATGATTTTCTAAATGTACCATGACTTCAAAAATCATTTTCAGACCATTAATCCATCTATTATCTATCACAAAGTTTGATAATCTACTTTAATATAGGGGATATTGACTTATAAAATTCTCCACAATAGCCATGTTACTTCATGGTAGATCTAGTTTTTCTATAATATAGACACCACCACCATTTATAGATTATTTAAAATAAGTAATAACTATAAAAAAATTTCTATTCAGATTATAACAATCTCTGGATACCGATTTGGAGCAATAGATTCCTCTCGATACCTTCCCACTAATGATTTCTAGTTTCCTCTTTGCAAGACCATTCTAAACAGAAATATTTTCGATAAAGAAAAATGGTAATCATTAAATGATATATCATTTTAACATAACAAAAATGAAAAATATTTTAATAGAAAGTTACAATCATTATATTAACATCTAAATTTATCCAAAACAACCTATGATACCGACTATAATAAACTCACCTTAATCATTACAAAATATTTATTTTTAGTCAATAATTAAATTTATTTCACTTTGATAGTCATTTCATGATTAGAATTTTTTAGAATTAGGTCATAACTCATAAATTACAATACCATATAATACAAAGTTTACACAACTGAACAATATATAATTCCCGACTATAAAAAACATTTTAAAAAAATATATTACTTCTTTCATGAATACTCTTCATGAATTTCACCTTGACTTCAATTTTTCCCTTACCCATCCAATAAAAAATATTTTAAAACATGGCATGGGAATAAAATTTTCAGTAAGAGATATAAAATAAATGAAACTATAGTCTAGTGAATTCATAAAACCCTAAAAATATTTACCTTTGCGTTAATTTTCATTTAGATTAATAAATAAAACATTTTCACATGAAACACACACATTTTTTCAATTGAATACATTAACACCAATATCAATTAATTATGAACCCATAATAGTAACATAAGAAATCATATTCATAATCCATTTTAAACCCATTTTAAAATTTATATGAACCTAGTTAAATCCATTGGAGAAACCCTTTGGTAACTCCCTCCATATTTCCTATTAATATAAGGAACATTGCCAAATTAATTGGAGCACTATATGGGTGCATCCATTATTTCAACTATAACTGGCTAAACTAATGTTATTTGGTCCACCCCATCATATAAGTTATAATGTTCCAACTCAGTGTTATATAGGACACATCATCGTATAAGTTTTAATGGGCTCACCCAGCATTATCTGGGCACATACATTTCTCATGTATAATGATAAAGTACCATATAAAAAATACAAAAAAAATATTCTTTCACATTTTCATCAAAAAAACATTTGAAAGACTCTATTAAAATAATAATAAATTAAATATTGGATAAAAAATACCCTTTTTTTAATAAGAATATTAAATATAAAAATTCACTTTAATTTTGAAATCCCATTTTCAGTTAAAATAAACAAAATAAGATTAAAAATTATTTTTCATTGAATTCATCAATAAATCCATTAATGGTATCCATAATTCAAATAATGGTCATGGTAAAAAGGCAATGTCTCCGTGTAAAATATTAATACAAAATTACTTTTATCGTTTGTCAACATATTCCATATAAAACTCATAAAAAATAATTTTTAAATACCATTGAAAATAAATTAAAAAGAGGCATAAAATGTGCTTGATAAATAATTTATGTCAATAATAAATGGTTCATACAGAAATTTACAAAAAAGGGAATTGAAGATAAAAAGAGTTTGAAGGAAAAATATTAAAAGTTGATTTTTTGAAGGAAAATTACTTTGCCACATGGGAAACCCTTGAATTATAAAACCCATAAAATATTAATTAAAAACATAAAATACCATTATTAATTAATAATTCATTATATAACATGTCAATGTCGCTGTATATACACCACTTAAACAATATAGTTTCATAATATCAAAATATCCCTCAACAAAAAGAAATTGAGATGAAGTCCATTACTGAGAGTTTAACATGTCAAGTGTGTATATATATTCATGGATACTAAAACTATGTTAATTATTTAATTCATATAGAACCTTTTCCAAGTGTATTCATACTTTTATTTCACTTATTTTCGGGTTCTATACAATTACATAATCAATCGTTTTTATGTCAGATGTTTTGACCATATTCATTTTTTATATGAAAACTGACATTGGTAGGTAGAATATGGTCAAATGTTTCATTATCTAAAAATCTATAGAATAATAATCCTGAAAAATTATTATACTATTTATAAATTAATTATAGTTTTAATACTAATCAATAAATATTCATAGGAAAAAAAGAACTAATGTTATGACCATAGAGATGGTAGGTTATACATACATATGAATAACTTTTCAATTTTTCAATAATAATTATAGAAAGAAGGTATGTAGTATTTTATATTTAAAAAAATATAATTATATCATAAATTAAGTAACTTAATTATATATAATTATATATTTCATTATTGTGATGTAGTGATGTAAAGAAATAATCACATCACTTCGAGGGGGCTGTAGTCCGCAAGCCCATGAATGGCATTATCATTTTTTCCATTGAGTGAAAAGGTAAAATGAAAAAGATACATTATATTTAATTAATTAAAAATATTTCATTAATATCATAAATATTACATTTATATAAAATTTATTTATTATATTTACCCTTATTACCTTCCTTAAAATGAGTTATTGAAAAACAAATGATATCACTTCGCATGGCAGTAGTCCCTTAACACTTGAGGGATGTTATCGTGTCGCTTACAAAAATGGAATAAAAAAGGGAATAAATGATATTATTACTCCATAAGTATAATTATGTTATAATTTTTATATATAAACACTATATACATCATAATTATATATCGTTTTATGTGGTAATGGAAAAATGAATGGCATCATTTCGTGGGACGGTAGTCGACCTTACACACGAATGATGATTTTATAACCAATTTGATGGACGTGTGCATGGTTTTAGGTTATTACCCTAGCATTAAAAATATAAATATATGGAAAAATATTTTGGATATTATTTCATCATGGAATAAGAATAATTTATGGGATTTGAGGATGCAATAAAACAAAAATTCCCATTGATGAATGTTACCTTTTCATCGAGTAACTTGTTCTGGTTTATGCCAAAGGGAATAAATTGTTTAATTTATTCCCAAATTAATGATTCTAGGATGAGAGGAGGCATGTTTTGATGTAATTTTGGAAGGTATGGTCTAAAAAATAGTTTTTAAGGTATGATGATAGGAGATGATTTGGTTTCATTTTATATGTGAGGTGAATGACACACTTGTAAATTTTTAAAATTCTGAATTCCACCCATAATTTTTAATTCCACCATTACCCAATAAGGTTCAATTATAGTGAATATAAGGTATAATTTATAAATATAGGAATTAAATTTATGTTGGACCAGTGTTGTGTAATTTTATCACCTTATATTCTATGTTTAACCACTAAGTAAACTCATTTTTCACGTAATTGTTGTAATTACTTTTAATAGTTTTCACTAATAGATTTTGTAAAAAATTAGGTTAAATTATTATATAATAAAATTTATATCAATAACAGATATGGAATATATTTTTCAAAATTTAATTAAAAAAACTGGAAAATTTTAATTTAGTATAAATCATGTAGATTCTATGAGACGGCTTATTTTTAAGAATAGTATTTGTTTAGAAAAAAGTGGATTCTATATTAACCCTATCACTAATAATAATCATTGAATGATATAATTTAAATATATATTATCTTCACATTTCATTTAAAACATTCCATAATTTGGATTATTTTAATTAATTAAAAATGATAATCATTATGTATATTAAATCAATTTTCTGAAAATGGGATTTTTAAACCAAAAAACATTTACTAAAAACCAATAATAATTTGATTCAAAGGGAGTTTAGTTAATTAAATATAAATAAATAATACTTTTGTTATTTTATATAATATTCAAAACATAATGGGACTCTTAAATTTATTAATTTAATAAAAACAAATGACATTTTACAAAAAAAGTGCATTTTCATTATTCACTGAAAAGTTAATATTTTTAGCAAAAAATCAAACAAATTAAACCAAATTAAATTCTAAAATTATGATTTATAAATTTACATTCATTATCTGAAATTAAAATATTTAACATTTAGAAACATATCTTTTAAATAAAACATTATAAGAAAGATGTTTAGTTAAATTATTTCCCTTTTGATTTAAAAATTACATAATATTTTTATAAAAAATATAAATATGTAATTCATATTAATATAAATTAAAATGATTTATTATATATTTATCTACATGTTTAAATGAAATTTTTGGTTGATAACCCTATGAAATTTTTTACTTTTGAGGTAGGTGATGATGTCTTTCTAAATGTTTTCCAATGAAATGTATTTTATATTTTTGTAAACATGGAAATATTATATTGTAGTTCATTATTCCATATAATCTTCTATATAAATTTCAATAAATTTCCTATTTAGAGTTTTTCCCTTGAGTTTATCTAAGGTACATAATGTATTCCATTTTTCAATGTTAAGGAAATATATTCCTCGTTCATCTTATGTTTTGAGCATGGAAATAGTTTGGTTGGAAGAGAAGCATTCTTGTGAGGAATAGAATGTTAATATTCATGACCAAAGAGAGAAATATTTTTTTTAATAATACGATTCCCTAGATTAAGGTTTTATTGAAAACCCATATGGTTGAAGAGTTGGTATGAGAATATGACAATGTTATAACAGAAATATATCCCCATTTGTTTAATAAGTAAAAAAAATCGATGAATAATTTTATTAAAGGGGGGATGGATGTAACTGCCTAGATAAAGATATAACAAGTCAATTTCATAATTATTAATATTAATTATATAGTTACATTAGTAAAAAAACTTTACGTAATTTTTAAATCAGAAATTTGAACTAAACACTTTTCATAAATGGTTTTTATAAAATAATATTTTTTAAATTATAAATTTTTAAATTGATAAAGTGAATATTATTTCATAAATCATCATATCAAAAATTACTTTGGCCGATATTTTAATATTTTTCTGAAAATATTGATTTTTTTGTGAATAGTGAAAAATAAAGATTTTTATAAAAATGATTTTCTTGTGGATAAATTAAGTAATTTAGGAGTCCCAGTGTGTTTTTAATATGCTTTACTGTAACATATTAATTATATAGTGATATTTATTCAACTTTATTACTTTGAAATAAAATTTATGTTGGTTTTCAGTATAATATTTTTAAATAAAATGGTTTTATCCTAAAAAACTGTTTTAAAATGCATGAAGATTCTCCTTTTAAAATAGTTAAAATAATCACTAATCAGAATTTTACTCAAGGTAGTAAATAAATTATGTATCATTAAATATTATTTTATTTTCCTTAACATATTTTAATTATTGATTGAGTTATTATAGAATAAACATTTTATAAAAAATACACTTCTTAAAATCTCTTTGTCTCCCCATATATGTGGGGTTAATATTATATTAATTTTTCCCACATTTGTGAATTTAATATTACAAATATACTCCATATTTGTAATAATATTAATTTTTATTATCTAAGAAGTTCAAAATACTATTTTACTAAAATTATTAGTGAATATAATTAAAATTATTTACAACGACTAATGTAAAAATGTGTTTACTTAATGCTTAAACATAGAATATAAGGAGTAAAATGACCCGAAAACATTTCAAAAAACTCTTATCTAGCCATATTTTATATTATCCTATATATTTTTTAAAATGGAACATAATTGGGGACTGGTGACATGAAAAACATATCTGTTCAATTCACTCTTTCAAAAAACTACAAGTGTGTCACTTACCTCACTTATAAAAGGCCACCACCCTTATATATCTCATAACACCTTTAAAAACAACTCTTTCAGACAACAAATTACCATATAAATTATCCAATTCCCACAAATAATTTATGATCCCATAGTTTTGGTATAAACCCAAACAAGTAATGTCTTCGGGGTAGTGCAAAAAGACTTTCCAGAAGAAGATGTAATGTTCTCCAATGACTGTTTTTATTTTATTTCTTCCTCCACCAACGTAAATTTTTCTTGAAACATGATTATATAAAAACCTAAGTATATTAAATATAATTATATATTTTTATGTTATGTTTACAACCTGTAATCACAATAACATCCATCAAATGGGTTACAAAATCATCATTTGTCATTACGGTGGACTACCACCTCACGAAATGATGTCATTCATATTTCCTTTACCACATCTAATGATTGTGTATGATGATGAATGTAATATTTATAAATTATATTTATAACATAATTATTCATATTGATACATTATATCATACATACACTTTTTATATTCCATGTCGTAGTAGATATGATAATGTCACTCATGTGTATGGCGGACTACCACCTCATGATGCGATGCGATTTCATTTCACTAATACATTGAATGAAAGGTAATAAGGGTGAATATAATGAATATATGTGATATATATAACAGAATTACTATATAAATTACTAATTTATCATTATATATATAATATAATATTTTCTTTCTTATTTCTTCAATCACTAAAAAATGATAATGTCGTTTGTGGATGTGTATACCACCGCCTCCTCGAAATGGTGTGATTATTGTTTCATCACCACATAATAATAATGATATATATCAATATATAATTAAATAATATTTTTATGTACTTTTTAATTATAATTTTTTAATGTTACAATGTTACATACCTTCTTCCCATAATTATCATTGAAAATGGAAATGTTACTCATGTGTACGTAAGGCCTACAGTCTCCAAGAACTAACGTTAGTTCATATTTCATATCCATATTTCATGATTAGTTTTAAAATAATATTTGATGTATAAATATGATAATTAGTTACTTATTCTGATTCTATATGTGTTTAAATAAGGACCTCTTTGACCATTGTTGACCTACTAAAACTATTTTTGATAAATAATCAAAATATGGTTGAAACATATAACGTAAACTTAATTGATTAAGTAATTGTATATAAAATTAAATAAGTGAATTAAAAATTATAATATACTTGAAAATGTTTTAATTATTATAAATAATTAAAATAAACTTATTTTTTTGGAATATAAAGAGACATGTGACATGTCATACTCATGGTAAGGGACTTCATCTCAATTTCCTTTCATTGAGGTATATCTTGATGTTATTAACCATTATTATTTTATAATGTGTATACACAGACCCTTTGATAATTTATATAATTAATTCTTCTATTATTGTGGTATTTAAATTTTTTAATGTTAATCTATCATAGGTCTTATGATTCAATTTTTTCTCAAGTGATAAGGGACTTTTTCATCAAGAATTCATCTTTTAATGTTTTTAATCAGTTATTTGTATTTCATTTCCATATTTTAAAAATGGTTTTTTTAAAATTTTTTGTTTAAAATAATGATTTATATATAAAATTTTACATCTATTTTTTAATTTATTTTCAAAGGTTTTCAATAAGAATTTTTTTACATGTTTTATATGGAACGTCTTCTGAAACTAAAAATAGAATGTCTTATTTTTAATGTACATAAAGGTAATGAATTTTTATCCACCTTGAATATTATATTATTTCTATATTCTATTGAAATATTTCATGTTTTAGATAAGTGGAAAAACTTTTTACCTTATTTTTTTATTTTTGTTATTGATAATGTATTTTTCAAATGTAAGGGGTATTTTGGTATTGAAAATTCATTTTAAAAAATATATATTTTAATATCCAAAAGTGATTTGTTTTTTAGTATAAAATATTTTCAAAAAGGTGAAATAAAAAAATTATTCATTTGATGGTACCTGATAATTATACATGAGAAATGGGTGTGTCCAAGTAACAATGGGTGATCGCATTACAACATATTCAATGGAACAGTCCAAATAGTGTTTGGTGATCCCATTACAGTTTATATGATGTGGTGGACCAGATAGTGATCAGTGAACCCAAAATAAAATACATGATGGGGTGGACTAGATAGCACTAGGTGATCCTATTATAGTTTAAATGATGAGTGTTCCCAGATAGTACTCCAATTCATTGAGTAATGATTATATTAGAAGTTCTCCATATGGTTATTCAAATTAAAAGGGTTCTGAAATTATTTTATGAATTATATTTTATATGCCGCCATGTATTTTCAAGGGAATATGTTTTATTTTATATGATTAAATAAATTTGAATATAAAGTTAATGTTTATATGAGTTTTCATGTTTTCACTAGGATAATGGTTTCCTTCATTTATAGATCACCTACTAATATTTTTTTACACAGAAAATGTTTTTTAGATTTTTTTCATATTCTTTTTAATATAGAGGAAGTGGTAATGATGAAAATTTTGATTTTTTTTCTTGAAAATATGTATTTTATTTTTAAAAACAATTATGTTGGCAAAAAAGGATACTGTATAGAATTTTGAAATTGTTATTATATGGTTTTTTAATGTATGAGTTAGGAACAATTTATCTAAATCATTAAATTGGAAATGATCCACCAAGTGAATGAAATTAAATTATCAAATAAAAATTAATATTATATAATGATTAAGGTTGGGTTTTTATATCAATTAGAAAAATTGATCCTTTATCCAAGTCCATTTACACATATTCAATTCACTATTATCATATCCATAAATATTGAGGTTGGATGGGGATACATTAGACTATGTGTCTCCTAGCATATTGTGTGTTCAAGTAAGGATATGATTTACACAGAATCATGTGACACCAAATAATGATGGAATTATAAATTATTCATCTCAACTAAAATGTAGAGGGGTAGATGTTTCCTTGTATGTTTATTCTCGTGTCTTCCATATATATGGAAATGATGTCCTAATAGTACTCATGTGAACCTTACTTTTTCAGTATTTTTCAATCGTGGAAACCACTATCTTAAATGGGAATGAGATTTTATGGGCCTAAATAAGGGATTCATGAAGATATACTAATAGGAGAAGAATTTCTAGGATCCTGAGTTTGTTTAAAATTGTGGTGAGGTTCATGAATATGTTATACATATGATAATGGGTTATGTTCTTGTTCATTATGGGTTTCAAATTGATAAGAAACATGGAGGGTCGAAATGTTACTGTTGATGGTACTTGATTAGTACCTGCTACATCCTACAATTGTTTTTACGGTTATGCTCATGCATTGGATGGATGTGATGTAGCCTTGGACGGTGATGGCTAAACCATGTATGGTTTTTTCTAAGCCTTGAATGGTTGTGACTGAGCTAAATGATAATCTAAGAGGATGGGTTTTTACTAAAAACTAGAATATGTTTCTTCAATGGTTCTCAATTTCTAATACTTGATAAATGATTTTATTCTGGTCTTAGTAGTATAGAAAACAAATTTTGGATAGTTTCCCATATATTGTTTCCCTATAGGAGTATATTCCCTATATTTGTGATCACGTTTCAAGAAATATTAATGTATTTGATTGTATAGTTTTATTTTCATGCACTTTATAGTGTTCCACTAACTTAATGTAACTGATGGAGGAATTCTCTTTCTCATCTTCAAAGTCCTCCATGATCATATAGGTATTGGAACTTCATTCTACTGCCTGGGAAGACTGGATTCCATAAGAGTTTAGACTAGTTTCTACTTGAGAAAGGGCTTTTTATTTTCCTTTAAATATTTCCAAAAACATCTTTGAGCCTTAGAGGGATGTAAAGATAATGGTAAAAATGGAAAAAAAAATTTTACCAGGGAATATTTTATTTTACGCAATAAGGAATGAATGATCATGTAGGATTAGATCGCGAATTTTCATCCATTAAAAACATCCAAATTATTATCTCTTATTCCGAAGTCTTAAAACCAATCCATAATAAATTTATCGTCATTGGTTTAGCAGATATGCATGTGAATTTCATTTAAGGGTCACTCAATACCACAATGTTGTAATCTACCATTTTATGCTACTATCCTTTATGAGGAATAAATCCTTGATGGTATGTATGAGGAGTCTATGGTATGAGAAATAACTATAATGGTTCTTAAATTAACAATATTATATATTCTTTAAGTATAATAAATTGTGGATTCTATTCTCCATGACACAGTGGAAGAAACCTAGGACATGGTCATCATTGATGGAATATAATATTTTTAATAGGATTCTTGGCTCTTGGCTCGGATGGGATCCCAATGAAGTATTTTGTGTGTGAATTTTATCTTTATGGGACTTTATATGATGAGGATCATATATTTCGATTAGTTTAGGGGTCATAGTTTATGTAACTAGTGTTTTTTCTACATTACATGGATTTTGAGAAATAAAATAATGAGGTAAGGGGAAAAACAACATTCAATCAACTAAGTGTCCTCTGCATGATATTGAGTTTCATTAGTGAATTCCTGAAATACAATGGGATACATTAGGAATATTATGGTCTAAACAAACTCATCCTGAAAATTCTCCATGAAAACCCCTAAAAACCTTTCCAGGTAAATACAGACTCTAAGGAATTATGTCAGCCTTTTCCACTAAGAAATTATTTTCTAAACTTACCCATTTGTTATTTCCTACAAAAATATATAACTTCAACTACAGACTATCAAAATTATAGATTAATTTTTAGATAAAATGTTTTTATAGATCCTCCAATATAGTTATAAATTATTATTTTTATAATGTTCTCCCAGATAATGCTTTTTCCTTATAATGTATAGAAAATTCACTTATGAAATTTATGTATATGAATATAATGATTTTGAAATGTATTGGTGGATTATTCTAATACTATCCTGAGAGATATGGAATATTTTTGAGCTAAACCATATGTCATCATGTTTATAGAGCCCTGATATGAGTTTTGAGAGCACAGACCACAACATCCTAGTGTCATCAACATGTATTTTACCCCTGATCAGTTGGCTAGAATAAGAGAAAAATATACCATTATTCAATGGTGGGATATCACACTAGTCCACTAGATAAGGGAATATCTGGAACCCTTGAATTCTCTCTTGAATGAGTAGATCCATAATTTCAACCTTGGATAAGTGGACGGAACCACCTGATTTAGTTCAAAAAGATCATGGGAGTATAGTTTGTTGTTATGGTTCTATAAGGGTAATTATGAAATTATACCCTTACTCAGGGTGGTTTCCACTATGGATCTTAGTGTGGAGCATCTTGTATCTGTTATTATATTAGAGTATGGAATAAATTATATAATTCACTTTTTTCTCTATGTGGCTTCAGCTATAATACTCATGATATTCTGGAACCATATTCTTTTATAAACACATTTTTTATAACTATTAATTTTTTTCTATTTATTTTATTATATTTGACATTAATTTGTAAATACTTCATGAAAGATATAAACTAAAAAAACACATTATCAGTTCAAAATGGAAATGTTATAACAAAATTGAATAAAACTATGTATTTCAAACCATGGATTAGTACTCAATATGGATAAAATATATCCATTAATAGATCATAAATTAATTGGGTGCAATGGTTTAAAAAATCTATTTATGACTAGGATATCCTCTTGATCATCTCTAACCTTAGGTATTATAAATACCCAAATAAAACCAAAAATGAAGAAGATCGTCATGAAAAGAGAACAAATTGTGCAGAATCTATAATATGAAATAAGAACTATTCCTTGTTAAGTGAGGGTGGAATGAAAAAATTATTTATTATTTAAATATAAATATGAATGAAATATAGTTATTGAAAATATTTCCATTGGTCATATATCCAATAGATATACTGAATTCGTTTATTTTTAAGTAGAACATTTGAAAAAATATCACTCATAATGAAATAAAAATATGACATTAAATATTATGTGTGTGTGTGTTAATTATAAATATTAACTTAATTATTGTTAAAATATAATATAATGTATATATATAATTCAAATACGTATTTTAATATCATTTTAGTCATAAAATTATATTGGATAATAATATAATATAATTTAATGGTATTTGTTAAAGTGTATTTACTATAAAAGTGATTTTTTTCAAATAAAAATTATACTAATTATAGTACAATTAATCTTCATAAATTTAATTTAGTACTTTTAAAATATTATTAAACATTATCTAGAATATTAAAAACTTTTAAATTATAAATTTTTATAAAATAATATAATTAACACATAATGTTCAAGCACATTAATTTTTAATAAAAAAAATTTTTCTTTATATTTTTTTCCATTTAAAAATATAATTTCGAAATTTTATAATATAAATTAGATAAAACTATCTTCATTTTTTGATTTATAATTTCAAAACTTTAATAGCATAGTTTTTTATATTTTTCTTAAAAGATTTAATTATTGTGGAATAGTAAAAATATCATTTTTAAAAACAACATGAAATTTATGACATTGTTAGTATATAAGTATGAATTTTATATTCAACAATTGAATTTATTATAAAAATATGTATTTTATAAGTGAATTTATTATTTCAAAAATATTTTTTTATTTTTTTATTCATTTTGTATATTTTATAATTAATGTTATATTTTTAAAAAATATTTTTTTCATACATTATACATTGTGTATTTGAAAGTTAACTTTTATCATTTTAAAATAGAATAAAATTTAATTTAATTCAAAATTAGAAACATTAGGTCCAAATTACATATTAGGGACCATTTTATTTGTGTGTATAAATGGATAATTTCTCAGGTAAAATACTTGTTACCATTTTGAAATCCCAAATCAAAAAAATGAGTCACTTAGTAATTAAAGGGAATATCAGAATGAAAAAAAGGTTTTAAATTATCTATTGGAGGACTTACATGACCTGATAACATCCAGACTCCATTTTTATCAATTTTTCATCCATATCCCTTGAAAGTGACTTCCTGTTATTGAAATGTTTTTTGTATTTAAAAAATGTTACCATATTCACTTATAAAATAAGATCTTCTCTCTTCACCTCCCCTCACATAGAAACAAAATATATTGCCTCGTCTAAAAATAATCTCCTAGACTCTCCAATCCATCTTAAGGATGTTTCTTCTTTTCAAAACTATATCCATCAAAGGATAAACCCCATTCTCAAAGGAGATAACCCAATTAGTGAGGTAAGGCTTAATAATTGTTTCTTCCTCTTTTATTATTCTTTATTTAAGTTTCTTCTATCATACAATTCAGTTCACCATATTAAAATAAAAAAAATAAGTATTATTATTATATGGTGATTTGAATATAAAAATGGTTCAATATTTATCTATCTTTACTTTTTCCCCTAATAAATGATAAAATGATATTTGTATTGCACAGAATACCGCCTCCATAAGACATCATATTTCATTTTCATTAAAAACTATAAAGAGATAATCCTGATATTTAATTAAATAATTAAGTATAGTATCTATAACATTTTTTAGATTCTTAAATGATAAAATGTATTATATATTTTCCTTTTTCTATGGAAAATAAAATTATGATCCTTGTATACGTGTTAATTACCACCTCCATGGGATGATTGATTTCTATTTTTCTTTTTATCATCGCCTTATATAAATTTTAAGGAGTTTGGTTTTATTGGATAAATATTATTTTTATAATACCATTATGTTATTTTTATAAAAAGTTAGATATCTTATTAATGATATGATCAATAAACGACAATCACTAATTCAATCTTGTAAAAACATTTTTTGAAAATGGACAAAATTATTTCAATTTATATTATATATAAATATACATTTCATATTCTTAAAATTTGTTTATAATTATAATATATCACAAAAATAAACACAAAATTATATCATTATTCTGCTAGTATATTTTTATTGCAACTGTATCATCGCATAAACATCTTTTTAACATGGTATGTTTATGTTTGGGTTGATTTGATGACCTACATGAACAATACAATGGAACTATATATTGAATGATTATGAGAGAATAATTAGTCTTATAATATGATATGAATATTTAAATAACTTTTTTCATTCTATATAATATATAGTAATATTAAATCATTAATTTAGAATACACCCATCAAAGGTTGAAAATTACAAAAAATATCTACTGTCAATTTCATGTTTATGGATGATGACTAACGTATATATAAACATGAATTTAAACTTTATATATGATAATAATTACTAAATTTAAGTAACATTAATAAACATTGAATGAATAAAATTTGATGAATAATTAATGCTGAAATCACACTATTGTATCTAGTATATAAGAATCATGATTGTCTACACCAGACATTGAAAATATATAATAATTAGCTATTATCAATGTATAGAATAACTATAAACAATGTTTAAAAATAGTTAAATATATAAAATATTTTTTGAAATATGTTATTAAGGTATTAATATTTTTATATATGATCTTATAGTATATTATCATAAGTTGGTAGACAATATAATTGGTTCTTTGTCTTATATTTAACTTCTTGGGACTTATTTCATAATGTTTACCCTAGTACGTTTATCTTGTGTATTCACTACCCAATTGATTTAATATATGAAAACATCTTTGATTTTATTATATATTAGTTTCAATTTTATTATCTTCCTTTTATATCCATATAATACAATTTTACTAATTCTATAGAAGTATCATCGAATTAGTTTTTTATTCATTACGTCAAATTCATTCTTACTAGAAAATACCTTTAAAAAAATTATCATACTATTACACTATTTTTAATTTTATATAGGATTTTATATGGGTATATTACATCTCATAAACAGTAATAAAAACTTTTATCAAACGTGTAATGAAATAAAAGTGTAATTTTGTTAAAAATAATTATCCTTTATAAAAAAGAATATTTTCTTTCATGTCCATATCTTTCATTCCAACAATGTTATCCAGCATTTTTGTGTACTCTAATATTTATTATTTTCAATGATTATAAAAATTCTTTTTACCTCATTCAAAAATGAAAATAAATTAACCTTTTTACAATATATTTTTTAAAATAATTTTATTTCAAAACAATTTCCACCCCACAGTTCATTTGATAAGGATTGTGATTTTTTCACATATTCATTTATAGATGTTTATTTTTCAATTTAAAATATTTTCCATAGATTTCAATTCCCATTTTTGAAATTAAATTTTTAATTTTACGATAAATTTCATCATTTAATGTCTATATTTAAAAAAATATCTTTTAATGTTTTCTATGGGAACACATCATGATTCCACTCATCATTTAATGACAATATTGTCAAACATCTCTTTTAATGTTTACCATAAGAACACATCATGCTTCCACCTTTATCATTTTTTAAACCTTTTCTCACCATTTTAGTTGACTTTAAAAGAGAAATTATTTATCTAATATATTTAGAAAATAACACTTTGAAAATGATTTCTAAAGATAAATAATATTTCTTAATTCCATAGTGATTTTTCAAAAACTACTTAAAATTGTGTTTCATCTAATTCATTATCATTTGATGTATATTAAGTTTGATTGAAGATGTTTTCAAATGTAACCATCCACCATCTTTTTTTAGGTATCTTATTTTATTCATTCCTTTTTGTGAAATTATCCATCACTTCAACTTTCTTAAATAATCTCATTCAGTGTATAACCATAATTTTTCTTTATTTAAATTTCCTCTTGGAATACCCTATTCATTATTCCTTTGATTGATGTGTGTTCACCTAAAAAATAAATTTATTAATTATGAAGATCTATTTTCTTAACCATAAAACATTTATTTTATAGTTTAAATTCTATACGATTTATTATCATGATTAAATGGTATTTAAATTTCGGAGATCCTACCGATGGTGTCGGGCTTTAATTATCAGGGAGCGGCGATGTCTTCTTCACCTGGGGAGGGATATATTCAACCGGCGGTTTCATCACCCCCAATGTCTCTTGTTTCTAAAGTTCTCTCATCGCTATCGCAATCTACCTTAGTGCCGAATGGGGTCATCTTAAGTAAAGGAAGAAATCAGTATTGTGGCTCTCATGAGGGCCTTTCAAAGCCTTTGTTCAATGGTTCATTCTCCCAGGGTTCAGTTGGTTCGAAGGTGCAGAGTAGTGTTCGCACGCGATCTCAATCCAGATTAAGATTGGTTTCTTCCCTAGTTGTATCTCATCCTGTCTGGGGCCAGAAGTCTGGGGCCAAAACCATACTATTTTTTTAATGGTTATAATCCTTATATAGATTTCGCGGGGCCTAAGGTCTCGGGTGAAATCTGATTTTATAGTTAATGAACTTTGCAACAATTTTGTATCGATAATTGTGATTCTAAAACCGAAGTAGGGGCATAGTATAATCAAGAATTATGATCAAAGGATGAGAGTGAAGGGTTTCAATCATGGGTATTCTCTAAACTCTTAGATTTCGCTGTTTTGGAAGGATCACATTACTGTCGATAGGTATGTTGTGTCGGATCAGTTTTTTGGGTACGAAAATTTATGTTTAGATTCATTCGTTTTCCTTTGCTTTATTCTATTCCAAGTTCCTTGCTCGAGATAGAGTGATACTTTGGAGGGATTTGGATGGTATTATCTCTGATTCTAATACTTGGATTGTTGGGGGAGATTTTAATGCCATAGCTAGTCTGGAGGAGTAAAAGGGGAGTGGTGCTTTTCCTAGGAATGTCAGCCAAGATTTTGTCTCATTTATGGGGACAAGTGATCTATTGGATGTGGGGTTTAAAGGAGAGAATTTCACATGGTGTAAAAATAAACAAGGAGGATTTCGGTAATGGGGTCCTCTTGATCAATGCTTTATTAATGAGGCTTCATTATCTATATTCCTAGACGCCAAAGTCTCTCATTTGGCTCAGTGTCTCTCTGATCATTCTATGCTTAGGATTTTCTTAGCTTCAGGATTGTTTCAAGGGGAGAAGTTCAGGTTTTCTAATACCTGGGTGGAGGAAATAGGTTTCAATGATGTGGTCAGGGAGTCTTGGATTCTACAACACACGGGAAACCCGTGGATCACACTCCACAACAAGATTAGGCATCTTAAATATCTACTAGGGTGCTTGAGGAAGGATATACCTGTGAGGGATAATGATTTGGTTGAGATCATCAAGAAGATCATTCAAATGTAGGAGGGTATAGAGAAGGAATGAGATGACAGCCTTTTTACTAAGTTAATTCTGAAAAAAGATCTTCTATATGATACCCTTCTAAGGCAGGAACGATTGGCTAGAGAAGGGGCCAGAATTAGATGGCATTGGTAGGGGGAACGTAACATTAGGTTTTTTGATGCTTGTATTAAGGAGTGTCGTCGTGTGCAGAGACTGAATATTAGAAGGGAGGATTGTACTTATTCTACTGATTGGTATGAGGTTGGAGTCATGTTCAATGATAGTATCTGATCCTTACTGGTAGGGCCCATTCTTGGCTTGAATGGTGGGTACCCGAGGGGTGATGCTGAAATATTTGAGGCAATTCGGAGCTGTGTTTCAGAGGAAGTTAATGAATGTTTGAGGAGCACTTCGGTGGAGATTGAAGTGCATGAGGCTATCTGGACTTTGAATCAAGAGAGCGCACTAGGGCCTGATGTCATTTCAGGGTCTTTTTATATGGTGGCTTGGGACACAGTTAAGGGAGATTTAGTGAAGACAGTGCAGTACTTTTTTCAAGGAGGGAATTTTCTACGTATTGCATGTGCAACCAAGATGGTGACGATTCCATATATATGTAATCCACACTCCATTCATAAATATAGTCTCATTAGAATGTGCAATATTCCTTATACGGTTTTGGAAATCATTCCCAATAAAATAATGGCATCTCACTTGAATACTTGGGTGTCTTCGGAACAACATGGCTTTATTAAAGGGCGTTCAATTCAAGGGGGAATTGGAGTGGTGCAAGAAGTGGTTAGTAATATTAACAATAAGTCTTTTGGGGGTAACATGGTGATAAAATTAGATATGATCAAGTCTTATGATATATTGGAATGGGGTTTCATCATAAGGGTGTGGGCTTGCATGGGGTTCTC
The DNA here is from genome assembly GCA_963277665.1 of Viscum album. NCBI lineage: Eukaryota > Viridiplantae > Streptophyta > Magnoliopsida > Santalales > Viscaceae > Viscum > Viscum album. The sequence goes on from OY728125.1 coordinate 1,627,302,520, forward strand.
TAACTAGACTGTTGATCTACTTTTTCGTTGCTTTAGTTCGGCCTGGATATCAACATCTTTTTTGGGAAAACAGTTCGGTTTCTTCAAGGCTTGCAGAGGTCTCAGGTAAAGAGACCCTCTTTCCCCATCTCTATCCATCCTCTCTCAAAATGTCTTTAGTTACTATATTAATCTAGGTCTTCTCAGGGGTAAAGTTTTGCCTTACCGAAATTGGCATGTAACAAGGGGTATTTCGCATGTGATGTTTACGAATGACACAATTTTTTTATCAATGGCAGTATAAGATAAGTGCAATGGATGAATGGGATTTTAGGAGAGTATTTCCTGTGGAGTGGTCTGATGGTGAGCCGGGGAAAAATTTTGTTTTATACATCCATGTATATCACAGAGAGTAGGGTTAGAACTCTTGATGACTACTTGAACATGAATAGGGGATCATTTTCTTTGGAGTATCTTTGGAAACCAGTGAGCCCTCACTTTATTAGAATTTATCATTTTGACAAGCTGGTTTCTAAGATCACAGGGCGCATCATTAATTGGAAGAATTGATATTTTTCGTTTAGCAGGCGCATTACCCTTTTAAATAGTGTTCTTGTCTCTATTACCTTGCATGTAATGTCTAGATTGAAGGTTCCTAGTAGTGTTATCACAAACATGGAGAGGATAATGGTGTCCTTTATATGGGATGGTATGAGGGAATGTAAGCACCCCTGAGCGTCTGGAAAACGTCTTGCAAAACCCCTCCTCGAAGGGGGCATTAATATGATGAGTGTTTCATTGAACATGCAAGGTCTACATGATAAACTTTCATGGGAGGATATAGAAGGAAGAACAATATGGGGTAGTACAATGCAAGACAAATATAGATTAAATGTGAATGCGAATAGGGTACATCCCTCTATTATTTGGAAACTGAGTCACCCTTAGATGGAGGTATTGTATCAACACTCTAGGCGGATGGTTGGAACTGGTGATATTAACTTCTGGCTGCAAGATTTGGGGGTTGTAAGGTTGTAGTTCTAGGATTCCCCACACCGAATATATCATTTCTTGAGGCTAGTGGTCATTCTGGTTTTATTCAGGCCATTCTAGATGATAGTCAATGATCTGTTTTCAATAGCATTGTTATCAATGATGATCATGATAATCTTATTTTTACTGGTTATTTGTCAGGTTTGTTATCATTAAAGGAATTTGCTCAAGTGAGGAGGGATGTAAATGATGATGATACATGGTGGGAGACTTTGTGGTGCAAGGAGGTTCCCTCAAAATTTAATTTCTTATTGTGGTGGGTAAGGAACTGTGCTTTGCCTACTGATGATAACATTCAGTGTATGGGTGTCAGCATTGCATCTAGGTGTTGGTGTTGTCGTGAGGCCAAAATAGAAATAGTGGCGCATTTTTTTTTGATATTGAATGGGATAGATGGATCTGACCGGTGTTTTGTGATTTCACTGGGTGGAACGGACAGAGAAGGGATGATGGAAAACTTTGTAAGTGCATGGTTTCAAGGAGTGAGCGGTCATGGACCTGAAAGGAAGGCACAAGATATTTTGATATTAGCAGGATACTGGACCCTCTGTAGAGCATGTAATGAAGTGCAGAACAAAAACATAAGAGTTACATAGGCCAATATTCTTTTTAAAATGAAGAATTCTTTTCAGGTTTTTGTCCAGGTGTGTACTGGCTACCAGGATGCTCTATCGGGGAAAGCCATTATACCCAGTCGATTTCGTTCCAGTCAAAGCAGGGATCTGGGTCGCGGGCACTGGGTATGTTGGAAACCCCTTCACTTCAGCCTAAAACTAAACACGGATGGATCACTTGTAGGGGGAGATGAGAGGAGGATGGGTAATTAGAAACTTGGAAGGGTCGGTTGTGGAAGCATTTTCTGCTTTCTATGGCAGGGGCAACATTTTCCAAGATAAAGTGTAGGCTATCCTCACTAGTTTGGAGATGTCCGAGAAGCGGTATATCACTCTTAAAGTGGTGGAAATAGATTCTCTAATGCTCTTCGAAGCATTATCAGGTACAGATCGGGTTCTGTGTAATAGAGTTTATGTCATCAGAAAGTGTAAGCAGATTTTGGGTAATCTTATTGAGATCACTCACACATGGAGGGAAGGGAACCAGGTGGTGGATTTCTTGGTGTCCATAGCTTCACCCAATCAAAGGATGTATTTTTTCCTTAATATAGGTTTTTTTTTCAAGTGAGGGTATGAAGTTAGTGATTAATGATGCTTTGGGATTGCACTTTTTTCGACCACTATGATTTTATTATATCAGTATTTCGTTCAAAGTCAATAAAAATTCTAGTTTTCAGTCATTTGAAAAGGATATGAAACCCATTTTTTATTTATGGATTCACTATGATGTGTTAAATGAAACCCATTTTTTATAATTGGTTTTTTATGATATGATTAATGTTTTATTTATTAGGGAACTCATATATATGTATAATGATAGGTGTGTCCTATATCTACCACCAATACATTTCTTATGTTTTTTTATCTCATGAAATAGAAATTCATGAGTAAGTTTCAGTTTCTCATAATAACGGGCATTCATAGTATGGCTCATGAGTGTCATAACTCTTATACTAATGTTTATTTCATATTTGAAATAATTTTCACATATTTATTCTTAGTCTCGTTTATATTTTATGCTCTCCTGGTTTTTGTTTTTTAACTTATTTTTTGGATTTATGTTCTGAGATTCTGATCTTTTGTGAAGGTATGTCCTTGTTAAAATTTTATATTAAACTCTCTTTTTGGTTAAGGATGTGATTATACAGTATTTGCGGGTTTTGGGAGTGGTCCAATGGTGTGGGACATGAAAAGAGTGGGAAATAGTCCCACAATGCATAGTGCATGGTTTTTTCAATCCATGCATTTATCTGAGGAAACCATGCAACATGTGAACCATTTCATACATAGGGTTATTGCATTGTTACCCACACCGTTTTTCAAACCGTTCGAGTTCCCCCATAAAACCATGGTGCATGGTTCCTCCTAGATAGAGGGATCCACACAGTTATCTCATGGTTAGTAAACTGTGTGGCCAAATCATGAAACCATTAAAAAGTGGGAAATTCCCAATTTACCATTACGAACTTTTTATTTACCCCCCCCCCCCACCCACTAGATGTATTACCCTATACCTCCTCAAACATCTTGGGTGATTAAACAAACCCTCCATGACTTCTAAGAGGTGATTCTCCTTCGATTCTTAGGATTTTGGATAATGTTTAGGTGGAAATGAAATATATTGGTGAGTCTAACACTCCTCTTTGCTCTATTTTCCTTATTAGGTCTAGTAGAATCTCTCAAATTATTCCCAAACACTAGATCCTTCACATTTTTAATGGTTTAAAGTTTGGTATTAATAATCTATTTGACTTTGAATCAATGGTAGAGATAAACAATCATTCATCAACAATCTTGAGGTGGGAGGTCTTAAAGCTTTTTTACATAGTCTTATTGTGTTATATGTGTATCTAGGTGTTATATTTCACTGCTATTTTGTGTCTTGATATCTTGGTTTGAGGAAATGTAATTAAAACATATATTGAGGTGTTGAAACCTTTACAAAACCAGTTGGTTCATTGAAGTTGTGAGACTAAACCTAGGTCTACCCTTGAGGTCAGGAAAACCCTTTTAATTATTTAAAATTTTAGTAAACCAAAGAATTGTAGTATTATAAGAGGAAATGTGTAGTGAAAATTTAATTTCTGTGTGGGTATGGTTAATATAAATATTGAAACAATTTATAAATTGGATTTTATAAATGATTGAAATGTTTTGAAATAATTTTTATTGTATGTTTGGGGACATGATCCAATTTTAGATTTATTATGGGAAAATGATGTTCGAAAGTGAGAAATGGTTCGAAAGGAGGTATTGATATCAAATTGATTTAAAATGGTATTTCTAAGAGATTTAAGATGCTTTTTTAAATGGGAATAGGGTTCCATTTTTGTTAAAATAATTTAATAGTTGTCTTGATTGGTTGAAAATGGAAACAAAATCCTTCTATCATGTTTTATTTTTTCAAAGGGGAATACAAGTGTTTTAAAGGGTGGTGGAAATATTAATTCAATGAGAATTTTGAATTGTGTATTTTCCATGATGTTGTTATAAAGGTCCTAAGGATCCATAGTAACTGAAGGGATATAAGGGTTAGTGAGATATAACCCATAACAATTAAGTTGGCATGTTAGCATGATTATGAAATTAAATAAATGATGAGTGGGCTTAGTAGATGTTACAATGTAAGGGGTGTTTGGCATTATGAAAAAATGGGTTAAATGGTTTTAATATGTAAGTTCCCAATGGATTGTGATTTGTAATTGAAATGCATAAATGTTTTATACATAGGAAATGATAAATGGGTTTAGTGAGTTATCATAAGGAAATTTTTTAATATGTTGAATGGGTTAAAGTATGGGGATCAATGAATATGCGTAATGAGTCTAGGCATAATAAATTGGACTAAACAGATATGAAATATAAACGAAAAATGTGTTAATGAATTATGAAATTGTATTAATTCCCATGTTTATTATTATGGATTATGATGGTTGTTTATATTGGTTATGTTTGGTTTTGATAGGTTAGGTGTATGGTTAATGGATAAATAATCATGTGAACATGTCTTGGTAGTGTGGGTTACTGAATTGAGGATCTATGCCCACATGTTGAGTTAGACATAGGCTCTAAACTCCACCCCAAAATTCACATCTTTGGGAAAGGGATTGATGACCTATTTCTCTAATGGTTTCATTCAATGAGATCACCTGGACTGAGTCAACAAGGTGACTATGATGTATTTGTTGTGATATTTTTACCCCTAATAAGATAAGATACTCGAATTACCCCTTATTCTTTGTAATTGAATGGCTTAGGTCATAGTGTAAATGGTGTAAATTCTATACCTATGGAACATGAGAGGAAGATAAATTTATTAAAAAATATAGAATAAGGAATGAAATTGTAATAATAATAAAAAGGGATTAAATTAATATTGTAGAAAATGGGCATTTGATGAGTTGTGACTAGATAAATTCCTTATGGTTAAATGTGTGTGTCACTTTTTGTGTCTTGGATTAGACACCCAATGTGACCTGAGTTATTTTCTTCATTGGTAGATTCTAGAAAAGTTAATGGGTAAATGGGTATTAGATAAGTTCTTAAATGTTTTCCTTATTATATGTTTATGTGTTTCACATTCTACCTGCATAAACTATTTTATAGAATATATAATTCTTTAGAAACTATTTTTGGGGGCCTATTAAGTTTTACTCACACCCTGATCGAGCTTTCATGGAACTTGGGTACCCTAGAAAATTATATTAGTTCTTTGGTATAGGATTTTGTTGTGAATGAGATGCTTGGTTGGGGAATGGTAGGTCATGACTGGGTTGGGATTAGGGTTCAGGTTCAGAGTATTTTTATAGTTTTGATCATGATTTATATTTAATGAATTCCTAACATGTAGTGTATTTTATAGATTTTGTTATAGCATGTGTACTTTGTTACTCATTGGTTTTTCCTATTTTTTACATTTATTGTTTCTATTGGAATTTTAACTATTGATATTACTTCTATGTTGTATTCCCTTATCTTAGTGGGTAAAGTCTTCCCATGTTTCTTTTTAGACTCGTCCTGCTAGTCAGCAGCCTTTTCGGAACAAAGAGGCATGCTAGAGGTCATGTGATAGCCTGGCGTTAGGAACTAGTTATAGTGGATTTTGGGTCAAGATAATTATAAAGTGTAATTAGATGATTTCATCATTGTCTTAATATCTTTCAATTGTATAAAATATACTAGGATATTTTAAGGACTTGACAATGAGCTCTTTCTTTCATCCCTATATGTGAGGTAAACCCTATGTTTCCTGGGGTGGTAAATAATGTTGTGTTTTTGATTTTTTTTATTTGGTTTGTATATCCACCTCAGGTGGCATACTTGGATGTGATATTATTTATTTATTATGTTTTATCTATTGTCCTGTTGCGACAATAGATTGTGCGTTAGTTCGTGCATCATGTTAGGGCCATAGTATATATCGGTCATCTGTATGTTTCCTATGATTGAATTCTAAATTACATGATGATAAAATAAATTTTTATAAAATGTAAAATTCAATGAATCAATGGGTGTTGAAAAGTGGGTTAAAAGTGATTTTTGAGAAATTTGAATCCTTAGGTTTAAAAAAAAGGTGAAATTTTTTGAAATGTGATTTTGAATAAAGATTTTATTTTTCAATTGATAGGCTATAAAAAAGGTTTTTGAAAGTGTAAAGTCTTGGGTTTTCAAAATTACAGGTTTTGAAAAGTGAAATTGTATGTTTAAATGTCAAGATAAATTATGTGGGAAATTGCGAAAATGATGGAACTCTTAGGTAAAATAGTTGTTTTTATTCTTTTTGTTGGTTATTGACCATGTGTACAGATGGATTAGGCAGATAGAGTTCTTTACTTTCTGAGCATCAAGTTATGGGATGTGAGACCTTGATGAGTTGGCTGTGTCGGTTAATGTAATTCCATTTCTTTTGTACTTAGTTAGGTTGTGACCTTAAAGCTATTAAATGGTATCTGTTAATGTTAATGTGGCAACTCTTGTAGATTTAGAACTTGTGAGTTATGTCTTTAACCCTAGAGTGGTTTTCCATTTTGTGGCTCTAGTGTATGGGTGTGAGTACATTTGGTGTGCGACCTAGTGTGATTGGTTGTATGGTTTTTCAGGAATAGGGGTAGGATGACAACTGTGAGGAAAAGGTTACTAAAAGTTTGGTGTTTATGTAAAAGGGAGATATCCAGTAAACATTTCTTGATGTTTATTCTGATATGGTAGTTGGTATCATTTGAATTTTGAGGAAAAAATGTTTGAGGTGTCAGTAGGGGTGTCAATGATTTGATTACTTACAGAACATGTCAGTGCTTTGGAACTTCGTAGTGGAACATAGAGGGTCTTACTGAGTTCAATATTAACCTAGAGGGTATGTGGAAAAGTTTATGATTTTTGGATGTGTGTCTTGAGTTGTGCCTTTGAGTTGGAAATCCTAAAAAAATTGAGGGTAGACATGAGGGAGGTTTGCCTTGTGTTTCAGGTGCATTGGAATGTGAAGAACAAATGGATTATTCATAAGTGAAACCGATGCATGGTGGGTGGTATCGAGTTTTGGTAAAATATAATAGTTATGCCTTGGGTTCATCATGAGGGAGAACATAGTTCTGTAATTTTGGTTTTATTTTTGGTTTTCAAGGGAAAATCATTTTGATACCAGAACCATTGGTTTTTATGGATTTAGATGCGAAAAGAAATGCTGGTTTGGGGTGGACAAGAAAAATATGATCAAAGAGAGGATGAACACTTTTGTTTTAGAGGACACCCGGGGTGACAGTGGGCACATGGTTGGATTTATTGTGGGGATGGATTGTTTGTTGGGTGATATTTTGAGAAGGACTTGGGTACGATGTGGCTAGTAGATTAGGGGGAATGATCAGTTGTTTGAGAGGACATTTGGGCCCATCTTTGATTATGTATGGCTTGTGTGATCTACACTCGGGTTCTGTGTATGGATATAGGAGAGTTTGAAACATTAATGGTCCTAATGAGTACCAGGTGATGGGAATAAGTTAGAGATTCATGATTCCTTTGGAATATGTGCCTAGGTGGGTTGGAGGTAAGATCACATGAATTTTATGGAATCATGGTGGATAATTCCTAGAATTGTGAGGAACTACTTGGTATTGGACCAATGTAGTGGAGCATTGTGTATCTATTGTAATCATATGAACCATGCAAGAATAACATGAGTGGGGTAATTATTAAGGTTCCAAAATGAATTTTGAGCCATGACCACTTGGAAGAGATTCATGAGGTAGTAGTGTGCTGGTTAGAAATACCTTTCGAGTTGTGGTGATTTAATATTGCAGAGACATTGGCAGAAAGGGATGCTCAATACCTTCAGAATTTTGAGGTGTTATTTTGGTAATATGGGAGAAGTTGAAGGATAGTTTGTGTTGGTATTCACCGATGACTTCTTATCATACTTATATCCAATGACAATCATGCCCAATACCTTGACATTATCTGATGTAATTAAGTGATCTCTGGATTTATTCCTAGATACCTAATTGTGTTTTTATTGTAATGATGTCCCTTATATGATACACTAAAAGAGTTGTATGTAAGTGGGATCCATATGGTGGTGGGAGTACACCATCGACTAATCCGGTAGAGGTCCTCAGGAAGGGACAGATGATGATGGATGCCAAGGGAATCGTTCTCGGATGTAGGGAATGAGTAGGGGTAATTATTATTTCTTTATTTTAGTGTGAGAAAGATGAAGATATCCCTAATTGGGATTCAGTCTGTGTTTGACAGTGATTTGTGGAGGATAAATGTTTTTGAGGAAATCAGTGACAATTACACTCCTAAGGTGTGTACTACCATATTAATTAATATATGTGTGGAGAATACTATGATGTATAAGTGGTTGAATGGAGATGTGAATGGGTTGTTCTTGGATGTAATGGTCGATCAAGACAAGCTATGGATTCAAGATTGAGATTGTTCTAGAGGAAATCAAAGTGGTGGAATCAAAGATATGTTGAGGGTGTTGTAGAGCACCAAAATAGTTTGAAGTGTTTAGAATGTTGGGGAGGTGGATTTTTACTAGGAATCATGGATTACTTTGGTAGGTACGTGTGGATGTTAGTGGTATGACTTAAGTAGAAAGGGGTTTTATAGATAGTTAAAGTTGTGATGTGATAATAATAGAATTCAAGCATCAATAGTGAAATTCGTTCGATGACGGCCTACCTCAACTAAGAAAAATGGAACAGATGTGGTGGAATGTAAGCCACCTTTAGTTAATGTTTGACGGATTAGCATGTTTGGGTAATGGGATAGGTAACTAAGAAAGAACCAAGTTACCTTAAATTGGTATGGATAGTGGAGGAATCCAATATAGGTGGTTTTGATGGAAGGGATAAATTTCATTGTTGCGTGGTACGCATGTGGATGTTTGGGCATGGTGTGATGTACTCTACATTAGGTAAGTGGTGAACATTGAATTGGAGTTCTTATTGGTTTCTTTTTCATTTCTAGAAGATATAAATACTAGAAAAGGGTAGTGATAGGCTAAGTATATTTTATATGGTTCGATAGTGGGAAAGTAATCTATTAATGATGTAATCGATAGTTCGTTTTGCATATAATTGTGTAAGATCCATGTCGGTGTATCGGTTTTGGTGATGGGAGATGACTCAGATGTTGGTCAATTTAGTACCTTAAGTTAAATAGTATGTTTGTATTGTGTTTTTCATATGTTGGAAATTTAACTAAGTCTCTTAGGCCTTGAGATTCATACATGGGTAGGTTGTGAAATGTGGTTAAATTGGAACATTTCAACCAGTTATTTCAGGCTTGGATTGTAATTAGGACTTTGAAATAATCTGGGTGAGATAGAAGTAAGCGATTTGGGCCATGAATTGTGAAGTGGATCACACTGAGAGCATTCCAGTTGGTTTGTCCTAGGTATTATAATACCTAGTCAGTGTCCTTTTATTATGGTCATTTATTGGCATTATTTGAACTTTTCTATTATTCTTGGTGTTAGTAATTACTATTTGAGGAGGTTGTTTCCTTAGGAAGAATCAGATTGTGATTGTGGGACTTGGTGAAGGGGAATTTTTCCGATGTAGGAATATTTCCTTGGTTTGAGCATTGTTATAGCATGGGTCATATCAGTGAGAAATACTTAAGGTGAAGGTTTATTGGTGTGTTTTTTTCAAACAATTTTGATCTTGAGGGATTAGAAGCACTTGGAAGTGCGTATTTAGGATGATCCATTATAAGGGGGTTATTTTAAGGTATTGATCTTTCTTTAAGGTATGTCCTTATTAATAAGTGTTGTTAAACCCTATTTTGTGATTAACAAAAAATTTCTCAAGTGTTTGAGAAGTTTTAGAAGTTTTATGGGGGTGTGGGACATGAAAAGAGGAGAAAAGTGGCCCACAGTGAGTTGTGCATGATTGGGGGAATAGTTAGTGCAAATCATGCACCTTTCCTAGGAAACCATGTGGCATGGGAACCATTTCAGACATAGGACTAGTGATGGTTTACCCCATAGTTTTTCAAACTATGTGGGTTCCCCTATAAAACCATGGGTCATATCTCCTCTTGGATAAAGGGAGAGGCATAGTTACCACATTTTTGGAAAATCATGCAACCAAACTATACAGCCCTGAAATTTTTTGAAATTTCCACATTTCCCTTCTGAAAATATCCCCCCCCCCCAATTTTTCATCATATTCATCCTCTAAAACCTTTGGGGATGAACCAAACCATCCATGACTTCTAAGAGGTGATTAAAAATTTATTATTAGGTGTTTGGGGTGTGTTTGTGTGTGAATCCATGATTTGAGGGAGTCTAACACTCCACTTTATCTAATTACTTGATTAGATATTTCATAATCTCTCATCTACTTCTGAAACATTATAACCATCACTTTTTCAGCGGATTTTATGTTTTCTATTAAGTGGTTGTTTGAGTTCGATTCAATGATGGAGATTAAACAAGTATTTGTCAACGATCAATAGGTATGTGGTTTTAAAGTATTTCTAATAGTCTTGTTGTGTTATATATGTATGTAGTTGTTCAATTTCATTATAATGTTGTGTATTCATATCTTGGTTATATAAAGTTAATTAGACCTTATATTGAGGTGTGATAACCTTCACCGAACTCATTGCGTTCATCGATTATGTGATGTTGAACCTTGGGCTACCCATGGGGAAAGTTGGGCCCTAGTAATTGTTGAACAAAATTTTGAAACCTTATTATAGGAGTATTATGAGTTCAAATGAGATGTTAAATATTAATTTTTGTGTTAATAAGGAAAATTTATTGATATGAAAAATTTATAAGATAGATTTGGTATATGATTGACATTTTTTTAAATCAGTTTGATGGTATTTTTGGGGCTTTGAATGATTTTAGATTTATTGTTGGAAAATGATGTTTAGAAGTGATAAATGTTTTTAAAGAAGTTTTCGACCTCCAAGTTATTTAAAATGGATTTTCTATGATATTTGAAATGGTGTTTGAAATGAAAACAGGGTTCTATTTTTGTGAAAGTGGTTTAATGGTTGTATTGATTGGTTGAAAATGGAAACTAAATCTTTGAGGCATGATTTATTTTTTCAAAGGGGAAGACATGTGTTTTAAATGGAGGATACAATATAATTTCAATGAGTATTTTAAAATGTGTTTATTTCTATGATATAGTTATAATGTTTCAATGGGACCATAGTAATTGAAGGTACATAAGGGTTATGAGATAGAACCCATAACAATTATGCTGGAATGTTATCAATACTATGAAATTAGATAAATGATGAGTGGGATTTATTGATGATATATCATAAGGGGGTGTTTGGAATTATTTGAAAACGGGTTAAATGGGATTAATGTGAATGTTACTAATGGATTCTAATTTGTACTTGAAATGCGTAAATGGGTAATACATGGGAAATGATGAATTTTTTATTTGTGTAAAGTTAATGGAATTGTTTAATATGTTTAATGGGTTAAATTATGGGGATTAGTAAAAATTATTAACGATATTAGGCATAAGAAATGGGGACTGGGATAAATTTATATGTAAAATAAATGGAAAATGTTTTAATGGGTTAAGGAATAGTATTAATTTCCATGTTGATTGTTTTGGATTAATATTGCTCATTGTATTTGTTATGTTTGGTTTTGATATGGTATGTGTGTAGTGAATGGATAAATAAACATGTGCACATGGATTGGTAGTGTGGTGTATTGACATGAGGATCTATGGCCATTGGTATAGTTAGAATCAGACTCTAAAATCCACCTCAAAAAGCATTGGTTAGGGAAAGGGATGTAGGATCTTTTTGACTTCCAGTTGCATTCAATGAGACCTCCTAGACTGAGGCTCCAGGGTGAGTGTGATGTAATATAGGTGATGTGTTTACCCATAGTGAGATAATGAACTTTACTTACCCCTTATGCATCATGATTTACCGGCTTAGGCCATAGTAAAAATGATTTATATTTTGAACCCATTTAACATGAGATGAAGATGAATTTATTAATGAAAATATCACAAGTGATGAAGTGGTTATAATGATGAAAATTGATTAAATGAATATTGTAGCTAATTTGTATGGGATGAGTTGTGACATGTTAAATCCATTATGGTTAAATGTGTGTGTCACACTTTCTACCTTTTCTTAGATGCCCAGTGTGAACTAAGTTAGTTTTTTTTATTAGTATATTGTAGCAAACCTAATGGCTAAATGGATGTTATATAATTTATTAAATGTTTCCATTATTACTTGTTTATTTTTTTCACTTATTACCTAGATACACCTTTATTAATACTTGATAATACTTTATACACCATTAGTGGTGGCCTATTGAGCTATACTCACCCCCTTCTCAGGCTTCCATGGAACATGGCTACCTATGAAGATACTACTTGTTTTAGGTGCAGGTTTTGGATAGAGACCTATTGTTTGGTTGTGCATCAGACGATGGGTTGGAGCATAAGAGGTTAGGACTAGGTCAATACTCTGGTCCAGGTTCATAATCATTTGATAGATTGGGTCTTGATTTATATGTTATAACTTTTTAACATGTAGTGTACTTTCTATATTTTTTATAGCATCTATACTTGGTTACTCAATGGTTTTTGTTTTATGTTTTAACTTTATTGTCCATGTTGGATATTTTATATGTTTATATTACTTCTGTAGTGGCATCATTATGATATGCGGGTATAGTCTCACCATGTTTCATTTTAGACCTGTGTTTCTAATCAGAATCCTCCAGTATGTGGGGGGTCATGCCTGAGGAAATGTGACAACCTGGATTGTGGCACTGGTTATAGTGAATTTTGGGTCAGGGACTTTACACATGCCTTACGTTATTTAATTATTTATTCCATGGTTTTTTACTAGTTTTTTATTGCGTATTATTTTCTGATGTATATTTATTATGCCTATATTCTCATCTTATATTCACTTATGATCTTTCATTGTTATCTCTTATGTTTACCCTTACTAAACATTTAAGATCACTTATTTCTTATGTTTCTGTTTCCCTAGATTATGAATAGAAGTAATAATTATGATGTGTCAAAAATGGGTATGTTATGATAAGAAATTGTGAAAGATGATGGTGAATTTTTTGGGTAAACTAGTTTTTTATATAATATAATATTCTCCATTAACCAAAAATAAATTACTTTTTTTAATTACTATTTATTCCCAATTATATAAAATTTTAAACTTAAAAGATCTCTGGAATGGGTTATAATGAAATATTTTCATTAAATAACTATATTACCATATCATTTTGTATGGGTAATCATTTTTGGTATCAGAAATGGGTAAATATAACATTCAAGGTTAGGATGTCATCAGTAAAGGATAATTTAGGTTTTTGAAATTGAATTAACGTTTGATAATTAATTCTTTATCATAATTTTAATGTTGTTTATAACCCTTCTTTTATTTCATTTAATATCAAATATATTGTGGATTATGACAAGGTAACATTTTTGAAAACTATTAAGAAACTTATATGGGATATGTATAAATATATTATATCATCATTAAATTTTACTGATATAGAGGTTGTATGCATTTTAGAGAAAATAAATCTCTATCTAGATACAAGAAAGTGGATGTAGGATCTTACAAATTTTTTTCAGGGCATAATAACCCTATAGAGGATGTGTTGGGTAATAACTAAATTATGAATTGATTTAGGAGAATGGGGCCTAACTACACCCATGGATAGTCACTCCAAGAGTAAATTCATTATCAATAAATTTCTATTTTTATACATTGATAAAGATTTAATTCCTAATAAAATTAATGGATTGAGTTATGTAACATGGGATAATGCAAAATAATGTGACCATGGTTGACCCAAGATAGTTATGGGATTATCAAAATATGCTATATTTTAGATAAAAATATCCTAGGTTTGAATAAAGGTTTCATTTTAGTAGATATCAGAATTTTGTGGTTTCATATTCATATACTCGGATTTGTTTGTTTATTATCATAACCATTTTAATTTTAATAATTAGTTTAAATTGAATCATGATAACGATGTTTACAATTGTATGTATACAAAAGCCACTATGTCATATAACTAAGTAATGCAGAATACATAAATTATTAACAATATTAATATATTCCAATTATGATAAAAGGGTAATTTTCTAGATATGTATAAAGTAGTGTGGTTGGTACCATAATATAAATTAATTTTTTATAATCATGGTTATATTCATTAGGGAGTGAAATTTATTAATGGTATTATGGTGTATTCCAAAATTAATAAGGCTTATTTGAAACATCAAATAATTTCTTTCTACAATTATACTTTTATATATTTGAATCATATATTAAGTTGAATTAGTTACCTTGAATACGGATTTTATGACATGTAATATTATTGGGGATAACTATTGAAGAACACGAGATTTTGGTATCGAAAAATCTTAAGATTAATATAATATTTATTTTACGGTAATAAAAGGATTATTGATTTTGATAAAAGTTATTTATATAATATTGGAATTGATAATTATTTTAAATAAAAATAAATTTAAAATTTTTTTATCTAATTTTTTGAATTATGATATATATTGACTACTTTTTAATGATATATACATGTGATTAATTCATTATAGGGTTAAAAATATATTTTTTTTAGGAATGAATAATATCATGGTACATTAATCTCATGTTGATTATAATTATTTTATGAAATGTATTTCATATGGAATATAAGAATAGGTTATAATAATAATAGGGTACATGATGGTACAAATGATCAATATGTTTTTATGAAATATAGGTAGCTTAGAATAGTCTATGAATTTAAGTAATATTTCATATTAGAAGTTATATTATGAATGATGAATATGTAAAAAATACCATCGCCTACTTTTATTTGTTATGAATAACTAAAAATGTCTGGATGAAATTTATTTAAGTGGGAGAATATAACTCCCCATGTTTTCTGGAACAATAATATTTTATAAATCAAATGTTTATAATTAAAAAAATTAATACCTTAAAATAAATGAGATTTATCAAGAAATAATTGATATTATATGTGAATTAAAATAGGACTATATTCATTCATAAGTGGAATGTTACAAAAAAAAGTAGATAAAACAAATTATTGCACAACATTGAACTATTAGTCACAAGAAATAGAATACATCCATTAAAAGTGCACAAATAAATTTGGTACAACATATAAAAATGATAAAATCCTCATTACTAAGAAATACCATGGATAATATTCAACCTTGATGACCACCAAAAGAAAAAACACCTATAATGAAGAAGATCGCCATGAAAAGAGAATGAATTTTCAAAAAACTATAACATGAAATAAGAACTATCCATTATGATGTTAGAGTGGAATGAATTAATGATTCAGTAAGTGTATGTGTGTGTGCGTGTGAATGAAATATGGTCATTGTAAAAATAACAATTGGTCATATATCTGATTTCTATACTTTTATCATGTATTGTAAAGTACTAAACATATAATAATATATCTCATAATGATATAAAAATATGGCATCAAAATATTATAAATATATACATTTTAATATAAATAATTAAAATAAATATTATTAAAATATTATATTATGTATATATATAGTTCAAATAATTATATAAATCTTAATGTAGTAGTAATAAAATTCAAATATAAATAATTAATTTTATTTTTATTTTCTAAGGAGTATTTAGAATAAAATAAATAATTTTTTTAAATATATATTTTGGAGATAATTGTATATTTAGTCAAAATAGATTAATTTACATGTTTTTAAAATATTATTATGTATTAACTGACATTTCAATAACATTTATATTATAAATTGAAATGAGGTAATTTTAAGAACACTTAATCTTTATAATGTTATTTTTCAATAATAGGAGTTTTTATTATTAAATTTATTTTCATAAAAAAATTGAATTTATAAATTTTTTATTCAAAATTAGATAAAACTAACATATTTTTTGGATTTAGAATGTTAAAATTATCTTATCAATAATTTTATATATTTTTCTAAAAATAATGATTGTTAGGGGATTATCGTTAATATCATTTTCACAAATAACATGTATCTTATCGAATTATTAGTATATAAATATGAAATGGAAATTTATGAAACATTTTTATAAAAATAAAGAAATTATAAGGGAATTTAAAATTATAAAAATGTTTGTTTTATCATATAAACCATTAATTATTATTTCAAAATTAATGTAATATATTTAAAAAATAATGTTATTAATATATAATAGATTTTGTATTTAAAAATATAATTCTTCAATTTAAAAATTTTATGAAACAAAAAAAATCAAATTTGGAATCATTTTATCAAAATTGATTAATAATAACCATTTTATTTTTGTGTATAAATGATAAATCGCTTAAGGTAAGAACAAGTTACCAAGGTGAAATCCAAATTAGAAAAAAAAATGATAAACCTAAGAGGTAAATGGACTATCTTATTTAAAACATTTTAAAATTTAGTTCTTGTGTTTTTATCAACAAAATATTTTTTCCACTATATTATTTATAATTTTTCAATTTAGTTTCCGTGAGAGTGACTTCCCATTACTTAATGGTTTTGGGTATTCACAAAAATGAAACACTTTTCAATTATAAAAGGGGATCTCCTCTTATCACATCTCCTCATACTGAAAAGCCCTTATTTCAGAAAATTCTAAATCCAAACATCTCATAAACCCTCTTATCCACCATAATTAGGATCTTTTCTTTTCAAAACACCATCCATTAAAGGTATAACAATATTCATAAAAGGGATAATCAATGTAGTGAGGTATAGATTTCTCATCATTTCATCCTCTTTTCTTTTTTACTTTTATAAATTTATTCATTTTCAAATATATTTTCAACGTATAAAAATAATTACATTTATTTTAATATGTAACACCCCAAGCTTCTATGGTACGCTTCTCTTTGAATAATGTGATAGCATGTGTTATACACAACACCGAGTTCTAACACACCATAACTAATCAAACTAGCCGTTATGAATAGTAATACCTACTTTTTGAAATTATATATATATTATATTTAAAAATGGACTTCATTTTTGGATTCGGAATATTGAATTTAGCCTAAGGTGAAATTTTGGTACTTTTCGGATAACTTTAAGATTTTGATGAATAATGAAAATCACTAAATTTTAATTAAAAACAACTTTTTTAATCAAAATAATTAATAGTGATAAATTATGAATTTGAGTGGTTTTAAAGTATATTTAGAATATATTCTTACCATTTAATAAAATTTTGGTCATTAGACATAATTTCACAATTAAACCGAACATAAACAAGTATCAATCTTTTGATAGTTATTATATCTTAAAAACACGCTTTTTGTTTTAACAGCGACAATTAATTTTAAATTAATTTTTGTCACCTCTGTGTTATGAATTTGGAAAAATGGATTCCATATTTGGAATCAGGATGTTCAAATTGTGTAAATAAGTATCTTTTATTTTTAGACATTTTGAATAATTACTTCGGTAAATATTTTATTTACCATGGTTAAGGGTAAATCCGGTAAATATGGGTTAAAAAATAATATTATAATAATACTAAATTACCTTAAAACGTGTCCTAGCCTTATTGGTTCATACATGTTCGACCATAGGAATCATTGGGTCGATTTTGGGACCCCATGGAGCCACTTGTAGGTGATAGGGACACTTAATTTTAATTAAGTTAAAATAAGTACAAAAATGACATAAGCATGTATCTTTTAGAAAAACAATTTTTACACAGGATTATATATGTTGGATTTTCGACTATAAATATTCAGTAGAAATCTAAAAATATTTAATACATTATTATATTTTATTTATAATTTTTAGACATTACATAATTTAATTTATTTATGACACAATGATGATGTAGTAATTACCATAATAGTAAAAATTTAAAATAATTGATATTATAAATACCCAAATAAATGTAATTTACACTTTTAATGAATTAAAATAATTTTCTAGTATAATATTACATATTAGTATTGATTTAATTAAATTTTTTCAAAGTAATGATTCTGTTATGAGTTTCACAAAAATCAACTATTGAATAGTGTCAAAATTGACATAAAAGAGTTTTTAAAACAAATATTATATTATTAATTGATATTAAATTCCTAAAAATCTAAGCATCAGACAAGAGAATTATATCATGATAGTTGTATCATTAATGGACCAGTTGGTTGTCGCTTAGATGTATATAGTAAGTTTATTAACCATATAATATAAAAATACAAAGAGACATTGTAAAAGTGAAACTAATTAACTTAGAGTTAATACTTAAAGATAAGATTAATATAAGTACCCAAACCTGTGTAAATTCTATTTTTTGAATGGTTTTCGACCTATCCCCACCTTAAAATTTAAATAATCAACTTTGGATCCATTAGAAACCGAATATGAATTCATTATAAATTAATATTTCTAGCTTTTCCAAAGGTGCCCCTCACCCCTCTTATAAAAGGGCACTCCTCCTTATCATTTATTCACACCTTCAAAGCCTTTTGGTTCGGCCAAACTCTGACCAAATACTCTCCCAACTTCCCTCACTACAACCTAGAGGAATTATTTTGATCATAAAGCCAACCTATGGATCCCTTTTGATCAAATCAAAAGGAAGAACCCGAAGAAGAGGTAATGATTTCACCACCCTTTTCCAAGTTCCTTTCTTCTTCCACTTCTTCTTCCTTTTTTATTACCATTCCAAAATAATAACTCTAGTATCATATATATACTGTGATGTTATTATAAATATTGTACAACCATATTCAGTATTCTATCCACCCTTTGAATAACATGTCACCATACGTGCGTACGTACGGCTTATCGTCTCTACGTCGTGGTGTAATTGTTATTCAATATATTATTATTTGGATGGGTATAATAATGATGTGTAACTCATGTAAATAATAAATATAACATGTTAATGATTCTGTATATATGATATACCATCCATTTATATATTATTTTAATATCAAAAGAATGATATTGTCGCTCGTGCGTACGTACGGACTACCGTCTCCACAAACGCGATGAGATTCATTCTCCATCGTATCCATTCAAGTATAATTATCATTTGATGATTTAAAAATGATATTCAAAGACTTGATATAATTATGTATATGAATAATATACAACCTATCCATGAAAAACATGTCTTATGTAACAAAACACATAAAAGAAAATGAGTATGTTAACACCCGAAACGACGATAATTCTAAGATATTATTAACAAAGCAATGTTAAAAGATCATATATGATATCATATGAATGTATATGATTCTTTTATAATTTAATAACAATTATTTCACTTTTATACATGAGGTTAACCTACCCCAACCAAGTAAAAGTACAAGGTAAGCGTTTATTTCACAATCTCTTCATTATCCGAGGTTGTTTATACGTAATAATCTACTGGGATCTCTTTATCATCCACATCCATGTTTCTTAAAAGTGTATTTCAAAACATTTTTTTACTATTTAAAAGAATTTGGGTTAAAGTCATTTATACACTTGTTTTACTTTTTATAAGTGGTTTATAAAAGAAACTTTCCGTCGTTTTCCAAACAAGGTGCTTTTTAACCTTTTCAACAGAATTAAGGTAAGAATGTTTTTTTAACATATATGGCGGGTGCGGTTATTTGCCACAATTATAAAATCGTCGAAGATTTACTTACAAGCTTATAAGAATATTTTCAAAGAAAATGTTTTATTTTAGAAATATATGACTCTTAAATGATTTCAAAAATAGAAAGAGATATTTCTCTAAAAAGAGTTTTGATTTCATCTATGTCAACATCCTTTGATGGATTTTATGCTTATTTTATGTTTATTTATTATGATACAAAACTTCTATATTGTATTGAAGGTTTTGTGATATGCTTGACTCTAGATGTGCTATTTTTATGCCATTCATATTTTATGGTGAAAGTATTGACATTTCGTATGCTAGTTTTAATACGAATGTTTATGTTATGTTTAAACATTTTCATATTGGAATGCATTGGACTTAATATGTGACGGGTGAAGCTCGTTATAGCTCCTCGATGCATCGGTAGGTCTCATGAGACAAACTAGTGTCTTGGAATAAGGCCTTGAAAAAATCTTATTTGTAGTCTTGGCACGAGGCCTTGGCTATGTGGTTATGATACTATGGCATTATGCACTCCATCATTATGAATGTGGTTATTGATATTGCATGTGATTATTCGATTAGTAGAATATCCTTGTGAATAAGTAAATGGAATTATTACATTTTACTTTTTCCATAATATGTTGAAGTTCAAGTTTAAAAGGCTTTTGTTTTAGTTATACATTGCCTTAAATGTTTATTCTTAATTATGAAAGTTTCTGCTATATTGTTATCCTTATTAGGCATTTGAGCTCACCCCTTTTCTATGTTTTATTTTTCCCAGGAAGTGAAGAAATAAATTATGAATGACCTGCAGGGATATTATGTGGGGATATGAGTGTGGAATATGGAGACAATATGTTTTTGTAGTAGTTTTTCACTTTATGATGTAATTTAAGACTTATTAATATATCTAGTGTTTCCAAGGCTACTAAACCAATCGGTCTTTCAATATTTGATCTTTCTTGTGATTATGCCAATGTTATGTAATAATGCACCGACTTTAGGTAACTGGGGTTGGGGCGTTACAGTTGGTATCAGAGGGAGTTTAGTACAAACCTTGGAAGCTAGATTTAGATAAACTCTAATTAGAGCACGTAGACCTAAGATGAACTTTGAGGATTAGTATAGAAGAACTTCCTAGAATTTTGGTACTGTAGAGATTTTGTGAGTTTTCCGAGAAATACATCCTTGTCTGGATATGGGAAGGTAGAGGCAGCTCTGGCACAGATGTACCTAGGGGTAAAACCCAAAAACACCGCTTTGATCTAGACTCGAACGGGAACTGGTGCACGACAACGGGCCTTGCTGCACTCTTGGTTACAACACTCCTGGGGGATATGCTTAGGATAACTCTCATTTTCTTTACAAACCATTATTAAGTGTTTATGAGTATATACTTCCTCAAAGAAAACATTTTTATGATTATGGATTATATCCATAAATAGTTCAATTTATGTTAAGTGTTTTATAAGTATGGGATTATGTATTTTGATTCATAAACTGATCTAGTTTATGCCATTGTTTAGAAATGGCGCCTAGTAGAAGAAATGGAAACCGTATCAATGCACGCACTCCATGTAGGGATTTCCTTCCTTCTCAAGATAATTATAGTGGAGCTGGTGATGCAACTGGTGCCGATCAGCTAATCACCATACTGGGACAACTCACTCAGGTTATGAATAAAAACCTTACCCGTATGGAGCATCCTGATCCGCAGTATGGAGGATCAATGTTTGATCGATTCATGAGGCAACAACCACCAACGTTTAATGGGATTAAAAATCCCTTAGTAGCTGAGAAATGGATATTTTCCATAGAGAAAATATTTCAGGCTTTGGGGAGTAGTGAAAGGGAAAAAGTTATCATGGAAGTTTACCGCCTCACTGGAGATGCTGATCAATGGTGGTCATTGATTCAAAATATGAAGGAAGATGATGAAGTATCAAATATGGAATGGAGGGAGTTCAAATATCTGTTTTTAGAAAAATACTTTCCTCGTGACCACCGAGCAGATATGGAAAGGAAGTTTCTGAGTCTGAGACAAAAGGAGGATGAAAATGTCGCAAAGTATAAGGATAACTTTACATGGTTAGCAAGGAATGCTAGAGATTATATATGTAACCCAAGAAGTAATATTGATCGTTTCTTTGATGGGTTAAAACCATTTCTCCGTCGAGCATTAGTCTCATAATCCTTTTCATCGTACAAAGACATTGTCTCATGTGCTATCAAGACCGAAAAGGAATTCTCTAAGTCTTATGACTTTAAAGCAAAGAAAGAGAATAAGAGACCTGCTGATCAATCTGGGAATGGAAATAAGGGGAAGAAGGGAAAGGTTGAATATCCATACTCTGGTAAATGTGGGAAGAAACACCTCGGTACTTTCTTGAAGGGAATGAGAGTCTGTTACAAGTGTGGTGAAAAAGGCCACCAAGCTCGTGATTGCAAGGGGAATAAGGAAGCTACCAATGTTCAGTGCTACAATTGCAGGGAGATGGGGCATTATGCAAATGAATGTCCTAAGCGTCAAAAGAACATACCTCAGAAAAGGCCAAGGGATCAAGGCCAAGCTTATGATATCACTACTGCTGAGGTAGAAGCTCTGAAAGACATGGTGGCATATACTTTAATAGTTTCCTCAAGTTTAGAAAATGCATTATTTGATTCTGGATCATCGCATTGTTTCATATCTTCCTAGTTTGCTCAGAAAATTAGATATTCCCAATTTGATTTAACAAGGTAATTGTCAGTAAAAACTCCTAAGGGAAGTATCATTGCAAAAAAAAATTGTGAATCAGTCCCCATTAGAGCACATAAATGTTCTTTATCTGCTGATCTCGTCATCATACCTATGATTGAGTTTGATATAATCCTCTGTATGGACTGAATTTTGGACTATGATGAGAAGATTTATTGTAAGAAGAAAGAGGTTATGATTCTTGATGATGATGATAAGGAACACCTTATCTTTAGAGCAGAATCATCACCACCTAATTCTTATCTATATCTACCCCTAGTAGCTCAACTAAATTCAATTATTAGGGAGGAAGAGAATGAAATAACTGTGGGTGAGGAAAGGAATGTTCAAATAGAATATGTACCTATTGTGAAAGAATTTTTAGATGTATTTCCGGAAGATTTACCAGGACATCCTCTAGAATGAGAAGTTGAGTTTTCCATTGATTTAATTCCTGGATCAAGGCTTATATCGAAGACCCCTTATAGAGTGGCCACTGTAGAATTAGTTGAACTAAATAAAAAACTAGAGGAATTGAGTAATAAGGTATTTATTCGCCCTAGTGTTTCTCCATGGGGATCCCCTGTTATTTTTGTTAAAAATAAAGATGGATATATGAGGTTATGTATCGACTACAGGGAGATCAATTCTATAACAATAAAGAACATGTATCCCCTACCTCTCATTGATGATTTATTTGACCAACTATATGGAGCTCAATACTTTTCAAAGATTGAACTTCGATCTAGATACCATCAGTTGTGTGTGAAGAAGGAAGACATTCCGAAGACAGCATTTCGAACCAGGTACGGGCATTATGAGTTTACTATAATTCCTTTTGGATTGACTAATGCACCCTCTGTATTCATGGATCTGATTAATAGAGTTCTCAAGGAGTATCTCGATGAATTTGTGGTGGTATTTATTGATGATATCTTGGTATACACCAAAATCTACGAAGATCATGAAAATCACTTGCGCATTATCCTAAAGACTCTGAGAATACATGAATTATATGGGAAGTTTAGCAAGTGTGAATTCTAGCTTCAAGAGATTTCTTTTCTTGGCCATATTGTCTCTAAAGATGGAATCTCTGTTGATCCTTCTAAGACCAGGGCAATCCAAGAATGGCCAGCACCTATGAATATAACTGAGGTATGTAGTTTTATTGGATTGACAGGTTATTATCGACGTTTCGTCCAGAATTTTGCCCGATTGGCTAACCCATTAACGAAGCTCACATGTAAAGGTGTTAAATTTGTTTGGACAAAAGAATGTGAAGAATGTTTCGAAGAACTGAAGAGAAGATAGTCAATGCTCCTATATTGACTCTACCATCGAGGAATGATGGGTTCGTTATTTATAGTGATGCATCAAAGAATGGATTTGGTTGTGTCCTTATGCAGAATGATAGAGTTATTGCCTATGCGTCACGACAGTTGAAAATTAATGAACAAAACTGTAACAGCCTGAGATTTTATGAAAAATATTCTTTTTAATTTCATTAATGTCTTGTGTTGTACGCTACACCAAAAGGAGCTTGCACAACACACATCCTTGACTTGCCTTTAATTACACGCAATCACGACCTTCCTTGATAGCGTGTGTAGTACGCAATACCGAGTTTTACTAAACAACGATATGCTATTAAAATATTATTAAAACTATCCGTTATGAATAGTAATAACAACTTTTTGAAATTTTGTAAATTCTATTTTTCAAAATGGACTTCATTTTTGGATTCGAAATATCAAAATTAGCTTAGGTTGAAATTTTGGTGATTTTCGGATAACTTTCATATTTTGATGAATAGTAAAAATTACTAAATTTTAATTAAAAACAACTTTTTCAATCGAAATAATTAATAGTGAAAAATTATTAATTTGAGTGGTTTTAAAGTATATTTAGAATATATTTTTACAATTTAATACAATGTTGTTCATTGGATGTAATTTCACATTTAAACCAGTTATAAACTAGTGTCAATCTTTTGATAGTTATTATCTCTTAAAAACACGCTATTTGTTTTGACGATGAGAATTAATTTTTAAATTAGTTAATGAAACTGATATTTTTTGAATTTGGTAAAATAGACATCATTTTTGAGTTCATAATATCAAATATAGCTTAGGCCTAATTTTTGGTATTTTTCTGAAAACTTTCAATTTTTGATGAATAATGAAACCACTAAGTGGTAGTTAAAAAAACTGAAATGTTCATAAAACATAAATTTACCGCTTCTATGAGTGTAATTTTGAAAATACGAGAGACACGGTTAATATCAAGGACTAAAATGTGGTTCAATGAGATAAAAATAATTTTTGGTGAATAGTTACTTTTTACTTTTTTACCACGGTTAAAAGTAAATAGGGTAATTAAGGGTAAAGATGATATTATTATTACCCTAACACATGTCCTAATTCTATTGGATAAGTTTAATTCGACCAAAAACAAACTTAGGAATAAAATATGGCCATTTAGGCCCACTTGGATTAGATTAGGACATTTATTATTAATTTATTTAAAGAAGGGTTAAAAGAGTTAAAATCAAAGTTTATTTACTAAAACATTTTTAATATGGGGTTATACATAAGATAAATTCGACTATAAATATTAATTAAAAAGATAAAAATATTTCCTACATAATGGTATTTTATTTGTAATTTTTAGACATTAAATAAGTTAATTTATTTATGACACAATGATGATGCAGTAATTATCTTATTAATGCAATATTGACATAATTGATGTTATAAATACCAAAATAAATATATTTTGAGACTTTTTATGAATTCCACTAATTTTATAGGTTACTATGCTATATTAGTGTTGATTTAATCAACTTGTTTCGAACATATAATTCTGTTATGACTTTCACAAAAATCATATATCAAATAGTGTCAAAATTGACACAAAATAGTTTTTAAATCAAATATTATATTATTAATTGTTATTTTATTCCTAAAAATATAAGGTTCGGCCAAATGACTTATATAACGATATATATGTTAATAATAAACAAGTTGGGGCTTGTTTGGCATGTTATAGTAAGTGTATTAACCATATAGTGTAAGAAAACAAAAAGTCACGGTAAAAGTTAAATTATTTAACTTAGAATTAAGTCTAATTGATAAGGTTAAAATAATAACCTAAACTTTTCTAAATCCTATTGGTTGATAGGATTTCGACCCATCCCCACTTTAGATCTGAAATAAGACCCTTTGGAACCATTATAAACCGATTTTGACTTTAATATAAAATAATACTTTGAGATATTCCTAAGGTGCCCCTCTCCTCCCTTATAAAAGGGAACCTCCTCCCCCTCCTCCTCACACCAATTTGAGAACTAAAGCTCGGCCAAAACCTGCAAAAATTCCTTCTCCACTTCCCTAGAATAATCCTAGAGGTCCTGGTCTTCTTCAACGACCAATATTAGTTCCCTAAGTGGAGGATTCAAAGAGGCGTTTCAAAGAAGAGGTAATATCCATTACCGATCTTTTCAATTTCTTTCTTCTTCAACTTCTTCTTCTTTAGGTGTTTCATGATAAAGTAATAACATAAGTATTACATACATACTGATATGTTATTATAAATATGAAACAACCCTAATTCAACTTCTATCCATCCTACGGAAAAATGAAATCATCGTGCGTGCGTACGTACGGAATACCGTCTCCACGCCGTGGTGTAATCTATTTTCCACCACCACCTTAATTGGATGGGTATAATGGTGTAATGAGTAACTATATATGATTATTATAAAGTGATATTTATACTGAAATAGTCTACATACACTTCAACACAATTCGACGACCATGGGAACGATATCATCCCTCGTGCGTACGTACGGCCTACCGTCTCCACGACGCGATGAGATTCATTCTCAATGATTAACCATTCATGAATGATTATAAAGTATATATAACAAGTAATAATGAAATATATGACATAATAATGATACTGGATTTATGTATATTTATATGTATGTCATCTACTTAATTCCATTCAATTCAATAAGGAAACGAAAACAGCGTTCATGCGTACGTACGGACTACCGTCTCCATGAACGGTGTATTTCATTCCATTTATCGATATTATATATATATATATATATTCTGAATATATATTATATATAAATCATGTTTTACATTATGGGTATAAGCAATCATGATCCAGGTAATCATATTAATAATTACAAGTTAAAAACACGAACGACAAATGAGACGATTTTACCCAAAACGCTCTTTAACATGTAATTTACAAATGAACGGGTAAAATAAAGTCATAAGTGAACCATATATGATATCATAACAATTAGTATGATTCTGTAATAAGTCAATGAAATTATTTAAATCATTATACAGGAGGTTCGGACACTAACGAAGCACATCGGACATAAGGTAAGGGAAATATCACAATCTCATTTTTATCCGAGATTGTTTATACTTTGAAAGTTACTGGGGTATATTTTATCATCCAAATACATGTTTCCTCAATATGTAATGTTATTTCCATCCACCTACAATTGTTTAAATCCAAATTTACCCTTCGGTGAGTATTTAGTAAAAGATATGAAAGGAATCTTTTATCATTTTTTGTACGAGGTACTTTTTGACTTTTCCGACAAAAGTACGAGAAGAATGTTTTTTTCACTTAAACGGCATGAACGGATTTTTACGGTTTTATAAAGCCTTATTTTCATGAAGCTTCCTCCAAAAGATTTCATGGCTATTTTCAATAAAATCTCTTTCTTTTAAAATTGCATGATGTTTTGTGAAAATAAATTGATTTTGAAGAAGAAAAGATATTTTCCTCAAGAATGGAGTTCAAGTGTTTTATCAAAATTATTTTCCATCTAAGATAATAAATTGTTCTGTTTTTATCCCTATTATTACATTGATTTGATTATGTTGTGATGGAATTATTTTTATGAATTCCTTTATCTTATATGAATTGTTTTATGATGTCATGATGTTTAAGAATCCCATTTTTATTTCATGGGTTATGAAATGATGTATGGTTTATGATTTTGTGGCACACATAAGAATGGTATCATTAAGAGATGGGTGGGACCTATATCTCCCTCCAATGCATTGGGTAAAGATTTTATATCTCATGAGATAGACATGGCTGGAATGGTAGGTTATAGCGGTTCAGTGAAACAGGACTGAAACGAGGGTTACTCGATTCAGAAAGGGACTTTGTCCACTAAGATAGTCTTGGAAATGAGTCTTGACTAACAAGAAATGATTATATATGATTATGTGTGTATGCCACAAAGTTTCATGTTTTAAGTTATGATTATGGTGATTACATTTCACTGCAATGATTTACCCCATGTTATGAAATTATGATCTCTTTTGCAGGATAAGATTTACAAAAGTTATGTGCTTATGTATATGATGTGATTGATATTTCTTTTGTTTACAATTACTGAGCATTTGAGCTCACCCTTTTGTATGTTCTCTTTCCCCAGGTCAGGAAGAAGGTTATTAAGTAGAATATGCTAAAATGGACCCTAGATATGATGAAATAAATGGGAGATATTGTAGATGATTTATGAAACAGTTGTTTATGTTTCCTAGCTTTCTTTTCCCCAGGATATAAAGAAAGGTTTTAGGTATAAAAAAAGAAGATCTTTATGGGAGATGTTGAAGATCTTTCACCAGGATTAGAAGATTACGCTCCGAGTTTCCAAAGACACTAAACTATTACGATCCTTGTGTGTGTGTTTTTGTTATGTACTAAGTATTCCGCAAATGTAATGAAATGTCAATGTACGTCAAGCTTTGGGTCTCTATAGTTGGTATCAGATGAAAGGTTTAGTCAACCTTTGGAAACTAGGATGTGAGAAATTTAGTGAGATCCCCAGAGATATTTCTAAGGTGTGTCTAGGTATGTCTCTAAGGTTAAGTATATGTATAGGTTATAGTACTATAATTATTCTAACGATCATAGAATTAAACCTAAGATGTTAGATATTGAAGGTAATCCCCCTTTATTATGTTTTTTTCCCTAGCATGATTTTTTCCTCTCACACTATTCTTTTTGGGTTTTAGACGATGGCTGGAACCCGAAGGAACCGTGTTGATCAATGAAATGGACAATGCAAATATTGCCCTCCTGAACAAACAAATTTTATGGGATATGGAGTGAAAAATCTTATTTCTATACTTACACAAGCTATGAATCATTCTAGACTTCCAAATGAACAGAGAAGGGAACAATATTCTATTGAGTCCTTCATGAGGAAACGTCCACCTTCTTTCAGTTGGACTTCCGATCCACTTGTTGCTGAACAATGGATCAGTACCACTGAAAAGATATTTTCAGTTCTTCAATGTTCTGAACATGATAAAGTCATCTTAGCAGTATATCGTTTGGAAGGTGAAGCTGATCAATGGTGGAATCTTATCAAGAATACGAGTCCAGGAGATGAAATTGAGTCCATGGAATGGGAGGAGTTCAAGAACTTGTTTTTCCGTAAGTACTTCCCTCGTATTCTTCGAACAAAGATGGAAAAGAAGTTTCTTGAGCTGAAGCAGAAGGATGATGAATCTGTTGGTATATATGAAGCGAATATTACAAGACTTGCAAGGTATGCATCTGGCATTATCATCCAACCTGAAAGTAAAGTTGATCGATTTTTCAGTGGCTTAAAACCAAGTCTTCGAAGGGCATTAGCTATAAGAGACTTCAGTAGCTATGAAGAAATTGTGCGTTGTGCTATGAAGGTAGAAATGGAAGTTAGTGTTACATATCCATCTCATGGTTTTGAAAAGAAACGAAAGATGGAGTTCAAGGAGAAATCTCAAAATAATGGTGAAAAGAAGATGAATGTTTCCTTATGCACAAAGTGTGGAAAGAAGTATGGTGGAGATTGTCTTAAAGGGAGTAGAAAATGTTTTAAGTGTGGAAAAGAAGGTCATCGAGCAGCTGAGTGTCGAAGTAATGGAAAAATGAATTCTAATGATGTGAATAAAGAAAACACTGCAGAGAATGCACCACCAACACTTCAATGCTTCAAGTGCAAGGAAATGGGGCATTATGCTAATAAATTCCCTAATCCAAGGGTTAGTGATGATCAACATGAGCAACCACTTAAGGCAAAGGACAAAGGGAAGTCACATGCGATCACTATTGGCGATGTTGAATATGACAACGATGTGGTGGAATGATTAAGTGTTTATGTAATGGGATTCCAAAATATTTTTGTATCATAAAGTATTGGAATATTTATGTGTTGGTATAATGTGGTATTCAAATTTATTGAGATATTTAACAGTATTCATGAGCTCATTATTGATATAAGGACTAAGTGATATCATGGTTTGATTATAAAGAATTTTGAGGATTTTGGTATGTGGAAAGTGTTAACGTTTAACTGCATTCATGTTTTCACTAAGGTTCAATGGGTATTCAAGAGAATACATGATTAAGGACATTGAATGTTTAGAATGTGACCAACAAGACATATCTTATGATATATGGGGATCAACGATGGTATTACATCTCTGGTAGTTGTTTTCACTATATTATGAGAGTGGACTGCAGTATTATGGGTAAGCCTAAAGATTGGAATGGATTATGTTGGGCATAAGTTAGTATTGTTTAAGGATAGAATTTTTTTTTCGATATTATTGATGGGATGTTATAGTAATATAGTTTTAGAAAAAGGACAACCTGCAGGATGGGCGACAGCCCATCGCGTCGGACAAGGCTGTAGGAATCGAACCCACAAGCGAAGTGCGACTGGCCTTTATCGCCTACCATTGGCCTACAAGAAGTCCCTGTTTAGTAGAAACTAGTTTTATTATATTAAGCAGTATGATATATGAAGTATAAGTCCATTTTAGGAACCATATATGATTAATCTCACTATAGAATGACTTATGTATATTTAATAACTTTTTCTAACCTTTTGTTTGAGACAGATGGAATGACCCGTCATTCTATCACATGATCTGCTAACACTTCACGAATAACAAATTCAACATCATTTATTTAAGAGATGAAGTAGAAATTGTTCAAGGCACGAACAACAGTGAGATTGTACCAAAATAAAGTAAGTATTTATTCCAATTCAAATTCTTCAACTTTAGGGAAACGATCTTGAAAACCAAAAATGTTGTCCTAGTGATCTTATATCTAATTAATCAGATGGTACCTTAGATCGTCACAAATTTATGGATTTGTGATTGTTGGCTTTTCCATAGCCATGTTCTCTACCACTCTCCATCAGAACATGATGGTTATATTTCTCTTCCATATCCATATTTTCACCTATGTGGAAACCCAGTGATTATTTTATTTGGGGTAACCATTACGTTTCATACCTTTGTTTTTAAAGATTGGTTTTGGTATTCCTTTTTACGATGTGGGTTTCTATTAAAGAAACTTTCGAATAGTAAACCATTTATAACCCAGACGAATTTCGAGGGCGAAATTCATTTTAAGGGGGGTAGAATGTAACAGCCCGAGGTTTTATGAAAAATATTCTTTTTAATTTCATTAATGTCTTGTGTTGTACGCTACACCAAATGGAGCTTGCACAACATGCATCCTTGACTTTCCTTTCATTACACGCAATCACGACCTTCCTCGATAGCGTGTGTAGTACGCAATACCGAGTTTTACTAAACAATGATATGCTATTAAAATATTATTAAAACTAGCCATTATGAATAGTAATAACCACTTTTTGAAATTTTTTAAATTCTATTTTTCAAAATGGACTTCATTTTTGGATTTGGAATATCGAAATTAGCTTAGGTTGAAATTTTGGTGATTTTCGGATAACTTTCATATTTTCATGAATAGTAAAAATTACTAAATTTTAATTAAAAACAACTTTTTCAATCGAAATAATTAATATTGATAAATTATTAATTTGAGTGGTTTTAAAGTATATTTAGAATATATTTTTACAATTTAATACAATGTTGGTCATTGGATGTAATTTCACATTTAAACCAGTTATAAACTAGTGTCAATCTTTTGATAGTTATTATCTGTTAAAAACACGCTATTTGTTTTGACGATGAGAATTAATTTTTAAATTAGTTAATGCAACTGATATGTATTGAATTTGGTAAAATAGACATCATTTTTGAGTTCATAATATCAAATATAGCTTATGCCTAATTTTTGGTATTTTTCTGAAAATTTTCAATTTTTGATGAATAGTGAAACTACTAAGTGGTAGTTAAAAAAACTGAATTGTTCATAAAACGTAATTTTACCGCTTCTGTGAGTGGAATTTTGAAAATCCGAGAGACATGGTTAATATCAAGGACTAAAATGTGGTTCAATGAGATGAAAATAATTTTTGGTGAATAGTAACGTTTTACTTTTTTTTACCACGGTTAAAAGTAAATAGAGTAATTAAGGGTAAAGATGATATTATTATTACCCTAACACATGTCCTAATTCTATTGGATAAGTTTAATTCGACCAAAAACAAACTTAGGAATAAAATATGACCATTTAGGCCCACTTGGATTAGATTAGGACATTTATTATTAATTTATTTAAAGAAGGGTTAAAAGAGTTAAAATCAAAGTTTATTTAGTAAAACATTTTTAATATGGGGTTATACATAAGATATATTAGACTATAAATATTCATTAGAAATATAAAAAGATTTCCTACATAATGGTATTTTATTTGTAATTTTTAGACATTAAATAAGTTAATTGATTTATGACACAATGATGATGTATTAATTATCTTATTAATGAAATATTTACATAATTGATGTTATAAATACCAAAATAAATTTAATTTGAGACTTTTTATGAATTCCACTATTTTTATAGGTTACTATGATATATTAGTGTTGAGTTAATCAACTTGTTTCGAACATATAATTCTGTTATGACTTTCACAAAAATCATATATCAAATAGTGTCAAAATTGACATAAAATAGTTTTTAAATTAAATATAATATTATTAATTGTTATTTTATTCCTAAAAAGCTAAGGTTCTCCCATATGACTTAGATAAGGATATATATGTTAATAATAAACAATTTGGGGTTTTTTTGGCATGTTATAGTAAGTGTATTAACCATATAGTGTAAGAAAACAAAAAGACACGGTAAAAGTTAAATTATTTTACTTAGAGTTAAGTCTAATTGATAAGGTAAAAATAATAACCTAAACTTGTATAAATCCTATTGGTTGATAGGATTTCGACCCATCCCCACTTTAGCTCCGAAATAAGACCCTTTGGAACCATTATAAACCGATTTTGACTTTAATATAAAATAATATTTTGAGATATTCCTAAGGTGCCCCTCACCTCCCTTATAAAAGGGCACCTCCTCCCCTCCTCCTCACACCAATTTGAGAACTAAATCTCGGCCAAACCCTACCAAAATTCCTTCTCCACTTCCCTAGAATAATCCTAGAGGTCCTGGTCTTCTTCAAAGACCAATCTTAGTTCCCTAAGTGGAGGATTCAAAGAGTCATTTCAAAGAAGAGGTAATATCCATTACCGATCCTTTCAATATCTTTCTTCTTCAACTTCTTCTTCTTTAGTTGTTTCATGATAAATTAATAACATCAGTATTACTTACATACTGATATGTTATTATAAATATGAAACAACCCTAATTCACCTCTTATCCATCCTACGGAAAAATGAAATCACCGCGCGTGCGTACGTACGGAATACCATCTCCACGCCGTGGTGTAATCTATTTTCCGCCACCTCCTTAATTGGATGGGTATAATGGTGTAATGAATAACTATATATGATTATTATAAAGTGATATTGATACTGAAATAGTATTCATACACTTCAACACAATTCGACGACCATGGGAATGATATCATCGCTCGTGCGTATGTACGGACTACCGTCTCCACGACGCGATCAGATTCATTCTCAATGATTAACCATTCATGAATGATTATAAAGTATATATAATAAGTAATAATGAAATATATGACATAATAATGATACTTGATTTATGTATATTTATATGTATGTCATCTACTTAATTCCATTCAATTCAATAAGGAAACGAAAACAGCGTTCATGCGTACGTACGGACTACCGTCTCCATGAACGGTGTATTTCATTCCATTTATCGATATTATATATATATATATATATATATATTCTGAATATATATTATATATAAATCATGTTTTACATTCTGGGTATAAGTAATCATGATCCAAGTAATCATATTAATAATTACAAGTTAAAAACACGAACGAAAAATGAGACGATTTTACCCAAAACGCTCTTTAACATGGAATTTACAAAAGAACGGGTAAAATAAAGTCATAATTGAACCATATATGATATCATAACAATTAGTATGATTCTGGAATAAGTCAATGACATTATTTAAATCATTATACAGGAGGTTCGGACACTTAGGAAGCAAATCGGACCTAAGGTAAGGGAAATGTCACAATCTCATTTTTATACGAGATTGTTTATACATTGAAAGTTACTGGGGTGTATTTTATCATCCAAATCCATGTTTCCTAAATATGTAATGTTATTTCCATCCACCTACAACTGTTTAAATCCAAATTTACCCTTCGGTGAGTTTTTAGTAAAAGATATGAAAGGAATCTTTTGTCGTTTTTTGTACGAGGTACTTTTTGACTTTTCCGACAAAAGTACGAGAAGAATGTTTTTTTAACTTAAACGGCACGAAGGGATTTTTACGGTTTTATAACGCCTTATTTTCATGAAGATTATTCCAAAAGATTTCATGGCTATTTTCAATAAAATCTCTTTCTTTTAAAATTGCATGATGTTTTGTGAAAAG
Source organism: Viscum album (assembly GCA_963277665.1). Classification (NCBI taxonomy): domain Eukaryota; kingdom Viridiplantae; phylum Streptophyta; class Magnoliopsida; order Santalales; family Viscaceae; genus Viscum; species Viscum album. Next base: position 1,627,336,851 of record OY728125.1, read on the forward strand.
AAATTGATTTTGAAGAAGAAAGGATATTTTCCTCAAGAATGGAGTTCAAGTGTTTTATCAAAATTATTTTCCATCTAAGATAATAAAGGGTTCTGTTTTTATCCCTATTATTACATTGATTTGATTATGTTGTGATGGAATTATTTTTATGAATTCCTTTATCTTATATGAATTGTTTTATGATGTCATGATGTTTAAGAATCCCATTTTTATTGCATGGGTTATGAAATGATGTATGGTTTATGATTTTGTGGCACACATAAGAATGGTATCATTAAGAGATGGGTGGGACCTATATCTCCCTCCAATGCATTGGGTAAAGATTTTATATCTCATGAGATAGACATGGATGGAATGGTAGGTTATACCGGTTCAGTGAAACAGGACTGAAACGAGGGTTACTCGATTCAGAAAGGGACTTTGTCCACTAAGATAGTCTTGGAAATGAGTCTTGACTAACAATAGATTATTCTCTATGATTATGTGTGTATGCCACAAAGTTTCATGTTTTAAGTTATGATTATGGGGATTACATTTCACTACCATGATTTACCCCATGTTATGAAATTATGATCTCTTTTGCAGGTTAAGATTTCCAAAAAGTTATGTGCTTATGTATATGATGTGATTGATATTTCTTTTGTTTACCCTTACTGAGCATTTGAGCTCACCCTTTTGTATGTTTTCTTTCCCCAGGTCAGGAAGAAGGTTATTAAGTAGAATATGCTAAAAGGGACCCTAGATATGATGAAATAAATGGGAGATACTGTAGAATATTTATGAACCAGTTGTTTATGTTTCCCAGTTTTCTTTTCCCCAGGATATAAAGAAAGGTTTTAGGTATAAAAAAAGAAGATCTTTATGGGAGATGTTGGAGATCATTCACCAGGATTAGAAGATTACGTTCCGAGTTTCCAAAGACACTAAACTATTACGATCCTTGTGTGTGTGTTTTTGTTATGTACTAAGTATTCCGCAAATGTAATGTAATGTCAATGTACGTCAAGCTTTGGGTCTCTACAAAAACTATCCTACTCATGATCTCGCGTTAGCAGCTGTGATCTTTTCTTTGAAGATATGGAGGCACTACCTCTATGGTGAAAAATGTGATATTTATACTGATCACAAGAGTTTGAAGTATATTTTCTCACAAAAAGAACGCAACATGAGGCAAAGGAGATGGCTTGAATTACTCAAGGATTATGATTGCACGATACACTACCACCCGGGGAAGGCAAACAAGGTGGAAGATGCTTTGAGCAGAAAAGATCATGGAGTTTTGAACAATATGAGAATTGAAAGGGATCCAATTTTCATGGATCTAGTGAAGATGGACATGGGAATAACCAGGGAAGGAGAAACATCAATGCTTGTTCAAATGGTTGCCAAACCATCTTTACTAGAAAAGATTAAGATTTCTCATACCGATGATGAAGAATTTCAAAAGAAGATTAAAGTTGTGAATGATGGGAGACTGAGAGACTTTGTGTATGAAGATGGAATTTTGAAATTTGGGAAGCAACTTTGTGTTCCCGATATACCTGATCTAAAAAGGGAATTGTTGGATGATGCTCATAGTTCCAATTTCTCTATACACCCTGGGAGCACCAAAATGTATAGATATTTGAAGGAACATTTTTGGTGGGACAATATGAAAATGGAGATTTCTGATTTTGTGTCAATATGTATGGTTTGTCAACAAGTGAAAGCTGGAAGGCAACACCCTGGAGGAGTCATGAAACCTCTTCCCATACCAGAGTAGAAATGGGACAATATTACGATGGACTTTGTCATGGGGCTACCAAACACTCCTAGAAGGAACGATGCAATATGGGTTATTGTTGATCATCTTACCAAGTTAGAACATTTTCTTGCTATAAGAGAAGATCTACCACTGTAACGTCTAGTAAGACTATATATTAATGATGTTGTGAGACTTCATGGAGTACCCCTATCGATTGTTTCTGATCGTGATCCCCGTTTTACTTCAAGATTCTGGAAGAGTTTTCAGAAATCCCTGGATACTGAACTTCATTTGAGCACTGCCTACCACCCTTAGACAGACGGACAATCAGAATGGACTATTAAAACGTTAAAAGACATGTTGAGAGCCTTCTCACTTGACTTTCAGGGTATATGGGATCAGTATTTACCTCTTTTAGAATTTTCCTATAACAATAGCTTCCATTCGAGTATTCATATGGCACCATATGAAGCGTTATATGGAAAGAGATGTCGCACACCAACCTGTTGGGATGATGTTGGTGAAATAAAACTTGTAGGTCCAGAACTGGTGGAGGAAACGATGGAAAAGGTGAAGGTAATCCAAAATCACATAAAAGCAGCTCAAAGTAGGCAGAAGAGCTATGCCGATAATCGAAGGAAGGATTTGGAATTTGAAGTCGGTTATCATGTTTTCCTGATGGTATCTCAATGGAAGGGAGTCATACGTTTCGGTAAGAAAGGTAAATTGAGTCCCAGGTACATCGGACCTTTCTAAATTCTAGAATGAATTGAGGATGTTGCTTACCGATTGCCAATGCTGCCAAGTCTCTCCAAATTTCACGATGTGTTCCACGTATCTCTATTGAGGAAATACATGCATGACCCAATGCATGTACTCAACTTTGAAGAATTAGAACCGGAACCTGATCTATCTTATTTCGAAGAGCCCATCAGGATTATTGATACGAGAGAACAAGTACTGAGAAACCGGACGACGCATCTGGTGAGAGTTTTATGGAGAAACCATAAGATGGAAGAGGCAACGCGGGAACCCGAGGAACTTATGATGAAGAACCACCTGAGTCTTCTCATGCGATAGTATTCTAGGAATTTTGAGGATGAAATTATTTGGAGGGGAGAATGTAACACCCCAATCTTCTACGGTATGCTTCTCTTTGAATAATGTGATAGCGTGTGTTGTACGCAACATCGAGTTCTAACACACCATAACTAATCAAACTAGCCATTATGAATAGTAATACCTACTATTTGAAATTATATATATTTTATATTTCAAAATGGACTTCATTTTTGGATTCGGAATATTGAATTCAGCCTAAGAGGAAATTTTGGTACTTTTCGGATAACTTTAATATTTTGATGAATAGTGAAAATTATTAAATTTTAATTAAAAACAACTTTTTTAATCAAAATAATTAATAGTGATAAATTATGAATTTGAGTGGTTTTAAAGTATATTTAGAATATATTTTTACCATTTAATACAATGTTTGTCATTGGACATAATTTCACAATTAAACCGAACATAAACAAGTATCAATCTTTTGATAGTTATTGTATCTTAAAAACACGTTTTTTGTTTTAACAACGGGAATTAATTTTAAATTAATTTCTGCCACTTCTGTGTTTTGAATTTGGAAAAATGGATTCCATATTTGGAATCAGGATGTTCAAATTGTGTAAATAGGTAACTTTTATTTTTAGACATTTGGAATAATTACTTCGGTAAATATTTTATTTACCATGGTTAAGGGTAAATCCGGTAAATAAGGGTTAAAAAATAATATTATAATAATACTAAATTACCCTAAAACGTGTCCTATTATTATTGGTTGATACATGTTCGACCATAGGCATCTTTTGGTCGATTTTGGGACCCCATGGAGCCACTTGTAGGTGATTGGGACACTTAATTTTAATTAAGTTAAAATAAGTACAAAAATGACATAAGCATATATCTTTTAAAAAAACAATTTTTACATAGGGTTATATATGTTGGATTTTCGACTATAAATATTAATTAGAAAGATAAGACGATTTCCTACATAATTATATTTTATTTATAATTTTTAGAGATTACATAATTTAATTTATTTATAACACAATGATGATGTAGTAATTACAATAATAGTGAAAATTTAAAATAATTGATATTATAAAAACCCAAATAAATATAATTTGAAACTTTTAATGAATTAAAATAATTTTCTAGGATAATATTACATATTTTTATTGATTTAATTTACCTTTTTCAAAGTAATCATTCTATTATAAGTTTCAAAAAAATCAACTATTGAATAGTGTCTAAATTGACATAAAAGAGTTTTTAGAACAAATATTATATTATTAATTGATATTAAATTCCTAAAAATCTAAGGTTCTGCCAAAAGACTTATATCATGATATTTGTATCATTAATGGACCACTTGGGTGTCTCTGGGATCTATATAGTAATTTTATTAACCATATAATATAAAAATACAAAGAGACATTGTAAAAGAGAAACTAATTATCTTAGAGTTAATACTTAAAGATAAGGTTAATATAAGTACCCAAACCTGTCTAAATTTTATTGGTTGAATGGTTTTAGACCTATCCCCACCTTAAAATTTAAATAATAAACTTTGGAGCCATTAGAAACCGAATATAAATTTATTATAAATTAATATTTCTAGCTTTTCCAAAGGTGCCCCTCACCCCTCTTATAAAAGGGCACTCCTCTTTCTCATTTATTCACACCTTCAATGCCTTTTGGTTCGTCAAAACTCTGCCCAAATACTCTCCCAACTTCCCTAAATAAAATCTAGAGGACTTAGTTTGATCAGAAAGCAAACCTAAGGATCCATTTCTATCAAATCAAAAGGAAGAACCCGAAGAAGAGGTAATGATTTCACCACCCTTTTCCAAGTTCCTTTCTTCTTCCACTTCTTCTTCCTTTGTTATTACAATTCTAAAATAATAACTCCAGTATCATATATATATTGTGATGTTATTATAAATATTTTACAACCATATTCAGTATACTATCCACCCTTTGAAAAACATGTCACCATACGTGCGTACGTACGGCTTACCATCTCCACGTCGTGGTGTAATTGTTATTCAATATATTATTATTTGGATGGATATAATAATGATGTGTAACTCATGTAAATAATAAATATAACATGTTAATGATTCTATATATATGATATACCATCCATTTAAATATTATTTTAATATCAAAAGAATGATATTGTCGCTCGTGTGTACGTACGGACTACCGTCTCCACGAACGCGATGAGATTCATTCTCCATCGTATCCATTCAAGTATAATTATCATTTGATGATTTAAAAATGATGTTTAAGGACTTGATATAATTCTGTATATGAATAATATACAACCTATCCATGACAAACATGTCTTATGTAACAAAACATATAAAAGAAAATGAGGAAGTTAACACCCGAAACGACGATAATATTAAGATATTATTAACAAAGCAATGTTAAAAGATCATATATGATATCATATGAATGTATATGATTCTTGTATAATTTAATAAAAATTATTACACTATTATACAGGAGTTTAACCTACCCCAACCAAGGAAAAGTAAAAGGTAAGGGTTTATTTAACAATCTCTTCATTATCCGGGGTTGTTTATACGTAATAATATACTGGGATCTCTTTATTATCCACATCCATGTTTCTTAAAAGTGTATTTCAAAACATTTTTTTTACTATTTACAAGAATATGGGTTAAAGTCATTTATACCCTTGTTTGAATTTTTATAAGTTTCTTATAAAGGAATATTTCCGTCATTTTCTAAACAAGGTGCTTTTAACCTTTTCGACAGAATTAAGGTAAGAATGTTTTTTTAACTTATACAGCGGGTGCAGTTATTTGCCGCCGTTATAAAATCGTTGAATCTTCCGTTAAAATCTTATAAGAATATTTTCAAATATAATGTTTTATTTTATAAATATATGAATCTTAAATGAATTCAAAAATAGAAAGAGATATTTCTCTAAAAAGTGTTTTGATTTCATCTATGTCAACATCCTTTGATGGATTTTATGCTTCTTTGAAGTTGATTTATTATGATACAAAACTTATATATTGTATTGAAGGTTTTGTGATATGTTTGACTATGGATGTTCTAATTTTATACCATTAATAGTTTATGGTGAAAGTATTGAAATTTCGTATGCTAGTTTTAATACGAATGTTTATGTTATGTTTAAACCTTTTCATATGGGAATGCATTGGACTTAATATGTGACGGGTGGAGCCCGCTATAGCTCCTCGATGCGTCGGTAGGTCTCATGAGACAAACTAGTGTCTTGGCACAAGGCCTTGATAAAATATTTTTTGTAGTCTTGGCACGAGGCCTTGGCTATGTGGTTATGATAGTCTGGCATTATGCATTCCATCATTATGAAAGTGGTTATTGATATTGCACGTGATTATTCGATTAGTAGAATATCCATGTGAATATGTAAATGGAATTATTTCATTTTACTTTTTCCATACTATGTTGAAGTTCATGTTTAAAAGGCTTTTTTTAGTTATACATTGCCTTAAATATTTATTATTAATTATGAAAGTTTCCGCTATATTGTTATCCTTACTGGGAATTTGTGATCACCCCTTTTCTATGTTTTATTTTTCCCAGGAAGTGAAGAAGTAAATTATTAATGACCTACAGGGATATTATGTGGGGATATGAGTGTGGAATATGGAGACAATATGTTTTTGTAGTAGTTTTTCACATTATGATGTAATGTAAGACTTATGAATATATCTAGTGTTTCCAAGGCTACTAAACCAATCAGTCTTTCGAGATTTGATCTTTCTTATGATCATGTCAATGTTATGTAATAATGCACCGACTCTAGGTAACTGGGGTTGGGGCATTACATAATAAGTGTATGCTATTATAATGAAGGTAAATAATTTAACTATGACTTAATTTTTCATGATGAAAGGACAAAATTTCATTTGTTTGTGTGGAAACTTCCACCTCCACAAGACGTCATGTTTCATTTTCATTAGCCGGCATAAAAAAGATACTAGTAATATTGAATTAAAAAAATTATTCTTATTTTTATTAAATGTTTTATATTCTTAAATGATAAAACATTTAATGTATTTCTACAACTCTATGTAAAATCAAATCATCAACCATGTGTATGTGTGGACTACCGCCTCTATGGAATAATAGATTTCCATTTTTTACTTTCATCACTACATTTGGAAGGATGTAGATGAGATTTTGTTTAGTGGATATATATGGTGTTCATGATATACTTATATATTCTTTTTGAAAAATTGGAGAACCTTTTATTGATATTATCAACTAACGATTATCGTTAACTCAATCTTTTAAAACAACCATACTCTTAGGAAATTCATTAAATCATATTGTTTAATATTTTATTATTTATTAATAATTTTTATGGATCCATTATAATTATTATATGTAAAACTAATAAAAACCAAACTATATCCTTTTTCCCCTAGTGTAATGATATTTTAAACAAATCGCCTTATAATCATCAACTATGAGTGATATGTTCGTGTTGGGGTCATTTTGACCATTACCTGAACAATGATAAGACATTATATAATACATTAAATTGAACAAAAACAATACTACTATAAAATTATATTAAAATGTAAAAAAATATTTTTTTGGTTTTGGAAAATATAGAACAATATTTAACTCTTTGATTAAGAAAACACCCTGCAAAAGTTTAAAAATCACTAAATAATGTTTATTATTGATTTCATATCTGGAATATTGAATAATGTCATTATGAAACAAAATATACACTTCATAAATCATTATAATTCATCCATTATCATAACATTAATGAAATTGATGTGATTAATTTCCAATAAGAACAAATATAGACACCAATATTATATTACTAGTTCTAAAAGATCAAGATTACCCACTCCCAATATCAAAAATAGGCACTAATTAACTAATATAAATATATAAAATAGTTTTAAATTATTATTATAAAATTTTATTTACATAAAAAGGTTTTTAAACATATTATTAATAAATTTATGTCTGTTATACATGATCTTCGATTTCACTTGACTATGTAAGGAAACATTAATTGGGTTTTTGTCTCAAAATTTAATTTCAAGAGACTTATTTCCTAATGGTACCATTATATATTAATATAGTGTATTAAATGCCCAATTACCATCAAATATGAAAATATATTTTATTTCACGAGATTTTAATGTCCAATTCATGATCTTCTTTATCAGTATCCTTTTATTTTTACATTACTAATTCTATATAAGTTTCATTGACTCTATTTATGAATCATTGGTTCATAGTATTTCCTATATGACTATACCATTAAAGCATTAATTAATACTAAAAATCCTATAAATTAAATATTATTTCATTTATTCTAAAGGAAAATTTATTTTCATCATCAATAACCACTTATTTGATAAAATTTCATCCAAAATCAAAAATGTAATGTTAGGGTGAATAACTCCAATTCTAACTAATGAATTTTTAATCCATATCCATATTACCCATTCCAAAAATGTTCTCCTCCCTTTATTTTAAAATCTTTTATGGATTATTTTATAGGATTATAATACTTCAATATATCCCTTGTGAAAAGTAAAATGAAATATCATTTTCACAATATTAGTTTTCAAGCAATGGTACTTACAAATATTTTATACCGCACATTTATTTTGATTATAATTTTTAGTTTTTTTAATAAATAAATTATTTATTTCTTTAAAATTGAAAATAGTATCCAATGTTTTGAATTCACCTTTTCTAAATTAAATTTCTTATGTTACTCATAACTTATTTATTTTATGAATATGTCGAAACATTTCTCCATTAATGTTTTATATGAGAATACATATTTATACCCATAGTATCCACTAATTTCTAACCTTATATCTACAATTTCATTTTTTTTTCTAAATGAAAAAAACTTATTCCTATAGATTTACAAAATATTTCATTTAAAATGATATTATAAGATAATGAATAATTTTTATATCTAAATTGATTTTTAAAAAATTCATTAAAATTATTTTTCATCAAAGCCATTATAATTCGACATGTATTTTTCTTGATTGAAAATATTATTAATATTTAACAATCCACCTTTTTTCTATAGTATTATTAAGTAATTTCCAAATATTTTGTATAAATGATCTATCCCTACATTTTTATTATTTAATTTCTTTTTGTATATAACCATAATTTTTCATCCAATTCCTTCCCTCTATTAGTAACCTATTCAATATTACGTTGATTGAATGGTATTTTCCCATATGTCATACATTGATTTTTTTGGGAAAACGGTTCTCTTAATATTATACTATTTATCTGTATGATATAAATATTATATGCTCTAATATCATGTTTCAAAGGTTATTTCCTTTAAAACTAAATGATGTTAAAGGAAATCCATTAATTTTCAATAGTCTTATGATATTATTATTATTGAGGGTGTTAGGAATTATTTCCCTATTTCAATCAATTTTAAAATGTTATGAAACCTATTTTCTTTGTATAGGTTATTTATGATGTGTTTAATGAAACCCATTTAATTGAGTGCTTTAATTAGTATATAATGAATGCTTTATTTGTTATGGAACACCTCTATTTTCATAAAGATATGTGGTGTCTAATATCACCCTCCAATGTAGAGGTTTAAAGTTTAAATCTCATTTGATTGACATTATGGAGTATATTTTAGATTCAATTGATATGGGGAATTAATGGTGTGTCTCATGAAATCAATGTTTCCTACACTAATGTAATTGATAACTTATAAAGTTGATCCATAATATTATAAATACTATCAAGAATATGTTATTCTCCTACTGATCGTGTTTATGTTGGAGTTGGTGCCCTAGAAACAACTTATTTGTACTTTTTGATAATATTTATTCATGGTTTTGAATAATAATAAACTACATATCACATCATTATTTTTATTCTATGTAACATAGTATGTGATAATGTTCTAAGAGTAGTTGTATCACTAAAAGGTCATGGTAGTTCCCCACTATGATGAGAACCCAAAAGTTCTACGACACTGTTCTTGAATGTGTGTTCTATAGACAGATGATATCATTTTAGGGATAGAAATGATAAAATTTATAATAGATGGAGACTCATAGGAATTTCAGGAACCGTCTCATGGTGTACGCCCTTGGTAATATCCAGTCGGATATTATAGGAATGAGACCTTCCAATAGGAAATTCATATTTATATGTGTCATCAGGTATTCCTATTTGAAGAAGTTTTTATTGGTCCTTAGACATTACGATTACTATTAATGATAATTATGAGTTGTGAACTTAAACATATTGAAAAACATTATGATGACATATTTTTGTGGCAAGTTATGATAATTTGGGTGTGTCACGAGTAATATTCCATTAATGAATAATGCGAAAAAGGATATATATCTTCTGTTCATTAATATAAGATGATATCTCAATCACTTTGATGTAATTTATATAGAGTAAATAAATATAGGGCCATGATGTTCTATAAGAAAGTTAAATTTTAAGATATTCAATTAAAGAGAAATTGATCACATAGATTGATGGCACTAGAACGCAAACTGGTTAATTAGAGATGTCGAGATGAGTGGTTATAATACACAGTAAGTGTCTGTATGAGGTAACATGTCATTATTGAACTAAATTATTTTTCTATGGGTTCTTTGGAATGTTCCTAGACTCTAACATTGGACTGTAGGATGCTTCACCTAATGCCACTAAAAAATAGGCATGTAGGGTCACACAATATGTGTTACCATAATCTCAGTAAAATTATATATATTATTATTAATTATTTAAAAGGATGAAAAAAATATTATTTCCATATGTGGTTTAATAATAATTCACTTATACATGATCACGTATAAATATTTATTTACTATTTAGTAAATATAATAGTTATTTATTTATAGGTGAATAATGAATTTGTATTTATCAAATAAATAAATAGTCATTATTTAGGGTGTGACAAATGTTATTGAGTAATAGAGGATTGAGTTTTTAGTTCAAGTGATAAATAATAAATAAAAAATGTTTTTATGGAATAATATTTAATTATAATTTTCAAGTTAATAACATGTCGAGAAATAATGATATTATTATTATTATTATTTGACATGGGGTGTCACCAAGAATAAATAAATAATTAAGTGGACTTGTGCAATTATTTTATTTTAACCCTAGTGATATATAAACCCAATTATGCTATTTTCTCATCTGATCCAATTAATTTTTCTTGTATGTGAACAAAGGAATTGAAAAATCCTCTAAATCCAATAGAGATACCTTCTTCAAGAACTCTCCCAAGAATGGAGAGCAATCCATTTCCACCAGATCAAAGAGAACACCTTAGAAGCGGTTCTCAAATTGATCAAACTTTGATTATGTAATCACAAGAATCATTCATGCTAGAACCCATAGATTACTTCAGTGACATCTATATATTCGTGGAACACATGTGGATCACTAGTAGAGGAAATATACACATGGTTTATACAACACACTGATGGTGGACCGCAGATCTGGCACCAGATTCATCGATGAAGAAAGAATTCCTTAAAAGGGAATCTTTATTTAATTAAATTAATTAAAAATAATAAGTGATGCTTCTCTCTCTGGTTCTGGCGTAATTATACATTTTATATTTCATTAATTCAATTCTAAAGATCATGGCGTTCATCATCATATAAATATCAGATTAATCATCGATAATGGAAAAAACCATTTTCAAGCACCGCTCATCACATACTTCCACTATGCCTAGAACCTATAAGATCTATGGAAGGGGTCACATAATTATTCATTATTATTTAAATATCATTGGTTATTTACAAATTTTAAATTTATTTTTTCAATTCAAATTTAATAGTTCTTTAAATTGGTATCGTAATATCTACTTCTTCCTACTTCATTTATTGTAGATCTAACAGATACAATTAATTTATTGATTAAAATAAAATTAAGGAACTCATCTAGAGTTTCCAAGGTTTCTAGACAAACAATATAGGACTACACACCATGTAACTGGAGTTATATGCCAAGTAGTTGAGCTTAATGAATCAGAATTTATTTGGAAATTAATTTAAGATTATGAATTAATTATACAGTTTTAATGCACCACATGTAGTCCAAAACACAATGGATCTTGTTTAGCTGGATTACACTTCATGTAACTCATGTTCTCTGCATGTAGTCCCTTTTTGTCACACATGGTTCATGTATTACCATGCATGGCCTACCTTACTTGTGACCATATAATTAAGATATAACACATCATTTAACACAATAGACACACTATGTACTCCAGTTTATTATTATTATTTACACACTGAGTCCATTGGTGTGTACCTCAGATAAAATGTGAGATATGTACACACCATGTAGATCTGATGCACACTCCATATACTTATACCAAATTATATATATTTAAAATATATGCATTATATTGTGTAAATCCCGATACATGTACACACATGTTGTTGTAAAGAAATAACAAATCATTAGATAAATTTTAATATACATAAATATATACATGATTAATTTATATAGGTGTAATGTTCATATATGCATATAATGTATGAGTTTGTTGCATGTTGTTAATTTACATGCGTTGAACCATATCACATCAATGAAAAATCATGTAATTCATGTAATCATCTGTGAAGTACACATATTTAATGTATGTGATTAGTATTTTATTCTATATGTCAAAAGATTAAATCAATATATGAGTATAATATATGTTGGGAAGAATCAAACGGGTATTCACCATGTTTCCTATAAGGTAAATTTATGTACACACTTAATTTTAAATAAATTTATTTAATTTGTTTAAAATTATTATATGTGAGAATCTCATTTAAATTCAGATGATAATTAAGATTATATAATTGATTAATTAAAGGTAATAATTAATTGATTCAGTTGCGATTTATCTTATATAAGAAAAATTAATAATTCAATGCTAGTTTTATTAAATGTATAATTAATTGCAAGCATGTGGATGATCATGAGGAAAGGTTATACCATGGCATGAGATTGGTTTCCTTTAAATTTATTATTAAATTAAATTGTTGACATGTGTACCTTCTCTCTTCATATTGTGTAGGGCATGTGTACCCATGGTTTCTTTTATGTAAAACCCTTTTCCCATCACATGTGTGTTTGTAAAAGGGATGTGTAAAGGATTCATCTCCCAAACTAGTGGAGGTGGTTCAAGTTTAGAACCAATGTGAAACTAATCTAATGAGATACAAATGTGGATAGGTGGAAATATATTAACATGACCCTTAATTTGTTCAAGGTGTTTTTTCCCTAGGTCAATGGTCATTTTATCAAACTCCAGATAAACTAAACATTTTTAAATCTCATTATCATAGCACTTTATTATTTTATTATAAAAATCATTATGGTTATTTAATTATGGATTTATTTTCAAGATCACATAATTTAATGATTTAATGAGCATTCAAGATAGAACTAAACTAAAATGGAATATGCATAAATATTATCTAAGACATGGTTAATCCATTAAGTAAACCGAATTAATATAAAAAAGAATATGGAAAAATAATAATTAGAAATTTATAGATAAAAGGATAAAGTCCATCAATAAAATATTATGTTGGTATAGGCTTCCGTTACTTTGGTTATAATCGAACCATAGTTCAAAGTTCTTGACCAATCCAAGTTGGGGTGATTCCAACTATTTGGGGATTATAACATGATGTATTGGGTTGATGTAACATACATTACATCAAGGGATTACTGTCAAATTAGGGCATAGTGAAACTAATAGGAAAAGGTTGAGAAAATCACTTTTATGGATTTCAAGATTGGGGAGTCCACTTTGTAGATCAAGGAACTATGAGTTAATACAGATTCCATTTATATTTCCTACATAAACCCATTAATGTTTCTTGGCAATCCATTTTGGGGTAATGAAATGAAAAATATGGATCCTTGCCACTATAATTTCAAGAAATAGGATATTCCAAATCCAATGGCGAGGTCAATTGGGTTTCAATAAAATAGTGGGAGACTAATAAATTTAATATTTATTTATATGTCTTAATATTATAAGATAGAAGACTAATATGATTATTTATATTGTTTTTTAGAAAATGAAATAACATGAAATCAAACATATCATTGTGATATATGATTGATAAGTACAACCTTCTCAATGACATAAATTTCCAAGAAAGGAAAAGGAACCTATGTGTCATTCATCGCCATGAAATGAGTATTTTGTGCTAAAAAAACTCACCAGTTGTGCTTGGTAATGAGGCAAGTGATTTAGAATTATACCTATATGATAAAACTATTCATGATACTATATATGTTTGGTGTTTCATGCTATCATCCAAGTACAATGAGATTTTAAAGAAACGTGAGGATATGGATGCATGTAGCATTATGTATCACCTTCAAGATCTCTATCAAGAGATAGAATGAAAATATAGGTACAATATCTCAAACTCATTGTTTACAACTATTCTTAGAGATTATGTGCAATATGGGCCTTAGGTAGTAAATATTATTGGACACAATATGCCTTTACATCTTTGGGATTAAATTCCTAGATGAGTTGCATAAAAATCTCATACTTTCTTCATTTCCAAAGTCCTTATCCAATTTTATTTTTAATTTCAGTAAGAGTAATAATGAGATGAGTATTTCATACATTATAAAATTAATTCTCTAAGTAGATAAGGACATGGGGTGAGACAACCAGGCAGTCCTTATGGTGAATAAAAAAAGGAAGAATACAGAAAAGTGTCCCAGGACATAAAAACACTCTAAAGCTCATGAGCACCATCATTCCAAGAAGAAGAAGATCAAGATGTAGGGAAAGAAAAATTAGGGAGTATATTTTTCATGTGGAAAGTTAGGAAACTCGGAGAGAAAATGCACCTAGAAGAAATTGGAGGCTAAATGTTCATTCATTGTCGAGTGTAATCTTTTTATATCTACACATTGGGTATTAGATATAACTTGTAGGGCTCACGTATGTATCCAAATTCAGGAACCAAGTAGATTAAAAATTATCTAAAATGGAGAGGTGGATCTAATAGATGTAAATAGTGCAAGGTTGGCTGCTCTAGCCACTGGTGACTAACACCTCTCGTTTCCAATAGCAGTGATTTTCATTTTTAAATGTCTTTATCATCTACCTACAATTACAAAAAGCATAATTTTTATATCATTACTTGATACATATGAGTTTTTTTTTCAAGTTTTGAAATATTTTTTTTATAAGGAAAACATAGGTTATAGTATAAAACATTTAAATAAAAGTATTTATATATTAAAATACAAAAACCAATTTTTGGTAATCGGTAACAAATCATGTTTACATGAATTTTATAACACCAAAATGTAGCATCTCTATCTTGGTCATTTAGATGAGAAGAAATTTACATAGCATTGTTAATATGGTTTTTTAGACTCTTCTATGCTAAAACCACTTGGTATATGTCATGCATGTTTATAAGGTAAAATGACCAAACCACCATTTGGTAAATCGGGTGAATGGGACACAAATATTCAATGATTGGTACACACTAATGTGTGTGGACCATTTCTAGTAGAATCTACAAGTGGATATTCTTACATCATAACTTTTACTGATGCCTTGGGTAGATATGGATATATCTAATTAGTGAGGTTTAATTTTGATCACATTAAGAAATTCATGGAATTCAAGAATGAAGAATAGAATCATCATGGTAAGAAGATAAATATAATTTGATCAGATCAAGGTGGTAAATTTTTTAACTAAGAGTTCATCAAATTTTTATGGGATTTTGGGATTCTATCTCAACATAGTCCACCTTATACACCACAGTGGAATGGTATTAGTGAAAGTTGGAATCGTACCTTGTTAGACATGGAAAGTTCGATGATGATTCAGGAAGATATTCATTTATCATTTTGAGAATATGTATTGTATACTATGGAATACACATTAAATTGAGTACCAAATAAAGTGGAAAAGAGAATTTATTTCAAGATATAGGGTGGAAGGAAATTCTTTTTATCATATAAATTAGTATGGGGTTGTGAGGTATTTTACAAGGCCTTCTTAGGAAATACAACATGCACCACAGGGCATGATGTGAATCTTTATTAGGTATCCCAAGGAAACAAGAAGATACTACCTATACAATCCCTCATATAAGAATGTGATTATCGTCAGACAATATGTCTTTATTGAGAGGGAGAGATACTCCAAAAGGATAGTGGGATCAAGATTGACTTCAAATAAGTTGATGCTCAAGATACACATGATTTATAATAAGAACAAATTACATAGTTCCCCATATAGAATGTAGTTTCCAAAATTCAAGTACTTCATAGGAGCATAAGATAGGTAAGGTACGCATAAATATATGGTTTTCTAGTCACTGAAGATGGTGACTCATTATTGGTTTACAATGATGAACCTATCTTCTAAAAGGAGGCACTAGGGGGTTCATAAGCTCCAAGATTGAAAGAATCCATGAATTCTGAAATGTATTCCATATACCAGAACCTCATTTATGTTTTGTTCAATGCACCAGTTGATATAAATCTCATTTAATTCAAATTAGTATTCAAGAGGAAACTATTCTTTGAAGGTAAATTAAATACCTATTAAGCAAGGATAGTGGATAATGAGTTTAAAAATTATTTAAGTAATTAAATATAATGATACCATATTTCTAGTTTCTATGTTTAAATCCATCAAAATTCTACATTCTATAGTAGCATACCATGACTATGAGATTTCACAGATTGATTTCATAATCGCATTCCTTAATAGGAAGGTTCAGAAGGATATCTACATGAAATAAACAAAATTTTTTGTGACACCAGGGGATTAAAAAAAAATTTCAAGTTGTACAGATCCATTAATGGATTGAAGAAACAAACCAGGTCATGGAACATTTGATTTGATGAATCTATAAAATAATTTGGTTTTATTAAAAACACATGTGATTTGGGTGTTTGCAAGAGGTTTAGTTGAAATGCGGTCATTATCCTAATATTATATGTTGATGACATATTACTTATTGAAAATATCACACAAGTCTTGTAGTTAGTTAAGGACACGTTAAAAAAGTGTTCTTTAATGAGGAATTAGGTGAATAGGCCTATAGTATAGGATTCCAAGTCCATAATGAAAGTACCAAGATTCTGTTTGGACTATGAAAATGTAAATATGTTCACCAGATACTAAATATATTTAAAATGGAATAACAAATAAGTTTATTATTTATAGTTTCACATGGTTTACATATTTCTAAGAATATATATCCTCATATAAAATATTAGAATGTGAGAATGAGAAAGACTCCAAACGCTATAGCGATAGAATCAATCATATATGTCACATTATGTACAAGACTTCATTTTTCCTTTGCATTGATCAAGGTAGTAATACATCAAGATAATCTTGGAGAATGGTATTGTGCTGATGTTAAGGTTATCCTTATGTATCTAAGAAGAACTAGGGATATGTTCCAGGTGTATAAAAAAGATGAGGAGCTGGTCATCAGGGGTTATACTGATGCTGGTTTTTTGACAAATAAAAATGATATAAATTTGCAATCATGATTTTTTTATGTCTCAATGGAGGGTCTGTGAGCATGAAGAGTTTAGAATATCCATTTTTTGCAGATTATATAGTTTAGTCTAACTATATATAAGATTATAATATAGCCAAGTATTCCATTTAGATTCTGAACATTGTCTATGGTCTTGACGTGGTACCTAGTAGTAAATATCTCACCACATTGTACAATGATAATACTGTAGTAGTGATTCTTGAAAAAGTGCCAAGGTTACATCAATGGACAAAGAATATACTCTAAAATTATAACCACCAGAGATATTTCAATGAGAGGGGTGATGTAGCAGTAAGAATAGTACCCACTAAATATAATTTGGCATACCCCTTGACTAAAGGCCTATCTCGGTAGAATCATAACTATCATATGAGAACTAGGGGACAGAACATTATTAGTAGTTGGCTCTAGTGAAAGTGGGAGTCTTTTGGAATTGATTCCCTAAGACCAACATCTATGTACTTTATGATAATTTGTATTAATGGTTTTTAATATTAATAAACTACTTATCAAATCATGATTGTTCTTATAAATAACATAGTATGTGATAATATCTTAAAACCTTTTATCACACTAAAATTTTATAGTAGTTTCCCGCTATGATGAGAACCCAGATGTTCTGCAACACTATTTTTAAAAATATGATCTATTGATGGATTATATCATTTGAGGGACAAAAATGTTATAGGATGTTACGTGTGGAAACTCATAGGACTTTGAGGAACCTTCTCATGGTGTACGCCCTTGTTAACATCTAGAAGTATATTATGAGAATGAGTCCCTCTAGTAGGAAATCCACATTTATTTGTGCCATTGGATGTTCCTATCTACAGACACATGTATTTTTCCTTATACTTTAGGATTACTATTAATGAATTGTATGAGTTGTGAAATTAGATATATTGATTAAAATCATGATGACAGGTGTTCATGGTGAGGTAGGATATGTTGGGTGTGTCATAATTAATTTGGAATTAATTAGTAATGTGAGAAATGATGTATCCCTTCTATTCATTAACTTAAGATAAAATCTTATGCTCTTTTATGGAAATTATATAGCCAAAAAAATACATGGACATGGTGTTCTATAGGAAAGTTCAATTTTTGAATATTCAAAGAAATAGAAATCGAGCACATAGGTTGATGTCACTAGCATAAAACAAACATAACTAGAGATATCGAGATAAATGGATTATATTACATAGTAAGCATGCTCATGTGGTAATAAGTCACTATGGAATTAAATTCATTCTCTATGGGTTTCTTCGTGTGTTGTTATATGCTAACCATAGACTTTAGGCTAATTTTCCTAATGCCACTAAAAAAGAGGAAAAGAGGGTCACACAATAAGTGTATCCAAAATCTTAGATAAATAATATATATTATTGTTTATTATTTAACAGGATGAATAAATATTATTCTCATATGTAGTTTAATAATTATTCGGATAGGCTTGATCACATATAAATATTTATTTCCTATTTATTAAATGTAATTTTTATTTATTTTTGGGTGAAAATGCAATGATATTTATTTAATAAATATATGGTCATTATTCAATGTCCAATAATTATTATGGAGGAATGGAAGATTGAGTTTTTAGGTGTGGTGATAAATATTAAATATTAAATATTGGATTATTGAATAATATTTAATTAAAATTCACATGTTAAGCGCATGTCAAGAAATAATTATATTATTGTTATTATTTGACATGAGGATTTTCTAGGATTACATAAATAATTAATGTCACTTGTGAAATTATTTTATTCCAAGCCAAGTGATATATGAAACCAATTTTGTTATTTTCACATTAAATCCAATTCATTTGTTTTCATTGTGCACAACATATTTGGAGAATCCAATCAATACTAAATAGATCCCTTCTCCAATAATTATCTTAATAATGGGGGTAAAACCTCATCCATCATATTAATAAGAAATCTTTGGATGCAGTTCTCGAAGTGATCAAAGGCAGATGATACAAGCGTATGGATATTCCATGCGAGCACTGGGATATTACATCAATGATGGCTAGATTTTCATGGAAAACATATGAATTATTTCTAGAGGAAATACACTTGGTTTCTACTACAAAACAGTGGTTGATCATAGATCTGTCACTAGATTCATCAATGATGAAATAATTCCTCGAAGTTTATTATTTATTTAATTAAATTAAATAAAAATAATATTTGATCATCCTCTCACTAGTTCTGACGTAATTATCCACTATTTATTTTTTTTCAACTCCATAGATCATGGGATTCATCATCATATAGATCTCGAATTCATCATTGGTTATGAAAAAAATAAGATTTAGGCATCGCCCATCATACGCTTCTGTTGCACCCAGAACCTTAATTTTATTTACTTGCTCTTTTTATGCATGTCTAATAATATATCGTGATTTATATAATGATTTATGTCCTAAGAATTATTGGGTTATATTTTCTTATAAATTTCGATTATACCAATATTTACATACTATGGTTACATTTGATCGTTGATTTCTGTTGCTTATGTTAACCATTAATGATCAAATAATCTCCCCCCTTTATTATATTTTCATTTCCCTAGTTTTTAAAGAGAATTAATACATAATATGTAACTATAAGGTTACCATATGTGGATGATTTATGGATACATTAAAAAAATTAGGGATTACTTATTATTTATATTGGAAAAAATTCCCATTTGATAAAAAATACAAGACGTTTTATAGATAATGTTCCCCCTGGTTCTGAAAAACTAAAAAAATTAACATAATTAGGAATTTTTTTATGAAATAGTGTCTATATTTAATTTAATTACTATTTTATCAAGTGTGATTCATCATATGAAGAACATCAAAATATTTATAAACCACTGGAAATGTTCGGATAGATATTAAGACTTGCCTCAGTAAGACAATTGAGACCCATGGAAGATCTCTGATTTTGGGTATGAACACTATTATAAAGGCTCTATATTTTTTTTAATCCAATAATTATATATTATCCTTATACCATTCCAGATCACAAACCTATTTCTTCTACCATTCATGGAGATTTACAATGAAAACATTATCTACAAATATTCTTTGTGATTAGAACTATTGTTTTCATCCAGCTAGAAAACTATAGGGACATATTGTTATTGAAGGATGGGATAGAATTCCATGGAGACATAGTACCGCGAAAATATTATCTACATTAGGGTATATATCTAATCCATGATATTTCATAGCATTGTGATACTTTACACTTAAGACCACAAAAATCCTTATCAGTACCCATATTAATTAGGTTATTGAGTGACTAAAATCATTGAAATATTAACCTTTTGGAATTTTTTATCAAGGTTAGTAATGTTCATGGATCTACATGTGATGTTAATATAATGACCCTGATGGTGTTGGAGTATCTCCAATATATTCTCCTGGAGGCACGATGCATCCTTTTCAATGATCTGGAATAAGATGTGGATATTCAGTGTTTCGGATTCTCAGAACACAACGGTAAAATGATCTATTTTAAAGACTAATAAAATATTATCTTCACCCTTCTCATGATCACCTCAGTCCTCCATATGAGGAAACTAGGATACTTAAGAAGAAAACAATTTCATTATGATCGATCTTGGGACATCAAATCAGATAGGAATCATTTGATTAATCCATACCAAATATTCATCCTGATTAGGCGACCCAAGATTCATCGTTATGTCCATATAGGATGATGATTCTATCACCTTATGTGGTTGAGTGAATTAAACTTTTTCTTGTGTCTCTAATCAATGTTTTTACTCATCATAGGTTTCCAATACAAGCCTAGACATTTTCCTTACATCCAATGTGGTTGTGGTGATAATGGATGATGATAGTGTAAGGGATTTATGAATAGTGAGTCCCTAAAATGAATATAGAAAATAATCCACAATTTGGAATTCTGTGGGAAGATTTTGTGATGTTGTGGAAATAATCTATTGGTGTCGTCATCCTAATTTATTGGAACACTATCATGAATATGGTGGTGGTGGTTTCAGTGTCTCTCATGAATCATCTCTCATCCCATATTGTAAAATATATAGGGTAAATGGATTTTTTTTCCACCGATTTGTCTTTTTTTTCATAGAAACTCCCCATGAATGAGATTATAAGATTTAATGAGATATATTCTACATGAATTTTTATTGTTTCAGCAATAGAGTCCTTAACATCAGCTTATATCCACTCTACCCCAGTAAAGTCCTTCGTGATAATAGACAACCTTGAATCTAATAAGAACTTGATGATGATTGGTAAAATAATTTGGATGAAAATTGTAGTGGGATTCTAAATAATACTGGGGACCACTATGGTCACTATTAATACTGCTAGTGGTAGATAGAGTCAAACTGTTAAGCCTAATGGGTGGATGTTGTGTCAATTCCAACCTAGTGAAGCATTCACAACATGATATAGTGAGAATGGTAAGGGTTACATTAATGGTGTATGGTCCATAAAAGTTTCAACAGTGGTATTTGTTCATGTATTGATTACATTAGACCCTTATTATGGTAACCATATAGTTTACTATGGGGTAGGTAGAGAAATGATAGGGTCAATCTACTAATATTTTAGTGGGATCAATATACATATTTAGTACTTTTAGGTGGTTGGATCCCTACTTATTTAATCACAAGTTGAAGAGAATGATTGCATATCATGAATAATCCAAAACTCCTCGTTTTAGTGGAGAGTTTTATAATATATTTATAGGTAATGACAATTTAAATAGTTGATAATGGTAATGGGGGGGAATTCCCCATTTGTTCTCTTTGCTGTACATAATTTTAGTCTTTCTCCATGAAATCCATGCCCTCTGATTCTATCTCTTGGGTATGGATGAATCCCACTAATCTATACCAATTAAAAAGGGAATTAATTACTATATGTTATATTGGTTCGAAATTATATGGGGTAATGACTCCCTTGATCTATGGGAGAAGCAGTTGTTTAATCTTGATCATAATTGTACAAAACCACCAAGTGATTGGACCTCAAACCCATTCAATGTTGTTAGTTATGGAATATTCGTGGGAATGAATGGTGGTTAACATTTTTGAAGAAACATTCAATGAAAATTGTATAATGATAGGGATGCCCGACATACTCAAATTTAGAGATATATCAACATGATAAAGGCTACTGTTAAGTATCCTCTCATTGTTGAAGTTGAAGGGTTTCACATTCGGTTCACCATTCTGTTTTATAAAATATTCCATAAAGATACTATTTCAAATTTTATGGTACCCTTATAATTTTTGAGATCCTCATAGACCTAAAATATTTATTTTTAAATTTTGGTATTCTTCACCACTATAGGTGATGGTGTCATATCATTCATTGGAATTATATGATGTGATTTCGGCCCTTCCATACATGGAATGATTTGTGAAGATCATTTAATAGTCAGAGTATCCTTCATAGGTATAAGTCATGCTCATGAATCCCATTCCCATCTCCACATTAATGTTCCTACTATTTAATTAAATCACTATCTTCTTTTCTTGGGGAAACATATTCTATTATAGAAGATTGGTTTTCTTTTTGAATTTTTACACATGATTTGTCTTATTGTAAATTTATGAGTATCATCCCGATGTTGGTTTTAGAGGGATCCCTATATTAATAACATATGGAATATTAGGATAAACACACAATTCATCTAATCTTATAAATTCAAGTAAATTCATTCTCATAACGTAATGAATCCTTGGCTTATTTCCTTAGGAAACCTTGGCTCATCAAAAAAGTCTTCCCATGTTTATCACATGAGGAATCTAGTGATATTAATACAAATTTACTTAGGATGATAACCAAAAACACCCCTATATAATCACCATAAAAATCATATCCCAATCACACAAAATAAGAATAATAACCTTCTGTCATTAAGAAAGAATGGAGGGATCACATTCTTATAATATAGCATCTTATATTCATCACATAATACATCTTGTACTAAATGCATGAGGCATCATCATAGGCTCATTACCCAAAGAATGTTATAAGAGAAATTATTCTCATAAAATAGGTTTCCTAGGATCATCACATAAAGAACTTAGGGCTCATAACCTAACTATAATATCCCATGATAATCATAACAAAAATAATACACTAATTTCATGTTATTGATAATACATATCACCACTAATTGCATAACCTGATTACCGAAATGATTATTTTATTGGGATTTAGATATGGAAACACATTATTATACAACACCTGTAAAAATTATTTCATAATTTAACTCTTGACCCTTTAATAGAAATATGTGATAATAGTGTCTACTTCATAACATAAAATATGCAAATATAATAAAGGGATGAGCTTAGATTCTTGGTAAGGGAAAACATATCATAATTTATCAAATTATAAACACGAATGAGAACATGAGAAAGAGGGTAAATATATTATTAAAATATCATAAGACCATATATGATAATTATAAAACCTGATAGAAAAATATATGATTATAAAAAAATCATTATTGAAGTATAATATTTATAACATGGATCTAAACAAATCTCAATAATAATAAAACATCTAAATACAACAAAATATTTCATAATACATAAGAAATAAGATATAAAATGAATACATGGGACATAACTAAAATTAAATGAATCTTGGAAATTTCTGAAAACCATAATTATAGGAATCACATTAGCATAAATCTCATTATTACCAATCCTATATGGAAAACTATATTATGTACGAGCATAGAAATGTGATCAAATTTACTATGCCCATGCCTATGTAAACAAACACATTATATCCACACCATATTATCTCATGATTTATAATCATAAATGACTATATTTTATGGTGATAGGGCATCCAAATTTTCATCATCCATATATACACGTGCCACTTAAATTTAATCTTCCTCGCATCTTAACAAACCCTTGGGAAAAGTATGTGTTTCTTTAAATTTTCAAAAAGATCACATTAAATGAACCAAATAAACCATAGTACATAAAAAATATCATTTTCCAAAAGGAATAATATCATATTAAAAAATATATGGAGATAAAAATATCACATCATTAGAGATATTCCTCAGAGGAAAATGTAAGTGGAAATATAAAAGTTTCCACAAAACATTTTAAAAAAATTATAAAAGATGATGTGAAAATTAAATGTAAAAAATTATGGAAAGGTGATGAGAATAATTTTGAAAACATTATTTTAAAATGTTTTAAATAATATTTTTTAATAAATATTAAAATCATACTAATAAATCTGCAGTGGTATATATTGACATGAAATACCTTTATAAATATTTTTAATTATTTTTTAAGAAAAAAACAAATCAAAGAAACATTTAAATAATTAAATTAAATTAAATTGGTGAAGGAAAATTTTAGGAATGTTAATGAAAAACATTATAAATTTTTTAAAATAAAATATATTTGAGAGGATGATGTTTTCTTGAACAAAATAGATCCATTTTTTATGGGATTTATTGTTTCCATTATTAAACATTTAATTAAGAAAAAAATATCAAAGAAGTGGTTATTCATGATGAAAATTGACTTACCTATATAAAATGATAAATAATTATATAAAATATGGTAATAGAAAATTAAAATAAAAAATTAAAATCATATTCAACTAAGAAATACTATGATCCAATGAATAATAAATTCAATCGATGAAACCCAATTAGTGTTGGTAATGTAAAAATTGAAGGGGCTTGATAGGAAAATCATGAAATAGAAATTAAAATATCTTAAAATAGAAGATATACTCATTTTTTAAATAAATATAATATTTAATACACCATATAAAATAAATAATGTTGTAAAATATAATACATGTTTCATAGTGTTGAAATGAAACAATGAAACCCTTACTGTATTTCCCTACTTTGTCGAATTCACTCTTTGAATTTATATAATGAATATAGGTATATTGATATTCAATTTCAGAACATTATTCATATAAATTAAATTTTATAAACATAATTTATACTATTTTTTATTTATATTTTTTGGTTTTAATATATTTTCTATATTGGTTGTGTCTAATCATCATTGATTTGAAGAAGTTTTGTAATACAGATGTTTTGTTATTCCCTTTCAAATGATAATCAGTCCAACATAATTAATGTTACTATAATAAATAAAATTATATTAATTTTTAAATTACAAACCTCATTCCATTTATTTTTCATTTTTCAGTGATAATAGATTGTATTTTAATAATATGTAAAATACTTAATATAACCATTATAGAACAATAAACCAATCATTATTTTATTATTAACATGTTATAATAAAATTAATTTTTTTCAAGTATTAATTAATAATTATTTATAATAGTATTATTCAATTAGGTTTCTAGCTAGACCTAGACATGATCATTCTAAAAAATCAAGAGGTTTTGAAAAATAATGAAAGTAAAAAAATTGTTACTTTGTAGAGGAGGTGGTTGGAACAACGCAGGATAAACATTTTCACTTATTACATAATAAGATGAAATTAAAGAGGATTATAATTTTTCTCTTAATAATCATAATTATGATATATATGTCACTTTTATTCTTCAATTCCATCCTAACAACCATTTAATAGATACGGTGGTGAGAAAAAGAAAGAGGTGGCTTTTGGGAGGCGGTAGTTCATAAAAATGTTGGATAAATTTTATATTTTTTATAAGTGGTTGGGAATGAATAAATATTAATTTTTAAAATAATATGAAAAAAAATAAGTATACTAATGATACTTATGTAATAATATTTCAATCTAGGGTTGGTTTCAGTGAGAAATAATAGAAATAAATGGAAAAGGATAGTGTAATTCTCTGTATGGAACAATGAACATTATCTTAAATGTATACTTGAAAATGGATGGATTAGGGTAACTAATTTAGATGGGAAGATTTTCTTAAATAATATGTGTTTCTAGCATGAGAATAACATTATAGTTTCAAAAATCAATTCAAAAGAAAAACATTATTTTTACAATTAAGTGTTCCTAATATTATTTAGCATTGGTTACAAATAAAATGTTCAATAATATAATTATATTGGTGTTAAAAATCATATTTTATTTACTATATAAAAAAATATTTTATCTTATTAGATAAAAAATATATACAAAATTGATAAAACTATTCATTAATAATAGAAGTTTAACCATGATCACTGTCATTAAATTTAATTTTTGTAATCATAATTTTATGAAAGAAAGGTAAATTAGGATTATCCTGTAATATTATCATTTTTATATAAATTTGAAATCCATTTTTATATATTGTATTTATAAATGTCATGAAATCTTGTTTTTTCAATAATAGAATTAAAATAGTTTTAGAGTAAAATATTACTTGTGTTACCAAAATGTCATACATGGGTTTAATAAATTCATCATAGTATTACTAAATAATTTTGTTTAATTTATAGATATATATATATATTTATATATAATAGATTCCAAAAACTATTATTTCATTATTTTTTTATGATAAGTTAATAAAATTTAAAGTATTTAGAGAAATCAGTATTTCACTATTCACATAATAATTAATTGTTTTAGAAACATCTGATAAATTCAACAAGTGATATTATAGACATGATTAATCTAAATATGATGTTAATTTTTAAAAATTAGAAATCTAAAATTTATAAATTTATCTTTTAAATAATAATAAAATATATTAAGCTAAACAACATTTATTGAAAAAGTACCTTTTATAACATTAAGTGTTTAAATAGTATCTTGAATGAATTTATAATTGGTTATTATCATTTTATAAACTATAGGACTTAATAATTTCATAATTTTATTATATAACAAGTTGAGTATAATTTTAGTTTTGTGATGTGTGTGGGAAAACTATCGAGGATAATATAATTTATAAAAAATATATTTGAAGATATTTGGTTGTTACACTAACGGTCGGTTTTTTATACATCACGTGGGGTCAGAAATACCCCTATCACGTAATTTAGGATCTCATGTTTATATTCTAGTGGGAAATTCCGACATAGATTCATCATGTAAGGGTTATTACAGGTTAAATGTTTACTAGGGAATATTCCCATATGTGTTCATCGCATATTATCTCTAGAACATGTTAATTACATGAGAGGAAGCTCATAATTTAAATCATAATAGGGATGAACATGGTTTATAGTTTAACATGAGATTTAAGATAATATTATTTCATCCTGATGGGGAAATGAAATAGAAATTGGAATAGTTTTGGGATTTGATAAGGTTGTCTTGGACACATCCATGAATTCATCCCATTAAATTAGTAAAAAACATTTGGGGAATTGGTATTGAACCTCAGATAAGCGTCTTAAGTATCCATTTTCTGATATAAATGAAAACCCATATAGTTCATGTTTTAACATTAAAGTCTTGTAATATGACCATACCTGGTAGTTTAATGTCATGTGGTAATGAATGTCATTTCATGAAATGGGAAAAATTGGGGATGGAGTTGGGATTATGATTTAAGATATCCCATGAAATGGGTGGGGTCATCTCAAACTTCTATCATGAATAATACTATGGTCATCACATGGGGTATCCTAGGATCATCATAAATGGGATCATATGTTTTAAAATAGATTAAGGAAAAATATTAATTTCTTACCTTGAAGGCATCATCTATATTTTTACATCGTACAATGAATAAATCGACAAGATTCTAAAATCGTAGTCATCAGAACTCTATTAGAGTTTTGAATCTTTTGATGAATAATTTGGATATCAAGAAGGTTGTGAAAATATATATTCTGTGGGGAATACATATTAAGATGACCAATACTAATTTGGAATGGAGTGGAGAAGGATACAAGAATCCTATATTTTCACATCAAGAGGTGAAATCAGTGGTCACCCTCAATGATTTTGTGGTCTAGGATTATATATTAACTAAGTGATTTTTATTATAATGTAAAAAGCTTCAAAACATCCAATTTAAGGAAGTTTATAAGTATCATTGATATGAAATCCAAAGATAATGGTTCTTCATATATATTTATCACTATTAAGGATAAATCTATTTGAAGTGTGTTATATGAGCCCTCATTAATAATAATAAACTTTTGGATGAAAAATGAGGCATCTATAAAGGGTACCTAGAGACTGGTTCACACAATATTAGAGATTCATGATTGATAAAATTGGTATAAACCATGGGATCTAGCATAGGTATGTTGAATGGATTTCCAAGGTAGGGATTCCTTGAATGTTGGGTGTGGTGTGAACTAGTGTTAAGTGAAGTTATTTACTGTATAAAATATTGTGTTATTGATCAATTAAATTTTTTTAAATTAATCTCTAACATAATATAACAAATTAAATAACACATGTCATGACTTTATTATAAGTTTCTAACATACAAGAATCCATGGGAGTCTTTGGATACACGAATTGAAGGAAAAACGGACTTGTGAGAGTTGATACGGATATCATTAAACAACCAGCGGTTCATCATAAAAAAATAATTTTGATTATCTCTTTATAGGAATTCTGTCTCTTTGAAGGTGTTTGATTCTGCAACTCTAGTAGTCTCGTGTAACATGTGAGTATCATTAATGTTATATTTATGTTTTGTGAAAATATAAGTATGGTATAGTTGTATCATATGCCCAAAAAAGAATAAATAGCAACAAATAATGTTATCTTGGATTGAAAATAATTTTGAAAGATCACTTGAAATAATTATTTAGGAAAACATCCTTTCTATTTGAAATCACTTTTCTTTTTAAAACTCTTTGAACATAAAAATGAAATAATTTTATTTGAAAATAATATTTTGAACCTATAAATGAAGATTCAAAATATTTATGTGTAAGGACAATGGGAAAATTCCTCTATTTTCATTAAATTTAAATAACAATAATTTTGAATTTTTTTAAAAGAGTTGAAATGAAAACATTAAAATATATTTTTAAAAATAAATTCCCTTATAAATAACATTGAAGTGAACATCACAAATTGATTATGTGTATTTACAATAAATCCATATAAAAATTTGTATATACAATATAGGATAAAAAAATTGGTTTCGCAAAAAAATCATAATATGACAAAATAAATTATGTAGATGTTTAAGTTAATAAAATTAAGTTGAGTTAATAATTCCCATATTGAATGTTTTTCTTTTATTTTTTCATCATCAAACATCTTGTATAATAAATATGGATTTATTAAAATATTACATCATAATATTAATTTTATTATATCATAAATTATTTGTTTATAAGATCATATCACCCTTGTATTGACAATTTGTTATTAAAATCATTGTTCTGGGTGATAACTGCTTCATTTTTCAAGCATTTTTCTGTTTGGAAGTCTTTTTCCTCAAACATTGATCTTGGAGTCATCAATTAAATAATTTTAATAATTTTATAAACATAATATATAATAATTACATACTTATTTATAATCCTTCAAGGAAATTAAATATAGAAAAATTAATTACATCATTCGTGGAAACGGTAAGACACACGTACGCATGAATGTTGTCTTCATTTTTCGATTAATGTAATGAAAGAAATGTAAATAATAATTTACATTTAGAGAATAATTATTATATAATATATAAAATACATATTAATTAATTTCATAATAATACACATCTATAATAGATGGGGATGAAATGTGAATTGTATCTATACGTCGAGACGGTAAGTCATACGTACGCCTGAGTGATACTTTCACTTCTTGTTTAACAGGAACGAGAATTATAATGGTTTTTTCTTGTCATAATATAATTTAATAATATTTACCATACATGATTTATTATTTTATATTGAACATATTAGAATTATATGAGGTAAATAATAGTATAAAAAGAAAGTGATCGGTTAGAGTGATTACCTCATCTTGATAATGTCTCCCTTGGATTTCCTCTAAAGGGCTCTAGGGTTAGTCTTTTGAAATTAAAAGAGCCTATATAATATACATAGGGATGTTGTGAAAATATAATTCATTTTTTCCTTTACATTTTCTAGAACTTATATAAATAAATTATCACCCGCAAAAAGAATGAAAAACACATTTTTGAAGAAAAATTATTTTTTTAGAATAAAATATCATTACTAAAAATAATGAGACATTTCAAAATAACATTCCAAAACATTATTATTTAATTGGACCTTTATTTGATAAATTATTTATTCTTATTCATTCCAACCAAATTAATGACTATATTATAACGAACATATAAAATTTTAATGATATTTTTGGTTTTTCTAATCTTTATATTGTGTGCAACAGAATATATCAAAGAAATAAAATTATTTAAAAAATATATTTCATAAAAATGTCAGGGTGTCACATTCCACCCCATTACAGTGCATTTTAGAAAAAATATTCATCCAGATCATCCATGGTTTAACATTTGAAAATTAATTCATGAAAACCAACATTGTACAAGTTAATAATAAAACATCCCTTGAAATAGTAATTTTCAAAATAGATTATTTACCAAACATAACACACAACTAGGATTTTATATAGAGAAAACATTGGTGAAAAATTTAAAGGATAAATTTTTATGGGAAAATGAATCCCTAAAAACTAATAGATAGTGATAGATAATATGGTAAATTGAAGGTTGATGAACACAAAATCATAGACCAAATAAGTCTAAAAAATGTCATTGTTAACATGCTTTTATTTAATTATTACTATATCACACTATGGTTTTTCCTTGACCAAATTTCACATCATCACTTACTCTATGAAATGAAGATGAAGTTGTAATTTTTGAGGAACAAGTAGATCATAATATCCATAATGGAATTATAAGTCGTTTCTTATATCTATAGTCATTGTTACAAAAAAACATTATTACCATAGGTTATCCTATATGGATGAATATTCATATAGTTAATTAATTAATTTATCTCTAAAACATCATCAAAATTAAACTTAAATAATTCTATAAATGGTTTCCCTTATGAACCTTCCAAAACACTAAATTCGAAAACTTTGGAAACAATGTCAATAAATTTAAAAAATTATCTTATAACTAATCCCCCAAACAACCTGATGTAGTTCTTAATTGTGACACACCAAACATGTTAATACAATTTTATTAAAATCTTTTAAAATGTGGTAATAACCGGATTTACAATAAAACCATAGTTAAAACGTGAATGCTTTCAAAAATTAACTCTTTACTCATAAAGTAAATCCATAAATTCTATAAACTGAATCCATGATATCATAAACCACCATATCATCATATTACGAATCTATTCTCAACTTACAAATACAATCACATGTATTTGAAAAACAAAAATAGAATCTCGTTATCTCATAATGAAGATATTAAGATTTTTCTTTCCCTTAATCTTTTCTATGCCAAAAATATCACCTTACCCCTTCGTCCACTTTTCATGGTTATCAGAAACATTCAACATATTCTATCAAATAAATAATGAAAAAATATAGTGGATCAACACTTAGATGTTTCATTACTATATAATAAGACAAAATTACTTATTCAAAATTATTCTTGAATTCCATTGCATAAACATTCAATCATTATACAACCATTAACCAGGATTCACTGTTTTTTCCATTACACATATTTCATCTAATATTTCATCTATAGTCTCTTCAATGTCATCAATATAACTATTACTCATACAACCTATCCAAAATATTCATGAGTATTTCCTCTTGGGAAGTGATTTTCATAATGCCTATACATTCCCCATTTATATCATTTAACTATAGATGATGCATTGGGAATAAAATTATTTGTATCCATTGTGTTAACTGAACCTTTCACTTTTCCTATAAAACTCCCTCATCTATTTACTTCTTTTCCAGACCCAATGAATCTTCTATTTCCTTTGAACCATTTTCCTTTATGCGTCTTCCTGCATGTATTACATGAGGAAAATTGAACTTTCTTTCCACTTTAGTCACCATGAAACTCCATTTTCACTTATTAGATGGTTCAGGAAAGTCACTAAAGTTGAGTTTATTGATCATATAATTAGATATCTGATTTGTCAAAATAATAAATTCTTACCTTCCAACTCTCGTTTCATTTTTTTCTCATGAGTAATATCATTCTATTATCTATCACATTCACTATTAACATGAATCCAATGGGTTCCAACTATTTTCTAAAACCAAGAAGTACAGTGTGAGCAACACTAATAATAGTGGGAAAACCAAATAATCAAGGGAAATTTCATTTAAAATTTAAATCTATGACACCTATGTTTTAATCCAATTATATTCATGATTGTTACCAAAACACTTGAATTTTAACATATCCATAGACATATCATTTGGGATGTTACTAGATTTTCTCATCATAGATTCAAATGGATGGAAAAAACATTCCTCTAAAACTAAATATAGAGACCAAGGATTCTCACACATGTATATTACATCTTAATCGATTAGTATTCATTTCAGAACACAAACTCATTTTTAATTACAATAATAGTTTAGTGACTTTGGAAAATTGGAACTTAGTCTTATTATTTTAGGGAAGATCTTCAATGTATTTCATAATGATATACCCCTTTAGTACTCCTACATAAAACAATTTTTAATGAAATGGGGAAATTAAATTTAACAAGGGTTGATATAGGATTATAATTAAGGGTAAAAAAGGATATAACAATGATTTCATATCCATAATATTTTTATACGAGTATAAGAATATTAAATCAATATTTATAAAATATACCATGCATATCAAAGTACATAATATCGAATGATAGAATAAATATTGGAAGTTCATAGGTTATGAGTCATAAGGAAATAAAAGAACGATATCCATGAGTCTAATATTAGAATAGTACATATATTTTATGCCATACACATAATCATAGAAAATCATATCCATATTTGTCAATTTCATTGTCCGGACCATCATAGCGGACAAAGTCCTTTTACTGAACCAGTTTCACTACTTCTTCTGCCCCTATTTTACTAGATCGAGCTCAATTCCTAGTCCATCAATATTTTAATGAAATGTGTTTAATTCTTATTCCATACCTTTATTATATAATTGGGTTCACTTCTTGTTTTAGTCATGTATTACTAAGTCGGGTTCACTTTCTATTCTAACCCTGTATTATGGAACTAGGTTCACACTATGTTCAAATCCTATCTATATCATTAGATATAAATCGTTGCCCAATACATTAGAGGGAGATACTGGTCCCACATATCACATAATGAAGACCATATATATGTGTTCTATATAAATATAATTCATTCATCATGTCATAACAAATGAAAATAAATGAGTTTCATAAACATTTCATCATTGCATAACCCATGGAAAAGAAATAGAATTCATAAAAATCATTCTATCATAAGCATAAACCATTCATAAAAATAGTAAAGATGGTATCCATGAATCATATCCACTTTAAATTATAAATAAAATTAAATTATTTTGAATTATCACATGAAATTATTCCTATGGAAAATATAAATTCTGTTTTGAAATTCGATTTCATTTCTAAAAGCATAACTCTTAATAATGAAAAAAAAATCATTTGAAAAAAAACACTTTTAATCTTTCAAAGTAATCATAAAAACATGGAAGCATATAGGTCTTAGGAAAATAAGATCATACCATATAAGTCAAAAACATATTACTTTTGACTTTTTTTATAATGACTCTAAAGAGGAACATTAAAACATCGTTTTCAAAGAAATTACTATATAAATAACATTGAAGTGAATATTAAAAAAAAAATCTGTATATCATATCTAAATCAACATAGAAATTTGTGAAATAAAAAAATAAGATAATAATAATTCATTTCACATATAATCTTAATATGAAAAAATAAATCAAGTAGAAGTTTGACTAAGTGAAAATAAATAGAGTTATAATTCCCTTACCTCAAGTCTTGCCCTTATTTTTTCACATGTTAGACATCTGTATAATAAATATGGAAATATTATACATTTATTCAATAAAAAATTTACCATATCATGTTTTTTCTTTATAACATCATATCACCCATTTATTAATATTGTTTTATTAAAATCAATGTGGTGGGAGATAACTACTTTGTTTTCCAAACAAGTCACGGTTTGGATGTATTGGTCCTTATACTTCTATCTTGGTATCATAATTTAAAAAATTTAATAATGGTATAAAGTAAATATATAATTATTATATAACTATTTATAATTCTTCATATAATTTATTTATAGAAAAATGAATTACATCTTTCTTGTATATGGTATGTCATACAAACACATAAAAACTATTTTCATTGTATGATTGATGGAATGAAAGGAAGGTAAGTAATAATTCATATTTCTAGAATAATAATTATATAATATATATCAATAATTTTAATTTAATGCATCATAATACTCATCTATAATATATGGTGAGGAAAAATTGGTTATATCGCTACGTGGAGAGGGTAAGTCATACGTACGAATGAGCGATACTTTCACTTCTTGTTTAATGGGATATAGGGTGTATAATTGTGTAGTCATAATAATAATAACATTTCATAATATTGAGGATACTGAAGATATTATTTTATTATATGAATATTATATTTCAAGTAGGTAATGAAGGGTATAAAATTAAATTGATTGGTTAGAGTAATTACCTCTTCTTTGAAACGTCTCCTTCAGATCTCCTCTAAAGGGATTTGGGGTATATCTTTTGAGAATTCCATAACAAATATACTGTGTATAGGTAATTTTAGAATAAATTTTTTTAGATTATGCTTGATATAGAAGGCCCAATGTAGTGAGAATAAGTGATAGATGAGGTTCCCTTTTATAATTTGGGTGAGGGGAATTTTTGAAATTTCTCAAAATATTAAATTATATTAAATTAATTTTTTTTCAAATACCTCAAAATTGAAATATATTCTCATATAACATAATAAAAGTTTTTAATATAATAAAATAATATATTTTAGAAATGTTTTGGTATTATTTTAAACCTTGTCATTTTGTTTAGAAATTGGTTAACTTATTTTAATTGTAACTAAAATAACAATTTATTTCAATATTCAAATCTTATAATTAAAACTTTTAATGTGATAATTTGACCATAAATGGCCAATTTATGATATTTCATACCATAATTTATCCTTTTTGTCCTTATTTAATATTTTTACTATTTTTAAATAATTTAATAAAATATTATTTTCGTAAATTATCATCAGTGTCAATTTTAAAACTATTCAATACATTAGCTTTAACAATTTATAAAACAATATAGCTTTGAAAAAATAATTTAATACACCCCTAATATGTAATAATAATGTTTTAAATGATTCTATCAACTTAATTATTTCTTAATATATTTCATTTAGTATTTTTTATAACATTTATTTTATTTTCTATTTAATTGAATAATTAATACATCAGTGTTGTGTAATAATTTAGGATCATTATTTAATTCCTAAATATTATAAATATATAACCCTTATGAAAATAAATCATTAATATTTCCAAATAAAATTTATAGTTGAACATAACTTCTGTATAACCACATATAAAATATATTCTACTTATTAAAAATAACGGTGTGACATTTTTTCACTTTAATTGTTTTTAATAATATATAAGTTATTTTCACGGAAAAGTGTCCATTAAAAACTCAATTTAGAACCTTAGCCTTTATGTGTTGAATTTATTTCATCCAATAAGAAATATGATGAAATATTTTACCCTTATCGTTTATTTTTAATCAATAGTAATC
The DNA here is from genome assembly GCA_963277665.1 of Viscum album. Taxonomy (NCBI): domain Eukaryota; kingdom Viridiplantae; phylum Streptophyta; class Magnoliopsida; order Santalales; family Viscaceae; genus Viscum; species Viscum album. The sequence continues at coordinate 1,627,372,993 of OY728125.1, forward strand.
TCTTTTACCCCATATAATGATAATAAAGTTTTCCATAGTTAAAATTAAAATTGACTAAAAATAAAACGTTCTTAACTACCAAATTATAAAAATATAATTTATAATCTGTAATTCATTTTATCTAATTAAAAAATAATTTTTATAATATATTTTAAAATTAAACTGGAAAAATGAAATGAAAAATAGTATTTTAGGAAAATGAATTTTAAAAAATAATTTCTTTCAAATTAAAATCAATTATATAATCCAAATAAAAAACCATAATTACATTTTTTTGAATCAAATTGAACAAATTAAAATTTAAAATTAATCAAAAATATAATTTTACCTAGTAAAAACTCTAAAAGAAAATATAATTTTGAATATAAATCAATATTTTTCACTATTCCTTAAAATATAATTTTTTTTTGAAAATTATCAATAAAAATAATTTTTAGATAATTTTCATTTATGAATTAAAAACTGAAATTATTTTTTTTGAAATACATTTTCTATTAATTATTTAAATTTATAATCACTCATAAAAATAATAATAAACTCATTTTTGAAGAAAATATATTTTTAAAGATTAAGATGACTTTACTAAAAATGATGTGACATTTCATAAGAACATACCAATACATTATTATTGAGTTGGAAATTTATTTAATGAACTATTTATTGAAATTAATTCTTTCGAATTTACCAACTAGGTTATAATGGACATATAATATTTTAATAACATTTCAGTTTTCATCTAACCATGTTATTGCACGCAACGTAGTCTATCAATGAAATAAAATTATTTAATTAAAATATCCTTCAAAAAAATTATAGGGTGTTAAGCTTAACCTTAGTTGGGTATGATTAAAATTAGATGTATCAATACACTATTTATATAGATCTGTTCAAATAACTTTCTAGATGACCTTGTTAATCTCTATTATGAAGGACTAGGGATGGAGAGTTATCTATTATTAGATAAGAATTTTTGAAATACGCAATAGGGAAGATATATATCTATCAGAAAATTAATGTAGCATGTTATATTTAAAATTCCAATTATGATCATATGGGGAGGCCTCAGAAGTTCATCATTGGATTCCATGAGTTTTGGATGTTTTCTACTCATCATTAGTGGTGATGTTTTGTTTGTGGGACAATGCTCTCTTCTTTATTTATTAGACATTTCTAAGTGTTGGTGTGCGTTAGAGTTGTGTTATGTAAGTTAGCACTCACACCACACAATATCCAAATATAAGATGTTTCCATGTGCCTTATCTCTACTGATGCATTAATGACCCAAGTTTCGAGCCAAGGAAAAATTCCAAGGGAATTTGAATTTGGAAGTTTATTAGACGGAACTTTCTTTAAATAGAGATTCAGAACATAATTACGAGATTTTTAACACTTCAATGTATTTTTTTATACTTTGTTAATGTCTTGAGACATGTCTCGTTTGTCTCATTGAGTTTCGAGAGCACCAAGCCCCAGAAATCAATGGTTTTGAGGGTTTACATTGGGGGCACAAATTTTCTGAAATCATGCATCCCCCAACAACAAGTCATTTAGCTTATATCAGAGGATAAAAAGTTCCCCACATTGGAAATGAATGGTTCTCACAAACCATTTTCATATAAATCATGGTTATTTCCACATAAGTAGTACCTAATCACTATTCATCACACGGTTGGTTCATAGTGGGTGCACGGTTCGGAAAACCGTGTCGTACAAACCATGCGAGGTAGGGTTCTTAATCAGTGGCCACCACAAGGTTAGAGCACGGATTGTCCAATTCATGTGAACAAACCGTGTGACTTTTTTGGGGGTAAAATGAATAAAATACCCTTAATGAGGTTTAATCCTCATTTCGTTATTTCTTCTTCTCCGGGAATCTACATGAAACTCCTCCCTATAACATATGAGCTACCAATATCCTCTTTCTAGGCGTTAAGATATCTCCCTCATATATTTTCTGAATTACACTCTACCAGTATCTATAGATCTACATAAGTAATATATTTAATCCTCCCTGGTCTATTTTTGTTTTTTCATTCTATCTGCTACGATATTTTGGTGAAATCTCATTTTCCCAGTTTTCAGGATGGATGTCCATTTCTTAGATTTCTTCCAAACCAAACCCAATAAGAGTTTAATATTGGATCAGTATATCGTCCATAATATAAGGTAGGAGTCCTGTAGATTTTTATAAAGTTTTCCATCATTTTATAAATAGTTTCATTGCACCATAGGCTATCCTTTGTCTCATGTATCCTTTAAATTGAATTATTTATATCAAATTGATCATTCCACCTTGATGTATCTTCTTTGATTAATGTTTGGTAATTTGGAGGATTCAACCCTCATTTATGGACACTCCATGGGTGTGACAAGTCTAAATCATCTTTTTAATTAAAGTAATTATATCTCCATGACACTTTTTAATCATTTTTCTTAGACCATAAGTTGTGTTTCCCTTTATAGGTAATTGTTCAACAGACCTTAACACCTCCTAAGTTCTAGGTTGTACCTTTGTCAATTAGTCATCATCATGTGGTGGATTTTCCTAAATTTATTTCAAAATTTGATTTTGTTTATTCCTATTGAATTAATACTTAATTATGTTAAATGAAATTTTTTGGAATAATGTCATTATTTTATAATAAACCCCCTCAGATGTGGTGAGTTGTCTTCTAAACTAAAAATAATTTATTAGTTATTTTAAATCATACATGGACCTATGGTTTTGGTGTTCCTATATGCTTGAATGTTAGTTCTATATAAGTGGAAATCTAGTACATGAAATCTTTGTTTCTCTAGTTCAAGTATTGGGACACTCCAAAATAAATGACTAATGAACTAAGCTCCTCATAAGGGCTTGTCTTGCTTTATATATGGGATTACCAATGTAGATAAAGTCCCAATTTACCATGGTACCATCTAGGTACCCTTTTTACCCCCTTTATATTGAATTCTCTTAACTTAGGAGATTAAATGGAATGTATTAAATGGATTGGCATGTTCATGGTGAATTTATTTCCTTAAATGGATTAAATGGTTTAATTAATATGGAATTTAATTGGGTGGTACAACCACACCACCTGTTATAATTAAATAAGCATGTATTATGTGAATTGTGTTAAATGGAATGGCATGTCCTTATGGGTCTTCCATCCTTAAATGAATTGGATGTTTTAAATTAAATTAGTTGTAAATGGTGGAAAGACCATGTCATTTTTCACAAGCTTATGTAGATGCTTAAATATAAATGTGAAGCCCTTAATATTAAATGGGATTAATAAATGTAGAGAATGAGAGGAAATCCATCATGGATCTTGTAACGCCCTGACCCCAGTTACCCAGAGTCGATGCATTATTTTAATACATTGGCATGATTTCAAGGAATCAAGTCCTGAAGGACCGATCGGTTTAGGAGTCTTGGAAAATAAATTACATACATGAATGTTACATTACATTTTATAACATACAAAACAACATAAATAATCCTTTATGAACACCATTATTCCTCTATATTAACCCTGCATATCAATGATAATACACTTATTGGAATCCTGGGAAAATAAAACATAGAAAGGGGTGAGCTCAAACGCTCAGTAAGGGTAATAAATATAGTGGAAACTTTCAAAAATAAGCATAAACATTTAAGGCAATGTATAAAACTAAAACAAAATCCTTTTAAACTTGAACTTCAGCATAATATGGTAGAAATAAAATAAAATAATTTCATTTACTTATTCACATGGATATTCTACTAATAGTATAATCACATGAAATATCAATAACCACTTTAATAATGATGGAATGCATAATTCCGAACTTTAATTTCTATGTCAAGGCCTCGTGCCAAGACCTAAGGGATAACTGTAACTGGAACCCAACCTGGAGTGCCTCTAATAACCGGACACCAACCCGGAGTGCCTCTAATAACCGGACACCAACCCAGAGTGCCTCTAATAACTGGACACCAAACCAGAGTGCCTCTAATAACCAGACACCAGCCCGGAGGGTCTTCTGTAACCGCACCCCAACCCATAGGGCTTACTTTTACTGATCCCCAACCTGGAACATACTAGTCCAACACATTCATCTTAAGAAGAGGATGAAATATAACGTAAACATTCGTATTAAAACTAGCATATGAAATTCCAAAAAATTATTCATAAACCATTAATGGAATAAAAATAACTCATCTATAGTCAAACATATCATAAAACCTTAAATAAAATATATATTATTTGTATCCTAACAAATCAACTTCAAACGAGTGTAAAATTTATCAAAGGATGTTGACATAGATGAAATCAAAACTATTTGAGAGAAATATCTCCTTTTTTGAAATCATTTAAAAGTCAAATAAATATAAAATAAAAGATTTACTTTGAAAATATCCTTATAAGCTTGTAAGGGAAGCTTTGAAGATTTTATAACCGCGAAAAATAGCCGCACCTGCCGTATAAGTTAAAAAAAGACATTCTTACCTTAATTCTTTCGAACAGGTTAAAAATGAGATTGTTTTGAAAACGATGGAATGATTCTTTTATAAACATCTTATAAAAAGTCAACAAGGGTAAAAATGACTTTAACCTATCTTTTGTAAAATAGTAAGAATGTTTTGAAATACATTTTTAAGAAACATTGAAGTGGATGACAAAGAGGTCCTAGTAGATAATTACGTATAAACAACCTCGAATAATGAAGAGATTATGAAATAAACCCTTACCAATTTGGTAAATTAAGAAACATACACCCCATGAAAGAGGTATCATACAATTAATATGTAAATACACTTAAATTAATGTGTATTACACAAAGAATACAATTATGGGTAGTACATACACCACACAAAAGATAATAGTGGCAATATGGCATGAATCTCACGAGAATAAGGAGTGAGATGAAAAACCCCTTACCTTGCACTTTGCTTTAGTCGAGGGTACGTTTAGCCTCATGTATGAAGACTATAGTATGTTATTAAATTATACCAGAACCGTATTAATATTTATGATATCATACATTATTCATTTATGACTTTATACTACCCATTTAAAAATAATTTCCATGTTATATTAATATTTCGGGTAATAATCGCTTTCTTTATCGTATGTGTTTTAAATTGTTACTCTTAATTGTATCACATAGATCATGATTTAAATTCTTCCAGAATATAAAACATGATTTATTTATCATATATATTTATAATATAAAAAATTTATAAAAGACGTATATATGAAATGGAAAACACAGTTTATTGAGACGGTAGTCTGTACGTACGCATAAGCGATGTTTCTGTTTTCATATAGTATTGAATGGAAGTAAGTGAATAAGTTATATGTAAGTACATAAATACTTATATATATATATATATCTCCAGTAGAATTATTATTCCATATATTACATACTTATTAGTAATATATATTTTTATAATCGTCGATGAATGGTGAACATGGAAATGAATCTCATCGCGTCGTGGAGACGGTAATCCGTACGTAGGAACGAGCGAAAATTTAATTATTTTGATATTAATATAATATATAATTGGCTGGTATATAATATATACAGAATCATTATCATGTTATATTTATTATTTACATCAAATAAACATCATTATTATACCCATCCAAATAATAATGTATTGAATAACAATTACACCACGCCGTGGAGACGGTAAGCCGTACGTATGCACGTATGCTGACATTTCATTAAAAGGGTGGATAGAATAATGAATTTGGTTGTACCATAATTATAATAACATCACAGTATATATAATATACTAGATTTATTATTTTATAATGGAAACAACAAAGAAAAAGGATGTGGAAGAAGAAAGGAACTTGAAAGAGGGTGGTGAAATCATTACCTCTTCTTCGGGTTCTTCCTTTTGATTTGATCAAAAGGGCTCGTTAGGTTGGATTTATTATAAAAATAAGGATTCTAGGAGGAAGGTAGGATATTTTAGAGGTTAATTGGGCAGGGTTTGGATGATCCAAACTGCTTATAAGGTGTGAATTAGATAAACGGGGCAGTGCCCTTTTATAAGAGGGGTGAGGGGCACCTTAGAAAAAACTTAAAATATTATTTTATAATAAATTCATATTCGGTTTATAATGGATCCAAGGATTATTATTTAAAGTATAAGGTGGGGTAGGTCTAAAAAAACTCAACCAATAGGTTTTAGACAAGTTTAGGTTACCATTTTAACCTTATCATTTAGATTTAACTCTGAGTTAAATAATTTAACTTTTATCATGTCTTCTTCTATTCTTACACTATATGGTTAATAAACATACTATATACTGACAGTCGAACCCCAATTGGTTCATTAATGTCATATATATTATAATATAACTATTTTGGCCGAACCTTATATTATTAGGACCATTATATCAATTAATAATATAATATTTGTTTTAAAAACTATTTTATGTCAATTTGGACACTATTTGGTATTTGTTTTTTGTTCAAATAATAAAAACATGATTACTTCAAAAAAATTACATTCCATCAATACTAACATGTCATATTAACCTAAAAAATTCGTTTATGTCATAAAAACTTTGAAATTAAATTTATTTTAAAACTTATATTACCATTTATTTGAGTCTTTCATGAATTAGGTAATTACTAAATCATCATTGTGTCATGAATAAATTTATTTATATAATTTATAAAAATTATAAATAAAATACCATGATGTAAAAAATCTTTTTATCTTTCTAATTAATATTTATAATAGAATTTATTTTATGCAAAACTCATTATTAAAAATGTTTTAGATATTAAACTTTGATTTTAACTCTTTTAACTCTTCTTTGCATTAAATAATAATAAATGTCCTAGTCTAATCCAAGTGGACCTAAATGATAATATTTTATTCATAAATTTGTTTTTGGTTGAGATAAACGTTTCCAATGGAATTATTCCATGTTTGAGGGTGATATTAATATCATTTTTACCCTTAATTACCATGTTTACTTTTAACCATGGTAAATAAAAGTAAAAAGTTACTATTCACAAAAAATTATTTTAATCTCATTGAACCAAATTTTACTCATTGATATTTACCATGTCTCTCAGATTTTTGAAATTCAACTCAAAGAAGTGGTAAATTTATGTTTTATGTGAATTTCCAAAACAACCTACGAGGTGGGTAAAAGACCGTGAAAAGTTCAATAAAATTTTTATATATCTAAAATTATTATAAACCGACTCCAATGAATTAAATTGAACATATATAGGTATTATGTATCTATTTTGACATTAAATATTTTAAATAAAATAAATAATTATTTAAATAAAAATTCGGTTTTAAACTATAACTCAGTGTTTTTCACTATTCATCAAAAATTAAAAGTTTTCAAAGAAATAACAAAAATTTACCCTAAGATAATTTTTATATTCCAAATTCAATAATGAAGCCTATTTTACCAAATTCAAAACATAGAAGTTGCATTTATTAATTTAAAATTAATTCTCGTTGTCAAAACAAGAAGTTTGTTTTTAAGAAACAATAACAATCAAAAGATTGACACTTGTTTATGTCCGTTTTAAATGTGAGATTATGTCCAATGACCAAAATTGGATTAAATTGTAAAAATATATTATAAATATAATTTAAAACCACTCTAATTCATAATTTATCACTATTAATTATTTCGAAGAAAAAAGTTGTTTTTAATTAAAATTTAGTAATTTTCACTATTCATCAAAAAATGAAAGTTATCAGAAAAGTATCAAAATTTCACCCTAAGATTATTTCTATACTATGAATCCAAAAATGAAATCCATTATGAAATATAAAATGTATAAATTTTCAAAAAGTGGGTATTACTATTCATAATGGCTAGTTTGATTGGTTGTGGTGTGTGTTAGAACTCAAAGTTGCGTACAACACACGCTACTATATTATTCAAAGAGAAGCATACCGTGGAAGCATGGGGTGTCACATTATCCCCTCTAATAAATTGTGTCCTCGCAATTTATGCTCGGTATTGGAAACTTCGGGTTGACATTTCAAAATATCTTAGTTGAAATCCCTAATCGAAAAATGGATTAATGAGGCCTCTATTTAAAATAAAGAGTGGTAAGTATGAAGGTTACCGAAAATAACACATGTTAGGGTTTCATATAGGAAAATATGGATATGGGAGAGAAATATAACCATCAATATCTAATGGAGAGTGGTAGAGAACATGGCTATGAAAAGGCCAATAATCAAAGCCATAACTTGGTGATGATCTAAGGTACCATCTAGGACAACATTTTTATTCTAAGTTCATTTTATTAATGTTGAGGAATTTATTTATGAGATTGGATAAGATCATAAGGAGATATACATACTTTATAATTAAGGTCTTATCCATTAATAAATTTCTACTACAAACTCATATTTCATGACAAAACATAATACAACTCAAAAATACTCTATTTATCCAAATCGTGTAGGGTTCCAAATATAATGAATGTATAATTCACATATCATACACATTAAAAAAAAATAAACTACATTATACAATCCAGGGACTTCACGTAGTCCAGTGGTAGGTGATAAATCCCAATCGCACTATGGTTGTGGGTTTGATTCCCACATCTTTGTCTGACGTGACGGGTTGTCACATGGTATGTGTGTTTTCCTTTTATAAAAATCCAAAAATAACCTTTCAAACTTAATCCATTCCAAACTTTAGAATTATTCAAAATACTACTATCTAAAATCACAGTCCAAAATTTATAAGTATGTTAAACATAATGAAGATCCTTTTTCCACGTAATAACATGTGAACACCTTCACCGTGTATTATTTTAAAACATGATAACATCCTGAATTACCATAAAACCTTATTGATTACATTCATGCTGCCTTATTCTTTAGAGAATACTTTATATACTCCTTCTATGAAAAATTTTGTAAACTCCAACGATGAAAAATCATTAATCAGTTTCAAGGTATTCAAGAATATCCAATATAATTTACCCAAATCAACCTATCTTATTCAAAAAGCAGTACCTCAATATTAGAACCATATTAAAGTCCATCTTTCCTTCAACCATGTAATTTCCAAAAAGTTTAACTCGTTGTAGATTCAATTTTCTTATTACCATAAAATCTCAAATCCTCAATGAAATAGTACTGCAGTAGAATCCTTATTTATTTCCAGAACATAATTGATATAACACTTAAATGAAATAATTCTAAAATAACAACATAAGAACACTAGTCATTCCTCTTCATTAGTGGTAGTATCATAACTTGATTATTATCTAATATCATCATTTACAGCATAGTCTGATGATTGGGACATTGGTTCGCATAGTGTCCAAATTTCTTACAGAAGAAGCATTGTACATTTGAAACCTTTTTCTTACACTTTCAGTCACGTACTTGGTGTCCTTTTTCTCCACACATATAACATAGTCACATTCCCTTCAATAATTTTCCAAGGTGATTCTTTCCAAAGTTATAACATATGGGAAAATCCTTCTTTACCTTCTTCCCTTTATCTGTCCTTCTCTCTACCATCCTTTTCGTCTCTGGATTCCCTTAAAATCCATAGGAATCCAAAAATTCTCTACTTATCTTATCAACACATGATACTATTTCTTCATATGATGATAATACGTTGGAGACTATTTCCCTTCTAAATTCTGGCTTAAGACCATGAATGATATGATCCTTCTTACTCTTAGGATCATGCGTATTGCTGGAGTTCTCATTCCTTCTACGGGGCATCATTTCAAAACAATGGCATACACTAGATTAGTTTATGAATATAAATTCCTAATCCAGAACTTGTAAAAAACTTAACATAAATTAAACAGTTTATAGATATAATCCATAATCATAAAAATGTCTTCTTTGAGGAATTATATACTCATAAACCCTTCATAATGGTTTGTAAAGAAAATGAGAATTATCCTAAGCATATCCCCTGAGAGTGTCGTAACCAAGAGTGTAGCAAGGCCCGTTGTCGTGCACCAGTTCCCGTTCAAGTCTAGCTCAAAACACTGTTTTCAGGTTTTACCACTAGGTACATCTGTACCAGAGCCACCTCTACCTTCTCGTATCCAGACAGGGATGTATTGCTCGGAAAACTCACAAAATCTCTATAATACCAAAATTCTAGGAAGTTATTCTATACTAACACTCAAAGTCCATCTTAGGTTTAAGTGCTCTAATCAGAGTTTATCTAAATCTATCTTCCAAGGTTATTGCTAAACTTCCTCTGATACCAACTATAATGCCCCGACCCCAGTTACATAAGTTCGATGCATTATTTTATTACATTGGCATGATTACAAGGAATCAAGTCCTGAAGGACCGATCGGTTTAGCAGTCTTGGAAAATAGATTACATACATGAATGTTACATTACACTTTATAACATACAAAAAACATAAATAATCCTTTATGAACACCATTATTCCTCTGGCTTAACCCAGCATATCAATCAAAATAAACTTATTGGAATCCTGGGAAAAAAACATAGAAAGGGGTGAGCTCAAACGCTTATTAAGGGTAAGAAATGTAGTGGAAACTTTCAAAAATAAACATAAACATTTAAGGCAATGTATAAAACTAAAACAAAAGCCTTTTAAACTTGTACTTCAGCATAATATGGAAGAAATAAAATGAAATAATTCCATTTACTTGTTCACATGGATATTCTACTAATTTAATAATAACATGAAATATCAATAACCACTTTCATAATGATGGAATGCATAATGTAGAACATTAATTTCTGTGTCAAGGCCGCGTGCCATGACCTAAGGGATAACTGTAACCGGAACCCAACCCGGAGTGCCTCTAAAAACCGGACACCAACCTAAAGTGCCTCTAATAACCGGACACCAACCCGAAGGGTCAGCTGTAACTGGACCCCAACCCAGAGGGCGTACTTTTACCAGTCCGCAACCCGGAACATACTAGTCCAACACATTCATATTAAGAAGATGATTAAATATAACATAAACATTCGTATTAAAACTAGCACACGGAATGCCAAAACATTATCCATAAACCATTAATGGCATAAAAATAACTCATCCATAGTAAAACTTATCACAAAACCTTTAATACAATATCGATGATTTGTATCATAATAAATCAACTTCAAACAAGTGTAAAAGTTATCAAAGGATGTTGAAATAGATGAAATCAAAACTATTTGAGAGAAATATCTATTTTTTTGAAATCATTTAAAAGTCACATAATTATAAAATAAATCATTTACTTTGAAAATATCCTTATATTCTTGTAAGGGAAGCTTTGAAGATTTTATAATGGCGGAAAATAGTCACACCCTCCGTATAAGTTAAAAAAAGACATTCTTACCTTAATTCTTTCGAAAAGATTAAAAAGTACCTTGTTTGGAAAATGATGGAAAGATTCCTTTATAAAAATCTTATAAAAATTCAACAATGGTAAAAATGACATTAACCCATAATTTTTAAAATAGTAAGAATGTTTTGAAATATATTTTTAAGAAACGTGGACGTGGATGATAAAGAGGTCCCAGTAGATAATTACGTATAAACAACCTCGGATAATGAAGAGATTATGAAATAAACCCTTACCAATTTGGTAAATTAAGAAACATACACCCCCATCAAAGAGGTATCATACAATTAATATGTAAATACACATAAATTAAAGTGTATTCGAGAAATAATACAATTATGGGTAGTACATAGACCACACAAAAGGTAATAGTGGCAATATGGCATGACTCTCACGAGAATAAGGAGTGAGATGAAAAACCCCTTACCTTGCACTTTCCATTAGTCAATGGTACGTTTATCCTCCTTTATGAAGACTATAGTATGTTACTAAATTTTACCAGAACCATATTAATATTTATGATATCATAAATTATTCATTTATGACTTTATACTACCCATTTAATAATAATTTCAATGTTATATTAATATTTAGGGTAATAATCGCTTTCTTTATCAAACGTATTTTAACTTGTTACTCCTGATTGTATCACTTAGATCATGATTTAAATACTTCCAGAATATAAAACATGATTTATTTATCATATATATTTAGAATATAAAAAATTTATAATAGAAGTATATATGAAATGGAAAACACCATTTATGGAGAAGGTAGTCCGTACGTACGCATAAACGATGTTTCTAATTTCATATAGTATTGAACAGAAGTAAGTGAATAAGATATATGTAAGTACATAAATACTTATATATATATATATATATATCTCAAGTAGAATTATTATGTCATATATTAAATACTTATTAGTAATATATATTTTTATAATCGTCGATGAATGGTGAACTTGGAAATAAATCTCATCGCGTTGTGGAGACGGTAATCCGTACATATGCACGAGCGAAAATTTCATTTTTTGATATTAATATAATATATAATTGGATGTTATATAATATATACATAATCCGTATCATGTTTTATTTATTATTTACATCAAATACACATCATTATTATACCCATCCAAATAATAATGTATTGAATAACAATTACACCACGACATGGAGACGGTAAGCCATACGTACGCACATATGGTGACATGTCATTCAAAGGGTGGATAGAATAATGAATTTGGTTCTACCATAATTATAGTAACATAACAGTATATAGAATATACTAGAGTTATTATTTTATAATGGAAACAACAATGAAAAATAAAGTGGAAGAATAAAGGAACTTGAAAGAGGGTGGTGAAATCATTACCTCTTCTTCAGGTTCTTCCTTTTTATTTGATCAAAAGGGATCCTTAGGATGGCTTTCTGATCAAACTAAAGCCACTAGGATGAAGTTAGGATTTTCTATAGGGTATTTGGGGAGTGTTTGGAAGATCCAAATGGATTATAAGGTGTGAATTATAGAGAAGGGGGTGCCCTTTTATAAGAGGGGTGAGGGGAACCTTAGGAAAAACTTAAAATATTATTTTAAAATAAATTCATATTCGGTTTATAATGGCTCCAAAGATTATTACATAAAGTATAAGGTGGTTATAAGTATAAAAAACTCAACCAATAGGCTTTAGACAAGTTTAGGTAACCATTTTATCCTTATCATTTAATTTTAACTCTAAGTTAAATAATTTAACTTCTACCATGTCTTCTTGTATTCTTACACTATATGGTTAATAAACTTACTATATACTTCCAATCGAACCCCAAATGGTTCCTTAATATCATATATATTATAATATAAGTCTTTTGACAGAACCTTAGATTTTTAGGACCATTATATCAATTAATAATATAATATATTTTTTAAAAACTATTTTATGTCAATTTTTACACTATTTAGTATTTGTTTTTTGTTGAAATAATAACAACATGATTTATTCAAAAAAAATACAATGAATAAATCCTAACATGTAATATTCAGAAATAAAATTCGTGGATGTCATAAAAACTTTGAAATTATATTTATTTTAATATTTATAATACCATTTATTTGATTCTTTCATGAATAAGGTAATTACTGCATCATTTTTGTGTCATAAATAAATTAATTTATATAATCTATAAAAATTATAAAAAAAACCATGATGTAGGAAATATTTTTATCTTTCTAATTAATATTTATAATCTAATTTATCTTATGAAAAACTCTATATTAAAAATGTTTTAGTTATTAAACTTTGATTTTAACTCTTTTAACTCTTCTTTGAATTAAATAATAATAAATGTCCAAATCTAATCCAAGTTGACCTAAATGATAATATTTTATTCCTAAGGTTGTTTTTGGTCGGTATAAACTTGTCCAATAGAATTAGGACATGTGTTAGGGTAATATTAATATCATTATTACCCTTAATAATTCTACTTACTTTTAATCGTGGTAATAAAAGTAAAAAGTTACTATTCAAAAATATTATTTTCATCTCATTGAACCACATTTTACTCCTTGATATTAATTGTGTCTCTCGGATTTTCGAAATTCAGCTCATAGAAGCGGTAAAATTAAGTTTTAGGTGAATTTTCAAAAGCTCCTAGGAGGTGGGTAAAAGACGGTGAGAAGTTCAATAAACTTTTTATATATCTAAAATTATTATAAACCAACGCCAATGAATTACATTGAACTTATATAGGTATTCTGTATCTATTTTGACATTAAATATCTTAAATAATATAAATAATTATTTAAATAAAAATTTGGTTTTAAACTATAACTCAGTGTTTTTCACTATTCATCAAAAATTAAAAGTTTTCAAAAAAATACCAAAAATTTACCCTAAGTTAATTTTTATATTAAGAATTCAATAATGAAGTCTATTTTACCAAATTCAAAACCTATAAGTTTCATTTATTAATTTAAAATTAATTCCCGCTGTCAAAAAAACATGTTTTTAAGATACAATAACTATCAAAGTATTGACACTTGTTTATGTCTGGTTTAAATGTAAAATTATGTACAATGACCAACGTTGGATTAAATTGTAAAAATATATTCTAAATATAATTTAAAACCACTCAAATTCATAATTTATCATTATTAATTATTTAGATTAAAAAGTTGTTTTTAATCAAAATTTAGTAATTTTCACTATTCATCAAAATATGAATGTTATCAGAAAAGTATCAAAAATTCACCCTAAGATAATTTCAATATTCCAAATCCAAAAATGAAGTCTATTTTGAAATATAAAATGTATAAAATTTAAAAATGTGGGTATTACTATTCATAATGGCTAGTTTGATTGGTTGTGGTGTGTGTTAGAACTCGATGTTGCGTACAACACACGCTACTATATTATTCCAAGAGAAGTGTATCGTGGAAGCTTGGGGTGTTACAGATCTGGTTATTATTGTTATAAATATAATTATTTCTTGATATAGGTTGTGGAATTATGGTAAGGGTGATATTGATAATGAAATAAAATCATGATCCTTTACATTGGGTGTTGATTCCTTACATCTCACACCATTAAAATCATTCATATGGGGGGATTTATACACCTCGTTCATTGTTTAGTTTAGGAATGATGGAACACTCACGAATTCATGTGTTGGAATGAAAGAACACTCACCATCACAAGTGACAAGCATAAACTCTCCCACGCATTATTATATTTCTAGCATGAACACTTTGGAATGATCTTATTTTCTTGTTTATACTAGTTTTGGGTGAAAGAGTTATTCCTAGTCTGGCCAGCACTTAGTATTCCAAGTACTTGGCCACTTACGTCTGTACGTACATGGTTCATATAGGTGGATGAAATTTGTTTCTATATTATTTATATGTTATTATAAAAAACATATGTTTACTGATTAGACATTCATTCTACTCATGATCTGAAGAATGTAGAGTCGACCAGGTATCCGAGTGTAGTATGAGTCAACCTGTGATATTAATTAAGGACTGTTTAATAATTCATATCACATACATACTATGATATATTATTTTCATTAATTGTATTGATTCATAGACACGATGATTGGAAACCTACTTGGATGTATATCTCACACCCTACTCGGGACGTCATTTCACTTAGGTACCTTAGTATGCTTTTTGTTTATATGACCATGGATGATTACTTGTACTATTTTTCTTATACGAAGTAGTTAGGAGTAGAAGACATTACTGGAACTCGGTATTCTCTTGGAGACCACCCTTGGGTCTTTTATTTATATTCCTCATTTATGTATTCTACTATGTCTATTATTTAGCTTTTGAATATCATCATTTATACATATATGAATCCTTTTATATTGGTGTTTTCCATCTTTTATATTGATTCATTTATATTATTCTTCCACTACACTATCGTTCCTTTTTTACTTCTTTTGATGTTGTCTATTTTTCATTTTCTGATATAGTGTTATGATACTCTGATCATGATGGTATAGTATCCCCACTATCACGTCCTTACACCCTCACTTCTAATTGGTAGCCTCTAGCAAAAGAAGATATGTGATTCAGGCCATGTGATGCACCCGTTTGGATACCGTATAATTATTCATTCATGTCAAGAAGTTACAAAGTGGTATGATGTGTTTTTTCTTTTCCTTTTCTTACTTTTTTAGGCTGATAGAATGGATATTATGAATGTGTCGGATCATGATAAACTGTTGTGTTTGGAAATGAACACCCCACCAATGGGGAAAATTCCAAGTGGTCAAGAATGGTATTATTTTCCATGCTATTATTATTACTATTGATTATGATTTCACATTATTTTATTGGTATAATTTCAAATCCTTTTTGATTTATGGATATATGGTATTTGTTCCTTAGCCTGGTACGGAAAGGTTGAACCATTACATGCATCAAAATTATACATAGAGATTCACATGTCAAGTATATGACATATCATGTAGTACTATTTTTAGGTTACTTGATGATCTAGATTGTGTTAATTGAGTGTATTTCATTCCTTTTTGAATTAACATTCTCGTTATATTCAAGTTTAGTTATTTTAAAAACAGTCTTATATTTGTACCTGTTTTGGTAATTCTTTAGCAGGCTTTCTTGTATAACATGATTAAGTGTATATATTACATTCATATGTTCTTATAGAATGTTTCTCTATGTTAACTATTTTTTAAAACATGCTAGTTTCATTCATATATATAAATTTTTTCATGCGCTAAAAATAGTGGTTTCAATTTAACGGGAATTGGTTATAATTTATAAGGTATATGGGTGCCTTATAATTGGAAAAAGGTTACCTAAATATTCGAACCATCTTTGAGCTTAGTGAATGAATTAAAAAAAAATGTTGTCAAAAAGTAAAGGCCTCTAATATTTATATTACATGGTGGATTGGTTTTGGTTAATGGGATAAAAATTCCATAGTGTAAAATGTATGGGCACTTTATGGATTTGTATATGGACACCCATATAACTGAACCATTATATATGTAATGGTATATATTTTAAAATGGTTTTAAATAAAAAAGATGTTTCATTTTAATCTAAATTTTTTTGTACTTATTAAATGCACAATTGGACCCAAGTAAGTCATTTGGGGAATGATTCTTATGATATAAACTGCTACATGTGATTTAAATATTTAATAATTTAACCATTATTATTGGGTTTTATTTTGATGAACCTGGTTTGGTTAAATGGGACCCTCGTAGGTTTCTATATCTATTAATACTGAGTATTAAGAAAATTAATCTATGTGATAAATTTATTTTCTTTAATATGGTGTCAATAAATGTTTAAAGATTTAAAATTAAGTTTTAAGACTTAACTTTTTTCCCTTGGGGAGTTAGTTAAATCAAGTACCATGTGCTTTTGTTTTATAATTGGTACTTTATATTCCATTTATAATATTTTAATTGTTTAAAGTTGATTTGGATTCATCTAATAACCTTAAAATTGAACCTCATGTGGTATCCCTACTTTTAACCCCCACATATGTGTTGTTTAAGCATCCTTTGAGTTGCCTTGTAAGGGAAATGTTACTATTTTCCCAAGGCCTTTTCTTTATTAAAAATAGATTAAATGATGGGCTCTTAATATAGTGACCCATCCTTTTCTTACATTACTATTACAATATTTTAAAGATAAACAACATTATATTATTACACATAGAGGATCCAACGATTTAGTTTCTTGGGTAAACTAGGACCATACATAACAGTTACAACATCGAGCATAAACTTTTTTTAAATTTCTTCTTCTCTAGATTCTTATTGGAACTTGACCCCTCATTAATACATGTAGTCACCTGAGGATATACATAAAAAGGGGTTAACTGAAAGCCTAGTAAGAGGATATATATGAAAAATATAACAATGTGTGAGATTAATCATAACATTGGTAAAAGATCATGAATGTGAGGGGACTCATTAATAAAAGATTTGAAATGTGGCAATGCATAAAAATAAAACATCATATCGTAGTGGTTAACTAACAAACATGCTTCTGAAAAAAGCTAGAATCTTTTTCATACATCATTTCACATTCACTCATGAGATTCCTCACTTTATCCAATGCATTGGAGAGCTGAATAATTTTGGGCACACCTATCATATTGAAACATTTAGATTGTGCTATATAATTCCGGGTGCACCCGTCACATCATAACATTATCATTTATCATTCATGACAAAATGAACATATAAAAAGGAACATAAATAATCGATGAAAAGAAATGGTTTTCATCTCATAAGAACACATTCATAAAAATTGGGTTCCCCAATGAAAGAGGGAATAACATTCATGTTACATGAACCCTCAATCTTGAATGAGAAGTAAAAGCTTTGTTCTTAAAATAAGAGTCATTTTGGAAAACATTTGGTTTGGCATAAATACCAGTGACGAAGATGTATATCCCAGAAAATTAAAGACAATGATCAACAAATTATTTTTAAGGATTACCCATATAAACAAGGAGTGAAAAAGGGAGAACCCAAAGGATGAAAGTTGGGTTCATGAATTTCCATTTAACTTCTATTCGGATGCTTTCTTCACTTAAATGTCCTGTATAATCACATTAGATTCATTAATTGACAATTAAAGAACCTTTTTTACATGAATATAGTTCATTATGGTTTCATTAAGTTATTTTATGGGTCTTTTTATGAGTAATAGAGTTTAAAAATATTGTCCGGGAATGTTCGTTTTCATGGTTTTCATGAGCGGTTCACATGTATTCCTAAATAGAAGTTCCTGTGGAACATGGATAAAAATCCAGAACATATATTTCTTTTAATTAAGGATATTAAAGAATTTAAAATGATCTTATAATTATTTATATTATATACGATGGGGATGAATCATTGAATAATAATTAAAATGTGATTTTTTTGATTAATTTGGGCGGTTTTTCGACCACAATGAACTTGTTTTGATTAATCATTTAGTAATATATCCATAAGTTAGATACAGAAACTTAAATAGAACATAGTACATATAAAATATTCTGGTTCAACCATAAAAATTGTTTCATGACCAGATCTGAATGTTTAAATGGAAAAAGAAAACATGACTTTCTTGAAGGTGATAGATTAACACCTCACAAACAACATTTTCTTTTATAAAATAAAAGGAAGATGATAAAGGGGGTTGGATGGTATAATATCCCATTATTATAATAACATTCCAATATATGTAGGATAATGGAGTTACCATACCATTTGGATGAAGATAGGTGGGGATAGAATAAGAAAAGAACTTGAATTTTAAGGGAAATTAAAGGAAAGATGAAGAGAAATTTCCTCTTGAATCCTCCTGTTGAGATCCTCTTTAAGAGACCTAGGATTAGTCTTTTGATGAGAAAAAAATCTCTTGGACTTGGGGGAGGGGCTAGGGAAGATTCTTGGTTATATTTTCGACAAGTCTTTAATCTTGATAGGTGTGAGGAAATGAGGGTGTGAAGGGTGGTATTTATAGTGGACGGGAGAGGGGTTTTCTCAATATAAAATTCATTAGTTTATTATTTCCCCACAAGACTAGGAATAGTGAGTATTACAAGACCAAAAACATTAATTTTATCATGTGATCCCGAACAATGTGGTAATACATAATCATAACATCATACATGACTCTATAATTAGCTTATTTTTCTTATTTTGTAAATTAGGATATTTCATTATTCATAAAAAAATTCAAGTATTTTAGAAAAATCCAAAAAATTCACCCCAACCATTTTGAGACATGTAGAATCCAAAAATGAATTCCATTTTTTAAAAATTAATTTCAAAATATGATTAATTTAATATTTAATTAATATCATAATTTACTTGAAAACCCACTTTTTATAATTAAAACTGATTTTATAATGCTTTCAAAAATTACTTAACGTCTTATAAAATTATCTTAAATATAGAAGACATATATTTGTTAATTTATGAACACATTTTAAGAAAATACATTTTCTTTTAAATTAATTAATTAATTATAACTAATTATTTATGACTTACAAAAATACAAATACTTTTACAATGTTCAAAGTATCACTTATAGGATACCTTAATTTTATCTAATTATTCAAGGGAGAGGTTAATATTATTTTGGACAATTTACAATTCATAAGGGTCATATTACTATTCAAAAGGGTACGTTACTATTCATAAGTGTTTGTTACTATTCACCAAAAATTATTTTTGTTTTATTAGACTCCAAAAATCATCTTCAACACAACTGTGTATGTCGGATTTTCAAAATTAAAATCATAAAAGTGGAAAAATTATGTTTAATGATCAAATAATATTTATTATAATTATATGTCATTGTGATTCCTAATGTTGTTATACTATAAAGAATTATTATAAAAAGTTAATTCCATGGATACAACTTTGGGTCATTACACTTAATCCTAGTGAAATTCTGTTTTGTGTGACCTAGTGGTAGGTTCTATGCTTGTGATTTGTAATGGAATATAACATGGTAGGTAAAAACCTTATAGTTTCAATTTTTTTCTAAATCATCTGAGATTTCCCAAATGTGGTGTCGATCAGGTAATATTTTCCATATTTGGACACTTAGCTTCTAAATGCACCCTTGTATAGATGGGTGGTCCAGTTTTTCTTGGATTTTTATGGGTATGAGAATCAAGTAATGCTCATTTATAATAGGTTAGACATTTCTATGTCGTTGTCAGCCTTTTTGTATGTCTCTTGACCCTATTATTTTTTCCAGTAAACTCGGTAGATCATAATTATAATTTATAGCGGTATGGGATAATGTGACTTGAGACCATTTCCTATGTGGGACATCAAATACTTGAATTCATATGGGTAAAAATACTATGGATAATATCTAAGAGGTCCCTTTTATAATGAAATGTCAAGGTAGTATGTCTTTATTTATGTGGTACCCACCAAGTTACTAAATGGGGTAATGAATCGATTGAGTTCAGTGTAATCATTGAGCCTCATGTTGTTGAGTATGTTCTCAAGTCATCTCAGAAGTAGAGTGACTATGGTATTAAAGGAATCAAGATCATACAAATGTTTGGGATTATATTCCTAATGGATTATGTGTTTTGAAACACTAGTTGGGTTGGTTCTCGCTTACATAGAAAATGTTCAAATACAGTGATGCAGTGATCATGACTCGGAGGAGTGACACATGTAAATCTATGGTGGTTCTGACCTAGTCCTCTTATGAGTGCATATGCTATCACACATTTTAATGGATATTGAACTCCTATGTTGTGGGAAATCACATCGATTCGGGTTGATTCATTCTCATATTAGAATGAGGAACACAACCAAGGATGACCTTGGTAAGTGGTTATTTTTACTCAAGTTCATTTCCATCTTGTTAGTTATAAATCATGTTGGTGCTTTCTCGGTAGCATGGCTTTTATGTGGTTGGAATGAAATTTTATCCTTTAAAAACACTATTGGTCTTGAATGGACTTTAGTGGTTAATCTATAATGATCACGGGATGCCTCATGTGGTAAAGGCTTGTGATAGGTTAATGATAATGTATCTATAGGGTGGAGCTAAAATTCTTTCAAGAGGTTTACCAATAATGGTTCTAATTTTGTTATTTTCGTTTTATCTTAGTTTACTCTTATTAAATATGTAATCATGTACCCTATCTTGACATCTCCCTTGATGAACTAAGAGAGTATCAGTCATATGCCACACTAATATTTTAAAAGATATTGGGATTGGTAAGTGGACTCTATCATAGTTCAATGAGGATTCACGGTTTTCTTTGTTCCATTGTTAGTTATTATTGATTCATAATTTCCCATATAAGAACACCTAGGATGAACTCTTTGAGACATGATTCTTTTCTTAACACTTGATTGTCATGTGGATGTTGCTCGGGGCTCAGTTAATGATCTGATGTGGACATCTTGGATTTGTACCAACATCTCACTTATAAATATGGAGTATTGAAAATTTTATTTTAGTACCTTCAAATCATGTTTGTTGATAAAGAGTTTATCCCACACAATTTTTTGTTCTTGGTGATGTTTTGGTCCGGAAAATTCACTATAAGTTAGGTGTGCACTTCGATGAGTGCCCTCATTGTGAAGAAAAGATGCCTTGGAGGAATTCATTGTGGTTTAGTTTAAAATATAATGACCTTGTAAGTAGAGAGTTTCCAAGAATTTTTATCCAAAGGAGGCTCAAATTGTTATCCTTATTTCCCTTACTGTGTACGGTCAGTGAGAAACTGGTTTAAACACATCCTCAGGTTAAGGCGGGTTCTTTCAAGACCATATTTAGTTTCGTCAGTATGAATTATACTACCCTTTATATTGAGGTTTATAATATAAACATGGATGTCATCTTGTTTCCCATTTAACTAAATCATGTTATAAGTGTCCATAGATGCATAGAGCATGCTTCGTAGGAAATTCTAATAGTGTAGGTGTTGTGGTTCAAAATGGGACCCTTTTAATGTTAATGAAAAATGTGGTGAGAACCTTTTGCTAGATACTTAATGAGAATAAGATGTAATCATAACTCTAGATAAATGGGATTAGGTAAGTACTCATTATGTATTTTAGTTTGAAAAAAAGTGTTGGCTCAGGATTTGAGGGCCTAAGCATCATATGCTTAAGTGAATGCTTGAAGGTGTGTTGGGACTTTGGAAATGTAATGTGACCATTTTAATGAGACATCATGACCCTAATAGCTCGTGTGATGATTTTTTTCAAAGGATTCCCTAGGATGGGAATTTCTATGGGGGGGAGGTTGTAATGACTCGTTTTTCGAGACAAGGTGTAATTATGATGGAATTTTAATTTTGACATTTACTGGATTATGAATGCATTGACACAAGATTTTGAATGTAATTTAGAGATTTATAACACTTGAAATTGTTTTTTTAGACATGGTTAAAGGCCTGAGTGGGTTTTCAGGTGTCGTGTTGTGTTTTGGGGGCACCTGGTCTCAGAAATCAATGGTTTTTATTCTCTACACATGGTTCACGGTATGTTTGAAAATTTTCAAACCCCAGCATAACATTGTGATGTCTGTATTATAGGATAAGAAGTTTCCTGCATGGGAAGCACACAGTTTTCCCTAACTATGCACCAATCATTCCTACTTAGTTCCACTTAGTCAGTACCTAAGATTTATTCATCACATAGTTATTTCATGGTTTGGGTAACCTTGTGGCACTAATCGTGTGAGGTAGGGTTCTTAAGTAGTGGTTTCCACACGGTTGGCGTAATGTTTGGCCAAGCTGTACGGCCAAACCGTCTGATATGGTTTTGGGGGTAAAATGACTAAAACTCCCTTAATGAGGTTTAAACATCCTTTCCCTCTTTATTCTTCTTTTGGAGATAGTTTGAAGCTCCTCCATCTCACCTATAAGTTGTCAAGATCATCTTTCTAGGCTTCATGGTGTCTCCCTTGTCTGATATTCAAAGCACATGCTGGCGGTCTCTATAGATCCACGTCGGTAATCTCTTTGATCCTCCCTAATCAATTTCAGGTTCCTTGTTCCATCTTGTATGCAATATTGGTGCAATATCATTTTCCATATTTTTCGGAAAGATGTCATTTCGTAGGATTTATTCCAAAATAGACCAAAATAGAGATTAATATTGGATTATTGGATAATCCATGGTATAATGTAGGTGTTCTATATATGTTTCAAGAGTTTTTCATTGTTTAATCAATATAATCTTTCAACCACACACTAGACTTTGTCACGTGTTGCCTTTAAATTGAGTTAGTTATATACAATTGATATTTTTACCTTGATATACATCCTCTGATTCTTATTTGTTAATTTGGAGGATTCAAATCTCATTTATAGAAACCCCATGGGTGTGCCAAGTCTAATTTTAATTTTTCAACAAATGAATTAAATATCTTGAATGCCTTCTAAGAATTCGTCTTAGAATATAAATTGATTTTCCCTTGTATATAATTGTTAAAATAATGTTAGTAGCCCCTATGTTACAAGTTTAACCTTCATAAAATATTTTTCCTTATGGGGTTGATTTTCCAAAATTTCTTCATAAATGTGAATTTATTTATGTATCTCGAATTATTGTTTAATTATGTAAAATGAAGTGTTTTTAACAATGTCGGATTTTTATAATAAAACCCCTTGGATGAGTTGTGCTATATTTTAAACTAAAATTTATTGATTACTTATTTTAAATTGGGATTGGTTATATGGATTTTATGGTCCGTTATTCTTGAGAAATGGTTCTTTATAAGTGACATGCTAGTACATGGTCCTCTTTTTGATCTTTTGAATGGCTTAGACCACCCAAAACTGAAGGAATAATGTATCAATCTCTTCCTACGAGATATTATTGCTTTATATATGGGATTAACCTTTTAGTTAAATGCCCAATTGAGTATAGTACCTTTTAAATGCCCATTTGAACCCCTTTAAATTGAATTTCCATGCTTTAGGATATCAAATAGAATGTATTAAACTAATTGGTACGTTCATGATCAATTTACCTCCTCAAATGAATTAAAACGTTTAATAAGATGGTATTGAATTGGATGGTACAACCAGACAACCTATTATAAATATTAAATATGGATTTGGTGAATTGTTTCAAATGAAAGGACTTATCCTTATGGGGGTTCCTTACTTATATTAATTATGTGTTTTAAATTAAATGAATTATAAAGGGTGGAAAAGCCACACCATTTATTTCATTATTTTGAAAATTCTTAAATTTAAATGTGAACCCCTAATATTAAATGGGATTAATAAGTGGAGTGAATGCAATTTAATGCCTCATGGAACTAGTTATTATTATTATAAATTTTATTATTTCTTTATATAGGCTTCAAAATGATGGTAAGGGTGTTTTTGAGTAAGGTGGAAAATCATTCTCCCTTACCTCAGTTGTTAAGTCATGGTGTCTCCCACCATTGGAATTATTTAGATGGTAGGATTTAAGTGTCAATACCTTTATTTAGTGTTGGTGTGTCACGAACCAGCCCGGGTACCCTGGTAACCCGATAACTAAGCTAGCCCTAACATATCCCGAAGGAAGTTCCTGATCCCCACGGTTCGGCGACTAGCACCTAGCATCACACAACATGAAAGTGGGAATTATTTTGCCACAAAAATGTGGAAGAAAAGAAACAAGACAGTATGCATAACAAAAAGAAACTCCACTAGGAGTAATGTACTATAATACAAAGAGGCATAAGAAGCCCAAAGTACTACAACCCAATTACTAAAATTGGAAAAACAACCCTAATGTCCCTACGGACACAACACACCAAGACTGAAGCTCAACATCTGGATCCACCTCCAAGAGATCCCATCCCTTTGCTCGAACCTGGAAGAAGAATGTCTACAAACACCTGAAGGTTAACGTAGGGTGTCAGCATAAGCCTAGTAGGATACCACCAAAGATTCCATAACAGATGTCAAATATATATTATTGAAAGAAAAGCTTTCAATTTTAAAGTAAACAGGTTTGGAAATACAAAATCGTATTTAAACAAAACATGATATACATTTTTAAGTGATGGAAATAATTATTTTTAAGCAATGATTTTACAAATCATGGAATATTTCAAAACAAAAAGGCTTAAGTGAAACAATTATGTAAAACTATTTATATAAAGTCAACAGGAATGTAAAGCAGTTCAAAATCATTGACATACATTTATATATCAAATATAAATAAATAAGCGAGAAATATGGTCATCTTCCAAAAGGTAATATAGTATTATCCAGTTATAGGATTCCACACTCTATATGTAGACTCTTCAAAATGTGTATACACACGTCCCTATGACACTGGCCAAAAGAGACTCGTCACCAACCCATCAGGGATGTGACCCACCACAAGTATGTTTTAGAATGTTGTCATAGCATAGAGTGTATCAAAATAACTCACTAACTACCAGAGGCTTTCATTATCTCTTACACGATGGGCAAACTATTTTAAGACTGCTTAAAATATGATCAATCCCATTTTTCCATTTCAAAAATTTCAATTCTATTCCATTTAAAACTAAAGTAGATTTAATTCAAAAACATGCCTTTCCACAAGATAAAACCATTGGGTTTCTATCTAATCATTTTAATCCATTTTCATGAGTTTTAAATCCATTCAAAACCAATTCCATCATTACACAATTTATTTCCATAATTAAATTCAACAATTTAATTGAAATCATTTCCATCAAATTCACAACTTAAATTAAACAATTTAAATAACCCCATTTCCATAAACACACCCAATTCAATAGAACTGGGGGTGTTCCAAATTTTCATGCCAAAACCATTTCAAATATCTCGATTCAATGGAATCGAGTTTTTTTCAATTTTATTGAATGAAAATTTGAGAAATTGAATTTAAATCAACAATTGAAATAAATAAAGAAAATACAAGGATAATCGATTTGGAAAGTCAGGACGGAACCACCTACCTCAAGGTCGTCGATGTCAATGGCAAGGATAAACCACCATGTGTCATTCAATACACCTCCTCGCAACCATATTATTATAAGCGTCGATAAAACAATGGTCGACGTTCATCAAGTTTCCTAGAACTGGAACCATATATTTTATTTAAAAAACAAATAAAATATTCCATGCGATTATAGTTTCTCTCTCCTAATTAATTCTCATAAATATTGAATAAAATATTACATTCAATCTTATATGTCATGGATAATTTCAAATTATAGATTAAAATATTACATGTGACAATATTTTATATCTCATGGATAATTTCAAATTATCAATTAAAATGTTATATGTGATAATATTTTATCTCACTTGGATAATTTTTAAATTATCAATTAAAATAAAATTTTATCTCGCTTTGATAATATTCAAATAATCAATTTAAAAAAATTATATGTGATAACATTTTCTCTCTGATAGATAATATCTGGATTATCATTTTATGTCAACACATGTGTTTGAAATTATCCTTCAATAGTTTATGCAATTACATGTTGATAATTTTATATTTAATAAAATTATCCTTAACTTATAAAGTAATTATTAAAAATATATATCTAACTATACATTTATATATACATAGATATATATCTCATTTCACAATCAAAATAAATAACATTAGATAATTTTAATAAAATATCCCCAGTTGTTTATCGATATATATATATATATATATTGATAATTCATCATCTTTCAATAATCTAAATAATTATCATTTGACACTTTTAAATAATTACCCATTCAATAATTTCCTTCCAATAGTCATGCACATTTAACCATTGATAATTCATTGAAATGTTCATATGATAATTCTTAGAAATTATCTTTTGATCAAATTATTTAAAAAGAACCATTTAAAATGTGAAAGATCGGATCAATGAATACCTTGTTGCCTTTGAAATATAAATATGACTTAGGTTCTTCTCGTCAAGACGAGTCCAACGACACCAATGGTGCGTGATTCCAACCAATAACATAGAAGTTATTGAATTTATAATAATGGATAAGTAATAATAAAAAAAATACAAAAAATAAAATAAAAGAAGAACATACCTTATTCTTATAGCGCACAAGGGAAGAGAAATAACACCCCGCTCCACCATCGGAAGAACACCCACGAGCTAAGGATTTCAAACAGAAGGTAAAGAAGATCGCCCCACTACAATTAGTCTTGGAGTCGCATGGTTTTGATAGGATCAATTAAAAAAATGAGGGTGATCGGCCATGAAAACCTCAATGCATGAGTCACTAACGTTACATTCAAACACACATTTTAAACACCGATTCATTTCAAAAATTATGATGGAGCAATATATTTCCATTTATTAGGTCGTTTTTAAATTAATTTCTATCAAAAAGGTGGTAGAAAGGATGTTTGTAAACATCAGGCAGTCCAGAAAATAGATTTTACCCACATAAGAAGATGATTGAACAGTGAAATTTGTTTTTATAATTAAATGAATTTAATAATTTAACAAAAATTAAATGATTCCAAAATCCCGTTGCGAATGAAATTGATACCTCGTCTAGGGTAAACACACCGTTCTAGGCCCAACGGTGGCCTCATATTTCTCAAACACTGATCTGTTTGAGCGATATTAATGATTTTTTAATTAAAACCTGGAATAATTAATTAATTAATATAAAAAGTGGTATTCTTGCGATCGAGGAATCCGAACACCCGATGAAAACAAATGTTATACCTTGTCTAGAGTAAACACCTCATTTCGGACCCATTGGTGGTCTTGGATTTCCCATTTGTCGCACCTTTTGGAAGATATTTAATTATCTTTAATAAAAAAATATAGTAAATATTATTTAATAAATTTATTTCACGAGCGAGACATCTAAATGGTTGGAGCCTTCGAATGTTATACCCTTCCTAGTGTAAACACTATAATTCGAACATAACCGTGAACTTAAATTTCTCATATGGAGAACCATTTTGGAGTTACTTAATTATTTTGAGTAAATTTATCATGCTTAAAACAATAAATTTAATATTTTTATTCCGTCCTCTTGGAGACTTTATAGACCTAAAAATCATACTTACATAGTGTTTTAACTCATAAAATATTTAATTGAATATTATAGTTTATTAATTAGGTGTTATACCATTCTGTGACGAGTTTAAAAAAACACAACTTTTCACTGATAAACCATTTGTCCCATTTATTGTAAGAAATTAATAATTTAACACAAGAGGATTTAGGAATACCCAAAAATAGTAACATGATGTTACATGGAGAGACATCACATGTTACGTCCCAATTCCGGAAGCAACCCAAAGGCGCCCCGTACCCGTTTGGTCACATGGCCTCAACCACATTTCCCCAAATGCTAGAGGCTGCCGACTAGAAGTGAGGGCCTTTGGTGTGATGGTGGGGAAACTATGCCCTCATTGGCAGAGTACACAGCAGAAATAAATGAACATGAAATAGCGGAAGTAGTGAATAACCAAAAACAACAAACAACAAGAGACTAAATCAAAAAACTGGAGCACATATGTATATATGGAATGATGCAAGATAAAACTCTAGGAAAGAATCCAAACAAGTCACAATGTTGAAAACAACACAGTAACAAAACAAGTACAAAAGAAAAGTAAACAGCTCCTCAACATCGCAAGAGAAATCTTGGTCCCTTGCTCTCCTGCTCCAAGAAATCATGTTCCAGAAGTCGAAGGGTACTTTCCCTTGTCTATAACTACAAAAACATTGTCTTATTGGGCCCAAAAGCATGGCCCAAACAGGGTGTGAGATAAAATCCTAGTAGGCAACCACCCAAAGATTTGTGCCTAACAGTCAGTGAGTATATGGCAGGTAAAAGTAAAATAAGTAGTAAACAACAATAGAAAGTAGTGTGCAGTACACAGTAAGTAGTGAAGCAGGATGATACACAATTGTAATCAACCACAACAACAGCAACAATAAAGAAAAACAGCTAACACAAATAGGAAACCCACTGGGAAGTACCCATAGCCATCCCCTCTTGTCCTAGCCAAGAAATACCACAAACCTCTGGGCAGTGCACTCAGCCTAACCCCTCTGGCTTGGTCATACAAATTTATGAGACTCTCTAGGGAAGCTCACTCAGTCAATTACCCTTATAGTCAAGGGTAGTCAGGGACTCTCTAAGGAAGATCACACGGTCTAACCCTCTTAGCCCCAAGGTCTAGAGACTCTCTGAGGAAGCTATCTCGGTCAATTCCTCCTATAGCCTCAGGTATACCCCAGACACTCTGAGTAATCTCACTTGGTCAATTCCTCCTCTATCCTGAGAAGGTTCATAAAGAGATTCAAACAAGGTAAGACTCTTTGAGGAAGCTCACTCGGTCTACCCTCATGTAGTATATAATATCCAAGAATCTCTGGGAGCTCACTCAGTCCATCCCCTATAGTCAATAATGTCAAATACTCTCTGAGAAAGCTCTCTAGGTCTACCCTCCTATAGTCTATAATATCTAGGACTCTTTGGGAAGCTCACTCGGTCTATCCCTTATAGTCTATAGCAACAGGTTCTCTCAGTCCCATTCCAGTCAGTGCATAATAATTCTATAAGACCAAAGTACACCTATAAAGCTACTTGGCTAACCAAAGTTCACCTATAGAGCTACTTGGCTAAACAGCCTTCAGGGCAACAAACATGTTATGAATTTCACTCCAACCTATAATCACAAGGCATGGAAATAGGTGTAACAGCCAAAGGAAAACGAGTCCCAAAGTTCATAAATAGAGAAATGCAAGGGAAAAAACATCCAAGAATAATAATTTATCCCCCAACATGATTAAATTACCTCTACACAAGCATATAAGAAAGGAAGGAAAACAACAAGGGAAAAAAGGTAAACACGCAATACCCCATTCATGGGTATTGGTGTAATTTGCACATAAAACTCAAATAATTTGAACGGTAAGGCACCAACCACCTACCTAAATCCTAGGAGATCGATATACTTGAACCACGATGCCGGATTCTCCCTTGAACATCTCAGAATGGAGAAAACACCCAAAGCGTTCAAACCACAATTACTTGAAAAATAGAAAGAATTGGACAAAAAGTCTCAATAGGAAGGAATAACTGACCGCTGTGATTCCAACGCAATCAACGGTGCTAGAATCGGAGAACGGATGGAGGATCGGGAATCTGGAGAAGTTTCGTGGTCGTACGACATCTCTCGGTCGAACAATACCTAGAAGAAGATGTTTATGTTGATCGGGTGCAACCCCGGTCCGATTAATGAAAAAAAAGAAAGTACACGGTGTATACTTTTAGAGTACACACCTTGTATGAGGTCCCTCCCTACTCTACCAAATCGGCCTCCATGTCACCCCTACACACCGTGTGTGTGGCCCGGACATGGCCAATACACGACTTCATGCGGGAAAATAGTACACGGACTGTAATTCAAAAATTTCCAGAAACTTAATTTTTCTCAACAACTCCAGAAAAAGGAAGGACATACTTGAAACGAAGATCCGGGTTCTTAAAAACTTCCCCCCTTAATGAAATTTGTCCCTGAATTTCCCTAGCGAGGCATAAAAGAAGAATCCCCGAACAGCTCCGGCCACTACGATCGTACATCAGCCTCCCTCTACCAGGTCTCATCCTATACTTGCCCATGCTTCCAAAGCACCCATACTAAAGGAACAAACCGCCCATGGAGATCCTTCGTACTACGATCAACAATCCGGATGGGATGCTCCTTAAACGATGCATCTGCTTCGAGCTCCACCTCCTCAGGCTGAAAGTCATGTGACGGGTCTAAAAAGTAATGTCATAGTTGAGAGACATGGAAGACGTCGTGCATGGCCCGGTACCCTTGAGGTAACTACAACCGATAGGCAAACGACCCAACTCTCTCCAACACCTCAAACGGCCCGACGTACCACGGTGAAAGTTTACCCTGTCTCTGAATCATATTGTGTCCCAACCTTGGTGTGACACGCATGAAAACCTGATCTCCAACCTCGAACTCCAGAGGTCATCTCTGTGGATTATCATATTACTTCTTTCGAGACTGTTCTGTAGCCATCCTCTTCTGAATCAACTCTATCTGCTCTGAGGTCTCCTGAACAAGGCGAGGTCCCAGCAAAGCTGCCTCTCCTACCTCCAGCCAGCATAAGGGTGATCGTCATGTACTACCATACAAATCCTCGTAGGGTTTCATCTGAATGGTCTTCTGAAAACTGTTGTCATAGGCGAACTCCACCAGAGGGATATACTTCTCCCAAGAACCGCCAAAGTCTAGAATACAAGCTCGGAGCATATCCCCAAGTACCTGGATCGTGCGCTCGGACTGGAAATCAGTCTGGGGATGGTATGTTTTACACAAATGTACCTATGTACCCAAGGCCTTCTAAAGTCCCTGCCAGAACCGAGAGGTAAAACGCACATCCCCGTCTAAAACAATGGAGTGTAGAACTCCATGTAGACGTACATTCTATCGGATGTACAGTCGTCCCAGATCATCAACACTGAAGGTCTCCTTCATCGGCAAGAAGTGTACAACCTTTGTAAGCCTATCGACGACAACCCAAACGGCATCACTTCCCCAAGGTGACCTCTGTAACCCGGTCACGAAGTCCATCGCGACATCATTCCACTTCCACTCGGGAATGGGTAACTGCTTCAAAAGCACTTCTGGCCATTGATGCTTTGCTTTCACCTACTGACAAGTAGAACATCTCTTGACAAAACTAGAAACATCTTTACTCAAACCTGGACACCATTATTGGTGGTGCAGGTCACGATACATCTTGGTGATGCCAAGATGAACTTCCCAAACTAAGGAATGAAAATCCCACATCATCTCCTTGTGTATGTCTATTGGTGCCCATACGCGTCCCTAGAAAGACAAGATCACATCCTTTCCCACTATCCATCCAGGAAGAGGGTCCTCTCCTAACACACTCTCCCATAGGACTAAGCCTTCTATGTCTGAGATCTGCCTCATCCATACCCAATCAAGTATTGTAGAGGTAACAGCTACAGAAGATAGGACAGTTTTTCCTTGTCTGTTGTGCACTTCCAAGTGTATCTTAGAGAACATAGCAATAATTTTCCACTCCCTACTAGCCTCCTGAACTTCCTGAATCTGAGTTCTTCTGCTCAAATCATCAGCCACTACATTTCCCTTTCCCGACGTATAGGCGAGTTCGAAGTCAAAGGACTGAAGATACTCAACCCACCTACGCTCTCTCAGATTCAGATCACGCTGAGTGAAGATATACTTGAGACTCTTATGGTCGGTGAAAACCACAAAGTGCTCTCCTAGAAGTTCATGTCTCCAATATCGTAAGGAATGAACAACTGCCGCTGAATCCAGATTGTGTGTAGGGTAATTCCTCTCATGTAGCCTCAACTGCCGAGACCCATACACAACGACTCCATCTCCGTGCATAAGCACAGCTCCTAGACCGATACCTTAAGCATCACAATAAACAGTGTAGCACTTTCTTGGCTCTAGCAAGACTAGTATCGTTGCTGATGTCAACCTCCCCTTCAGCTCGTGAAAGGCTAAATCACAATAATCTGGCCATAACAACTTCTCCCCCTTCTTTGTCAGACCTTTCAAAGGTGCTACTAGGTGTGAAAATTACTGAATGAAATGCATGTAGTATCTAGCCATCCCTAGAAAACTTCATACCTCAAAGACGTTCTTCGGATGTTCCCAGGAAACTACACCTCTCACTTTCTCTGGGTCCATAGATACTCCTGATTCTAAGATGATGTGACCCAATAAGTGAATCTGGTCCATCCAAAAGTGGCACTTCAAGAGTTTAGCATAATGCCAATGCTCTCTCAGTGTACTCATAACAATATCATGATGTATGGCATGGTCGTGTCGAGTGTGAGAGTACACCAAGATATCGTCCACGGAGACCACGATGAAAGAGACCAAGTACGGATGGAACACTCGGTTCATCAGTGCAATGAAAACTGCAGGCGCATTCGTGAGACCAAACGGCATGACTATATACTAGTATAGACCATTCCTACTCCTGAAGGCTATCAGAGGTATATACGATAGTCTAACACACAACTGATGATAACCGGACCTCAATTTGATCTTCGAGAAGACTCGGTCTCTTCGAACCTGATCAAAGAGGTCTTCTATCCTCAGCAAGGGATATCGGTTCTTGAACATCAACTGGTTCAGCTTCTGATTATCCACATAAACCCAAAGGGTGTCATCTTCCTTTTTCACAAACAGGATAGGCGAACCCCAAGGAGAAGTACTCGGTCGAATGAAACCCTTTGCTCGTAACTCCTACAACTACTTCTTGAGCTCCTGAAACTCAGGTGTATCCATTCTGTAAGGAGGAATGGACACTGGTGTTTCTCCCAGCACGAGCTCAATCGAGGATTCTACCTCACGCTCCGATAGCAACCCCGGAAAGTCTTCTGGAAAAACATCCCCGAAACGATCCACCAATGGGGGAAAGTCTAACTGTGAATTCCCCTGGTCATCCAGATAAAGACTGGAAATCTGGGATGTAACTTCCCCTAGCCCATGATGCTCGGGTCCAGCTCTACCCTCCTAGACATCCCACTCTCATCTATGAAGAAAATATCTTCCCTCTAGTGATACGAAGCTCACCCTGCGGCGATAGAAATCAACGACTACCTGGAATGGAACCAACCAGTCCATACCGAGAATGACGCCATAGCCCGTCATCTCTATGACATAGAGGTACCATAAGAAATGACACCTCGTGACCTCAATAGGGAACTCTCTCTATACTGGCTTACGCTAGATGTCCTCATTCCCAATGGCATGTCAAGAGTCAACAAGTTGGAAGACGAAAAGATACAGAGCCCAAGGCTCTCCACAACTACAATAGAGATAAATCTATGTGAATCCAAAGTATAGAAAAGAGTTGAAGATAAAACTAAGGCTACTAAGATCATACCTCAAACATGGAGAAGGGTCTTGATCCTGCTCCTGATAGGTCTGCTCCACAGCGAAAGACTGGCATGCACCGTGGCCCTGCACCCCTGGATGACCTCTCTGAGCTGATCCACTCTGCTGTCACTGATGACCTGGTGACTGACCACCACGGTCACGACCTCTACCATGCCCTGAACGGCCAGGAGAACTCCAGTTCAGAGACTGGTGGGAAACTGGAGAAGCAACTCTAGAACACGGGGTCATAGAGGAACCCCTACCACTATATAAAGGTGAGAAGATGTGACAGAAGTGCTGAAGATGTCCCATCCGCAAGATCGG
The DNA here is from genome assembly GCA_963277665.1 of Viscum album. Lineage (NCBI taxonomy): Eukaryota > Viridiplantae > Streptophyta > Magnoliopsida > Santalales > Viscaceae > Viscum > Viscum album. Next base: position 1,627,407,555 of record OY728125.1, read on the forward strand.
CACTCCATTGGATCTCTCTAGAACTGAGGCCTAGTATGCCCACTCCCACCACACTGGTAGCATACAACCTGGCTACCAGAAGACACATCCTGCGAACCTCGATCTCCTCGAGAAGACTCTCTACAATGCTTCCTACTGTCCGTAGGAGGAACACCAGCTCTGAATGTCGAACCGCCCTGGCTCACTGCTCCATAATCCCTCAGATTGTGCGTAGTAATCACCGCCTGGTTGACGATAGAGGATATAGAAGTAAACTGTAATATATTCACCTGGGAATGGATCTCTTGCCTGAGACCTTTCTCAAACATCCTAGCAAAGAACAACTCATCACCTGCTAGGATTGGTGTGAAACGCTGCAGTTCAGTAAAACGAGATGAGTACTCCATGACAGAATGAGTACCATACTGCAAACTCATAAACTCCCAGTATCGATCAGCCCTCAGAGTCTCCAGGTAGAAGTATTCATAGAAGGTGCGTCGAAACTCATCCCATGACATACTCTGTTGGCGTCCTGACTGCGAGATCACCTCCCACCACCTCTTGGTGGTGTCCCGGAACATATAGGTGGCCAGATTTACCCTCTTCTCTGGGGGTATCTCCAGATGCTAGAAGATAGTCAGGGTGGCCTCAAACCACGACTCTGTAGCCTGGGGTCCTCTATCCCCTAAGAAAGTAGGAGGATGCTACTGCTGAAAACCCCTCATCAACTCATCCATCGATGGGGCAGGAGGCGGCATTCCCTGAAAAGTCTGTAACACCCTTAGGAAGTCCTCCCTGAACAGCATATCGGCGCCTGTGATGGGTATAACTACTGGTGCCAAGGCTGGCAGAGCAGGAGGATCAACAGGAGGTTCTTGATCGGTCATATCCAGTGTCTAGTCACCGTCTAGCAACAGACGCATGACCGTAGGATGTCTCAGAGGCATAGCTTTGAAAGATCAAAAGCACACCTTAGATCCAGATAACAAAGACTAAAACATAGGAGTATAAAATGGTAATAGGGGAAAAAACAATCAAATTTTACAAAACAAGACTACACAGCGTGTATAAAACCTACACGGTGTGTACTTTTAGCCATTAACATGGGTGTGTACTCCCGCCACTACTTGTCGTGTAACACCCCAAACTACATGGCGTGTTGTTCCCACACACGGTGTGTACTTGAACTCTAAACCCTTGCCCAAGTCTCCTTACACAACTAACCCACACGGTCCAAACTAACCCCAGACTACACAGCTTGTTCCCTAGGGACACGGCGTGTACTAGACACAGTCTCGGTGGCCCGTGTTATTAGTTACACGGTCGTCTACAAGGATTCCCTTACACGGCGTGTTCTGAACAAACACTACACGTATATGAGAAGATAACACTGACCCGTGTTGTTCGTGACATGACCGGGTACCTGGAAAAAACTACACGGCGTGTTCTTTACCAACATGCCGTGTTCTACTCGAGCTTCCCCGGCCCATGTTGTTCGTGACACGACCGAGTACACGGCTCTAAACTACATGGTGTGCACCTACCGTACACAGCATGTTCCTGATGTTATTTTCACAACACTGTGTTTCTGCTCACACGGTCAGTGAAATGGCCTGAAAACTACATGGCGTGTACCCAGAAATTACACGTCGTTTATTTTGGGTTTTTCTGGGCAGTAGCTCAGAAACTGCACAGAAGCCCAGAAACACTGAAACATGGCAAAGAGGTTCCAAATTCTGATCTGTGAGGGCCCATAATCCCCGTGAATCAAAGCTTGGCATCTCCTACAGTCATGTACAAGAGAAAACAGGATCATGATCCACCAACTTCTGATTCAAGAGGGCCCATAACACCTCAATAATCAAAATTTTTCGTTCATTTTAAGCAATGTATAAAAAACAGTTTCTTGATCAAACTGCAGATATTATATCAAACATCTATCACAACAACATTCATAATCTACACAATGTCTATCACAACAACATGAAATCGCTAATGCACCCTAGATGGCATGGAAAGAATGCATGGAATGTGATTTCTAACAAGTGCCTATATGATGCATGAGATGGTATACACTCATCTCATTGAGTTGTGATAGAAATAGAACCGTAATATCAAAACAATAACAGCACAAGGCATTTGAATCACTCTAGGTGAAATCATATCAATCGTAAAATCCCAAAACAGAAAACTGCAATACACGAGTTAGTATGGACTTTTCCTGTACACGGGTTAGCTACTCCCGGGCATAGCTTATTACCAAGTACTGAATCCTTCCTATCCCTAGATAAAGTCTCCAAATAGTAATGCAAGAGAAAAGAACCTCCCTCTGATACCACTTTGTAACGTCCCGGTTCCGAAAGCCACCCAAAGGTGCCCCGTACCCGGTTGGTCACATGGTCTCAATCGCATTTCCCCAAATGCTAGAGGTTGCCGACTAGCAGCGAGGGCCTTGGGTGTGATAGTGGGGAAAATATTCACTCATTGGAAGAGAACACAGTGGAAATAAATAAACATGAAATAGAGGAAGCAGTGAATAACCAACAACAACAAACAGTAGAAGAATAATTCAACAAACTGGAGCACATATGTATATATGGAATGATGCAAGATACAACTCTAGGAAAGCATCCAAACAAGTCACAATGTTGAAAACACCATAGTACCAAAACAAGTACAAAATAAAAGTAAACAACTCCTCAGCATCGCAAGCCAAAGCTTGGTCCCTTGCTCTCATGCTCCATGAAATCAAGTTCTAGATGTCGAAGGGCACTTTCCCTTGTCTATACAAGCAACAACATAGTCTGCTTGGGCCCAAAAGCATGGCCCAAACAGGGTGTGAGATAAAATCCCACTAGGTAACCACCCGAAGTGTAACAGCCCGAGATTTTATGAAAAATATTCTGTTTAATTTCATTAATGTCTTGTGTTGTACGCTACACCAAAAGGAGCTTGCACAACATGCATCCTTGACTTGCCTTTCCTTACACACAATCACGACCTTCCTTGATAGCGTGTGTAGTACGCAATACCGAGTTTTACTAAACAACGATATGCTATTAAAATATTATTAAAACTAGTCGTTATGAATAGTAATAACCACTTTTTGAAATTTTTTAAATTCTATTTTTCAAAATGGACTTCATTTTTGGATTCGGAATATCGAAATTAGATTAGGTTGAAATTTTGGTGATTTTCGGATAACTTTCATATTTTGATGAATAGTAAAAATTACTAAATTTTAATTAAAAACAACTTTTTCAATCGAAATAATTAATAGTGATAAATTATTAATCTGAGTGGTTTTCAAGTATATTTAGAATATATTTTTACAATTTAATACAATGTTGGTCATTGGATGTAATTTCACATTTAAACCAGTTATAAACTAGTGTCAATCTTTTGATAGTTATTATCTCTTAAAAACACGCATTTTGTTTTGACGACGAGAATTAATTTTTAAATTAGTTAATGCAACTGATATGTTTTGAATTTGGTAAAATAGACATCATTTTTGAGTTCATAATGTCAAATATAGCTTAGGCTTAATTTTTGGTATTTTTCTGAAAACTTTCAATTTTTGTTGAATAGTGAAACCACTAAGTGGTAGTTAAAAAAACCGAATTGTTCATAAAACTTAATCTTACCACTTCTGTGAGTGGAATTTTGAAAATCCGAGAGACACGGTTAATATCAAGGACTAAAATGTGGTTCAATGAGATGAAAATAATTTTTGGTGAATAGTAACTTTTTACTTTTTTTTACCACAGTTAAAAGTAAATAGGGTAATTAAGGGTAAAGATGATATTATTATTACCCTAACACATGTCCTAATTATATTGGATAAGTTTAATTCGACCAAAAACAAACTTAGGAATAAAATATGACCATTTAGGCCCACTTTGATTAGATTAGGACATTTATTATTAATTTATTTAAAGAAGGGTTAAAAGAGTTAAAATCAAAGTTTATTTACTCAAACATTTTTAATATGGGGTTATAAATAAGATAAATTAGACTATAAATATTAATTAGAAATATAAAAAGATTTCCTAAATAATGGTATTTTATTTGTAATTTTTAGACATTAAATAATTTAATTTATTTATGACACAAATATGATGCAGTAATTATCTTATTAATGAAATATTGACATAATTGATGTTATAAATACCAAAATAAATATAATTTGAGACTTTTTATGAATTAAACTAATTTTATAGGTTACTATGATATATTAGTGTTGATTTAAGCAACTTGGTTCGAACATATAATTCTGTTATGACTTCCACAAAAATCATATATCAAATAGTGTCAAAATTGACACAAAATAGTTTTTAAATCAAATATTATATTTTTAATTGTTATTTTATTCCTAAAAATCTAATTTTTGGCCAAATGACTTATATAAGGATATATATGTTAATAATAAACAATTTGGGGTTTTTTTGGCATGTTATAGTAAGTGTATTAACCATATAGTGTAAGAAAACAAAAATACACGGTAAAAGTTAAATTATTTAACTTAGAGTTAAATCTAATTGATAAGGTTAAAATAATAACCTAAACTTGTCTAAATCCTATTGGTTGATAGTATTTCGACCCATCCCCACTTTAGCTCCGAAATAAGACCCTTTGGAACCATTATAAACCTATTTTTACTTTAACATAAAATAATATTTTGAGATATTCCTAACGTGCCCCTCTCCTCCCTTATAAAAGGGCACCTCCTCCCCCTCCTCCTCACACCAATTTGAGCACTAAAGCTCGGCCAAACCCTGCCAAAATTCCTTCTCCACTTCCCTAGAATAATCCTAGAGGTATTGGTCTTCTTCAAAGACCAATCTTAGTTCCCTATGTGGAGGATTCAAAGAGGCATTTCAAAGAAGAGGTAATATCCATTACTGATTTTTTCAATTTCTTTCTTCTTCAACTTCTTCTTCTTTAGTTGTTTCATGATAAATTAATAACATCAGTATTACTTACATACTGATATGTTATTATAAATATTAAACAACCCTAATTCACCTTCTATCCATCCTACGTAAAAATGAAATCACCGCGCGTGCGTACGTACGGAATACCGTCTCCACGCAGTGGTGTAATCTATTTTCCACCACCACCTTAATTGGATGGGTATAATGGTGTAATGAGTAACTATATATGATTATTATAAAGTGATATTGATACTGAAATAGTATACATACACTTCAACACAATTCGACGACCATGGGAACGATATCATCGCTCGTGCGTACGTACGGACTACCGTCTCCACGACGCGATGAGATTCATTCTCAATGATTAACCATTCATGAATGATTATAAAGTATATATAATATGTACTAATGAAATATATGACATAATACTGATACTGGATTTATGTATATTTATATGTATGTCATCTACTTAATTCCATTCAATTCAATAAGGAAACGAAAACAGTGTTCATGCGTACGTACGGACGACCGTCTCCATGAATGGTGTATTTCATTCCATTTATCGATTTATATTATATATATATATATTCTGAATATATATTATATATAAATCATCTTTTACATTCTGGGTATAAGTAATCCTGATCCAAGTAATCATATTAATAATTACAAGTTAAAAACATGAACGACAAATGAGACGATTTTACCCAAAACGCTCTTTAACATGGAATTTACAAAAGAACGGGTAAAATAAAGTCATAAGTGAACCATATATGATATCATAACAATTAGTATGATTCTGGAATAAGTCAATGACATTATTTAAATCATTATACATGAGGTTCGGACATTTACGAAGCAAATCGGACCTAAGGTAAGGGAAATATCACAATCTCATTTTTATCCAAGATTGTTTATACTTTGAAAGTTACTGGGGTGTATTTTATCATCCAAATCCAAGTTTCCTCAATATGTAATGTTATTTCCATCCACCTACAATTTTTTAAATCCAAATTTACCCTTCGGTGAGTTTTTAGTAAAAGATATGAAAGGAATCTTTTGTCGTTTTTTGTACGAGGTACTTTTTGACTTTTCCGACAAAAGTACGAGAAAATGTTTTTTTATCTTAAAGGGCACGAATGGATTTTTACGGTTTTATAAAGCCTTATTTTCATGAAGCTTCCTCCAAAGGATTTCATGGATATTTTCAATAAAATCTCTTTCTTTTAAAATTGCATGATGTTTTGTGAAAAGAAATTGATTTTGAAGAAGAAAGGATATTTTCCTCAAGAATGGAGTTCAAGTGTTTTATCAAAATTATTTTCCATCTAAGATAATAAAGGGTTCTGTTTTTATCCCTATTATTACATTGATTTGATTATGTTGTGATGGAATTATTTTTATGAATTCCTTTATCTTATATGAATTGTTTTATGATGTCATCATGTTTAAGAATCCCATTTTTATTGCATGGGTTATGAAATGATGTATGGTTTATGATTTTGTGGCACACATAAGAATGGTATCATTAAGAGATGGGTGGGACCTATATCTCCCTCCAATTCATTGGGTAAAGATTTTATATCTCATGAGATAGACATGGCTGGAATGGTAGGTTATACCGGTTCAGTGAAACAGGACTGAAACGGGGGTTACTCGATTCAGAAAGGGACTTTGTCCACTAAGATAGTCTTGGCAATGAGTCTTGACTAACAAGAAATGATTCTCTATGATTATTTGTGTATGATACAAAGTTTCATGTTTTAAGTTATGATTATGGTGATTACATTTCACTTCCATGACTTACCCCATGTTATGAAATTATGATCTCTTTTGCAGGTTAAGATTTCCAAAAGTTATGTGCTTATGTTTATGATGTGATTGATATTTCTTTTGTTTACCCTTACTGATCATTTGAGCTCACCCTTTTGTATGTTTTCTTTCCCCAGGTCAGGAAGAAGGTTATTAAGTAGAATATGCTAAAAGGCACCCTAGATATGATGAAATAAATGGGAGATACTGTAGAAGATTTATGAACCAGTTGTTTATGTTTCCCAGTATTCTTTTCCCCAGGATATAAAGAAAGGTTTTAGGTATAAAAAAAGAAGATCTTTATGGGAGATGTTGAAGATCTTTCACCAGGATTAGAAGATTACATTCCGAGTTTCCAAAGACACTAAACTATTACGATCCTTGTGTGTGTGTTTTTGTTATGTAATAAGTATTCCGCAAATGTAATGTAATGTCAATGTACATCAAGCTTTGGGTCCCTATAGTTGGTATCAGAGGAAAGGTTTAGTCAACCTTTGGAAACTAGGATGCAAGAACTTTAGTGAGATCCCTAGAGATATTTCTAAGGTGTGTGTAGGGATGTCTCTAAGGTTAAGTATACGTATAGGTTATAGTACTATAATTACGCTAACGATCATAGAATTAAACCTAAGATGTTAGATATTGAAGGTACTCCCCCTTTATTATGTTGTTTTCCCTAGCATGATTTTTTCCTCTCACACTATTCTTTTTGGGTTTTAGACGATGGCTGGAACCCGAAGGAACAGTGTTGATCAATGCAATGGACAATGCAATGATTGCCCTCCTGAACAAACAAATGTTATGGGAGATAGAGTGCAAAATCTTATTGCTATACTTACACAAGCTATGAATCATTCTGGACTTCCAAATGAACAGAGAAGGGAAAAATATTTTATTGAGTCCTTCATGAGGCAACGTCCACCTTCTTTCAGTGGGACTTCCGATCCACTTGTTGCTGAACAATGGATCAGTACCTCTGAAAAGATATTTTTAGTTCTTCAATGTTCTGAACATGATAAAGTCATCTTAGCAGTATATTGTTTGGAAGGTGAAGCTGATAAATGGTGGAATCTTATCAAGAATACGAGGCCAAGAGATGAAATTGAGTCCATGGAATGGGACGAGTTCAAGAACTTTTTTTTCAGTAAGTACTTCCCTCATATTCTTCGAACAAAGATGGAAAAAGGAGTTTCTTGAGCTAAAGCAGAAGGATGATGAATCTGTTGGTATATACGAAGCGAATTTTACAAGACTTTCAAGGTATGCATCTGGCATTATCATCCAACCTAAAAGTAAAGTTGATCGATTTTTCAGTGGCTTAATACCAAGTCTTCGAAGGGCATTATCTATAAGAGACTTCAGTAGCTATGAAGAAATTATGCGTTGTGCTATGAAGGTAGAAATGGAAGTTAGTGTTAGATATCCATCTCATGGTTTTGAAAAGAAACGAAAGATGGAGTTCAAGGAGAAATCTCAAAATAATGGTGAAAAGGAGATGAATGTTTCCTTATGCACAAAGTGTGGAAAGAAGCATGGTGGAGATTGTCTTAAAGGGACTAGAAAATGTTTTAAGTGTGGAAAAGAAGGTCATCGAGCAGCTGAGTGTCGAAGTAATGGAAAAAGGAATTCTAATGATGTGAATAAAGCAAACACTGCAGAGAACGCACCACCAACACTTCAATGCTCCATGTGCAAGGAAATGGGGCATTATGCTAATAAATGCCCTAATCCAAGGGTTAGTGATGATCAACATGAGCAACCACATAAGGCAAAGGACAAAGGGAAGTCACATGTGATCACTATTGGCGATGTTGAATATGACAACGATGTGGTGGAATGATTAAGTGTTTATGTAATGGGATTCCAAAATAATGTTGTATCATAAAGTATTGGAATATTTATGTGTTGGTCTAATGTGGTATTCAAAGTGATTGAGATATTTAACAGTATTCATGAGATCATGATTGATATAAGGACTAGGTGATATCAAGGTTTGATTATAAAGAATTTTGAGGATTTTGGTATCTGGAAAGTGTTAACGTTTAACTACATTCATGTTTTCACTAAGGTTCAATGGGTATTCAAGATAATACATGATTAAGGACATTGAATGTTTAAAATGTGACCAACAAGACATATCTTATGATATATGGGGATCATTGATGGTATTAAATCTCAGGTAATTGTTTTCACTATATTATGAGAGTGGACTGCAGTATTATGGGTAAGCCTAAAGATTGGAATGGATTATGTTGGACATAAGTTAGTATTGTTTAAGGATAGAAGTTTTTTTTCGATATTATTGATGGGATGTTATAGTAATATAGTTTTAGAAAAAGGACAACCTGCAGGACGGGCGACAACCCATCGCGTCGGACAAGGCTGTAGGAATCGAACCCACAACCGAAGTGCGACAGGCCTTTATGTCCTACCACTGGCCTACAGAAAGTCCATGTTGAGTAGAAACTAGTTTTATTATATTAAGTAGTATGATATATGAAGTATAAGTCCATTTTAGGAACCATATATGATTAATCTCAATATAGAATGACTTATGTATATTTAATAACTTTTGCTAACCTTTTGTTTGAGACAGATGGAACACTACGGAAAAAATGAGCAATTGCGACGGGTTATTTGCGACGGGAATAAATCCCGTCGCAAATAGTCATGTTAAAAACTTATTTGCGATGGGGGTATTTCCCCGTCGCAAATAAGGAGGCTTTTGCGACGGGATTGCTTTCCCCGTCGCAAATAGTTTTCCTGCGATGCGCGCCAAATCGCGGGAAACTTATTTGCGACGGGGGAATATTCCCGTCGCAAATAACCGGCAGCGGTAAAAGGTAGTTGCGACGGGAATATTCCCCCGTCGCAAATACTATGTCGGCAGGGGTTATTTGCGATGGGTCCCGTCGCAAATAACTATTTACCGGTTGACCGTAATAAATGTTGGCTAAGGTATTTGCGACGGGTACCGTCGCAAATAATACTATTTGCGACGGGAATCCCGTCGCGAATGGGACCGTCGCAAATAATCTGACCTATAAATACCCCCATCCGTTTTTTTCATTTCATTCTCATTCCTTATCTTCTCCTTCTCTCAAAATTATATTTCTAGAGTTGAGTTTTTCTCCAGTTTAATTTTTTTCTCCGGAGCTGATATTAATGTTTTGAAGAACGATCAGAACAGATCAATTTTCAAGGTATTTATCTTCATTTTAATTTTTTATTTATTTTTAATTTTTTATTAGTTTCAATTATTATTAATTAGTTGTAATTTAATTATGTTTACATTGTTTTATTACTTAATAAATTTAAATTATTAGTATTGTTTATAGTTAATGGTAATTAGGAATAATTAGTAATAATTTTTAATAATTAAGAATAAATATTAATAATTAGTAATAAATACCAATAATTAGGAATAAGAACATTATTACATTATTAGTTTATTTTATTATTAATATTAAAATAATATAATTTTTTATATATATACAATTCTTTTTTGATCTGTGTGTTTGCTGTCTTCACATGTATTATTTGTATGTGGAGATAGAAAACGCACAGATCAAAGAAGAATTGTATATAAATTAGAAAATTATATTATTTTAATATTAATAATAAAATATATTAATAATGTTATTATTTGTAATTATTGGTAATTATTTCTAATTATTGATAATTATTCATTTAATTACTAATAATTAGGAACAATTATCAATAATTATCAATAATTAAGAATATTTAGTAATAATTAGTAATAATTACCATTAATTAGTATTAATTACCTATAATTAGTATTAATTACCAATAATTAGTATTAATTACCAATAATTAGTAATAATTAGGAATAATTAACAATAATTAGTAATAATTAACAATAATTAACAATAATTAGTAATAATTACCTATAATTAGTATTAATTACCAATAATTAGTATTAATTACCAATAATTAGTAATAATTAGGAATAATTAACAATAATTAGTAATAATTAGTAATAATTAGGAATAATTAGTATTAATTACGAATAATTAGTAATAATTTCTAATAATTAGTATTAATTACCAATAATTAGTAATAATTTCCAATAATTAGTATTAATTACCAATAATTAGTATTAATTACCAATAATTAGTATTAATTACCAATAATTAGTATTAATTACCAATAATTAGTATTAATTACCAATAATTAGTATTAATTACCAATAATTAGTTTTAATTATTAATAATTACCAATAATTATCACAATTTAGTAATAATTAACAATAATTAGTAATAATTACCAATAATTATCAATAATTACTAATAATTATCAATAATTAATAATAATGAGCAATAATTAGTAATAATTAGTAATAATTACTAATAATTAGCAATAATTAGTAATAATTAGAAATAATTAGTAATAATTAAAATAATTAGTAATAATTAGAAATAATTAGTAATAATTAGTAATAATTAACAATAATTAGTAATAATTAACAATAATTAGTAATAATTAGGAATAATTAGGAATAATTAGAATTAATTAGGAATAATTAGGATTAATTAGGAATAATTAGTATTAATTAGGAATAATTAGTAATAATTACCAATAATTAGTAATAATGATTATTAATTACCAATAATTAGTATTAATTACCAATAATTAGTATTAATTACAAATAATTAGTATTAATTACCAATAATTAGTATTAATTACCAATAATTCGTATTAATTACCAATAATTAGTATTAATTACCAATGTTTAGTAATAATTACCAATGTTTAGTAATAATTAACAATAATTGCCAATAATTAACAATAATTAGTAATAATTACCAATAATTATCAATAATTACTAATAATTATCAATAATTACTAATAATTATCAATAATGAATAATAATTAGCAATAATTAATAATAATTAGCAATAATTAATAATAATTAGCAATAATTTCTAATAATTAGCAATAATTACTAATAATTAGCAATAATTAGTAATAATTAGAAATAATTAGTAATAATTAGAAATAATTAATAATAATTAGAAATAATTAGTAATAATTAGCAATAATTAGTAATAATTAGCAATAATTAGTAATAATTAACAATAATTAGTGATAATTAGGAATAATTAGGAATAATTAGTATTAATTAGGAATAATTAGTAATAATTACCAATAATTAGTAATAATGATTATTAATTACCAATAATTAGTATTAATTACCAATAATTAGTATTAATTACCGATAATTAGTATTAATTACCAATAATTAGTATTAATTATCAATAATTAGTATTAATTACCAATAATTAGTATTAATTACCAATATTTAGTAATAATTACCAATATTTAGTAATAATTAATAATAATTGCCAATAATTAACAATAATTAGTAATAATTACCAATAATTATCAATAATTACTAATAATTATCAATAATTACTAATAATTGTCAATAATTAATAATAATTAGCAATAATTAGTATTAATTAGAAATACTTACTAATAATTAGCAATAATTAGTAATAATTAGAAATAATTAGTAATAATTAGAAATAATTAGTAATAATTAGAAATAATTAGTAATAATTAGTAATAATTAACAATAATTAGTAATAATTAACAATAATTAGTAATAATTAGGAATAATTAGGAATAATTAGTATTAATTAGGAATAATTAGTAATAATTACCAATAATTAGTAATAATGATTAATAATTACCAATAATTAGTATTAATTACCAATAATTAGTATTAATTACCAATAATCACCAATAATTACCAATAATCACCAATAATTACCAATAATCACCAATAATTACCAATAATCACCAATAATTACCAATAATCACCAATAATTACCAATAATCACCAATAATTACCAATAATGACCAATATTTTCCAATATTTTCCAATAATTACCAATAATTACCAATATTTTCTAATAATTACCAATATTTACCAATATTTACCAATATTTACCAATAATTAGGAATAACTACCAAAAATTAAGAATAACTACCAATAATTTGGAATAATTACCAATAATTTGAAATACTTACCAATAATTTGGAATAATTACCTTATTACATTATTTGTATATTTTATTATTAATATTAAAATAATATAATTTTCTATATTATATACAATTCTCTTTTCTTCTGTGTTTTTTTGTCTCCACATGTAATATTCGCATTCTTTTTCAAAATTATCAACCTACTCGCCAATGGAGAGGTGAAAGTGAATGCGAATATTACATGTGGAGACAGAATGTTAAACACACAGATGAAAGGAGAATTGTATATAATATAAAAAATTATGTTATTTTAATATTAATAATAAAATATACTAATAATGTAATAATGTTATTATTATATAATTAATGTTTATGAAAAAATTATATCAGTATTATTAAAATAATAAAAAATCAATATAATATTAAAATTATCAATATTTGTAACATGTTTTGCTTTATTCTCAATATATTCAATCTTTAATTGAGTGTTTTTTCTAACAAATTATTCAAAACCAGTAATGCTTTTATATTTTATAGAGAAATATGGAACAACGAGGTCGTCAACAGTCATTATTAGATGACCGCATATGGATAAATCAACGTAGAAATCCAAATGGTTCTGGTTTAAATCCAGTATATATAGAGGGTGTGGAGAGTTTTTTATCATTTGCGGCATCAAATCCAGAATTTGTTTCAGAAGGAAAGATAAAATACCCTTGTAGAAAATGTGCATTGCGAACGTTTGACACGTTTGACAAAGTGGGGGAACATCTCTTGCATTTTGGTTTTCAAGCAGATTATGTTTTTTGGTATCAACACGGTGAACGCAGTTCCAGAGCAGGTGATACCAACTTGATTCCGGATCCATCCCAGTTTCATGATTTAGTACATGATGTTGCAGGTTCATCTGTTCAACATACAGAAACTCCGGCTGATATAGCTTCAAATCCTGAGTTGGGACCGTCTGAATTTTATGAGTTGTTGAAGTCTGCTGAGGATGCATTATATCCTGGCTGCAAGATGAGCAAATTAGAAGCAGTTGCAAAATTTATGGCTATCAAATCAGATAACGGAATGTCAAACACCTGTTTTGACAAGATATTTTCTTTGCTGAAAACACTGTTACCCGAAGGAAATGTTTTACCTGCAAATTACTATGAAAGTAAGAGGTTGGTTCGAAATTTGGGACTTTCTTGTCAGAAGATTCATGAATGTTCAAATGACTGCATTTTATATTCAGGGGAAAATGAGTCGTTGGATAGTTGTCCCACATGTGGGCAACTGAGATATAAAGAAGGACAACACGGGAAGTCTGGTTTGATTCCTGTAAAACAGTTGATATATTTTCCGCTTACATCCAGACTTCAGCGTTTATTCATGTCTAAGAATACAACGACAATGATGTCATGGCATAAAGAGAATAGTTCAACCGATAAAAGCTTGAATCATCCAGCCGATGGTGATTCATGGAAACATTTTGATAGAGTGCATCCATAATTTTCTTTAGAAGCTAGAAATGTTCGACTGGGCCTTTCCACTGATGGTTTCTGCCCGTTTGGATCTTATGGTAGTCAATATTCATGTTGGCCTGTTTTTTTAACTCTGTATAATTTACCTCCATGGATGTTGATGAAGGAGCCATATATCTTTTTGACTTTACTAATTCCAGGACATCCGAAGGAAAATATTGATGTTTATTTGAATCCATTGATTGATGAATTAAATTTATTGTGGAGTACTGGTGTCAGTACATATGATGTTGCAACGAAACAGAATTTCATACTGAGATCAGCATTGATGTGGACAATAAGTGACTTCCCGGCTTATGGGATGTTATCTGGCTGGAGTACACATGGTCAGAAATCATGTCCTTACTGTATGGGAGAGAACAAAGCATTTATGCTCATTCATGGAAAGAAACCGTGTTATTTTGACTGTCATCGCAGATTTCTTCCAGCTGATCATCATTTTCGCAGAAACAGATCTCATTTCAGAAAAGAAACAGCTGAAAGGGATGGACCTCCAAAAATGCTATCAGGTTCGGAGTTAAAATCGGTTGTATTTTCATTACCTCCCATCACTTTTGGTCTCACAATAAACCAACAGAAAATTTCTGGTTTTGGGAAAGAACACAATTGGATTAAACGTAGCATATTTTGGGATTTTCCATATTGGTCTGATTTGTTGGTCCGACACATGTTAGATGTCATGAATATTGAGAAGAACTGTTTTGATAATTTGTTTCATACAGTTTTGGATACGCCAGGAAAGAGCAAAGACAATGTAAATGCACGTTTAGATCTTACCCAAATTTGCAGGCGTCCAGAATTGGAACTATTTGAGAATGTCAGAACAGAAAGGTTACTGAAACCAAAAGCAGCTTATACACTGTCTAAAGAAAACCGTTTATTATTTTGTCAGTGGATTGCAGATTTGAGACTTCCAGATGGTTGTGCTTCCAATTTGGGTAGATGTGTAAAGAATGGTCATATTACTGGATTAAAAAGTCATGATTGTCATGTTATAATGGAGAGACTTCTACCCATTGGATAAGAGGTCTGTTGAATTCTGTGATTTGGGATTCCATAACAGACATGTCTCATTTTTTTCAGGAAATTTGTGCGGCTACGGCAGATTATGATGCTCTAGGCAAACTTGAAAAAGATGTTGTTGTAATTATATGTAAACTTGAAAAAATATTTCCGCCGTCTTTCTTCGACTCAATGGAACATTTGATGTTACATTTGCCATATAAAGCCAAATGTGGAGGTCTGGTACAGTTTCGATGGATGTACCCATTTGAAAGATGCATGCAAAAATTGAAAAGAAAAGTACGCAACAAAGCATCTGTTGAAGGATCTATTGCAGAAGCTTATTTGCAAGAGGAAATATCTTTTTTCTGCTCCCATTATTTTGAATCTGAGTATCCTTCAAAACACAACCGAATGGGATGGAATGAGAGGAATATTGATGAAATCGACAATCAATTATCTGTTTTCAACCAGTCAGAGCTTGGTTTTGGTGGAGTTTCTGAACGCTGGCTTTCAGATGATGAACATCATAGAGCTCATACGTATGTTCTGCTCAACTGTGAAGAGATGACATCAGTTGTACTGTAAGTGTTTATATCACTTATTCTATCATTTATGTTACAGTAAATAACTTTGGTTTTTATAGGTTGTATGATAATCATATCAAGAAACAAATTCCACAAATTACAGCAGCTGCTCTCGAAGAACGTTGACTGAAAAATTTCTCTCAGTGGTTTCAAAAACTGGTAACATAAATTCTTTATCTTTTAGCAACTCATTCAATGTATAGTTTACTATATTGATAATTATTTCACAAATCTTCAGGTGTCTCGACATGCTGATAAAATTGACAAACGGCTGTGTGTATTGAGTAACCCACCTTCCAAACTTGTTAAAACTTATAATGCATATGTGGTGAATGGATTTCGATTCCACACACATGCATATGGGGAATCGAAAAAAACAATGAACAGTGGAGTTAGCTTGAGAGGATCTCATCATCGAGAAAATGAAGTTGACTTTTATGGCATACTTGATGAAATCATTGAACTCTGTTATCTTGGACAACATTACATAACCATGTTCAAATGTCGGTGGTTGGATACAGAGAGAGGCGTGCGTGTTCATCTGACTCATGGAATCATCGATATTAAATGTAAAAGTGTTCTCGTAGTAAATGAACCATTCTTATTGGCTCAACAGGCATATCAAGTTGATTATGCAAAGTACTGTGCAACATCAAGAGACTTGACTGATTGGTGGAGTGTAATAAAAATCAAAATTCGAGACAATCAGGTTAGTCAAAGTGAATGTTCTTTCACTGATGTGCAAAGAATTGAAGTTTTTCAAGAGAGTACTCAAAATCAATCTTTTTTACAAAGAGACATGATTATCGATGACGACACCCCACATTTAAGAGTCGGTGATGACGATGATGTTAATGATGTCACACATGAATTTGAAATTGTAAGAGATGAAGCAACTGTAACTCGAATGGATATCAATGATGTTGAGGAGGAATATGAAGATGACATTGACATATATGAAGATGATGATGAAGATGAACACTTATAGAATTCCATGGTATTTATATACAATCATAATATGTATATATGTATATATAATAGTAATTATCAATTATTTGCTAACATTAACATTTTCTGTTTCAGATGGACGAGGCCACATTTTGTGAGTTGGCGGAGGCTGACCTGCCTTTCGATGCAGACGAGTTGCTGGCAGATGACCCTCAGCCTGCAGGCGCTCCAGGGAGTACGCGGAGGGGGCGCGGTCTTGCACGATTGATGATTCCTGACCCCGTCCCCGAGCGACGTACACGTCTTGGGTTTGATCCACGCACCCGGAGGTGTGATAACCTGTGTGATAACCTGTGGATTTGACTAAGATTTCATTAATCTATTCACATAATAAATGTTTATTATTTTTTCAGTTTTCCGCATATAGCAGTCGGACAGGGCAGCGCTATTTTGCGCAACTATTTCTCTCAGTCGTGGACCACATGGGAGCAGATTCCCATTGATGTGCAGCAGGCCATGTTCGGCCATTGGTTGGTACGTACGTACGTAAATAAATAATTTTTATTTTGAAAATTATTTCATTTCTAACTTGATATTTTGATTTATTTGTAGGGTTTATGGTATCCGATCGAGGATACCATGCGTGACGCCATCCACGAGGCATGGGAGGTGGCCATGCGTGATCGTCTTCGTCAGTTTTTGCACAATTTAAGAAAAGCTGCGATGAAGAAAGCAGGAGTGTCAGATTTTGAGGAGTCATGTAGAGCACACCGACCAGAGTATATTTCATCTCATGTATGGGATGGATTATGTGTACACTGGTTGAGTGGTGCCTTTCAGAGGAGATCATCGGTGGGGAGGCAGAATCGGGGGAGACAGGAGGTGACTCATCGAGCTGGGAGTCATTCTTTCAGTACTCATAGATAGCATCTGGTACATACATTATTTATAAATATTTTATATAACTATAAATATTAATAGTTTATTTTTTATTCTTATAGGCTGTCGAGCACCCCGATATTACAGAGTACGACGTATATCGGAGGATGTACAGTGATCCTGCTACTGGGGAGATCAGAGGTGATCGTCAGCATCACATCGTGGTCAGTATTATTTGTTTTCAAGTTTAAAAATTAACTGCATATAATATATTCACAATTTTAATTTTAAATTGCAACTATAGGAGTCATATGAGGCCGCAGCGGCACAGGCTCGGCCTGAGAGTCAGGCCGAGTCATCAGATCAGACCACTGCCCGTCAGTTTGATGAGGCAGCATGGATGCAGGTCACCCAGTATGCCTTCGAGAAGGGCCGGGTAGTTGGTATCGGCTCTCGACTGACTCCCGGAGATTATTATGGCAGTGCTGCGATGTCGGCGTCCATCTCGAGAGGAGCTCGTGCATCTTCTTCTACACAGTATGAGGATCAGTTGCGATCTCAGACTGCACAGATAGAGAGTCTCCGACAGGAGCAGGAGCAGATGCATCAGCAGCATGAGGAGGAGCGTCGATGCCAGCAGCAGCTGTACGAGGAGCAGACGAGTCGGTGGCAGCAGCAGCATCAGGAGCAGATGGAGTTAATGCGCCGACTCACTCATGCTTTAGGGATGGAGTTTCCTCCACCACCATCTGTAGATCCCCCACCTCCCCCCCCCCCCCTCCTTCAGATTAGAGTTTGTATTTCTGTTATAAAATTTGTGAAATCAAAATATTTTTTTTCTATTCGTAGTTTCTGTCTCATTATAAAATATTAATAATATTATATTTTTAAATAACAATATTAATATGAATAATAATATTATTTATATTTTATAATATTAAATTTTATATATATATTAAAATTATATATATATATATTAAAATTTTATATATATATTAAAATTATATATATATATATTAAAATTTTATAATATTATAATTTAATTATTTTTTTTGTAATACTAGAATTATTTTAATATTTGAATGTAAAATAATTCTATTATTTTTATATTAATTAAAATAACTTATTAATATTTTTTTTATTTATGAATTATAATTGTAATATTATTATATTAATTAAATTATTTATTAATATTCTATTATTTTTATTTTTGAATTATAATTCTACTATTATTATAGTAATTAAAATAATTTATTATTTTCATTTGTAAATTATAATTCTATTATTATATAAATTAAAATAATTTATTAATAATTTATTTTTTTTTATTTTTTTATAGTATTAGCGACGGGATACTATGCCCGTCGCAAATACTAGTATTATTAATAGTTTTTTATTTTTTTTCTAAAAGTATTTGCGACGGGTCTCGTCGCAAATACTATAAATAGTATTTGTGACGGGTCCCGACTCCCGTCGCAAATACTAGTATTATTAATTTTTTTTATTTTTTTAAAAAAGAGTTTTTGCGACGGAACCGTCGCAAAAGCTATTTGCGACGGGTCCCGTCGCAAAAGGTATTTGCGACGGGTCCCGTCGCAAAAACTGTTTTAAAAGTTTTTTACAAAAATACGGAATACTATTTGCGACGGGGAGAATGCCCGTCGCAAAAACAATCTTTAGCGACGGGCCCGTCGCAAATAAGTGTAGTTGCGACGGCGTTTTCAGCAACGGGCTATTTGCGACGGGACCCCGTCGCAAATAGCCCGTCGCAAATACATGTTTTTCTAGTAGTGGAATGACCCGTCATTCAATAACATGATCTGCTAACACTTCATGAATAACAAATTCAACTTCATTTATTTAGGAGATGAAGTAGAAATTGTTCAAGGCACGAACAACAGTGAGATTGTACCAAAATAAAGTATGTATTTATTCTAATTCAAATTCTTCAACTTTAGGGAAACGATCTTGAAAACCAAAAATGTTGTCCTAGTGCTCTTATATCTAATTAATCAGATGGTACCTTAGATCGTCACAAATTTATTGATTTGTGATTGTTGGATTTTCCATAGACATGTTCTCTACCACTCTCCATCAGAACATGATGGTTAGATTTCTCTTCCATATCCATATTTTCACCTATGTGGAAACCCAGTGATTAGTTTATTTGGGGTAACCATTACGTTTCATACCTTTGTTTTTAAATATTGGTTTTGGTATTCCTTTTTACGATGTGGGTTTCTATTAAAGAAACTTTCGAATAGTAAACCATTTATAACCCAGACGAATTTCGAGGGCGAAATTCCTTTTAAGGGGGGTAGAATGTAACAGCCCGAGATTTTATGAAAAATATTCTTTTTAATTTAATTAATGTCTTGTGTTGTACACTACACCAAAAGGAGGTTGCACAACACGCATCCTTGACTTGCCTTTCATTACACACAATCACGACCTTCCTTGATAGCGTGTGTAGTACGCAATACCGAGTTTTACTAAACAACGATATGCTATTAAAATATTATTAAAACTAGCTGTTATGAATAGTAATAACCACTTTTTGAAATTTTGTAAATTCTATTTTTCAAAATGGACTTCATTTTTTGATTCAGAATATCGAAATTAGCTTAGGTTGAAATTTTGGTGATTTTCGGATAACTTTCATATTTTGATGAATAGTAAAAATTAATAAATTTTAATTAAAAACAACTTTTTCAATCGAAATAATTAATAGTGATAAATTATTAATTTGAGTGGTTATAAAGTATATTTAGAATATATTTTTACAATTTAATACAATGTTGGTCATTGGATGTAATTTCACATTTAAACCAGTTATAAACTAGTGTCAATATTTTGATAGTTATTATCTCTTAAAAACACGCTATTTGTTTTGACGACGAGAATTAATTTTTAAATTAGTTAATGCAACTGATATGTTTTGAATTTTGTAAAATAGACATCATTTTTGAGTTCATAATATCAAATATAGCTTAGGCCTAATTTTTGGTATTTTTCTGAAAACTTTCAATTTTTGATGAATAGTGAAACCACTAAGTGGTAGTTAAAAAAACCTGAATTGTTCATAAAACTTAATTTTACCGCTTCTGTGAGTGGAATTTTGAAAATCTAAGAGACACGGTTAATATCAAGGACTAAAATGTGGTTCAATGAGATGAAAATAATTTTTGGTGAATAGTAACTTTTTACTTTTTTTTACCACGGTTATAAGTAAATATGGTAATTAAGGGTAAAGATGATATTATTATTACCCTAACACATGTCCTAATTCTATTGGATAAGTTTAATTCGACCAAAAAGAAACTTAGGAATAAAATATGACCATTTAGGCCCACTTGGATTAGATTAGGACATTTATTATTAATTTATTTAAAGAAGGGTTAAAAGAGTTAAAATCAAAGTTTATTTACTAAAACATTTTTAATATGGGGTTATGCATAAGATAAATTCCACTATAAATATTCATTAGAACGATAAAAAGATTTCATACATAATGGTATTTTATTTTTAATTTTTAGACATTAAATAATTTAATTTATTTATGACACAAAGATGATGCAGTAATTATCATATTAATGAAATATTGACCTAATTGATGTTATAAATACCAAAATAAATATAATTTGAGACTTTTTATGAATTAAACTATTTTTCTAGGTTACTATGATATATTACTGTTTATTTAATCAACTTGGTTCGAACATATAATTCTGTTATGACTTTCACAAAAATCATATATCAAATAGTGTCAAAATTGACAGAAAATAGTTTTTAAATCAAATATTCTATTATTAATTGTTATTTTATTCCTAAAAATCTAAGGTTCGGCCAAATGACTTAGATAAGGATATATATGTTAATAATAAACAATTTGGGGTTTTTTTTTGCATGTTATAGTAAGTGTATTAACCATATAGTGTAAGAAAACAAAAAGACACGGTAAAAGTTAAATTATTTAACTTAGAGTTAAATCTAATTGATAAGGTTAATATAATTACCTAAACTTGTCTAAATTTTATTGGTTGATAGTATTTCGACCCATCCCCACTTTATCTCCGAAATAAGACCCTTTGGAACCATTATATACCGATTTTGACTTTAATATAAAATAATATTTTGAGATATTCCTATGGTGCCCCTCTCCTCCCTTATAAAAAGGCACCTCCTCCCCCTCCTCCTCACACCAATTTGAGCACTAAATCTCGACCAAAACCTGCCAAAATTCCTTCTCCACTTCCCTAGAATAATCCTAGAGGTCCTGGTCTTCTTCAAAGACCAATCTTAGTTCCCTAAGTGGAGGATTCAAAGAGGCGTTTCAAAGAAGAGGTAATATCCATTACCGATCTTTTCAATTTCTTTCTTCTTCAACTTCTTCTTCATTAGTTGTTTCATGATAAATTAATAACATCAGTATTACTTACATACTGATATGTAATTATAAATATGAAACAACCCTAATTCACCTTCTATCCATCCTACAGAAAAATGATATCACCGCGCGTGCGTACGTACGGAATACCGTCTCCACGCAGTGGTGTAATCTATTTTCCGCCACCACCTTAATTGGATGGGTATAATGGTGTAATGAGTAACTATATATGATTATTATAAAGTGATATTGATACTGAAATAGTATACATACACTTAAACACAATTCGATGACCATAGGAACGATATCATCGCTCGTGCGTACGTACGGACTACCGTCTCCACGACGCGATGAGATTCATTCTCAATGATTAACCATTCATGAATGATTATAAAGTATATATAATAAGTACTAATGAAATATATGACATAATAATGATACTGGATTTATGTATATTTATATGTATGTCATCTACTTAATTCCATTCAATTCAATAAGGAAACGAAAACAACGTTCATGCGTACGTACGGACTACCGTCTCCATGAACGGTGTATTTCATTCCATTTATCGATATATTATATATATATATATATATATATATATATTCTGAATATATATTATATATAAATCATGTTTTACATTCTGGGTATAATTAATCATGATCCAAGTAATCATATTAATAATTACAAGTTAAAAACACGAACGACAAATGAGACGATTTTACCGAAAACGCTCTTTAACATGGAATTTACAAAAGAACGGGTAAAATAAAGTCATAAGTGAACCATATATGATATCATAACAATTAGTATGATTCTGGAATAAGTCAATGACATTATTTAAATCATTATACAGGAGGTTCGGACACTTACGAAGCAAATCGGACCTAAGGTAAGGGAAATATCACAATCTCATTTTTATCCGAGATTGTTTATACTTTGAAAGTTACTGGGGTGTATTTTATCATCCAAATACATGTTTCCTAAATATGTAATGTTATTTCCATCCACCTACAATTTTTTAAATCCAAATTTACCCTTCGATGAGTTTTTAGTAAAAGATATGAAAGGAATCTTTTGTCGTTTTTTGTACGCGGTACTTTTTGACTTTTCCGACAAAAGTACGAGAAGAATGTTTTTTTTAACTTAAACGGAACGAACGGATTTTTACGGTTTTATAAAGCCTTATTTTCATGAAGCTTCCTCCAAAAGATTTCATGGCTATTTTCAATAAAATCTCTTTCTTTTAAAATTGCATGATGTTTTGTGAACAGAAATTGATTTTGAAGAAGAAATGATATTTTCCTCAAGAATGGAGTTCAAGTGTTTTATCAAAATTATTTTCCATCTAAGATAATAAAGGGTTCTGTTTTTATCCCTATTATTACATTGATTTGATTATGTTGTGATGGAATTATTTTTATGAATTCCTTTATCTTATATGAATTGTTTTATGATGTCATGATGTTTAAGAATCCCATTTTTATTGCATGGGTTATGAAATGATGTATGGTTTATGATTTTGTGGCACACATAAGAATGGTATCATTAAGAGATGGGTGGGACCTATATATCCCTCCAATGCATTGGGTAAAGATTTTATATCTCATGAGATAGACATGGCTGGAATGGTAGGTTATACCGGTTCAATGAAACAGGACTGAAACGAGGGTTACTTGATTCAGAAAGGGACTTTGTCCACTAAGATAGTATTGGCAACGAGTCTTGACTAACAAGAAATGATTCTCTATGATTATGTGTGTATGCCACAAAGTTTCATGTTTTAAGTTATGATTATGGTGATTACATTTCACTGCCATGATTTACCCCATGTTATGAAATTATGATCTCTTTTGCAGGTTAAGATTTCCAAAAGTTATGTTCTTATGTATATGATGTGATTGATATTTCTTTTGTTTACCCTTACTGAGCATTTGAGCTCACCCTTTTGTATGTTTTCTTTCCCCAGGCCAGGAAGAAGGTTATTAAGTAGAATATGCTAAAAGGGACCCTAGATATTATGAATTAAATGGGAGATACTATAGAAGATTTATGAACCAGTTGTTTATGTTTCCCAGTATTCTTTTCCCCAGGATATAAAGAAAGGTTTTAGGTATAAAAAAATAAGATCTTTATGGGAGATGTTGAAGATCTTTCACCAGGATTAGAAGATTACGTTCCGAGTTTCCAAAGACACTAAACTATTACGATCCTTGTGTGTGTGTTTTTGTTATGTACTAAGTATTCCGCAAATGTAATGTAATGTCAATGTACGTCAAGCTTTGGGTCTCTACAGTTGGTATCAGCGGAAATGTTTAGTCAACCTTTGGAAACTAGGATGCGAGAACTTTAGTGAGATCCCTAGAGATATTTCTAAGGTGTGTCTAGGGATGTCTCTAAGATTAAGTATACGTATAGGTTATAGTACTATAATTACGCTAACGATCATAGAATTAAACCTAAGATGTTAGATATTGAAGGTACTCCCCCTTTATTATGTTATTTTCCCTAGCATGATTTTTTCCTCTCACACTATTCTTTTTGGGTTTTAGACGATGGCTAGAACCCGAAGGAACCATGTTGATCAATGCAATGGACAATGCAATGATTTCCCTCCTGAACAAACAAATGTTATGGGAGATAGAGTGCAAAATCTTATTGCTATACTTACACAAGCTATGAATCATTCTGGACTTCCAAATGAACAGAGAAGGGAACAATATTCTATTGAGTCCTTCATGAGGCAACGTACACCTTCTTTCAGTGGGACTTCCGATCCACTTGTTACTAAACAATGGATCAGTACCACTGAAAAGATATTTTCAGTTCTTCAATGTTCTGAACATGATAAAGTCATCTTAGCAGTATATCGTTTGGAAGGTGAAGCTGATCAATGGTGGAATCTTATCAAGAATACGAGGCCAAGAGATGAAATTGAGTCCATGGAATGGGACGAGTTCAAGAACTTGTTTTTCAGTAAGTACTTCCCTCGTATTCTTAGAACAAAGATGGAAAAAGGAGTTTCTTGAGCTGAAGCAGAAGGATGATGAATCTGTTGATATATACGAAGCGAATTTTACAAGACTTTCAAGGTATGCATCTGGCATTATCATCCAACCTAAAAGTAAAGTTGATTGATTTTTCAGTGGCTTAAAACCAAGTCTTCGAAGGGAATTATCTATAAGATACTTCAGTAGCTATGAAGAAATTGTGCGTTGTGCTATGAAGGTAGAAATGGAAGTTAGTGTTACATATCCATCTCATGGTTTTGAAAAGAAATGAAATATAGAGTTCAAGGAGAAATCTCAAAATAATGGTGAAAAGAAGATGAATGTTTCCTTATGCACAAAGTGTGGAAAGAAGCATGGTGGAGATTGTCTTAAAGGGACTAGAAAATGTTTTAAGTGTGGAAAATAAGTTCATCGAGCAGCTGATTGTCGATGTAATGGAAAAAGGAATTCTAATGATGTGAATAAAGCAAACACTGCAGAGAACGCACCACCAACACTTCAATGCTCCATGTGCAAGGAAATGGGGCATTATGCTAATAAATGCCCTAATCCAAGGGTTAGTGATGATCAACATGAGAAACCACTTATGGAAAAGGACAAAGGGAAGTCACATGCGATCACTATTGGCGATGTTGAATATGACAACGATGTGGTGGAATAATTAAGTGTTTATGTAATGGGATTCCAAAATAATGTTGTATCATAAAGTATTGGAATATTTATGTGTTGGTCTAATGTGGTATTCAAAGTGATTGAGATATTTAACAGTATTCATGAGCTCATGATTGATATAAGGACTAAGTGATATCATGGTTTGATTATAAAGAATTTTGAGGATTTTGGTATGTGGAAAGTGTTAACGTTTAACTACATTCATGTTTTCACTAAGGTTCAATGGGTATTCAAGAGAATGCATGATTAAGGACTTTGAATGTTTAGAATGTGACCAACAAGACATATCTTATGATATATGGGGATCAACGATGGTATTAAATCTCTGGTAATTGTTTTCAATATATTATGAGAGTGGGCTGCAGTATTATGGGTAAGCCTAAAGATTGGAATGGATTATGATGGACATAAGTTAGTATTATTTAAGGATAGAAGTTTTTTTCCGATATTATTGATGGGATGTTATAGTAATACACTTTTAGAAAAAGGACAACCTGCAGGACGGGCGATAGCCCATCGCGTCGGACAAGGCTATAGGAATCGAACCCACAACCGAAGTGCGACTGGCCTTTATCGCCTACCACTGGCCTACAGGAAGTCCATGTTTAGTAGAAACTAGTTTTATTATATTAAGTAGTATGATATATGAATTATAAGTCCATTTTAGGAACCATATATGATTAATCTAACTATAGAATGACTTATGTATATTTAATAACTTTTGTTAACCTTTTGTTTGAGACAGATGGAATGACCCGTCATTCTATCACATGATCTGCTAACACTTCACGAATAACAAATTCAACTTCATTTATTTAATAGATGAAGTAGAAATTGTTCAAGGCACGAACAACAGTGAGATTGTACCAAAATAAAGTAAGTATTTATTCTAATTCAAATTCTTCAACTTTAGGGAAACGATCTTGAAAACCAAAAATGTTGTCCTAGTGCTATTATATCTAATTAATCAGATGGTACCTTAGATCATCACAAATTTATGGATTTGTGATTGTTGGCTTTTCCATAGCCATGTTCTCTACCACTCTCCATCAGAACATGATGGTTAGATTTCTCTTCCATATCCATATTTTCACCTATGTGGAAACCCAGTGATTAGTTTATTTGGGGTAACCATTACGTTTCATACCTTTGTTTTTAAATATTGGTTTTGGTATTCCTTTTTACGATGTGGGTTTCTATTAAAGAAACTTTCGAATAGTAAACCATTTATAACCCAGACGAATTTCGAGGGCGAAATTCATTTTAAGGGGGGTAGAATGTAACAGCCCGAGATTTTATGAAAAATATTATTTTTAATTTCATTAATGTCTTGTGTTGTACGCTACACCAAAAGGAGCTTTCACAACACACATCCTTGAGTTTCCTTTCATTACATGCAATCACGACCTTCCTTGATAGAGTGTGTAGTACGCAATACCGAGTTTTACTAAACAACGATATGCTATTAAAATATTATTAAAACTAGCCGTTATGAATAGTAATAACCACTTTTTGAAATTTTTTAAATTCTATTTTTCAAAATGGACTTCATTTTTGGATTTGGAATATCTAAATTAGCTTAGGTTGAAATTTTGGTGATTTTCGGATAACTTTCATATTTTGATGAATAATAAAAATTACTAAATTTTAATTAAAAACAACTTTTTCAATCGAAATAATTAATAGTGATAAATTATTAATTTGAGTGGTTTTAAAGTATATTTAGAATATATTTCTACAATTTAATACAATGTTGGTCATTGGATGTAATTTCACATTTAAACTAGTTATAAACTAGTGTCAATCTTTTGATAGTTATTATCTCTTAAAAACACGCTATTTGTTTTGACGACGAGAATTAATTTTTAAATTAGTTAATGCAACTGATATGTTTTGAATTTGGTAAAATAGACATCATTTTTTAGTTCATAATATCAAATATAGCTTAGGCCTAATTTTTGGTATTTTTCTGAAAACTTTCAATTTTTGATGAATAGTGAAACCATTAAGTGGTAGTTAAAAAAACCTTAATTGTTCATAAAACTTAATTTTACCGCTTCTGTGAGTGGAATTTTGAAAATCCGAGAGACATGGTTAATATCAAGGACTAAAATGTGGTTCAATGAGATGAAAATAATTTTTGGTGAATAGTAACTTTTTACTTTTTTTTACCACGGTTAAAAGTAAATAGGGTAATTAAGAGTAAAGATGGTATTATTATTACCCTAACACATGTCCTAATTCTATTGGATAAGTTTAATTCGACCAAAAACAAACTTAGGAATAAAATATGACCATTTAGGCCCACTTGGATTAGATTAGGACATTTATTATTAATTTATTTAAAGAAGGGTTAAAAGAGTTAAAATCAATGTTTATTTACTAAAACATTTTTAATATGTGGTTATACATAAGATAAATTCTACTATAAATATTAATTAGAAATATAAAAATATTTCCTACATAATGGTATTTTATTTGTAATTTTTAGACATTAAATAATTTAATTTATTTATGACACAAAGATGATGCAGTAATTATCTTATTAATGAAATATTGACATAATTGATGTTATAAATACCAAAATAAATATAATTTGAGACTTTTTATGAATTCCACTAATTTTCTAGGTTACTATGATATATTACTGTTTATTTAATCAAATAGGTTCGAACATATATTTCTGTTATGACTTTCCCAAAAATCATATATCAAATAGTGTCAAAATTGACACAAAATAGCTTTTAAATCAAATATTATATTATTAATTGTTAGTTTATTCCTAAAAATCTAAGGTTCGGAAAAATGACTTAGATAAGGATATATATGTTAATAATAAACAATTTGGGGTTTTTTTGGCATGTTATAGTAATTGTATTAACCATATAGTGTAAGAAAACAAACAGACACGGTAAAAGTTAAATTATTTAACTTAGAGTTAAATCTAATTGATAAGGATAAAATAATAACCTAAACTTGTCTAAATTTTATTGGTTGATAGGATTTCTACCCATACCCACTTTAGTTCCGAAATAAGACCATTTGGAACCATTATAAACCGATTTTGACTTTAATATAAAATAATATTTTGAGATATTCCTAAGGTGCCCCTCTCCTCCCTTAAAAAAGGTCACCTCCTCCCCCTCCTCCTCACACAAATTTGAGCACTAAAGCTCGGCCAAACCCTACCAAAATTCCTTCTCCACTTCCCTAGAATAATCCTAGAGGTCCTGGTCTTCTTCAAAGACCAATCATAGTTCCCTAAGTGGAGGATTCAAAGAGGCGTTTCAAAGAAGAGGTAATATCCATTACCGATCTTTTCAATTTCTTTCTTCTTCAACTTCTTCTTCTTTAGTTGTTTCATGATAAATTAATAACATCAGTATTACTTACATACTTATATGTTATTATAAATATGAAACAACCCAAATTCACCTTCTATCCATCCTAAGGAAAAATGAAATCACCGCGCGTGCGTACGTACGGAATACCGTCTCCACACCGTGGTGTAATCTATTTTCCGCCACCACATTAATTGGATGGGTATAATGGTGTAATGAGTAACTATATATGATTATTATAAAGTGATATTGATACTGAAATAGTATACATACACATAAACACAATTCAACAACCATGGGAACGATATCATCGCTCGTGCGTACGTACGGACTACCGTCTCCACGACGCGATGAGATTCATTCTCAATGATTAACCATTCATGAATGATTATAAAGTATATATAATAAGTACTAATGAAATATATGACATAATAATGATACTGGATTTATGTATATTTATATGTATGTCATCTACTTAATTCCATTCAATTCAATAAGGAAACGAAAACAGCGTTCATGCGTACGTACGGACTACCGTCTCCATGAACGGTGTATTTCATTCCATTTATCGATATATTATATATATATATATTATGAATATATATTATATATAAATCATGTTTTACATTCTGGGTATAATTAATCATGATCCAAGTAATCATATTAATAATTACAAGTTAAAAACACGAACGACAAATGAGACGATTTTACCCAAAACGCTCTTTAACATGGAATTTACAAAAGAACGGGTAAAATAAATTCATAAGTGAACCATATATAATATCATAACAATTAGTATGATTCTGGAATAAGTCAATGACATTATTTAAATCATTATACCGGAGGTTCGGACACTTACGAAGCAAATCGGACCTAAGGTAAGGGAAATATCACAATCTCATTTCTATCCGAGATTGTTTATACTTTGAAAGTTACTGGGGTGTATTTTATCATCCAAATACATGTTTCCTAAATATGTAATGTTATTTCCATCCACCTACAATTGTTTAAATCCAAATTTACTCTTCGGTGAGTTTTTAGTAAAAGATATGAAAGGAATCTTTTGTCGTTTTTTGTACGAGGTACTTTTTGACTTTTCCGACAAAAGTATGAGAAGAATGTTTTTTTAACTTAAACGGCACGAACGGATTTTTACGGTTTTATAAAGCCTTATTTTCATGAAGCTTCCTCCAAAATATTTCATGGCTATTTTCAATAAAATCTATTTCTTTTAAAATTGCATGATGTTTTGTGAAAAGAAATTGATTTTGAAGAAGAAAGGATATTTTTCTCAAGAATGGAGTTCAAGTGTTTTATCAAAATTATTTTCCATCTAAGATAATAAAGGGTTCTGTTTTTATCCCTATTATTACATTGATTTGATTATGTTGTGATGGAATTATTTTTATGAATTCCTTTATCTTATATGAATTGTTTTATGATGTCATGATGTTTAAGAATCCCATTTTTATTGCATGGGTTATGAAATGATGTATGGTTTATGATTTTGTGGCACACATAAGAATGGTATCATTAAGAGATGGGTGGGACCTATATCTCCCTCCAATGCATTGGGTAAAGATTTTATATCTCATGAGATAGACATGGCTGAATGGTAGGTTATACCAGTTCAGTGAAACAGGACTGAAACGAGGGTTACTCGATTCAGAAAGGGACTTTGTCCACTAAGATAGTCTTGGCAATGAGTCTTGACTAACAAGAAATGATTCTATATGATTATGTGTGTATGCCACAAAGTTTCATGTTTTATGTTATGATTATGGTGATTACATTTCACTGCCATGATTTACCCCATGTTATGAAATTATGATCTCTTTTACAGGTTAAGATTTCCAAAAGTTATGTGCTTATGTATATGATGTGATTGATATTTATTTTGATTACCCTTACTGAGCATTTGAGCTCACCCTTTTGTATGTTTTCTTTCCCCAGGTCAGGAAGAAGGTTATTAAGTAGAAAATGCTAAAAGGGACCCTAGATATGATGAAATAAATGGGAGATACTGTTGAAGATTTATGAACCAGTTGTTTATGTTTCCTAGTTTTCTTTTCCCCGGGATATAAATAATGGTTTTAGGTATAAAAAAAGAAAATATTTATGGGAGATGTTGAAGATCTTTCACCAGGATTAGAAGATTACGTTCCGAGTTTCCAAAGACACTAAACTATTACGATCCTTGTGTGTGTGTTTTTGTTTTGTACTAAGTATTCCGCAAATGTAATGTAATGTCAGTGTACGTCAAGCTTTGGTTCTCTACACGAAGATCTGTGCCTAACAGTCAGTGAGTATATGGCAGGTAAAAGTACAATAAGCAGTAAACAGCAATAGAAAGCAGTACATAGTAAACAATAAGTAGTGAAGCAGGATGATACACAATAGTAATCATCAACAACAACAACAGAAGTAAAGAAAAACAGCTAACATAAACAATAAACCCACTATGAAGTACCCGCAGCCATCCCCTCCGGTCCTAACCAATAAATACCACAACCCTATGGGAAATGCACTCAGCCTATCCCCTCTGGCTTGGTCATAGGAATTTATGAGACTCTCTGGGGAAGATCACTCAGTCAATTCTTCTTATATTCTAGGGTAGACAGGGACTCTCTGAGAAAGATCATGTGGTCTAACCCTATTAGCCCCAAGGTATAGAGACTCTCTAAGGAAGTTATCTTGGTCAATTCCTCCTATAGCCTCAAGTATACCATTGACTCTTTGAGGAAGCTCACTCGGTCAGTTCCTTCTCTAGCCTGGGAAGGTTCTTAAAAAGATTCAAACAAGGTAAGACTCTCTGAGGAAGCTCACTCGGTCTACCCTTCTGTATTCTATAATATCCAAGACTCTCTCGGAGCTCACTCGGTCCATCCCCTATAGTCTATAATATCCGTGACTCTCTGAGGAAGCTCTCTCGGTCTACCCTCCTGTAGTCAATAATATCTAAGACTCTCTAGGAAGCTCACTTGGTCTATCCCTTATAGTCTATAGTACCAGGTTCTCTCAGTCTCGTGCCATTCAGTGCATAATAATTCTATAAGAACAATGTACACCTATAGAGATACTTGGCTAACCAAAGTACACCTATAGAGCCACTTGGCTAAACAGTCTATAGGGAAACATACATGTTATGAATTTCACTCCAACCTATAATCACAAGGCATGGAAACTGGTGTAACAGCCAAAGGAAAATGAGACCCAAATGTCGTAAACAGAGAAAATATTGGGAAAAACAACCAAGCACAACAATTTATCCTCCAACATGATTAAATTACATCTACAAAATCATACAAGCAAGGCAGGAAAACAGCAAGGGAAAAAAGGTAAACACGCAATACCCTGAACACGAGTATTGGTGGAATTTGCATATAAAACTCAATGAATTTTAACAGTAAGGCACAAACCACCTACCTTGATCCTAGGAGATTGATTTAATTGAACCACGATGCCTGATTCTCCCTAGAACATCGTAGATCTGAGAAAATTCCCAAAACGTTCAAACCACGATTACATGAGAAAGAAGAAGAATTTGAAAACAAGGCTCAATCAAAAAGAAGAACTCACTGCTGCGATTCCAATGCAATCAACGGTGCTCGAATCGGAGAACAGATGGAGGATTTGGAATCCGGAGAAGTTTCGCGGTCGTACGGCATCTCGCGGTCGAACTAGACCTAGAAGAAGACATTTATGGCGATCGGGCTTGACCACGGTCTGATTAATGAAAGAAACATAAATTACACTGCATATAATTTTAGAGTACACGGCTTGTACTAGGTCCTTCCGTACTCCGCCAAAATCGGCCTCCATGTCACCCCTACACACCATGTGTGTGGCCCAGACATGACCAGTACACGGCTTCAAGCGGGAAAAGAGTACACGACATGTACTCAGAAAGTACTCGGCGTGTACATTAAAAATTTCCAGAAACTTCATTTTTCTCAAAAACTTCAGAAAAAGGAAGGACATACCTGAAACGAAGATCCGGGTTCTTACATCACACTCATAAATTTAAGTGTTTACATGATGTCACACTCACCATCTCAAGTAACGATCATGACCTCTCTCACTCATTATGAGATATAGAAAATGTACCCTTTGGCTTGATCTTATATACTCATTTAGACTGTTTATAGATGACTGAGTTATACTAGATCTAGCAAACACCTTGTATTTGAGGTATATGGACACTTTCATCCATATGTACATTGTTAATATAGGTGGATGAAATATATATGTATATAATATGTATATATTATTACAATATACATATGGTTACTGATCCGACATTCATTCCAACCATTAGTTGATGTAAGTAGAGTTATCCAGGTGTTTGAGTGGAACCTGAGACGGCCTATGTTTTTAATTCATTAAAATTTGTTTATTTATATCACATGCATACTGATTTAAATTATTGTCACTAACTATATTAATTCTTTATAACTATGGGTGGTAACCTACTGGGATTTGTATATCAAACCCTCCTTGGTTCACTATTGCATTAGAGTACCTAAGTACACCTTATGTTTTAGGGACCATGGATGACTACTTGTTCTATTTTACTTATGCCTAGGAGTTACGATCATAGGGTCGAGCTAGATCATTGGATTCTCAAGGAGTTTTCCCTCAAAAATTTTGTTTTTTTCCTTTATTTATGTACTATACTATGTCTAATATTTATATTATGTATATAATCACCTGGACATACATGCATCCTTGTATATTAGTGTTCTCTATCTTTTATATTCAATCATTAATATTATTATTTTTTCACTCTAGCATTCCTTTATTATAGATTCTACTTTTTTCTATTATCCATTTCCTAAAAGCCTATTGTGCTACTCTGATCATTAGGATATACTCTCCCTACTATAACCTTCTTACATCATCACTTCTTGTCAGAAGAATATGGCATATGGGGAGGTGTGCATAAGGACATGTGACCCAGTAGTCCGGCTATGGTATAAGTGCCAAGTCGGGTTAGCACATTACAGATACCATCATGATTATTCCCATATAATCAATTTGAATGAGTAGGATGTTAAGAAAAATATGAGATTTAAGAACCGGTCTATTGGAATTTATGATTGTTATGAGAAGTTATTTAATTTGAATTCAATTTATTTAGTTTTTGTTCTTTGGAAACAAGGTTTCTTAATGGAGTTTAATTTAGAGTAGGAGTAAAAAAAGTTAATATCAATGCATTGCTTTTTATGTTTTTTGGTTCTTTTTTAGTTTCACTACTGATTTTTATTATTGACACACTTTGTTGAAGTATGATTATATTAATGTAAATTTATGAGACTTTTTCTATTCTTTATTGTGGTTCATGTCAATGTATTTAATTCTTTTTGATTGGTATATATCCTAGATTTCATTATTCATATATTAGTTTTTCATGATTATTTTTCTCTTTTATTTTTATGTGTCATATGTGTTTTAGATGTTTAAAATTACATGATAGGTATCTCACTGGGTGGTTGTTTTGACTACATTCTTTTTCGGTCCTGTTTTGGGGTTAAATTCCTTTGTTTAATAACAGTTTAAGATGTATCTAATGTAAATTCCAAGCTATTACCTAGTATATTCCATTCCTATTCTAGTTTTTTAGGGTTTTAGAGAGTTTTCAAAAATTAATAGTTGTTTAAAAATATATTTATAATCCTTGAATTTCATTTTAATGTTTTTCAATTATTTATAAAGTATGTATTAAAATATGGAAATAATAATTAATCCCATTAATTATTATTTTGTTGATTTTTAAATTAAATTAAATAAATTTATAAAATTTCACTTACACTTAAGTACCCCCTCTCATCACATGTTAAAAATATTTTTTATTTACAGAGATCATTTAACCTTCAATGCATCAAGGATGTTCTGCAAGTTGTAAATGTAATCCTTGATTTTATATAACTACATAATAGTAAATTCTAGTGCCTATATGTTTGATCTTTCAAGTCAATTACTATGTAAAGGTTGATAATTTCTTTTTTAAGGTTATTTCATTGATTTCATCTATCACATATGGGTCGAATACAATTATTTTGTGTTGGTGGAATGGCTTATAATAGTATAACCATCTATACAAGGGTCCACCATGTTATTATTTTGTATTTCAATCCTTTCATGTAAGGGTAAACCTATATTATATGTAATTTACATATTTATCCCAAATTTAATTCTCCAACATCCATTCATGATATAAAAATAATTCACAAATGAAAATCATAGATGTTATATCTTTAATTATGAAATTTAATTAAATCATTGAACCTATTAAATCATAATTAATTTGATGAATATTAAAATGTATCATGCAGGGAAAATTAAACCAAATTGATTTAATATGAATTAAAATGTAATTTTTAGATGATTATATTTTGGAGATATCAAAGAAAACAATTTATTTTTTGAAAAAAATAATCATTCATCCATCATTCAATTTTCTTTTTATTAAATTTCTTGTGGTGGAAAACATCCCCCTTAAATATCAATTGGCCATATGAAACTAAAATCAATTCCATTAAAAAATTTACATCCCTCAATTGTAATTTTCACTCTTTTTTTCTTGGTGGATCATAATATAACAATTATAGAAGTGTTAACGGATTAATTTCTTCTCTTTTCATTTTTCGAAGTGTGCATTTATTGAGATTTAGTGTCGTTTTGGATAAAAGATTAATTTATTCATTATAATATACTAAAAAAAATTATATGAAGAAAGTGGAAGATTATCACAAGAATTAGATAAATATTATTTCAAGATATAGAAATAAAAAGGAATATATTGGGGTAATGATTGAATAATGAAATTTTTATTTTTTTATACGTTTAAAAAAATTTTGATTCATTTATTATTTGGTGTGATTCCTTTCTTTTGTGTATCATCAAATGTGCTTTCAGTTTTATAAAAAATCAAGATAGGATAAAGGAATAATGGGATGGTGAAAGGGGAATTAATATTCAATTATTATATTTCCTTAAACTTTTAATATATGGAAGTTTAGTTTGTTATATTTCATTGCGGTTTATTTAGATACATTTTAGCCACTATAGTTTGGAAGTTTTTTCTACTAAAATTTGGTTCATAATAAAACATTAAATTTCAATACATAAATTAAAATAATTATTTTTTAATGATATGTTTTTAGGTTTGAACATTCTTGTTCTAATTTGATAAAGGCTCCAATGACTTAGATCTATAGCCCCAGTTTCCAAGTGAGTATCTATTGTTGAAATTACTTTTTTTAATGTTCTCTCTATGAGGATAAATCATTGCAATGGTATGACTCATAACCTGGAATGGATAGAAGATTGATAAAAATGGATAGTTTTTTCAGAGTTCTAATGGTGATTGATAATGGTGATGATATAATGTAATGTGATGTACATAATGGAATTTTGAATGAAACTAAGAAAGTTTATATGGGTTTGGAAATAGGATTTTATCATTGGTTAATTATTAATTTTTATTTATATGGTTAATTATATGATTAATGTTTGATAGATATCCAGGATATTGAATTAGTTTGGATCTATTCACAACAAGTTAATATTCTCATGTTGTAGCTTAAGATGAGTTCTAGAGTACGTAGAAATAATGAATTGATAATTTCATTAATAATAAACACTCGAAAAGGGAAATATTTAATGAAAGTAATGATAAAATATTTTTTTATTACTGAGATTCATATAATGGTTAGAATGAATGTCTTATGGGTATGAGGTTGAATCGACATACGAATATTAATTAATAAGCATGTTATGTTATAGTTAAATGGTTTTTATAAGCTAGAAATAATGGTGGGATAATGAATTGAGGGTAAATTAATGAAATACTAAATGAATGTATAGTGATTATCTATATTATAAGAACATATAATTAGATATTCTAATTTCAATTATTGTGTAAGTTATTGATATTTAGACATTTGAGGTTGTTTCTGGATATTTTGAGAGAATATATACAATATGAGTATAATGATAATTAGTTTTCATTAGTGGGATAATGTGAAATGTATCATGTATTTTTTGATTTATTCACTACCTAAATTAGTAGGGAAACTAGTGCACATATTTTTTGGTATAGATAAGAAAAATACATGGGTGTTTTGGGAATGTGAACAACATACTAGTGGGGAAGTGAAAGGGGTTCCATTAATATATATATATATATATATATGATATGAATATTATTAATTTTATTAATTACAAGGTGTGTGTTCGATAGGTAAGATGAAAAATACCTTTAATAGATTGGGTGATAAGTTCATTTCATTTCCATATTTATAGGGATTTAGTATTATTCTTCCTTATTTTCCAGGAGTGGTTCTAAGAAGGATACAAATGAATATACTTACATACTCACCCTATTAATATATAATAAATTTAGTTCTATAAGAGATAACAGGGTATCATATTGGGCATTACAAACTGGTGGAGTTGTTCAGGAGTAGTTGGACCTCTTTAGTAGTTTTCTATAATATCTTTTAGTATTTATTTTCAGTATTTCAGTTTCATTATGGCATTACACATATATATTTTGAATTTTTATTTTTTTATCCATGGTTTGGATGATGTGATTTTATCTTATCTCTTATTCCATAAACTTATGTAAAGTGTACAATGTCTACCATTTGTGACTCTATGACTTTCCTAAAAGATGACATCATATAGTCCATTGAAGTTGGGATTCCATGGTTACCTCTTTCTCTTCATTTATCAACTAATAGGGGAATCATTGTAAGGTGGTTATGATATCATTACTAAAAATACATGTATATTATTATTGTGTTTGCTCATTTTTTTTTACCATTTGAAAAATATATCATTACATTTTTACATTCATTTTTTGTTTCTTGATGCAAAACATAATGTATTTGGATTTTTACCATTAGCTCGGAATCCACCTCCATCCTATATTCATTATTTAATTCTTATTTTAATATCTTATGTATTATATTTTTCGTGTCACATTATCATATTTTTTGAAATTTATAATTTTGTAAGTGTGGTATTAAAATATTTGTTCATGTATTTCTATTGGTATATAGATATTCATTACATTTCCTACTTTAAGACAAATTTTTTATTTCCAACCATGAATGATCCTTTACCAAGATCACACTTCTTGATATCTTATATTATGTAAATTCCATATTTTATCATTTCATAATATATTAATCTCATTTAATTTGGTGATAAAATTTGAAAATGATGTCTTTAATATTCCTATATTTTGACTATATTATATTTAATTTCATATTTAATCAAATAATGTAACAAATCAAAGAATATTTCACTTCTATAAAGAATATCATGCATGGTTATATATTTTAATTTCCTTTGCATTTACATTAAAAATGATTTAGGTGGTTTTTTAAACCATATATCAGTAATAAGTGAGTAAAAAAGTAAAAATGGTCAGACAAAAAATATTTATTATGTTGTACAATGATCTTTTGACTGCATTATCGTGTGTTATATATATAATAAAACTTATATTATTCTATATAATGTTGAATTTTTAACTTAATATTTTGTTTCATAAAAAATTATGACATATTATTATTTTTTTATCATTACAAAAATTATTATTTTCAATTTTCATTTATAATTCAAATTGATGTGGGGAAATGTGATATTTAAAAAAACAATTAAATTATTTATTATTCTATAATATTTTAAATAAAGGATATTTTTTGATATATAACAAAATTACTTGATACTCAATACAAGTAAAATATTTTATATTTTATATTTGATTTCAATTATTATAACTTATGTTCTATATTTGGACTACTTAAAGTTGAAATCTTATAACAAAAAAACTAGTTTATGTAGGTTTTTGGATTTAATTATCAAAATGTATTATTATTTAATATTGAAACATATTTATTATGTATTAATTTAATAAATATGGCATTTTTATTTTAAATTTTCAATATGGCTAATATTAAATTTTTTTATTTGTGAATATCTATATGGATAAATTTATTTCCAATTTAAACTAATAAAACAAAATTCCGTAAAACCTAAAATGTTTTTCAACACATTTCAAGAAATATAATATAGTTATTTCATAATTATAAAACATGTCTATAAAAATGTATTTTTAATCGAAAATTTTAATTTATTAATATATATTTTATCTGAATAGTTGAAACCATACCACTTGAAGAAATAACATTTTTTATGTTATTTATTAAATAAAATTAACATAGTAATGAAATACTTATAACACATGTTTTTTTGGTAATTTTTTATTATATTTTTTACCTATATGAGGAGGATTTATGTATATTTAAAATAATGAATTTGAATTCCAAATGATAAAAATTAATTATATTTTATTTTTTATAAGTTTAAAATAAAAAAATATTCCATGTTTAAGCATCATATTAAATTTTATATGAGTTTATTTCTAAAAAAATATTTCTTTTTTTATAATATATACAATTCTTATTATCAATTATTTCACATTATCTCCCATATAAGATTTTTTCTTTTATTTTCATCATAAAACCCATATATCTTAATGGAAGAAACATTTGTTATGTTAAATATTTTATAAATGATATCATAGTTAATTCATAATCATTACATTTTTATAGAGAGTTTTCTCATATATATTTCTCTTATATTATAATATTTGAGTATATAAAACAATGTAATATAGATTTTTAATTACAAAAAGAAATATTAAATTGCATTATCACTACTACAAAAACGGGCAAGGGAAGTGCTGCCCTTTTATCAGCACTAAAAAAAGCACTGATAAGGGGGGCCTTTATCAGCGCTTTTTTTAGCGCTAGTAAAGGAGACCCCATTATCATCGGTTTTTTTAGTAGTGCTGAAAAAGTGGAGATTTATCAGTTCTTTTTTCTATAGGTGATAAATTTTATGTTTCAAAAAAAATCATGAAAAATATATTATTGTTATATAAGTATATTTATATTGATATAAATATAATATATATTTTTTAAATATGTTTTAGATATGTATAAATAGACTATTAAATTTAATATATAATAAATTTAGTGAAAAATGATTTAAAATATTTAAAAAATATTATTAATTAATAATTTTCTAATTATTATCGATTAAAAATTATTTAATAACAATTGGAAGACACAAAAATTCAAAAAAAATTAATAAAAGATCGAAAATAAGTTGAAAATGTAACTCAAACTTCAAACGGTCATAACTTTTGATCTGGGTGTCCGTTTGAGATCTACAGTATATCAAATCGAAGACTGTGAAGAGCTCTATGCACTATTCATCAATGCTAAGCTTCTGTCACATTTATTGAGGCCAAAAAAGGCATACAAGGCCTCCAAAACTGAGCTTTTAGTCAGGATACACCGATTTTTTAACATTCAAATTGGTATTACTCCTGATTCGGATGTTGATTAGCCCGATACCACATATCATATCAAATATTATTTCATTTTCTTCGATTTGACTAGTTTTAGAGTTGAAATGAGCTTCTGGATTATAAGTTATGATCATTTTAACATTCTATGGATTTTCAAATACACATATATATGAATTTATTTGTAAATATATATGTGTTTGTGTGTGTGTGTCTATGTGTGTGTGTGTTGTATATATATTTGTATTTATTTATTTATTTTATTATTAACACACATAAAAAACATATTTCATAAATGTTTTAAAACTAATCTTATAAGTATATATTAATATACAAATAAATATATGGATAAAAAATTATAACTAAATATATATATATATATATAAATATAAATATATATTAATATAAGAATGAATATATATATACTAATATAGGAATAAATATATCTATATTAATATGAATATAAATCAATATACGAATAAATATAACTATATATATAAATAAATAGATCTATAATTAAATAGAGAAAAAACAAAATAGTTTAGTGGTTAAGGTGCAGCCGCGAAAGGGGGAGGTTGCGGGTTCAATTTTGGGTGGAAGAAAAGGGGTGCGCGCGTCTGAGGAGGCGCACGAAGTGCAGCGCACGGGAGACCTACTAGCACTGATAAAGGGGGGAGAAAGTGCTGTTAAAAATCTCTCCTCGCATTATTTAATTCTTTTTTATTTATTTTTTTACTGTTATCAGTGAATTTTAAATGTGGTGATAAAGTTTCATTTTATCAGCGCTAAAAAAGAGCTGATAAAGGAGTCATTTATTATCACTTTTATTAGCGCTGATAAAAGGGGCCTTTATCAGCACTTTTCGGATCACGGATAAAAGGGGCCCCCTATATTAGCACTGATCTTTACAACACTTGTTTAGCTCTGTTAAAGCTCTTTTTGAGCGCTGATATATATCGTTTTAGTAGTAGTGTATGCGAATAAAGTTATTTAATTTTTCAAATATAAATAATGTAAAAAAAATTTCTTTTTTGGAGTAATTATATTAAAAAAAATTATTTCATTCAAAATATCATATTTTTCTATAGAAACTTGAAATAAATTATTTTATGACTAAATTTTTGAAATGTTTTGTGTTTTATAGTAGAATATGAATTATGGGAAATGTTTTATGAAATATATTGAAATTATTGCATAATTATAAGGTTAATTATATTAAATTACATATTTTATTTTATTTTAAAACTAAAAAAATCATTTATGTTTGACCTAGTGAAATATGAATTTTAAAGAACAAATTATTTATTCCATGAAATTTTATAGAATTATAAAATAGTTACTGGGAATTCATAAAATGTTTTATTTGAAAAACAAATTGATACTTTTTTTAATTCACAATATATATTTTATATTTTAAACGGTTAAATGTGTCAATTAAATCATAAAACATTACTTTTTGGAAATTTTCAGTTTTAGAATTAGTTAGGTATTTTTCCGTGAGAATTTCTAAATTTATTTTTTGAAATGTTCTATCTAATAGAAAAAAAGATTTATTTTATTATTTTATATTTCTAGTTTTTTTTATTATTTTCTATATTAAAACTCTTTATATATTAACAAGATTCTTAAATTATTTAAATAAACTTTTTCATTTTGTGTGGTTCATGTGTATTAAATTATTTAAATACGAAGCATGTTATGCACGTTGGGAGCCCTCAGTCGCGGAGGCCGCCGCCATCCTTGCTGGGTTAAACTTTGCCAAAGATCGCGGTTGGGATTCCATTCACATCGAATCCGACTGTCTCACTGTTATCAATGCCATCAATCTCACTGACGGCGGGCTTCAACCTTTCGGCCCCATTATCCGGTGTATTCACTCGCGGAGACAAGGCTTCAATTTCTGCAATTTCTCATTTATTAGAAGGGAAGCGAATGAAGCCTCTCACAAGATGGTAGGCATTGGCCCTCCTTACGAGGATTTGCTTTGGTTCAATCATTTTCCCTCGTGGTTATGCTCCTGTATTTCTGCTGATCTCCATCATTAATGGATCCGTCTTCTTTTGTCAAAAAAAAAACATAATATGAAATATTTTATAATTGGAAAACATGTTTATCCTTTCTGAATATAGGTATTATTATATAGTTAGTAGATTATTTTTATGCTTTAAAAATTATTTTTCCACTCTACTCTTTACATTAAAATTAATATATTTTTTGGTAGATAATATGTATTTTGAAATTGATTAAATCTATTAAAACCACAACCAAGGTTATATATAATGGTTGAATGATTGATCAATTTTTACGGGCATGTATTGATGGTATAATCACATTCATGGGTGTAATTTTCATAAATATAATTCAAATCATCTAATAATGATATTATATTAAACATTACATTCAAATATATAGATAAACATAATCATCTATGATTATAAAATTTAAATTATTTTTTTCATGAAATTAAAATAAATATAGTCGAAAAATATAAGTGGAAAACAACTAGAACGCCCAATATAACAAATATCTATTTAATATTAAAATACAACATTCTTTTAATACCCTAATTAAAATTCTTATGTATACAACTATCTGATTTATGTATCCTTATATCTCCTGAACATATATCAATATAATCTTAGTTAACATTTTATGTATCCACCACTCTAAATGTCCACGTAATCTAAAAATATAAACAATAGAGCATTGAATATGATAGAATAATTATTTATTAACCTTATTAGTAGGGGGTTCCCCTAAGTTACCCCAAAATTATTAATATGATGTTGTAACATTAGATCCAAAGATTGGTTTACCTTGAATGTGCGTTTAAAATGGTTCCATGTGACCTATAGAAGTTTTCCCCTTAAACCTGTGTGTACTATCTAGATGAAATGTCTTCAAAATTCTTGGTAATCTAATACCATTAAGTAATATAAAAATTTGTTATTCCCAAGCC
The DNA here is from genome assembly GCA_963277665.1 of Viscum album. NCBI lineage: Eukaryota > Viridiplantae > Streptophyta > Magnoliopsida > Santalales > Viscaceae > Viscum > Viscum album. Next base: position 1,627,451,001 of record OY728125.1, read on the forward strand.
TCCCAAAAAAATTAACCCATCCATATATCTATGTTGCTGAAGACCTATAGAAATAAAATATGGAACTAATACAGAATATCATAGTGTAGAAAATAAAATAAACTAGTGAACATGTTATTCATAATGAATAATAGTGAAACACTCAAAAATATACAATGTGATAATCATTAATAAATATGTCTTTAAAATTGTCTGATATATATACAGTGTATTAACAATCATTGGGTGTCAGCCAAACACACTAGAAATTCCCCATCTAAATATGTTAGCCAACATCAAAATGATTATATTGTGATATATTTCTTACTCCAGGAAGAAACTTGAACCTAAAATAAATTATAAAGTATACTCATAGACATCAAAACCCAAGATATATACACAATTTAAGGGTGAGTAAAATGGCCTAGTAGGATTCCCCAACTCACCATTATTCAATGAGGGCTAGATGTCATATAAATACATCTTTAAGTCTTTGTTGAGTATTACTTAGACTACCAATAAACATAACCCATAAATTCTCATGTAATGAAATAAGAAAACTCTATAATGTTGAATAAAACATATACACCATGAGAACTCATACTATAACTACTAAAAATTGTTCAGGTCTTAGTTCCCTATAAGAAAAGTCTTGTATATCCTCATGAACCAATGTGATACACTAAGTAAAAAAAATTGTCTCATTCGAAATTATCAACATGTTGAATTCCCTTAAATCATAAAGTTTTACTCAAGAGAGTCCCTCTTAAACTAGTGTTTATCTCACTCTATATCTTATAACCCGTGCTTAAAAAATATTATCAAATATTAAATAAATCAAGAAAAATTATAATGGGATACAAAATAGTACACATCCATCAATAAAAATTACAATAAATAATAAAAATATGAATATAAAATTTTATATGTCCTAGTGAGATAAATAATGATATAATAGCAATCTAGTGAAAAAAATATAGATATAAACAAATTTCTCAAACACTTGAAATAATAATCCCACCTCTCCCATCATTCCCCGTCTTATCTCACATTGATTCACCAATTCAATCTACAATACTAGGCATATAGAACATCCAAATCTACCTCATATATCATATCTCAACACTTGATCATCTCACACATCATGATCATCTAATTTTACAAAGACACACTAATACCTTGAATACTATATCATTCGAATTATAAACATATTTATTTCAATCCTATGGACATACTACTAATGAATGCTCAAATTATACTAGTTTTCTCTATTTTATGTGAAAAATGACACCACCCATGTGATATCCACTATCTTATTTAAATAATCATGTATCATTTAACCATTATTAGATACCAATAAAGAAAATAAAAACTATTATGAATGTAAATCACATCATTGAAATTCAATAATCATAGGTGATGATTGAAAAATACCATCAACAATTTGAGAAAAAAATAATTTAAAATGAAATAAGATCTTAAATTTAAATATTTTAAACACTTCACCATGAAGAAAATTGGACTTCCATATAAATGTTATTGTGTAATTTTTTACTACCATAAAAAGGCCCCATTGGTGTATCATTTTCTATGGAATAATATAGATTATTATCACTTGAAATAAATATTAATGATGGGTGTGTAATTTACTATAGAGTACTAAAGTGTCATTGTGTCTATAAAAAATTGTAATGGTAGGTTTTTCATTTCCTAAATTATGGAATAAATCCTTTATGTCAACATGAAAGTCATGTAGGGGGTTTCATTTAGGTCTTCATGGTAAAGGTCCTTTATGGCCATGTACTTCTAATGTTATGATGGTTCTACGTATCCTATATGATTTATAAATTCCGAATATAAAATATGAACTGGAGAGGATCATGCATAAATTAAATATAGTAGATATTTTCCCATTTAAATTTGAAATAATGGTGCTTTCCTCACAAAAATTCCTAATGAATATGACCATTTAAAATCCTTCTATAAAGGACCCCCATATATTACCTTCATGAATGGACACCAAATATGAAAATATTATGTCTAGGAAGCCTTAAATATGTATGAATTTTAAATACCCCTATAGCTCATAACAAATGTATTATTATAAAAAAATCATTCTATCTAAATTATATCACAGTTCTTTACTAATGTTCCATCATTGAAAATATTTGGACCTAGGGTTATCCACATCCTAAAAGGTCCCTTCAGTAGATATCTAAACATCTATAATGGTCTTTTTATCCCCAATTCCACCTAAAATAGATGAATCAATTTCCCAAATAACCTTATTTTCTTCCCTCTACCAATTTTAAGACCTTGAAAATTTTATTCCCTCAAGGACTCTCCGCAATCCTCCTGATATACATGATTGAGTAAATATGAATATATATATTCCACATTTCAATCATATATTACCATAATAAGAGGGATCCTGTAATATATAGAATATAACACAATAATTTTTCTCCCTAATTTATAATAACATAATGGTATTAACTATAATGTATTACATTGACTATAAGGTCCCAAGCCCAGAAGTAAGTTGTGTCGTCGCTCTCATCCTATGATATATATCTCAACTGATGTGTACTATACTATATGGATTTCAAGCATCAAGTAAATTTCCTTATTTCAATCAATTATATATAAATATAAATGGGAATCCAATTATATATAACCCCAAACCATTACTAAAAAACCCACACCCCACCATATGTTTAGTCGTCCTTCTATTCCTAAGTATAAATGGGGAGGGAAATCTTGAAAAAACCTCTAATGAGGTGTAAGAACCAACCTATAATCACCTAAATCATCTGTATAGTTAAATTAAAAATATATTTTATTATATAATCTCCTAAAAATACTTTTATAAATTCATTTTAAATAGTAATATATTCTTTATGACAATAAGATACTTTTGTAATTCTCATAGTTTTATTAACTTTATCTACAAGGCCTCATATTCCTAGTTTCATGACCTTAAAAAGAACATAATTTTTATATAATAACAAATATATAAGCCTCATTGCTGGAATATATTTCATATCATAAATATGAAAATAATTGTTCATGGATTCTTTAACATAACAAGAAAATAATTCTTTATCAATTAAAAACATTAAAAAAACTTAATTTTTTTATAATTTCATATTCTTAAATAGAACCACAATGGTCATTAACACATTGACTCAAAATTTATGTAATTTATAGTTAAATGTAACATTCCATCATGGGTTTTAGATTAATTTTTTCACATACATAAGAATCCCCCCTCATGGGACTTATCCTGACTCCATAATAACAACTTCCTTCCTTAATGGAAATAAATTCCACAATTCCTAATATTGATAATCTATATAATAGTCTAAATAACCAATGAGGGTAATGAAATATAAACTTTCATATGTACATAAGTTCACATTCATACATGGTATAAATATATTTATTTTAGAATAAGTGTTACTTGTATCATTTCCTAGATAGATTTTATGAAATATATTAAATCTATAAACAACTCCCATAATGGATAATAATTCCAATCCTAGTTTATTCCATCCTCTAATCATCTCTACCTTTATGTGTAATTTGAAGTATTATTATCTAGATCTAAAAAAACATCCTCTAAAATGAAGATCCATAACTAATAATAAATAATAAGTAGTAATGTGTAGGGTATTAAATTATGTCAGATAAATATAAAATACTTTTTAAACTACAGTGATTGATCTATTATGAATTTAATTTTCAAATGATATGGTGAAAGGGTTAATGAATGTGGTTTTTTTCTTTGGGATCTCCTACAAAATCCAAATGGAATATCTAATTGAACAATCAAAACTGAAGATTTCTAGATTGGATTGGTGCTACTGTGGGAATCATCAAGATACTATGCATTTATAATTGATGAAAATGATGTACAGTTGCACCTTAATGATGGTTATGAACCCATAAACCAAAATAACTATGTAATGTTAAATGATCCTCCAATATTAGGTTTTGAATTTATTGAATTTATAATATGATAAAAATGAAATTCTCTTAACATGGAGGTTGATCACTGCTATGGAGAATATCACAAACTATGTCACACCTCCCAAAAATAAACTGTAAAATTTATATAGAATACAACTATCGGTATTCTAAATATATTTAGTAATCGTTATATATATTGTAATCAAACCCTTCTTCCATACATGAGGGATATAGAGAAGTGTATCCAATACAAACCTAGTAATCCTCATTAGATTCCAAGGAGGGATCTTACTATAAACCATCAATGCTAATTTCACATAGAATAAATTCATAAGTGAATAATTAGAGAAGTTATAGTTGAGGTTATATCTACTGTGGCCCAAGAGAGAGAACCCATGTAAAGGACCAGTCATGGAAAATATATCTTTAAAACATATGGGAAATTATATAACCTTTCTATAAATAATATTTATATAGCCTATCAACATATACTGGTGTTATCTCAACAATATAAGTGGGGAGATAAATCTAGATAATTAGATGATAGGTTCAAAGGTAATATCTTTAGTACTACTTTATATGGTATCCAAGAATCTTGTATGTGTTTTTTTTCTATTAGTAAAGGGAATTCCATGTGAAAAATGGTTAAGAAACCTTATTTCCTAATGTTTTATTTAGTTAATCCCTATACAACTAGGAATGATAGAAAAAATAGTGTAGGTCCTCCTCGTACTAGTATAAAATATAAGTCTATAGGTCCTCCCTAGAGAACCTGCTAGGGTGGTCTCCCTTATAGAACTACAATCACTAACCTTGAGGGTCCTCCTCATTATAGTAGAAATAAAATTATTAGTCATAGTGTTACCCATGATGGTTATATGAATTTTGTAAGATATATAGTTATTCTTGATGGCCATAATTTCTAAGATCCTCCTCACAAAAATATTAAAAAAAATCATCTATGTTCTCGGTTTGATAAAATATATGTTATAAATCATGGATATCCTCCTCTTGATGTTTATTTTAGTGGTACTTCCCATAGCGCAATGATCAACCACCAAATTGGTCATCCAAACTCCAACATATAAAAAAAAGTTACCATAGAGGAGCTCTCAAAAACATAGAAATAAAAAATATTAAACATAAAATTAATCACAATAAATTAAACCAATAATTAGGAAACCTTGGTGGTCCTCCCTAGAGTCCTCATTTTAGAGGTTGTCCCATTGAAAGAACATCATACCAAAGTGGAGGTCCTCTCCATGATATTCAATCAAATTTCAATTGTAGCACCCAGAAAATTATAAAATAATAAAATTTTACTCAATATTATATGTGACATGAAACATTCAAATTATCTTTTGGTACATGGAACACTGAGTTAGTATGTGTTGCAAGCAAGGCCGAGTTTTACCGAAAAAATAAACAATTAATATTATTATTTAAAATTATTGTTATCACCTAGAAATTAGAGTGGTGGGAATTAATAAGATATAATAAGATATAATAATATTTATTTTATATAAATTTATTTTTTATCTATTTATTATGAAAAAAATATAAATATTTTGAAATAAAAAGAAAATTTCTCTGAAAAAATAATATTTTTATAAAAATATAGTAAAATCGTGCTTGGAACTCATAATTTAAAAATAATTTTTACCAATTTTATTATATATATATGAAAAAATATAATTAATTTTTTATATTATAACAAAAAAAATTCCCTTATGGTATTATTCATATTTGGATGAGAAGTTTCATAATTTAATGAATAGGGAAAATACCGGATTATAATTGAAAACTAAATTTTAAATTTGATAATTTATAAGGATAAATAGTATTTTTATTTAGAGATAAAAGATAAACAGATAAATTTTATATCAATTAATCTAATTTAATTCACTGGAATCATTTTCATATTTCATTTTGGCATGAAAACGTTTCAATATTTTGAACATTTTCACATTAAAAAAATCGCATCATGTTCGTGGGATTAATTTTAGATTAAATTCTACAAATTGTCAATAATGAATTTTTACAAATGGATTAAATATTTGAAATCCTAATAATTTATATTGTATAATAAGGTTAACTTAATATTTGAACAAAATTATTAGTGAAAACTGTTAAATTTAATTATAGTGATTAAGGTAACATGAGTTTACATAGAGATAAAACTTAGAATATAAGTTGTAAAATGAAATAGCAACTCATCCAAACCTCATTTTATTGACATATTTGTACCTTACACACCCTTGTATATATTTTGGTATCATATAGTTTGATGATATTCTTTGAATGTGACTTTTATAATAAGTTAAGTAAGGAAAATTGGAAAAAAGGAACATTCCTTGACATTACTATTTATAAAATTTTTAAATGGAGAAAAAAATCATATTTTTTGTTATAAATAGTATTATTAAATTTAAATGAGTTTTTATTATCATTTTTATTTATTTTAAATTTTTAATGATTAAATAATTACTTTAAATGCTTATAAAATGCCAACGTATGAATTATTTAGTTAATAATTAATTAAAATCAAGGATACTAAAAATATTAAAAGTGATGTAAATTCAATGAATTATTATATTCCATTAGTTATTATATGAATATATCATGTTACATATTTTTTAACTTAATATATTCAAATTCAATCATTTTCATGATATTTTAAAATTCAAATTAAATAAATGATGTAAACATTTAAATAAAATTTTATTTTATAATAGATGATATTTTATTAAATGATTTAAAATTATGAAAATTAATATATAATGTCTTGGTATTTATAAGTATTATTAAATATAAACTATTTTCTATTCAGGTAACAATTTTCATATTATAATTATTATATAGATCTTTAAATATTAAAAACTCAGTTAGCATTGTCACGGTTAAAGAAGTATTTTTTCGTGTAAAAAAGCGCTTATGTAAAAGTTAAATTTCAAAACACAATAGATTCTTATTTTTTCAATTATATATCATTTTCATAATCATAGAAACCAATTTTTATAAAAATTATCACTTTAATTTAGTCTTAAGTGATAAATTAGATATGTTAAAAAATAAGTTACCGTGGTAAAAACTAAAATAGTAAAATTGAGTAAACCTAAAAACTATGAAAGAACATTATAAAAATACATTATATATTGTGTGTTCAGTGTTTATATTGTCCAGATAAAACCTACCATCCATTATTATTAAATTTTGGATCCACATGAGGTAAGTTAGATGTCCCAATAGTGAATACTTTTGAGTATATCCAAATGTACCACTCCTCCTCAACTATGAAAGGCTACTCAATCCCCCCAATTATTCACACCTTTCATGCCATTTTTATCAACCAAAACCAGAAACAATCACTCCACAGAATCCATAAAGAAATCCTCGAATCTCTATTTTGTTAAAAAATCCAAATTAAGAAGGCTTTAATATTAAGCAAAGGAACATACCTGAAGAAAATGTAATGTTCTCGTAAAAATGATTTTATTTTATTTCCATCTCCACATCCTTCAATTCATATTACACCATGATTAAATTATAACAACATTATATTCCATATACCAAAATTTTTTATTTATTATTTATTTCCTAAAACTTCACACAATTACCATTAAATGGGTTACGAAATTATCATTTGTGTATATGGCGGACTACCACCTCGTGAACTGATGTCGTACAATTTTCCATTACATCCTTTGAAAGATGGGTATAATTATGGATTTATAATTTATATATTATATTTATGATATTAATTATGTTTTAATTCTTTTTATTTACTACATTACATATACCTTCATGCTTTTCTTTTTTTTATAATATGATAACTTCGCTCATGGGTATAGTGGACAACCGCCTTGCAAAGCGATGTGATTCATTTAGGATCTATATAAAATGTATTAAAGATGATTTTAACAAAAAAAATCTATATAAAAAATTAATATTATAATATTTTGATAATATGTATATATATATGTATATATTATTTACTTGTCTTTTATTTAATATGATAAAAAAATGGAATCAACGTTTATGAAAACATATGGCCTACCATCTCAATGAATGGTGTATTTCATTTCCTATTAACAAAATTTATAGATTAACATAAATAAAAATATAATGAATATATACTATATTGAAATTATTTTTCACATTATATATATTATTAAATAATGATCAAAGTAAGAGGAACAAAAAATCACAAGTCAAAACATACTCATAGAAAATGAATTTATTACCTGAAATAATAAAAATAAGGAAATATTATTAACTAACGGTTTATACGCTCTTACAAAAGGATAATATATGATATAGTAAATATCAATATGGTTATGGACTAATTTATTCATATTTTTAAAACCAATATAATATTTTTTAAATAATTTTCAACCGTAATGAAGCATAAAGTCGGGTATTTCTTAGCTCAATTTCCACTTATTAGGTTAAACTTCTACATCGTTGATTATGTCATGACAATATTATGTTTGTAATGAATTTTTAGTATATATTTTTTTAATAGCAATATTATTTGTGTGGATTTATAGTGTATACACATAATCAATTCAAATATTATTTCTCACTTGAATATTATGATAATTTTAAAGGTGTATTTCAAAATCTCATTCTAATCGAGATTATTTATTCCCGAATATATGTTAAATGAAATTATATAAAAATTTCATAATAAACCATTCAATTTTATTATCTATATATTATTAATTGACTATTTCTTTTAATATTACCAATTTTCCACTCTTTGGTACTTAACATTATTTTGAAAATGTTTTCTAGAAAATATGACATCATTTATCTCTTCGATTGGAAATATGTTTTCTACCAAAAAACATTCTAAATTGTTTTTCTAAAATATTTTTTAAAACTGTTTTAACATTTCCAAAATGATTTATTAAATCAATTATCACCCATTTTTACTCATTGATTTTTTTTTCAAATTAGTCATTAAGTCATTTTCAAAATAATTATTGTTTGTATTTTTTTAAAAAAATTGAATGGAACCTTTTGTTTTAATAAGTATGGCATGAATTGAATTCTAGAAATCATGACCACACAAATATTTTCAACATTATTTTATATGTATGAATGTTTCTTTTCAATTAAAATTATTTCTGAAATATTTTCTGATGTATTAGTTCTTAAATGTGATTTTCAAAAAAAAGCTATTTTCAAAATGTTTTTCAAAATTAAAAGGGTATTTTCCTCAAGAGTGTTATTGTAACAACCCGAGACAACCATGTTTTGTTTTGACAAGTTTTTTTTCCAACATCACCCGTTAAGTAAACCAACAAACAGCTAATAATATTAATAATATACACCAAATGGATGAAAATTCCTTTTATTCAAATAAGCAACCATTCGGATACAACATCCACTAAGATAAATTAACCGAAAATTCCAACCAACAACCCGATTACAATGATATGAAGGCCTCTTAAAACTACTAGGAGCCCGAGAATGCGGTAGGGGTTTCGAGCATCCATCATAAGGAACATAAGTATTGCTGAAGCCACCGCGATCGTGCTCAGCATCAAGGGGATCACACGAACCATCTTTGCTTCTCCTTCAGTCACTTAGGGTAAGGGGCACCCGAGACCAATCCCTTTTTTATAAGCACCTTAATATGACCGTTGAACCCCAAACGGCTATTAATTCGACCGTTGGTTTATTTTGACCGTTGGACCTTCTTATCCTCTATGTTTTATTCTGACCGTTGGGATAAAATGATTCACCCCAAAAGAATCGGCCTGATAATTGTGTTTTGTTTTGCTTTAATTTCTTAAAGTGTCATCAATGTTAATTTAGTTTTCCTAAAATGATAATTCTATTTTATGTTTCTAAACGGAGAAAATTAATATTATTGTTCGTCCATTATACATATTAATTTGAACAATTGAACTTTTATTTTCTATTTATATCAAACTGGATGAATTTTTTTATGAGATATATATATATCGCATCAAAATTAGATATATTATTTCTCCTATAATTCGACCTTTATTAAATATTTTGGAAACTATATTAAATTATGGTTTTATTTACAAATCTTGCTTCTTTAAGTTTACACAAATTCTTTTAAGAAACCAATTTCTTTTCTCTCCTTAAAAGAGTGTATCCGAATGTTTTCATCAAATTGTAAATTGAGGTAATTATTATGTAATTCAGCAAAGTAAAAAAATAAATATATATATATATATATATATATATTATGATGCTTTCTTTAATTGATTAAATGACCCTTTAATTTTCCAAAATATAATAATTATGGTTTAAAAATAATATACTTAATATAATAAAATTATAGGTATTTTTTAAACAGAATATATATATATATATGTTTATATAATAAGATGTTTTTATTAAATCAATTGACAAATGACTTTTATTAAAATAATGAAAGTTAATTTAATAATTGAGTGTAATAATGTTGTATTAAATTAATAATATTATTATTAATAAAATGATTTTATTTTCTTAAAAAAAACCTGTAGAAAACCGCGTTTTAAACCGCAGCGAACCACGGGCCGTCTGATCCGCTCCTCCCCTGATCGCGGCCGTAGATTTCTTTTAATGCCGCACCACTCCTCAGTCGTCCGATCTCTCTCTCTTTTAATCCCTGCCGTCCTTTTTCGCGTTTTCCTCCTTTTGTTTTCTTCTTCCTCCCCCGCGTCCGCCTGGTTTTTTTTCTTCTCCCTCAGTGCGTCATCGAACCAGTAGTATAGGGCCCCATTTTCCTCTCTAGGCCGGGGTAGTAGGCCCGGATGTTCCCTCTTTTCCATAGTTTGACGCCGACCTCGCCTCGGGCTGAAGACTCCCCCGAGGTCCTCTTCTTCTTCTTCGTTTTTTTAACTCCCTATTGCACCGAAGGCCGAAGGACCGACTCCCTTGATCTCTTCGGCTTTTGGACTTCGGTTGCTGCCTCTCCTCTCATCCTCCTCGTCAAACATGTAAGGGTGTAGTTTTGAAGTTTTGTTGTGGTTCATGTTTGAGTTACAGTTTATTTTATATACATATGTATATGTGTCTGGTATATATGTATACATCCGATGTGTATACGACCGGTGCCACTAGCCTCGCTGCTCCATTCTCCTCCCCCTCCTCGACAATTCTAGGTAAGGGCCGTGTTGCCTTTTTTTTCTATGTTTTGTAAACACCGGGTTATATATATATATACAAGTTTATATGTATATATACCCATATGCATATACTCACCCTGTGTATGCATACCCGAATGATAGAGAAAACCCCTCTACCTCACTTATGATTTGAAATAAAAATGCAGAAGACCATATTTAAGACATGTTTTTACAATTCGGTTTATATATATATACACTATGAGTGTATATAAATATGAATATATATATATATACTTATATATGTATATGTGAAACAAACTAATTCGTTTTTTTTCTATGATTTACAATTGATGATAGTTTGTTTATGAAATGATGCTCTTAATGTATGAAATACATGTAAGGGTCAAAATCTTTTTTTACAAAGTTTGATTAAGATTCGGTTTCCATATATATATATATATATATATATATATATATACGTGTATATATATATATATACTTTCATATACACATATTATAAGATGATATGCAATCTTTTTTTTTTCAATGTTTATACCCCTGACTCTTCCTCCCTTCTAAAATGGATATTTTGAGTAAATGAAAGAATAGGTAAAACTATGCAAGTGAATAAAGTATATTGTTGCTGTATATACACACATGTATGTGTATATACATCAATATGAACTTAGTGACCATGTTTGAAATTTTTATAAAGCATGACGAAGTTTATGGGTTGGTTGGATTTCAAAATCATTCTTGAAACAGAGAGTTTTCATTTATCACTACTTTGGATAATCAGGATTTTTCTTAAAATGGATAGTACGGACTTCTTGAACTTTTATAAATGCATACATGTATTAGTAGGTATGTACTCATGTCTATTTAAAGTGATAATGGAAGAGTTTACACAAATATACATGGTTTCCCAAGATGGACTTGATTATGCACGTGGTAACCTCAACTGCCTGTATTAAACGCCTAAGATATCCATTTGTCATCACATCTGTAATTTATGAGTGACCATGATTTAATTGGGTATTTTGATGTATGGAATGTTAAGTGTTATGTTTACCTTCTGAAAACCCATGTTTTCGAATGTTAACTTTTTATCTGCACGAAACATGAGCATGCATGTCTTAATGTTTTTAATGAAAGAACTGTTTTCATGTTATGAATACGTATGTGGAAATGGGGTTAAAGTTAGAATGCATGGAACCCCATTAACGAATGACCATTTCAAGATATGTGAGGGATGTATAGGACTTACATGTGACGGGTGCGCCCGGAATTATATAGCGTAACAAGAATGATGTGATGGGTGCGCCCGGAATTATACAGCGCTCCAATGCATTGAGTAAAGCAAGAGTCTCATTAGACGAACATGTGCGATGGTCTTGGCAGTTAGCCTTGACTTGTGCTAAGGAAACAGAGCGGGCAGTGAGCCTTGACCTGTTAAGTATGTTATACGGTCTTGATGAAAAGTCTTGACAAAGTCCAGGATTATACATTCCCTCTGCATGTAATGATAAAGGTTAACCAGGGGTTTGTTCAACTAACAGGACAACCCCTAGTTGAAAGCTCCCAAGATCATGAAGATGTAATTTATGAAACAAGAACTGTTTTTCATATGGTAAACTGTTAGATGAACTGCACTTTACTCATGAACCATGATATGCATGTTTCCCTGCTTAGCCATAGAATTCTTTTAGAATTGATGTAACCTTGTTTTAACATTATGCATTGCTTATATTGCGCACTCTGATCATGTTTACATTAAAGCTCATTTCAAGTACGTGCTTCTTTGTGCAAGTGGTTTTCAAAGAAAGATGGATTTCAAGAAATGATAATGTTTTGTTTTAGAAAAGTATTTTTATTCTTTTCAAAAGGACTTCTTTAAGAAAGGATTTTCTTAAAATGTTTTAAAAATCCCTTACTGGGCATTTGTGCTCACCCTATGTTTTTGTTAAAAAAAATTCAGGCATGGTTGATACCTATGAAGTTAATCGAAAGCAGCTGGTTTCCCAGAATCCTAAGCCTCGCGATCTTCTGATGTAATGAGACATGATATTTAATTTTGTAATGTTAATTATATCATGTCCCATTAAGAACCCTTAGTTTGGGGGTCTCTACAGTTGTTATCAGAGGATGGGTTCAAGAAACTTTGGAAACCAGGTGATATAAATATATTGCTAAGACTAACTAAGTAAAAATGTTATAACTTTCAGATGTCTGATGTACCTACCGACCTTTTGTCACTTTCCACTGAGGCTCTAGAGAACATTATATCTCTAGCCAGTCGCGATAACTTCCTAAACTATGCCCAAATTCAAATGACGTGTAAGCACTTGTACGATGTGTCAAACTCATCTAGGGTGCTTAGTCTCCACCAGGGAATGGGGATGGATTATCTCCTGATGATGATGACCCAGTTTCCCTCGTATTCACATCGGGGAAGGTATCACGAAGGACTCTTCTGAGTGTTTAGAACTGGAAAGGAATTTGGCACAATCCTAGATAACCCTTTTCAAGAAGCTGCTGCTGCCGGAGACCTCTGAGCGGCTTATCTGTGCCAGGTCCTGCACTATGGCTTCTGGGGCCAGTTAATGGACTTCGGAGCATTGGAGAATGAGTCCACACGTGTGTCTCTTAGACAAGAAGTGTACACCGACGTTTCCTGACTCCACACCCCTCACGCTAAACTCAGGAGGCGTTATAAATGTTCCCATGAGTTTAGTCCTGTATGTTCATCTTGTGTGTGGTTTGAAGAGTTAGGAAGTTTTGCTACTCTTTGTGGCGTACATCTTGTAAACTCAGACTTTTCCATGTAAACTTTTCATAAATGAAATTTCCTTGTTTCCTTTCATGTTTTCACCGTATCTATGTTGTTAAGAGTTTACCTTCGATGATTGTTTTTAGATGGCTGGTCAAACAAACTTCTCATCCCTACCCGATGAGCTAGTAAAAGTCATCTTGATCAAGGCATACATGGTGAATTACCCGTCCTTTCTCCACCTGCGAGGGTCCTGCTAGCATTTGCCCAATTTAGTAAACGGTCCAGAGATTCTTCGGCTATGTCAAGAGAATGATCGCGTCTTTCACCTCATCGCTACTGCACAACTCCCCTGATACAGGCGAAGGGGGAGATACTTTGAGGGCCTGTTCCAGTGCTTCACTCTGGCACAAACGTTTTCTTCCAGAGCGTGTTTCCTCGTGGCCGCCCAGGACGTCCAGCTCAGTGCAGCTTTCATGTTCCAAGTCTTGAACCTCAGTCTCCTTAACCGCATCATCCCTCTCGACTACCTCGAGAAGGATGTGGCCAGAAGAGTCATCAGGGAGCTCATCTACTCGGATGTTTCTAAGCTTTGCATCGCACCACCCTCCCTTTGGAAGCCCGTGTGCAGTACACGTGACCAGGAGTCCAAGGAGCACTGTTCGAGGTGCATCTGGACTAGGGAAAATGAAGAGTTGTGTGCCAACTTTGGCGTCCCGTTAACTGAGCCTGATCCGTTGTTTCGGTAGAGTTGTACGTATGGGGTTTTTAGTTTTTCTTTTTATGATATAATTGCGAGGGAGCAATTCTTTGTAGGGGGAAGTAATGTAACAACCTGAGACAACCATGTTTTATTTTGAAAAGTTTGTTTTCCAACATCACCCGTTAAGTAAACCAACAAATAGCTAATAATATTAATAATATACACCAAATGGATGAAAATTCCTTTTATTCAAATAAGCAACCATTCGTCTACAACATCCACTAAGATAAATTAACCGAAAATTCCAACCAAGAACCCGATTACAATGATGGGAAGGCCGCCTAAAACTACTAGGAGCCTGAGAATGCGGTAGGGGTTTCAAGCATCCATCATAAGGAACATAAGGATTGCTGAAGCCACCGCGACCGTGCTCAGCATCAAGGAGATCACACGAACCATCTTTGCTTCTCCTTCAGTCACTTGGGGTAAGGGACACCTGAGACCAAACCCTTTTTTATAAGCACCTTAATATGACCGTTGAACCCCAAACGGCTATTAATTCGACCGTTGGTTTATTTTGACCGTTGGACCATCTTATCCTCTATGTTTTATTCTGACCGTTGGGATAAAATGATTCACCCCAAAAGAATCGGCCTAATAATTGTGTTTTGTTTTGCTTTAATTTCATAAAGTGTCATCAATGTTAATTTAGTTTTCCTAAAATGATAATTCTATTTTATGTTTCTAAACGGTGAAAATTAATATTATTGTTCTTCCATTATACATATTAATTTGAACAATTGAACTTTAATTTTCTATTTATATCAAACTGGATGAATTTTTTTATGAGTTATATATATATCGCATCAAAATTAGATATATTATTTCCCCTATAATTCGACCTTTATTAATTATTTTGGAAACTATATTCAATTATGGTTTTATTTACAAATCTTGCGTCTTTAAGTTTACACAAATTCTTTTAAGAAACCAATTTCTTTTCTCTCCATAAAAGAGTGTATCCGAATGTTTTCATCAAATTGTAAATTGAGGTAATTATTATGTAATTCAGCAAAGTAAAAAAATAAATAAATAAATAAATATATATATATATATTATGATGCTTTCTTTAATTGATTAAATGACCCTTTAATTTTCCAAATTATAATAATTATGGTTTAAAAATAATATACTTAATATAATAAAATTATTGGTATTTTTTTAAACAGAATATATATATATACATATGTTTATATAATAAGATGTTTTTATTAAATCAATTGACAAATGACTTTTATTAAAATAATGAAAGTTAATTTAATAATTGAGTGTAATAATGTTGTATTAAATTAATAATAATATTATTAATAAAACGATTTTATTTTTTTTTAAAGGAAAACCAGTAGAAAACCGCGTTTTAAACTGCGGCAAACCACGGGCCGTCCGATCCGCTCCTCCCCTGATCACGGCCGACAATTTCTTTTAATGCTGCACCACTCCTCAGCCGTCCGATCTCTCTCTCTTTTAATCCCTGTCATCATTTTTTTCGCGTTTTCCACCTTTCGTTTTCTTCTTCCTCCCCCGCGTCCGCCTGGTGTTTTTTTCTTCTCCCTCTATGCGTCGTCGAACCAGTACTATAGGGCCCCGTTTTCCTCTCTAGGTCGGTGTAGTAGTCCCGGATGTTCCCTCTTTTCCACAGGTTGACGCCGACCTCACCTCGGGCCGAAGACTCCCCCGAGGTCCTCTTCTTCTTCTTCATTTTTTTAACTCCCTGTTGCACTGAAGGCCGAAGGACCGGCTCCCTTGATCTCTTCGGCTTTTGGACTTCGGTTGCTGCCTCTCCTCTCCTCCTCCTCGTCAAACATGTAAGGGTGTAGTTTTGAAGTTTTGTTGTGGTTCATGTTTGAGTTACGGTTTATTTTATATACATATGTATATGTGTCTGGTATATATGTATACATCCGATGTGTATACGACCGGTGCCACTAGCCTCGCTGCTCCATTCTCCTCCCCCTCCTCGACGAGTCTAGGTAAGGGTCGTGTTGCCTTTTTTTCTATGTTTTGTAAACACCGGGTTGTATATATATATACAAGTTTATATGTATATATACCCATATGCATATACTCACCCTGTGTATGCACACTCGAATGATAGAGAAAACCCATCTACCTCACTAATGTTTTGAAATAAAAACGCAGAAGACCAGATTTAAGTCATGTTTTTATAATTCGGTTTATATATATATACACTATGAGTGTTAGGGAGGGCAGTAAGCCTTGACCTGTTAAGTATGTTATACGGTCTTGATGAAAAGTCTTTACAAATTCCAGGATTATACATTCCCTCTGCATGTAATTATAATGGTTAACCAGGGGTTTTTTCAACTAACAGGACAACCCCTAGTTGAAATCTCCCAAGATCATGAATATGTACTTTATGAAACAAGAACTGTTTTTCATATGGTAAACTGTTAGATTAACTGCACTTTACTCATGAACCATGATATGCATGTTTCCCTGCTTTGCCATAGAATTCTTTTAGAATTGAAGTAACCTTCTTTTAACATTATGCATTGCTTATATTGCGCACTATGATCATGTTTACATTAAAGCTCATTTCAAGTACGTGCTTCTTTGTGCAAGTGGTTTTCAAAGAAAGATGGATTTCAAGAAATGATAATGTTTTGTTTTAGCAAATTATTTTTATTCTTTTCAAAATGACTTCTTTAAGAAAGGATTTTCTTAAAATGTTTTAAAAACCCCTTACTGGGCATTTGTGCTCACCCTACGTTTTTGTTAAAAAAATTCAGGCATGGTTGATACCTATGAAGTTAATCGAAAGCAGCTGGTTTCCCAGAATCCTGAGCCTCGCGATCTTCTGATGTAATGAGACATGATATTTAATTTTGTAATGTTAAGTATATCATGTCCCATTAAGCACCCTTAGTTTGGGGGTCTCTACAGTTGGTATCAGAGGATGGGTTCAGGAAACGTTGGAAACCAGGTGATATAAATATATTCCTAAGACTAACTAAGTAAAAATGTTATAACTTTCAGATGGCTGATGTACCTACCGACCTTTTGTCACTTCCCACTGAGGCTCTAGAGAACATTATATCTCTAGCCAGTCACGAGAACTTCCTAAACTATGCCCAAATTCGCATGACGTGTAAGCACTTGTACGATGTGTCAAACTCATCTAGCGTGCTTAGTCTCCACCGGGGAATGGGGATGGATTATCTCCTGATGATGATGACCCAGTTTCCCTCATATGCACGTTGGGGAAGGTATCACGAAGGACTCTTCCGAGTGTTTACAACTGGCAAGGAATTTGGCATAATGCTAGATAACCCTTTTCAAGAAGCTGCTGCTGCCGGAGACCTCCGAGTGGCTTATCTGGGCCAGGTCCTGCACTATGGCTTCTGGGGCCAGTTAATGGACTTCGGAGCGTTGGAGAATGAGTCCACATGTGTGTCTCTTAGACAAGAAGTGTACACCGATGTTTCCCAACTCCACACCCCTCACGCTAAACTCAGGAGGCGTTATAAATGTTCCCATGAGTTTAGTCATGTATGTTCATCTTGTGTGTGGTTTGAAGAGTTAGGAAGTTTTGCTACTCTTTGTGGCGTACGTCTTTTAAACTCAGACTTTGCCGTGTAAACTTTTCATAAATGAAAGTTCCTTGTTTCCTTTCATGTTTTCACCATATCTATGTTGTTAAGAGTTTCCCTTCGATGTTTGTTTTCAGATGGCTGGTCAAGCAAACTTCTCATCCCTACCCGATGAGCTAGTAAAAGTCATCTTGATCAAGGAATGCATGGTGGATTACCCATACTTTCTCCACCCGCGAGGGTCCTACTAGCGTTTTCTCAATTTAGAAAACGGTCCAGAGATTCTTCGGCTATGTCAAGAGAATGATCGCGTCTTTCACCTCATCGCTGCTGCACAACTCCCCTGCTACAGGCGAAGGGGGAGATACTTTGAGGGCCTGTTCCAGTGCTTCACTCTAGCACAAAATTTTTCTGCCAGAGCGTGTTTCCTCGTGGCCGCCCAGGACGGCCAGCTCAGTGCAGCTTTCATGTTCCAAGTCCTGAACCTCAGTCTCCTTAACCGCATCATCCCTCTCGACTACCTCGAGCAGGATGTGGCCAGAAGAGTCATCAGGGAGTTCATCTACTCGGATGTTTCCGAGCCTTGCATCGCACCAGCCTCCCTTTGGAAGCCCGTGTGCAGTACACATGACTATGAGTCCAAGGATCACTGTTCGAGGTGCATCTGGACTAGGGAAACT
Organism: Viscum album; assembly: GCA_963277665.1. NCBI lineage: Eukaryota > Viridiplantae > Streptophyta > Magnoliopsida > Santalales > Viscaceae > Viscum > Viscum album. Next base: position 1,627,469,813 of record OY728125.1, read on the forward strand.
GAAGAGCTGTGTTCCAACTTTGGTGTCCCATTAACCGAGCCTGATCCGTTGTTTCGGTAGAGTTGTACGTATGGGGTTTTCAGTTTTTCTTTTTATGATAGAATTGCGAGGGCGCAATTCTTTGTAGGGGGAAGTAATGTAAAAACCCGAGACAACCATGTTTTTTTTGACAAGTTTGTTTTCCAACATCACCCGTTAAGTAAACCAACAAACAGCTAATAATATTAATAATATACACCAAATGGATGAAAATTCATTTTATTCAAATAAGCAACCATTCGTCTACAACATCCACTAAGATAAATTAACCGAAAATTCCAACCAAGAACCCTATTACAATGATGGGAAGGCCGCTTAAAACTACTAGGAGCCCGAGAATGCGGTAGGGGTTTCGAGCATCCATCATAAGGAATATAAGGATTGCTGAAGTGACCGCGACCATGCTCAGCATCAAGGGGATCACACGAACCATCTTTGCTTCTCCTTCAGTCACTTGGGGTAAGGGACACCCGAGACCAAATCATTTTTTCTACGCACCTTAATATGTCCGTTGAACCCCAAACGGCGATTAATTCGACCGTCGGTTTATTTTGACCGTTGGACCTTCTTATCATCTATGTTTTATTCTGACCATTGGGATAAAATGATTCACCCCAAAAGAATCGGCCTGATAATTGTGTTTTGTTTTGCTTTAATTTCTTAAAGTGTCATCAATTTTAATTTAGTTTTACTAAAATTATAATTCTATTTTATGCTTCTAAACGGCGAAAATTAATATTATTGTTCGTCCATTATACATATTAATTTGAACAATTGAACTTTTATTTTTTATTTATATCAAACTGGATGAATTTTTTTATGAGTTATATATATATCACATCAAAATTATATATATTATTTCCCCTATAATTCGACCTTTATTAATTATTTTGGAAGCTATATTAAATTATGGTTTTATTTACAAATCTTGCGTCTTTAAGTTTACACAAATTCTTTTAAGAAACCAATTTCTTTTCTCTCCTTAAAAGAGTGTATCCGAATGTTTTCATCAAATTGTAAATTGAGGTAATTGTTATGTAATTCAGCAAAGTAAAAAAATAAATAAATAAATAAACAAATATATATATATTATAATGCTTTCTTTAATTGATTAAATGACCCTTCAATTTTCCAAAATATAATAATTATGGTTTAAAAATAATATACTTAATATAATAAAATTATTGGTATTTTTTTAAACAGAATATATATATATATATATACATATGTTTATATAATAAGATGTTTTTATTAAATCAATTGACAAATGACTTTTATTAAAATAATGAATGTTAATTTAATAATTGAGTGTAATAATGTTGTATTAAATTAATAAAAATATTATTAATAAAAAGATTTTATTTTTTTAAAAGAAAAACTGGTAGAAAACCGCGTTTTAAATAGTGGCGAACCACGGGCTGTCCGATCCGTTCCTCCCCTGATCGCGGCCGTCAATTTCTTTTAATGTCGCACCACTCCTCAGCCGTCCAGTCTCTCTCTCTTTTAATCCCTACCGTCCTTTTTTTCGCATTTTCCACCTTTCGTTTTCTTCTTCCTCCCCCGCGTCCGCCTGGTTTTTTTTCTTCTCCCTCTGTGCGTCGTCGAACCAGTAGTATAGGGCCCCGTTTTCCTCTCTAGGCTGGTGTAGTAGGCCCGGATGTTCCCTCTTTTCCACAGGATGACGCCGACCTCACCTCGGGCCGAAGACTCCCCCGAGATCCTCCTCTTCTTCTTCGTTTTTTACTCACTGTTGCACCGAATGCCGAAGGACCGGCTCCCTTGCTCTCTTCGGCTTTTGGACTTCGGTTGCTGCCTCTCCTCTCCTCCTCCTCGTCAAACATGTAAGAGTGTAGTTTTGAAGTTTTTTTGTGGTTCATGATTGAGTTATGATTTATTTTATATACATATGTATATGTGTCTGGTATATATGTATACATCCGATGTGTATACGACCGGTGCCACTAGCCTCGCTGCTCCATTCTCCTCCCCCTCCTCGACGAGTCTAGGTAAGGGTCGAGTTGCCTTTTTTTCTATGTTTTGTAAACACCAGGTTGTATATATATATACAATTTTATATGTATATATACCCATATGCATATACTCACCCTGTGTATGCAACCCGAATGATAGAGAAAACCCCTCTACCTCACTTATGTTTTGAAATAAAAACGCAGAAGACCAGATTTAAGACGTGTTTTTACAATTCGGTTTATATATATATATACTATGAGTGTATATAAATATGAATATATATATATATATACTTATATATGTATATGTGAAACAAACCAATTCGTTTTTTTCTATGATTTACAATTGATGATAGTTTTTTTATGAAATGATGCTCTTAATGTATGAAATACATGTAAGGGTCAAACTCATTTTTTACAAAGTTTGATTTAGATTCGGTTTCCATATATATATATATGTGTGTGTGTGTATATATATATATATACTTTCATATACACATATTATAAGATGATATGCAATATTTTTTTTATGTTTATACCCCTGATTCTTCCTCCCTTCTAAAATGGAGATTTTGAGTAAATGAAAGAATAGGTAAAACTATGCAAGTGAATAAAGTATATTGTTGTTGTATATACACACACGTATGTGTATATACATCAATATGAACTTAGTGACCATGTTTGAAATTTTTATAAAGCATGACGAAGTTTATGGGTTGGTTGGATTTCAAAATCATTCTTGAAACTGAGAGTTTTCATTTATCACTACTTTGTATAATCAGGATTTTTCTTAAAATGGATAGTATGGACTTATTGAACTTTTATAAATGCATACATGTATTAGTAGGTATGTACTCATGTCTATTTAAAGTGATAATGGAAGATTTTACACAAATATACATGGTTTCCCAAGATGGACTTGATTTTGCACGTGGTAACCTCAACTGCCTTTATTAAACGCCTAAGATATCCATTTATCATCACATGTGTAATTTATGAGTGACCATGCTTTAATTGGTTATTTTGATGTATGGAATGTTAAGTGTTTTGTTTACCTTCTGAAAACCCATGTTTTCGAATGTTAACTTTTTATGTGCATGAAACATGAGCATGCATGTCTTAATGTTTTTAATGAAAGAACTGTTTTCATGTTATGAATACGTATGTGGAAATGGGGTTAAAGTAAGAATGCATGGAACCCCATTAACGAATGACCATGTCAAGATATGTGAGGGATGTATAGGACTTACATGTGATGGGTGCGCCAGAAATTATATAGCGCAACAAGAATGATGTGACGGGTGCGCCCGGAATTATACAACGCTCCAATGCATTGGGTAAAGCAAGAGTCTCATGAGACGAACATGTGCGACGGTCTTGGCAGTTATCCTTGACTTGTTCTAAGGAAACAGGGTGGGCAGTGAGCCTTGACATGTTAAGTATGTTATACGGTCTTGATGAAAAGTCTTGACAAAGTCCAGGATTATACATTCCCTCTGCATGTAATGATAAAGGTTAACCAGGGGTTTGTTCAACTAACAGGACAACCCCTAGTTGAAAGCTCCCAAGATCATGAAGATGTTCTTTATGAAACAAGAACTTTTTTCATATGGTAAACTGTTAGATGAAATTCACTTTACTCATGAACCATGATATGCATGTTTCCCTGCTTAGCCATAGAATTCTTTTAGAATTGAAGTAGCCTTGTTTTAACATTATGCATTGCTTATATTGCGCACTCTGTTCATGTTTACATTAAAGCTCATTTCAAGTACGTGCTTCTTTGGGCAAGTGGTTTTCAAAGAAAGATGGATTTCAAGAAATGATAATTTTTTGTTTTAGAAAAGTATTTTTATTCTTTTCAAAAGGACTTCTTTGAGAAAGGATTTTCTTAAAATGTTTTAAAAACCCCTTACTGGGCATTTGTGCTCACCCTACGTTTTTGTTAAAAAATTTCAGGCATGTTTGATACCTATGAAGTTAATCCAAAGCAGCCGGTTTCCCAGAATCCTGAGCCTCGCGATCTTCTAATGTAATGAGACATGATATTTAATTTTGTAATGTTAAGTATATCATCTCCCATTAAACACCCCTAGTTTGTGGGTCGCTACAGTTATTAAATTAATTTTTATATTATTTTTATTAATCAATGATCTAAAACCATAATTATTATTCAAATGGGTAAATATTTTCTTTATATCATCATTAATCTTATTCTAGTTAGTTTAGGATCAATTTTACTAAGGAATGTGTTGACATTCAATTCCCTAATTTATTTTTGTAATCAGTAAATTTCCCTTGAAATATTCACCACCCCATGATCAATAGACATTAAATTTTTCTTAAATATCCATATTCTTGTGTTATGTATATTATTATATTCTAAACCATAGACCATTTTTAATTATTATATTAACTTTTAATGTTAATTGATTAACGGGGAAAATATTGAGAGATCTGTATTATTCACTCAATAGAGATATTTCATAAAGCATGTACTTTATGAATTAACTAGATTATTTAATATATAATGAATGATTTAGAAAAGTATGACATAGGATGGAGACCATTTAAATTAATCCACTCAATGAGTCATCATTAACATGAGATGAATTTAGTTGGAAACAAACCCTTCATGTTTGTAACTAGACATGTTCTAAATAGTTTTCTTAAATGTTTTGATAATAGTATATTTTAAACCATCTTGTGAAATGTATTGATGGTAAAGGTATCATGTATCTGGAAAACATGGTGTCCAATAATTAAGAATTTAATTCATTCAAAAATCAATTATTTTTTCCATGAGACTTTCACTAGGATAATATTTATGGCCTCATTTCATTATATGTTTATTTATCAAATGGCATTTTTTTTAGTTATTTACCTTTCCAAATGATTTTTACTTATCTTATCATTATTTTCATTTTATTTAAATGTTATTTTTTGCAATTATTTAATATGGAATATTATTTACACCCTTCCTACTCAGTTTATTGATTATATGAAATTAGTTTTTAGTTGCATACCATGCCTTATCGATCATTCACCTTGATTCACTTTTTCTACTATTTTACTTAACCCTCACTAATCATTTGATCTCTCTCCAATTTTTCTTCCATTTCCCATGATACCATGAATTTTCCTATAAATGATATGAATAGATAATCTAGATGGAATAAATTTACTCTTGAAAACAATTATGTTATAATTTATGTATTCAATTGTAATTCAAGACTAAGGTGTGTATCTAGTATACCATAACAAATAAACTATTTGGCCCTTTCATTTTTGATTCCTTGTATCATATTCCAATTTAATAATAGTGTGAACCAGCTTCAAGCTACTAGGTTTAGTATTTCTATTATTTTTATCAAAGGAAATTTAGTAGGAACCTTTTAGGAAAATATATATTAGTGAACATAACCCTATGATAAATTGTGAATATAAGTATAGAATAACATCCAAATGTTCTCGTATTATAAATATTATGAGATTATCTGGTAATAAATACCTTTATAGATACTAAACTTATATGTGGTTATAGAAAAAATATACTTATAGCTAGTAACTATGAAAATGGTGTGTAGATCATGACTCAACTGTAACTTAGTACAAGACAACATGCCTTACAACGCGTCTGGTTTGACACTCACAGGGGATATTCTTATGATTACTCACATATTCATTAAAAACCATTATTAAGTATTTTAATATACAAATAAAATGAATGAAATAACTTAAACCATATACTAAGGAATGAATTATTTTGAAATAAAATAGACGAATCATTTATTGGGATTCAATAATTAAATGGTATGTCTATTTTAACAATGGTAATTTGGTTATATTAATAATTAAACATATAAGGATTATGATAAATTTTTGAATCAAAATTTTCTTCATTAACTTATAATTTTTTAATACCTCCAATGTTTATGATATTAAAACTATTCATAAGTTTGAAGTCTTAAACACCTATTTTTGGGGTTTAAGTGATGGTATTCTACCAAGATTGAGGAAATTTTGGATAAATTTTTAGCAAGTATATTTTTTAGTGGAAAATTTATTTTAATAATAATACATTTAAATTTTATAGACAGAAATTTAAATTTATTTAGAACCTTTAGGTTTGATATGATAATTAATGACATTGTAATAATAATATTATTGGAATTTTTAAAAACTTATTCTTAAAAACATATTTAAAAGATTAATTAATGATAAAATTTATTTTAAGGTTTTTCCATCATAATTTTGGGAGCATTTTAATAATTATATCAATATAAAAAAGAAAACCTACATATGGGGTGACAACTCATTGCATATGGCATGGAGGTGGGTCTTAAACACATGACGGAAGCACGATAAGGGTTTTGTGTGTAAAACTAGTCTACATAATATCCTTCTTAATATTGTATTTTTTAGTTAATAAATTGGATGAATAAATAATAATTATGAACATTTATCATTACTTTTAAGGTTTATAGATTAATTTATTGTATTGGATAAATTGTTTTAACTATATTAGTTTATGAATATAGTTAAAGATGGATGGAAAGACTTTTTAGTCTTTTGTGGACCTTACGATTTGATAAATGTTAATTCAGTGATTCATGGATAAATAATTCATTTATAGATACTCATTATTATTCTATTAATTGATGAATTTAAAATTTTTCAATGTAAAACAAAAGGATGAAATTTCACATATGAAACAGAAACTTGTCACGTAATTGTTTTTCTTTGTATTCTTAGACAGTAAAATAATTCTTCAACTTTAGGAAAAAAATAACTTATAATTAAATTTTATCTAATTAACATCATTTATAATGACATAAATGATCTATTAAAACATATTATATTTTTAGTTTGTGGTCTCTTATCATTCCATTGATCGTTCACTTTCTCTTGATCAATGACCTCAATCACTCTCTCTAAATATTTATGTTTCCCCTCCATGTCCATATCTTTATTTGCACCAATGTACTCCTACATAGAATCCTAGATATGTGTTATTATATATTACCTTTCTAATTTCCTTTATCTGATATTAAGTGGATATTTTATTAACTCTTTTACAATGTTGGTTTTTTAACAATTGTATTTCCAAACATCTATCTGTTCATTATCGAGATCAAGTTTAAATTTTGGCATGTAATTTATTTATGTGGTGATAAGGTAACACCCACAAAATTCAAAAGTAATTTTTTTTATTCAATATCCAATGTGACATGAAATAATCGGTTTATCTTGTTGTACATGAATCACTGAGTTAGCTTGCGTTACACATAAGACCGAGTTTTACAGAACAAAAATAAACTATTAATATCATTGTTTAAAATAATAGTTATCACCCATCCTTTTGAATAGAGTATATAAATAGGATTAACTAACATGTTAAAATATATATATTTACACTCATTTATTGGTTATATATTTGTTATAAATAAAATATTAATCATTTTAAAGAAAAATAAATGTTCATGAAAACGTTATTCTTTTCGAAAAGACGGTTTAATCATATTTAGCACGTATAATTAAAAAATAATTGCTGATTTTTTTTGAATATTTATTTGAAAAAATAAATTTCATTTTATAAATAATAATGTAAGTATTTTATTAGGGTGAATTTTTTTATTTTTCTGAGAAGCCTTATATTTTTATAAATAGCGAAAAACATAAAATTTTAATTGGAAACTAAATTTTAATTTAAAAAATTTTTAAGGATAAATTATAGTTTGAAATTTTTTTAATGACAAATTATATCAATTTCATATAAACTAGGAAAATTTAGTTCATTGGAATCATTTTCATGTTGAATTTATATATAAAAACATTTCAAACTATTGAACATTTTCACTTTAAAAACCTTTTTTCTCATCACGTCTATGTGACTAAATTTAAATTAAATTATTCCAGTTATATGAGTTTAATTAAGAAAAATGGATTATATATTTATAATCATAAAAATTTATAATGCCTAATAATATGGATATTTATTTTTTAGAAAAAAATTTTCAGAAGATAATTAAAATTAATTACATTGATTAATGTAAAAACAAGATTACTTAGTGATTAAACATCGAATATATAGTCTAAAATGATGTAAAAACTTGTCTGTAACCCAATTTGTAGATTTATTTAGACCCTTAACACCTTATTATCAGTTAATATGAGTTATTGGGATACAATTCCCTAAGTTTTTGCTACATATTGTGTCAAATAATGTATAAGAAATAAAGGATCCTTCCATGACTTTAATATTTATAAAACATTTAGATATGTAAAAGATGTCATATTTTCATTTATAAATATTATTTTGAAATCAGAAAGATTTTTTTATCATGATAATTTATTCTAATTTTTATAGATTAAATAAAAACATTAAATGCTTAATAAAATCTAATGCAATAATTATTTAGTTAATAATCAATTAAAACAAATAGTACGAAAAATATTAAATGTGAAGTAAATTAATTGAATTATTGTCATCTATTAATTTTTTTAGTTTAATCTATCATGTTTCAAAGGATTTAACTTAATATATTCAAATTACATCATTTTATTGATATTGTTTAATTCAAATTAAATAAATAATGTCAAATGTGACTTTAATGATATTTTATAATTGAATCTATTTTTTTAAATGATTTAAAATAACTAAAATACTATATTTTGTCAATTTATTTGTAAAAATTAATAAATATAATCTTTTGTTGATTAATGGACTAATTGTACTATTATAATGGCTATATTGTTCATCAAATGGTAAATACTTGGTTGGTGTGGTTACGATTAAAGCGGTGTTTTCACGTCAAATGCACTTGTGTTAAAATTAATCTTAAAAATACTTAAGATTTATATTTTATAAATTAGTTGTAATATTTATAATCAAAGTGTCATAATTTTCTAATAATTCTCATTTTAATTTAGACTTAATAGATAAATTACCTAGGTTATAAAATTTGTTACCATGGTAAAAACTAAAAGGGTGAAATTGAATAAACCAAAATAATAAAGAATAAAATTATAAAAGTTCATTTGGTTTTTATATTTGGTGGTTTTTATCAAACACATAAACCCTAACCATCATTATTTCTCAACATTAGAGCACCATGATGTAAATTACACTTCCCAATAGTGAATAATTTTTATTATTTCCAAAAGTCTCCATCAACCTCAAAGATAAAAGGGAACTCACTCCCCCCCCCACTTCTTCACATCTATAAATCCATTTTGTCTCAAAAAACCTTAAAAATAAATTTTAGACATAAATAATATCATCCTAGAAGAATTATTTTGTGTATAAAGGCCACATAGTAAGGTTTTAGTGCAAACCAAATGGAGATACCAGAAAAATAGGTAATGTTCTTCGAAAGTCAATTTTATTTTATTTCCTTATCCACCTCTATAAATTCTAATTATACAAGGAATATATAATAACCAAAATATATAAAATATAATTATTTGTTTTTATATTAAGTTTATGTCCAAAAAAATCACATATATCCATCAAATATGTAATTAAATCATCATTCATGTGTACAGTGGACTACAACCACATAAACCAATGTAGTTTTTTTTTCTATTAACACCTTTCAAGGATGGGAAAAATGATGTATTTATAATTTAAATATGATATATTTGATATTGATTATATTATATTCCTTATATAATTACTATATTAAACATACCTTTATTCTTTAATTTTTTTGGGAATATGATAATGTCGCTCGTGTGTATGGCGGACTATTTCCTCGCAAAGCAACATGATTCATTCATACATAGAATGGTTCATATTAAAGATGTTTTTTACAAACCTATATGATATATTTGAATTTAAAATGATAATATAATTATAATATATATATATATTACTTTTATTTTATTCAATACAATAATAAAATGGAAATAGTGTTCTTGTGTATGTATGACCTACTATCTCCATGAATTGTGTATTTCTTTTCCTATCAACAAATTTTAAGGATTAAAATAAATAAATAAATAATGAATATATATTATATTTATATCATATTTTAAATTCTATATATTATTAAATTATTATCTAAGTAATAGGAACAACAAATAACAAGTCAAATATTACTTGAAAAACAATGCAGTTATTACCCAAAATAATGATAATAATAAAAGGTTATTAACAAACAGTGTATATGAAGTTATATATGGATCATATATTATATCATAAAAACTAATATGTTTATATAAAATTAATTAAAAGGTGTAAACCCACTATAAAGGAGGTTAAATAACTCTCAACCAAATAGAAGCGTAAGTTAATGGATTTCTTAACTCAATTTTTACTCATTGGGTTAAAATTATAGTTCATTGGTTATGTAATGTTAATATTATGTGTGTGATGAATTTTGATAATATTATCCTTTCTTTCTAATTTTTATGTGTATTTATATTTTATACACATAATTTATTTATTTATTAATTTCCACTTCAACGTTATGATCCTTTTAGGGGTTTACTTCACAATCTCACTCCAATCGATATTTTTTTTCTTGAATATCAATTGAAGTAAATTACTAGAACATTTATTATAATCCATTAAATTTTTTTATCCTATGGTTATTAATGATCTATTTCATGTAATATTATCATTTTCCTATCTATGTTACTTAAAATCATTTAGAAAATATTTTAATAAAATTTAACTTCATTTCCTTCATCTATCAGAAATATGCTTCCTTCCAAAACCTTGTTTTCTAAAAAAGTTTTCAAAATTTTTTAACCTCATAAAAATGTATTTTTAACCATTTTGACTCTTTAAAATAGTTTTAAAATGAATATTTATTCCTTTTCCAAAATAATGACATTTTTTCTTTTACAAAAAACATTGAAGGGAAACATTATTTTAATGTGTAAGGAATGAGAATAAATTCTATTTATCATGAACACTCAAATTTTTTCAAGAATACTTTATAAATTTAAAAGGATATTTTTAAATAAAATCATTTTCAAAATGTTTTCTGAAATTTTAGCGTTTAAATGTGATTCTCGAAGAAAAGAATTCTCAAAATGTTTTTCAAAAAAAAAGGATATTTTCATCATGAATATTTTTATACATATATTTATGGTATTTCTATCCATAAATGGAAATAACCCATTATTATTAATCAAATGTGTATATATTGTATTGATACCATCCTTAATTATCCAATGGATGGTTTATGATCATTTTGACTAAGGAAGTTATTGACATTCACTTCCATGATTCATTTTTATAGTCCATATGTTTCTCTAGAAATATTAACTACCCTATGATCATTGGAAATTAAACATTTTGTAAATATACACATTATTTTGTGATGGATATGATTATTTTCTAAACCATGAATTTTTTTTACATATGGTTATTACATTTAATATTACTTGGTTAACTATAATAATATTGATAAATCCATATTCCTTATTCAATATGGATATTTGATAAGGAAAATTGTTTATGAATTAAATCGATTATTACATATATATATAAATATTTGGACATGTATGAAATGGGTTTGGAACCATTAAAAGGAAAACCCTCAATTAATTGTTCGTCTTATAGTACAAAACGTTTTTGGAAACAAATCCATCATGTTTGCAACCAAGCATGTTCTAAACTAACTTGTGAAAGGTCTTGACAACAGTATGTTTTAAACCACCTTATGAATGTTCCTAATGGTAAAGTTATCATGTACTTAAGAAATAGGTTATTAAGTAATTATCAATTTCATTCATTCATAATTCAATTATTTTTAACCATGATATTTTAACTATGTTAAAATATATGGATTCATTTAATTCTATGATTTTGGATTAAATTGCATGTATTTTCATATATTTCTTAACCATATAGATTCTTCCTTATGTTATAATGATCTCCAAGTTATTTTAATGGAATATTTTTTTAATTATTTACCTTTTTATATAATTTATACACTTTCTTCTTGGTTTATTGATTATAATTCATGTGTGTTCACTTACTTAAATTTCCTTATAGATCATTTTCACTAATTCATTATTGCTTCCATTTTACATAACCATTATTAATAATTTTGTATCAACCTTATTTTTTATGTTTCCTAGGATTCCATGAAGTTTAATATGAATGATATGTAGTTATACGCTATATATAATAATGTTATACATGAAAACAGAATTATGTTGTTTTTTTATTCTATTATAATTCAATAGTCATGTATGTATCCATTTTTCCAAGAACAACTAGAAAATTAATTTATATCCATGGACCTATAGCCATGATTTTATAGGTCTGTTGATATATCCAGATTTATATCCATATTTCAATTAAGACTATGGATATATCATGATTTATAGCCACATTTTAATAAAATCATTGAAATTTCTTTATATGACATCAGACTCCTCCTATTCCCCAATATGCAACCCTCCCCCCATCCCTCAACTTATCTCTCCACACCATCCTCCTCGATGATTCCAATCAACTTCTCTTTTCCACTAATCAACCAATGTTGTTTCACAGTGGCCTTGGCACCTCCTCCTCTAACATGCCTCTGAAATGGGTGTCCATTACCCATGTGAGGTCTCCTCTCCATGACCATCCTCCCCGGATGATACCACCCAATGTGGCCACCCCACCAAAGCAGCTCTGAGATAGACACCCCACCTCATCCCCTGGTGAGCCTCTGATGTAGCCACCCCACCTCCTGGGGATTATTCTCCTCCTCATACAATCACACCTCTGGATTACCTACCGATGGTGTTTAGGGTTTTAAATGAAATTTTACTGTATAAAATAATTTTTTCTTAATTTAAAACCATTTGAGAAATAATTGAAAACATGTTTTCTCACTATTAAATATGAGTATTTTTTTGCAGCAGAAATAATTTTTTATTGGTTATTTTAACTAGAATGTGTTCTAAAATTAGTGTATAACTTGTTAGTTTCTAATGTATTTCAAAATTAATGTGATATATAAATAAACAAATTCATATAATTATTGTTTTACTTACTGTATGGTTTTGAAATTTTGATTTATCTACACATGGTCAGTGTTATGACTATATGTTTTTTGGGTTCATACCACTCTTTCATTTTCATTATCTCCCTGATTCTTACGCTTCCTTCCTAGTAATTATAAATTTTCTAAATGATTATTTATTTTGATGAATTTTGGAAATATTAGAGAAGATACACTATAAACATGTATGTGCACCGAAAAATATACAATATTTGAGTGCTGAAACTATTTTATATGATGAATTTTTCACCTTCATAAAAATTGGTTTGTGTTTTAAATGAAAAAATAATAATTTTACACAAAATAGTATTTGTTTAATGATTTATAAAACTATTTACTTGGTAATATTTTTTAAAATTCAAGGAAGTTGTGAAATTATTACTATTATTTTTACTTGAGTTACAGATACAACCTATCACCTTGGAATTCAACTCTTCATTTTGTTTTATTTTTATTTTGGTTGAATTTTTATAAAAGTTCACTAATGAAATTAAAATTTCATTTGCTCTATTTCAAAGTAAATCCAATGGTTTCTACCAAATAAATTCAATAAGTTTTATTGGCCTTTGGATTTCGGGCTAAAAATCAGAGGCTAAAGTTTCATCTTCGGGTGAGTTTATGTTATACTTGTGCTTATGTTTTGAATTTATCTTTGAAGTAGAATTATTGAAATCTTCTAATCCTATTCTATTTTGAATTATGTGGTTGAAAATTTTTTTCCTTGCATATTAAACGGGGTTTTTTGCATATTGTTTTTTTTATTTATGTTTGTTGGTTGTGTCTTATTACATACTAAAAAGGGATTGATGGAGTAGTGGACATGTCATGGGGAGTTTCAGGGGAAGGGTGAAAGGGTTCTGCAGGGAGTGAAAGTTGAAGGGGGAGGGTGCAGGAGGGGTGCATCAGGTGTGCATGGGGCAGGGGTGCAAGGGGTGTGTAGAGGGCAGGGGGTGCAGGTGGTAGGGGAGGGGCAGGGGGTGCAAGAGGATTAAAGTGGATGGGGAGGGTGAATACATGCAATGGGTGTTCAGGGGGCAGGGTAAGAGGTGTTTTGAGGAGGGAGTAGGCAGCGGGGCAATGAGTCGGACAGGCTGCGGGGCAACGGGTGGGGAAAGTAGTGAGTCACACAGTGGGGTCATGAATGGGGTAGGCAATGGGGCCATAGAAAGGGCTGGTATCAGGGCAACAGGTAGGGTAGGCAGTGGGGTAGTTAGTGGGGAATCGGGTGGCGAAGGTAATAATTCTTATTATATATGTTATACATATGAAGAATTTTTAATTATTTTACCCCCCTCCCTGTACTTCTACATCAAACTTCACTACTATCATTTTATCTAGTATGTTGGTGATTCATAGAATTTTAAATGGTGTTAACTCATGTTATGGAATGTTCTCCATATTCGAGCCCTCTGAATGGCCACTTTATGAGGTAAAAATTGTAATTGTTCCCAACCACTTTTGTTAACGTTTATTTTAAACTACTTTATTTTCTGAATTGAAGACACTACCAATATTATATATATATATTGATATTAGTATATAAATTCATTATTTTCATAGACATTTTAGTGGTTTTCTTTTAGTTTTTTCATTTAAATATTAGTTTTTGTTATTTATAGTCCATACTATATATTCAATGCTAAAGAAGTAACAAATTCCATTGTGATGGAGTATTAAAAAAACTACAGCAGGGGACCATAAATTTTTAAGGGGATCATTTTGATACTAATAAATGAATTATATTATTTTTTTAAGAATTTATCATCTTATATATTCTTTGATCTAGATTTTTAAAGTCTTTCTCATCAACAATTATCCTAAAAATAATACATTATAAACATATTTACCTTCTATTGATTTTTAGGCCTATGAATTTATTCTATGTTTCAAAATTATACTAAATCTTTTTAATACTACATTAATGTTCATTTTTAGATGTTGTTTTCTATTTGATTTTAATATTCAATATGAAATTCAACTATATTGTTTTTATATTGTTCATAATTTTGAATATATTACATTTTTATGGATGCAATTTTTTAACATTATTGACTTTTGAAATTAATCAAAAACCTAGACTGGTTCTCTATGTAGACCAAAGTTTTCTCCATACCATTTTATGTGTCCTGTTATCTATGGTGATTCTATTTCATAACAATGCAGTTGGTATTTCTTAATTCGTTTTTTGTATGTTCATTCATGTGAGAGTTTAATACATTTTTTTAGACAACTGTACTTTTTTAATGAATTTCTTTGATTGGTACTTTTTTAAGGATTTGATTTACATAATTATACTATTTTTATATTTAACTATATCCACAGGGATTTTATGTAATAATTAATAAATTTTGATTACATTTTATGTATGTAATTATACAATTTTTGATCATACATATTTCACTTTACATATTCATAGAATTTGTATAGATTTTTGTTAACCATATTTTACATACATATTAGTTCAGTTCATTAAATATTGTACATAATTTTTATAGATAATTATATCTTTATTTTGTCTGAATATTTATTTACATAGATTAAATTTGCTTTTATGAACTTATAATTTGAATATATTTGATGTACATATTCATACAATTTTCCATTATATAGGTTTAAAAATATACTGATCCATACATTTCACATAGTTTACATTAATAATTTATTATATATATATTTGTACAATTAATCAAATCAAGTATATATTTAAAAAAATTAATAGTTTAGTACATATTTAATTATTATAATGTTTTTTCATTTAGTTTGAAAATGGTGTTCTAATCATATAAAGTATTAAATCTATCATCATCTTATAATGTTGACAATCACTCTTATGATCCTAGAATTAGTATTTTCTTTAATCCACAATTAGAGGAATAATATAATGTTGTATTCTTTTGTTTTTTCCCTTGGTAACTATTTATATTTTTAAAAATGTATGCATGTATCCTTTTACTACTTCAGTTTATGGTTGAGAATATTAAAATTACAAATTGTTCATAATTAGTACATTCCTTAAGAAAATTGTATGCATACTGATAGAAAACGTGATATGTTGTACCATTGTAGATGTATTAATCTATTTAAATAATTTATAACTATAATCATGTCTTTATAATTCATTAAAATTACATTAAGATTATTTCACACTCCCTTCCAATCAATACATAATCATTGCATTATCTTCACCCCTAGAGTTGTGGTTTGAGTTGTTTGTGCATGGTATCATAATCTGTTTCATTTCTCTTACCTATTCCTTGGATTGACTAATTGAAAAATAAAATGAGCTAAGTAAATTATATGATAACTACCAAGACCAAAATTCATTTTCCACATATTCTTATTGGATACAAAAAAAGGAGAGTGATTTATTTATTTTGGTATTCATGGTTAGAAATTTTGGCATTCTCGTGTAATAAATTATGATTAAAGGAGCCTTGAAATAATGAACATATTCTTTAATTTTATTTATGTTGATATATAGTTGTGTTTCCCATTTTTTATAAGGTACTACCCACATTTAACATCAAGAAACGAAGTCTAATTTTACTTATTTCCAAGTTTTCATATTTTGGTATTGTTAATTCTGAGAAAAAATGATATGATATGATTTAGTCCTATATGAATTTTGAAATAGCTTCACCACTATATAAATTCTTGAAGTCTTGAAAATGAAGGGATATTTGGGGATGAAATAAAATAGAATTCCTCTAATTTCCTTTTATTATAAATATACACATCCATTTAACAGTTTTATAAACCTTTTAATTCATTATTAATTGTAATTTTTTCTATTCTTACGTCATGAGAAATGTAAAGAAAAAGTATTAATTGTAATAATTTGTACAATTTATATACTAAATTTTCTTTCAGTTTAAAGAAACTCAATATTTTATTAATGTAGATAATAATTTCTTTTTCATATTGTTTTTTTTGTACCACTGTAATGAACTTAGGTTTCAAATTATGTTTTATTTTTGATAAATATCCATATTTGAATAATAAGTAACATTATATATAACCATTATTGACAATTATATTGATTTTACTATTATAATTTCATTAATCCATGTTAATGATGATGTACCTTTAGATAATACCGATGGAATTAGTCTACATAGTGTTCTGTTAATGTTCTATAGGTTCCTAATAAAAAACACACAAGGAATGCTCTTTTTCTTCATATATTTTCTAAATTTCAATATTATTAACACATACTATATTTTCACCTTATTCTTCACCTATTCAACCAAATAAATCTATAAATGTTTACATTAAATAACAAATATGTTATGAATCCATCTCTCCCAAACAATTCTTATGAAAACATTTCTTCTACTATGTCATGTGAAAATACACGGGGGAAATACAAGGTCTTTTTAAATTTTATTGACTTTAATTCGTACTTGTAACCATATGGTTTTAATATTAATTGCAGCTTCTAGCTTGGGAAATATTCCTTGGTGTAATTTTCAACTTAACTACCTTCTGATTGAAAATCATGTATGGTTTTATATCTGTGTTTTGTGTGGGCCAGGTATTTGCATTTTCAACCTACTAAATTTAAAATTTTATAAAACTAAAATCACTACTAAGTCATATACTTATTTTAATGGAAATTCTATATCTATTATTTAAACCATTTCATCATACACAATTTTACATTACAGAACACTTCCAAATAAAAAAGAAATCAAGCATTGAATTTTATTTTTTAATCATTTTCAAGTTATATAGATAATTTTAATGTTTTGAAATCAATATTGATCATCCTATTAGGGTGGATTCAATTTTGGGTGGAGTATTGTGTTTCTATAAAAAAAATATTTTTTCATTTTATGTTGGCTATAGGCATGGTTTAAAATTGTGTCTATTGGTGTATAGCCACAGTTTTGAACCACATATTTAATTGATGTGTAAATGTCTATATCCACGATTAAGAACTATGGCTATAGTTTTATTACCATGGTTTTAAATCATAGCTATTGGCCTATCGCCATTGTTTGAACCATGGCTATAGATATGACCCTATTTCTATGCCAATAGAATCCATAGTCTACCAAATAGTTCTTATTACCTAGAGACACAGTTTATTACCCTATATCAATGGTTTATAACCATTGATATAGCCTAAATTTTTAGTTTTTAATAATTCTATAATATTTGGTCCTTCAGGATGTGGTTTCTTGTATCATATTTCTATGTAATTGTGGTAGACACCGGCTTTGAGCTACTATGTGCAGGGTCACTATTTCATTAAATCTGTAGGTCCTCCCCATGGTTTTCATCATGACATCCATCCTCAATGTGATTATTATCTATGATAGAAAGTCTCTCTAAAGAGTGTGGATATGTCCTTAAAATATAATAATTTTATTTTAGTGATGTGGGATGTGATGAACCAAATTAAGAAGAATGGAACCTTGGAATTGGTTTCATATCTCAGATAACATTATGTAATTTTTATAAAATGAACCTATAAAAATAATCTCCAATGGAAAGGTGATATAATAGAAAACAATACTAAAATTTAGTGGAATGATATTCCAAAATTTACTGAACTGATTTTGATTAAACTATTTTACCTATCACAATGTAGAAAAACAATTTAAGTATTTCTTATGATACTTAAAAAATTGAAGTAAAAAATTCTCAATGTGGATTTAAATTCAGCATTACATTAATAGAACACTAGAGGAAGGGTACTATATTGAATAAGTGAAAAGTTATTTTATTGAAGTTTATGGTTCATAAGAGTGAGATATGAAGAAGGTATTATATGAACTCTAACAAGAAACATGTTTATATTATTAAAAGAAATAAAAAATGTAAATTTATGGTAATTAAAAAAATAAAGAGTGGAATCAAATCCTAATGTCATGGGATGTGATAAAAATTCAAACACTATGATTGTGTATATAGATTAAATAACATTATCCTGAAATAAATCCAAATATTAGGAGGCATTTTCTACCCCAAAGAGTAATATCTTTGAAATTTAAATTAATCTTGAGATTAAATTTTTTACTATATCAATTTATTGATATAGTAGATTTTATGTATATATTATAAGGTAATTATTTTGGTGATTTAATATGAAAAATTAAATTAAAAACTTTAATGAGGTATCCACTACAATATCAGATATGGAATGTTTTACATAGAGGAATATTGAAGAAATGTGGGTGAAATAAAGTCATAAGGGTTCATCAATAACCAAATTTATTTTACGGAATAAAAACCCAACATTTTGTTTTAATTTCTACTTTTTCCATGATTACAATGAAACCCAAATTATTCACATTTTATGGAAGAAATGAGGATCATGCATTAAATCAAGGAAAATATTCATTATATCTAGTGGTATGGAATGGAAATTTTTTATAGAATAATCTAAATGTAAATATAGATTGGGTATGTGATATTGAAGATAAAAGGTCTACTTCTAGAGGTGTGTTCATTATCCTAAGAAGATTGTAAAGGATAGGATCACCTAGCATGTTACATTGCCTAAAATCTAATGTTTAAGGTGTTAGAGCGTAGTTCAGGGTGTTTTTTGGTCATGTGAGTCATTCCAATTATGATGAATTTCTCAAATATCCAATGGTGACTCATCCTAGTGGTGAATCGTTTGGATGTGACACATCTGGTGGCAACTCGTCTAGTGTGGCCCATCATGGCGGTGACTTTTCTAGCAGTGACTCACTTGGTAGTGACTCATATGAAGGTGACTCAATTGGTAGTGAATCATTTTTTCATGAATGCTCTGGAAGTGACTGGTCTGGTGGTGACTCATTTGGGAGTGACTCATATGGTGGTGACTCCTCTTTTCGGTTACTTATATAGAATTAATTCATCTAGTAATGACTCATCATAGCAGGGAATCATTTGGTATTCACTTATCAGGTGGTGACTCATCTAGTTGTGACTTGTCTTGGTGGTGACTCATTTCAATATTTTTCTATTTTCTTAGAATTTCTTATTTTTCCTTTTTCCCCTTTTTACATATATTTTGATAAAAATGAGTTTAATAACATAATTAATGACTTTTAAAGCCATTTTAAAATGAATCAATTATATCTTTAATTTCATAAAAGTATATAAGAATTCAAAATGTTTAAAATTCATGATCATGATAATATTATCTTTAATAGAAATTCAAAACTGTATCTAATCCTGAATGTTCAGGATCTAGAATATCTAAAGAAAATATCCTTCCTTCTGTCTTTAATTCTCGAATTTTGTTGAAACTGGATGTCCTAAAATCCTTATCCCATGGATTTGAGTAACCTGGTTGATGCGGTTAGTTCATGTTTTCCCTGAAGAGTTTCATTTTGTACATGCTCCTCTATTCTTTTTACAATAAGGTTTTGTCGATCATCTTTCTTCTATGTAGGATTTTCTCTATCATTATTGATTATGTATCATACAGGATGCGTATATAAATGTTTAACCTTGTGGTGATAGTTGATTCCAAATTAAGAAATATAATATAATTCATCTAAAATAATTAAAATGGGTAAGGTAATGTGATTTTATATCTTACTATTTTATAGAAATTTTTTTATGTTATGAATTATATGGGCTAATCACCCATAAAGAATCATGGACATTTATGGTCCTTGCTTGTTATTATTTCTTTTGAACTATGTAATTCTTGTTGTTGGTTTCTTATAAACATATATTTTTTAATTTTTTAATTACATATCGATTGTTTATGAATTAAATTCCCCAGGTTCTAATTCCTTGTGTGATAACACCATAAATTAATAGATTAGAATTGAATAAGATATCCCTTGATGAATCTAAAAATATGTTATGTTGTCGTATAGGATATGATGTTTGTGGGGGTGATGATTATGATGTGGTTGTACAGTGGAGTTGTTGTGTAAGACGGAACTGAACTTGGTTGTTGAGCTTTTGTTTCACTGTACTTCTTATTATATTTTGTGTTTTGTTAGTTTTCTAGTTAGTTTGGATGGATAAATCAATAATAATGATGAACTCAAATAATTAAATGATAATGATTTAATGAAAATTTCAATGGAATGGGTTAGAAATAAAGAATCTGGAATCTAGATTAATGATAGTTTGAGACTGAAATATAAATTATGGTTGTGTTTTCATTGTATGGTTTTATGAATTTAGAGGTGGAAGTAATGTGGGGAAGTCATGAGTAGGTTTGTTTTTTGATTGTAAACCCATATCATGGTCTTGGGTGATTTTTCTATAAATATATGTATAAACTATATATTATCATGATTTATATACACACCCCATTCACATTGAGCACCATGTGTTGACACCCATAGAGTCACATGGGAGAATATCTTTCCCAACTTCCAGATGGGATGATGGATGGCTGACCACATGCTTTTCCCTTCTCCATCTTCTAGTTGACAATGCCATAGGAGTCTTCGGTATGAGTTTTGATGTGGTATCCTAGGTGTCTTCGGGATGAGTTGTGGGGTGGTCTCCTAGGTGTATTTGGGAAGATTTTTGGTGTGTTATCCCTGGTGTCTTCGGTATGGGATGGGATGTGACGTGATGTAATGTGTGGTCTAGGTGTATGTCGGTGGGATGTGATGTGATGTGTTAGGAAGAGGTGGTGGCTCCATGAACGTTTTTGTCGGTGTGTGAGAGTGGCTAATTTTTGGGAAAGTGGTGTGGGTACCCTATTATCAATGTTATTAGTATTATACTATTTTAGTTGGATGTGTTATTTGGTGAGTGAGCCTTGGTGAGGTTGGGGATATGGTTAGTTTACATGTTAGGTGTCGTTTGTTTCTACTTTTTTCTCTTGGGGAATTAGTATTCTCTGTTAAGTTGGAATAATACAAAGTAACACAAGAGGGGATAAATTATGACTTTTAAAAAATCTTCAACAATTCTGGATTTCGACACCTTATGTGATTAATATAGATTTTTAGTGTTTTACTTCTGTAATGATTATAAGAAGCGGAAGAACAGAAAAAAAACTTCTTATAGTGGTTCGGCACAAAGATCCACTAGTCCACTCCACCAGTCACTCTCTATGTGAGCTTCATGAATTTCACTAGAAATTTCCTCTTATCATAAGAAAATAAATCCACAACTGAGAGCATGTAGTTGACACCTTTACAAACAATGCTAAAAATACATCCTTCTAGTTCTTTAATAGGCAACCACATATCCACATCTTAGATCAGGAAGCAGATAGTCCACCAGAACTGAGTCTGATCAACTGAAACTCCAATAAAACAAAAGAGATTGATTTCTTGATTCAGTTCATTCTTCGTAGTTGTAGAAGCATCAACTAACTATAGGTGGATATTCGTCATCAGAAATTAAATTCTTTAAGAATGTATAGTCCTGAATTGATCTTTGAGGCAAATGATCATCAATAAAAACATAAAAAATAGATGTAGTAATCTTACACTAGTATAAGGTATAACATGTATGTCTCCAAAGTGTAGTATCTTCTGAAATATCCATAATTCTTCTCAGAAACACATATGTGAATATATTCAAAAATAATTAAAAGAATATAAAAATTTTAACTTGAATATCTCATATTTTGAAATGATACACTAGTAAAATGTATAGAGAAGAATTTTTTTCTTTGATATTCTAGATCCAAGAAAGTATCCTAAAATGTCATAGAAATTCAAATTCCAATTGAAAAATGGATTCAAAACATCCCTTAAGAAAAGGATATATTAACTCCCATTCAAATAGTTATTTGAAATGATCATAACGATCCTTTAATCAATCATTAACTCTGACTTGATCGTTGCAGCAAACCTAGGTTTAAACCACAACTTAAAAACCTTGCAGATGAGAATACAACATAGGGTTGATCTGTATAGAATAGGGTTCCATTGTGTACCGTAGGGTTCTTTCACAAAGCATTGGGTTCCTTCATATATCATAGCATTCCTACCAATGTATGGTTCATTAGCCATAATTTAATCTTCACATAATTTATGGAAAACAATTCACCTAGGGATGATCTTATATGCTCAAACATTTAACATAAAATCCCAAACATAGCATTGATTAACCATATATTCACTTTCTTGAAATTAGGGTATGAATAGTAATTATAGACTCCAATGTAAGCTTACTGATCCAAACATTCAATGATTCTTTGAACCTAAGGATACCGATCCAATTGAAAACTATTTATTATAGCATATGGCTGATACCATATAGAAGCGTTAACATTATAGCTTAGTGTAGAGATCATGAATCACACTCTCAGTCACCGAATGAAGGGTTTAAGAAAGTGATTCAAAATCAATTATTGTAATACTAAATTCATTTAACCTGGATATAAATTCCTGAAAATCATGCTCAAGAAAACTTCATTAGAAAAAAAAACAAGGGTATTTGTGAGCATCAATATCATCATATATTATATAGTATTGTTGATACATTACATGCCCAATAATATCCCCCATTTTTATTATAAAAAAACCCATAACATAATCCAAAATTAAATTTAATGAAAATTTAGGATTTTTAAACACACAAAAATTGATATAGAAAATTATATTAAAAATATTTCAATTTCACATTATTATTTCGATAATGTAAAGTAGATTCTTGTCAACTGAATAAATAAAAAATTCCTCTAATGAAATGTTTTTATTAACTATTATCTCCGGTAGATATTCTCTATAGATATTATCCCCCGTTTTTTATATAAAAAATATGGTTTGAAATAATAAATTATATAAACAGCAGTTAATGTAGCATGGAACTATAAATACATAGTCTCTAAAAACAAATATAAGGGAAAAAATTTAATATTATTAGTGAAATATTGAACATAAATAAAAAGAAATTAATCTCAAAAAGAATAAAGTAAATTTAATTTAAAATTAATTCAAATTTATTAAAAATATAGCACAACCCACAACCAATGAATGTTTTCATCAAAATGAGTGGTTATGATCAAAATTTATACAGGAAGGTGGTGAATTAGAATTAGAAATGGATTGAAAGACTCCATTAATATCAAGGAGCTTTATCAAGAAGCTCTAAAAATGTTTGTTGAAGATTTATTACTATTTTTGAAGTATCTTCTTTAAATCATGACCAATATTTAGATTATCAACTAAATTGACCTTTATAAAATCATTCACAGCTTCCTCAAAATGAATGAACAAAGTCAACTTATTCATAAATTGATTAATCACTAATTCTAACCTAGATTCATTAGAAGAAAGTTTAATAACTAGATGCCTTTTATTTTATAATATAACAACTTAAGGAGTATTGTCACACTAAAGAGTGTGCAATTTTTCATTCAAATTAGCCAACATTGTGGTTATTTATTTTAACCTTCTGATCAAGTCTGGCAGTGATAATTGAGATGATGTTTATACTTAATTACATTCCCTCAGAGACTAAAATTCTCTCAATATCATCAACTTTAACTCAAAAAAAACTTGACTTCTTGGCAGATTCATGTTTCAATAAACTAAACCCTCTGGATATTTTTATGATAATCTCTTGAAGGTCACTAATATAAATAGAATTTTCATTGAATTTCTATAGATAGAACTTAATATATTCAAATTCAGATCTTGGCACGGTGGAACATTGCAGAACTTTGAACATCTTTTTCTCAACATCCAATTCTTATTGTAGATACGGGTTATTAGCTTTTACCAAATTCATATTTCTTACTAAATATTCAACATGAGAGTCAGAAGATTTTAGATAATCATTCCTATGATGATCATTTTCAACTAAATCTAGACATGGTTCACTATTTCCTTTTTATATGTCTCTTAAGGGAGATCCTCCCATAGTATCAAAATTAATGAACAATGAGGGAAATATTTTTAGGATCAGGGACATCTTATGGGTCATATTCTTAACTTTGAGCCTCTTTCTCTACCACTGGAGTCTCATTTTCAGATCCAACAATAGCTTCATGATCATTCTCTTGAATTTTGACTAAAATTATTCTTTTCTAAAAAAGAGTTTCTTTAGAACTTGACTTTCCTTTTTCTTTAGGCCTCTGTCTAACAGAACCAATCAAAGGAATGATCCTCTTCTCCCCCTAAAGAGTTTCTAGAAACCTCTAATATGGTTTCATTCCAACAAGAAAAATATTTTTTCAAGAATTGATCCAAACAAAACCTAACCTATTTATAGTCCCAGAATTAGAAATGTTGTTTTGATGACATGTTTTTCCAAAAACAATATTTACAATTTTTCTTGTTCTTCGCAAAAAAATGAAATTATCTTTCAATAGGGATAAAATCCCAGCTTGGAATCCTTATGGAATCAATGATTTAAATACCATATCATAAACCAACAGAAATTGAGCATAATGTGGTTCAAAAAAAGGACATACAGGTTTGGATAAAGAACATTCTCTAGTTTAGTAGTCCTCGGCCAAATTTTTGTTGAATGAATTTCATCAAAACTCAGTGATCATGAGTAATCTCTTTCCACATTACCTTCTTGATAGTTATTGTTCCAAAAAATGAAAAAAAAATTCCTCTCATAAATATTTTCCATAACCTAAATTCTGAAAACTAAAATAAAACTCCCCCTCATTGAGACAACACAATAATTTAACCATTTCCACAGAAGAAATAAGAAATTAAGAAACATTAATATTAGAGATTATAGAGTCATAATTGAATCTAAGACTAAAAATTGCATTTTTTAAATTCATTTACATAAATTTAATATACTACAGGCATGGTTCATTATCCAAAAAAAATAATTTATACCTCAAAATCGTATGTCTTCCTTTAGTGAAAGATCTATTGAATCTAAATAATCAAGATCAATTACCTTACCTTGGAGCACATTATGATGAATCCCAGATGAATAAGTAGAGGCTTCCTACTAAAATTCTTCAAATCATCTTGAGGTTTCCATCTCTAAAGGTTTTTAGTTTTAAGGGATTGGATGATTTAGGTTTTAGAAAATATGAATCGAGAGAATCTCGGTAAACCAAAAGGACATGTAGTCGAAAAGAAAGAGAGAGGGAGAAGGAAAACAATATTCTTACACTGATTTAGAATGTACTCATTATTTTGTAATTTTAAAATACTAATAAAAATAAATAGAAATGAATTTTTTTTTAATAACTAATTAAAACCTAACCAAAAAATTAAACATATCGAATAAATTTTATTAAAATAAAAAAAATACTGCAAATAAATTAACAAACATTTAGTTAAAATTAAATATTCGTAACTCCCCCATAAAAAAATCAAAACTTTCACTGGGAAGTGGTTTAGTAAAAATATTTGATATTTGATATTCAGTATTAAAAAATTATAAATATATGGATTTTCTAAGGACATGAACTCTTAGAAAATGATGTCTTATATTAATGTGATTAGTATTATAATGACTTATAGGATTTCTTGAAATATTTATAAAACTTCTATTATCACATAAAATCATTATACTATTAAAATTTATTCCAAAGTCCAATAGAGTGTTTTTAATCCACAATAGTTTTATGAAAAAACATCCAAAAGACAAATATTATACCTCCATGGTTGACCGGGAAACTGAGTGTTGTTTCTTACAATACCATGATACTAAATATTTTCCTAAAAAGTGATAGGTTCCTGATGTATGTTTTTTATCAAATATATATCCTCCAAATTCATCATCTGGATATGAAATTATTTAAAATAAAAAAAATGGGTAAGTTATATATTGAAAATTAGTTTCTTTTAAATATTTATATATTATTCTAATAATATTAAGATGAGATACTTATGGATTTGATTAAAATCTAACACATAATCTTATAAAAAACATAATTTCTGGTGTGCTAACAGTAAGATATAGTAAACTTCTAACAAAAACTCTATATAAATTGTTGTCCATTGGTTTTTCAACTTCATACAAATCAAATTTGATATAATTCATATAGGAATTGTATATATATTTATGTTTTCAAGTCCAAACAATTTAAATAAATCAATAATATGTTACTTTGATTTAAAACATTAGTATAATATTTTTGATAAATCTCAAATCCTAAAAAGAAATTTTGTTCTCCCATCATACTCATTTAAAATTATTTATTCATTAATTTTTAAAACCAAATTACAAAGATTTTTATTATTTTATCCAAAAAACATCTTGAACATATATTTTAACTAAAAAATATTTGAAAAATAGTTTTCTTAAAATAATTGGGATCTTCCATGTAACATCCTAGGTAATTATAGAATATAATATTTTCATATCTATTAATATTTATGAATAATATATTAATTATATGTTAAAATGGGACACTTTTTCTGATATCATACTCATCACACAATGATCGGTTTCTCTGAAATCTTATGTTGCACACAAGACCGAGTTATACCAAAAAATAATATATTATTAATATTATTATTTTAAATGGTAGTTAATACCTAGCCATTGTATTGTAGAGAATAAAAATAACTAAATATATTATATTTACACATGCTTTTTAAATGTTTTTACATTTATAAAACAAATAGAGGCTTAAAATGAGAATAAATCCAATTTTAAGAAAAAAATACTCTAATATTTTTAAAAGATAATTTTTCCACCTTTTGATTGAGAATCCATTTTAAATTTATTATTTAAAAATTTAATAAGTTCTATTTGAAAAAAAAACTTTTTCTTTGCAATAGGAACATCGAAATTTACTTTGGTTGAAATTTTGGTATTTTTCTGATAAAATTCATATTATAAAGAATAGTGAAAAATACTGTATTTTAATTCAAAACAGCCATTTCGCCTAATTTATTTATATAGATAGATTTCTTTTTAACTGGTTTTGAAGTGTAATTGGATTAATTTATTATAATTTAATCCAATTTTTTTCATTGTAGGAAATTTAACATTTTAATTTGACATAAACACATGTCAATCTTTTGATGGTTTTTACTTTTAAAAAACCTGTTTTCTCATTTTAAAAATGGGAATTAATTTTAAATTTATTATTCAAACTTTTGTGTTCTTAATTTGAAAAACTAAATTCCATATTTTGAATCATAAGGTACAAATAATGTAAATAGTAGCCTTTTATTTTTTGATATTATGAATAATAACTTTAGTAATTATTTTTATTTAACACGGTTCAGGGGTAAATTAGGTAAATAAGGGTAAAATAGTATTATAATAATATAAAACTACCATGACACTTTTAAAAATCATATTGGATGAAATATGTTCTACAAATAATATCCTTGGGATGATAAATGGGTCTTCATAAGACATTTGGGTTTGATTATGACACTTAAAATGTTTAATTTAAAGTAACAGAAAATATGAAATAAACATATATATTTTCTTACTTAAAAAATTAATATAGTTTATATAAAGGTTATATTAAAATATAAATATTAATTAAAAATATAAAAATATTTAATACATCATGTTATTTTATTTATAATTTTTAAATATTGATTAATTAAATTTAATTATGACAAAATTATGATGTTGTGATTGCTTTATTAATAAAGGAATCAAATAAACGATATTATAAATAGTTAAATAAATCTTAATTTACATTATTTATTTCATCCAAGATTTTTATAATTGTATATGTCATGTTATAAGAGTATTTAGTAGTTTTTTTTTAATTTATCCCTCTATTTAGATTTTTTTTAAATTCAATAAATTGAATAGTTTCAAAATTGACATAATTTATATCTAATAAAAATAATACATTATTAAATTATTTAAAAAGTAAGAAAATATTTAAAATTTACAAATTTATTGTAATAAGGTCTAAAAGTTCATAAATCATCCATGTATGATAAATTTACCCCATAAAGGTAAAATTTAAATCCTTTTAATATTTAAAATGTTGTAACCACAATTAAAATTAAAAGAGAATAATTAAGGGTAAAATGAAAATATAAGGTTAAAAATAAAATAAATTAATGTATATAAATTATTGTACTTGTTTGTTTCTATATATCCTCATATTATCTTATAAATAAATTACTTTTTAACTATTTTTATTTGAAATGGAATTTATATTAATTTAAAACTTTTAACAATTTCGAATGTTGCCACTCCCATCTCTTATTAAAAGGTACCCTCTCTTCTCTAATAGTAACACATATAAAGCCTTTTGGTTCAACCATGATCCACCCAAACCACTTCCTAGAATCCCTCTCCTCGTCCTAGAATCCTCCCTTAGAGAAGATATCTTCCAAAGTAATCCTTTTGGTATAAACCAAAATAAGTTGCCTGATTAAGAGGCAACGCCTTCTCTCATGATTTTTAGTTTCACTTCCATTATCCACTCCCTAAACTCTTTTAATTCTATGATTACATAATAATAATATTATCATAAATATAGTATGATGTTTTTATTAGATTTTTTAGATCTATACATACACAAACCTCTATTTAATGGGTAACGAACACACTGTTTCTGTGTATGGTGAACTACTGCCTCACAAAATGATGATTGTTCAATTTTCCCCTACCACCTCTCATGGTGGATATTATAATGGACACTATTTTTACATATGATATATATTATATTAATAAAATCTCTATTTTTTATTTTTTATTTAGAACTTACCTTTACTCTTTCCATGTTGTTTAAATATGATAATTTTCTTCGATGAAGTGCAGCATACCTCCCCCTTAAAGAAAGATGACTCATTCCCACAATATATGGAACATATAAAGAATTTTTTTATTAAAGATATGTTACATATATGAGATTAATATAATAATGTAATTATAATATACACTTATATCATTTTATTCTTACTCTTTTAATATGATACCAAAATGAAAGTAGTGTTTATGTGTACGTACGGCTTACTGTCTCTATAGACGGTGCATTTCATTTATTATCTTAAAATATTATGGATTATTATAAATACATATATACTGGATATATAAGATATTTAAATCATGAATAATATTCTGTAGATTATCGTCTTTTGACCACATAAACAATTTACATCCAACCAAATTCATTTTTTATTCAAGTACCAAATATCAACAAAACATCTGATATGAACATAAATAGTTATGTGCTTTTTATAACTCAGTAAAAAGTGATATAAAAGGAATAATAAAATTCAAAAGTTTTATCAAGAAGGTTGAAATTAACCTAATTTTCATTCTACAGAAAATAAAGATTGTATGATAAAAGTTGAACTCACGGTAAGGAACTTCATCTCAATCACTTTTCATTGAGACATATTTCAATAATATACACCAACTTCTTTTATATAGTGTATAATTATCCCCTATGACTTTAAATTTAATTCAATGTTTATCAAAAGGAACATTTTTCTACAAAGTGTTTTACTAAAAGACAAAAATATGTGTTTTTAATGTATGCCACAATAATGACTTCTCAGTAGTCGTAACCATTATTTGATATTCAGCTTTATCTATAAGCCTTAATGTTTTTAAAAGTAAAAAAATATTCCCTTTTTGGGTGTTTTGGTACTGAAATTTGTTTTGACAGTGGATTTACTATTTAAATGTCTTTAAATTATTTCTTTTTATTTTAAATGAAATTTTTAGAGTGAAATTTTGATAATTTAATTTTTTATGTGTTATGATTATATAATGGTACTTGGACATTTTATGGGTAGTTACATGAGAAACCAAAGATGGTTGGTTACGTGATAAACCAATGATGGGTGGTTCCATGATAAACTAGGGATGGGTGGATATGTTATAACCTCCAATTCATTGGGTATGAAGTTAGCTGAAAGGATATTTATTTAGTGATATGTGTGGAAGTTGACTGGTCTTTCCCAAAATCACCCATGTTTTTATGGTTAAGTGGTCACTTGTAATGTATCTTGGGTTGTTGAATCCTCAGAGACCTATGAAGAAACATATGAACATTTAAATTCTATAGAATGTATTTGGATATGAATTTTCCAACATTGGGTTGATTTTAGATTGTTTTAATTGAACACTAAGAGACTTATGGGAATTCAATTTAAAATAATGAGTTAATCCAAGGTCATCACTTGGGGTGTATTGGATGCATTCCTTTTTCAACATTTTAAATGTCTTATATTTGAGTTGTCTTCATTTAAGAAGATCAAACAACATTATCACTTCCTGTTTTAATACCTACACACTATAATACTAATTACCTATATACTTGGAGGATCATAATTTGGATCAATCCATGTTAAATGTTTGTATTTTCACTTGAAGTGTGCGACCTTAAAATTCAAAAAGGAAAAATAATTTTTTAAATTGTTAAATGAAATTATCAATTAAAATAAGTGATTAGAAATTAAAAGAGTCATAAATAACATCTTATACAACCCCTTTCTACTACCTTGTATCAACACATAAGAGTATTAGACCTCTATTTATTCTATGATATCAATAGTAGTGTGAAGTACACTCATGAGGGAGGAATTGAATAAGTGAAAAATAATGAAATAATAATCACTCCACCGTTGTGTGATACTTTCACAAGGTTTGGTGTGAATAAATTCATAACATTATGCAACGGTATTAATACCTTATGAATAATAACATAATAATAAGACAAAAATAACATTTATCAAGAAAATAAGATGAATTATAATAACTTACATGTGAAAGACAAACTCAAGACAATAAAATCACAGCATAATAATACAATGAAACAAAGAAGAAAATATATTTAGCTTCTTCACCAATACTACCTTAAATAATAATTTCAAGAGTCATGGGTTGATACCCCAACATTCCATGTCTTCCCACATGATTATAGTAGGCCTAGTGTGGTGGAAAGCGTGTGGAATTTGGACTTTTACACCCTTGTGCCGAAATGGCATCTATCTTGTATCCACCAAATAGAGGTGCCTAAATGAGAGTCTATATGGACAAATTGGAGTGGTCCATAGAAGAAGAAACTAAATATAAGTATGTACCCTAACTATTTATAATGTTTTATCCCAAATGGAGTTTTAAATTTCTAGATATGGTCTAAATATAGAGATGTTTTTCTAGGATGTAGAATCTAGACCAAAATAGATTCTTCAAATTGGGTAGCTTGTAACTCCGTTAAAACATCCAAATTATCTTAATAAATGGTTCAATGAAATGTTACCCTTGAGTTCCTATATCTTCAGTTTAATTTTTATAATCAGTATGCTTAAATCTTGGCCTTTATATTCTATTTATTGGGATGTTGTCCAGTTTACTTTTACTAGAATGTGTTGGCATAAAAGTCTATTATGGTCATCTTCCAATTTGAATTTACAATTGATCCAAAATAATGAATTATTTCTTATATAATAGGTGAGCTGAAAATAAAATATGAAAACAAAATCATGAATATTTTTTATGAGGTGTTCAAATATGTACCATGTAATAGTGCTCTTTAACAAATAATTACAATCATAATGTGATTTAATGTTTAAATTATAAAATGCACAAAAAATCGTGTTTATAAATAATGAAATAGATAAATATTATAATATAAAAAATTAGTATTAGCCTCTTTCAGTGGCTAATCACATCCCCAAATTGAGTTTTTCTAATCCCGAGCAAAATATATCTTAGAAATATAAAATTTAAATTCCATTTTCCAAAAACTTATTAATACACATTGCTCACCCAACGACCTAATACCAAACAATAACGAAATCCATCAAAATAATTTAAAAATATCAAGGTCCATATGCATATCTCAATCCCAATCCCATTTTTTTAATATTCATTGTCACATTTCATCGAATTTCAGTTAAGCATGATGTATTGTTGTGTGTCATAATAGACTTGGGGTTTCATCTTTATTCAATGGAGAAAAGATGGAAGCGCTAGATATGATCACATTTTAATATTAATTTTTGTATTTGTTAATTTTTTATGTTTGTTTTTTTTCAATTTTTCTATGGTAATTGAAATTTAACTCAATTGAGTCATCCCATGTAGCGAGACTTTATTGATGACTACCACACTCAAAGACCTTAGGGCACCAAGTGAATCCCACAAACTCGGGCATCATCTCGAGTTTACTCAATAAAAAAAATCAAATTACCAAAAATAGAGATAAAATTCCCCACTCTGGGATAGAAAATTATGGATTACTAATCCCCAAGTGTCATAATTTATGCATTAGGTCAATCTAATGCACTACACACAATGGATTTTTTTTATTTTTTCATTGATTTTTATTTAATACTCATTTAAAAATTAAAATGATCTCCAAACCTATTCCATTAATTATGGGACACCAATAACTCAAAATAATACCCCATAATTTAAAGGGAATGAATTGTGTGTTTTTTTAATGGATGAAAATATAAACAGTAAAAAATAACATTAGACAACTGTACTTTCCAAAATCACTACTCATAAACATAAACATGCATTAAAATCAGAATCAATGAATGAAAAATTATTTAATATTCAATTTCAAAGCATTCAATTTGTATTTTCATGTTCATGTTTTAAGGAAATTTTCTTTCTATGCGTCTTTTTTTCAAAACATTGTTTTAATAATTTTAATTTTTTTCCCACAAAATCAATTAAATTTTTATTTCACCTCCCCCCCCCCCACCACCCCACAAACAGAAAATAAAATTATCCCCATTGTTTAAAGATAAATAATTATATGGGCATAGTGGTATATAAGATGAGTTCAATTATGAATTTTAAAATGATAATTATGGAATGAATTCACCTGGTGGTTGAAGTTGACGTTCATGTCACTCCCATTTAATCCCTTGATCTCCATTCCACTTGTAGAATCATCATCAGTGATGATAGTTTATGTTTGTACCCATATGATATTCCTAAAAATCAATCAATCTCAGCAGCCTTTTAATATCAAAAACCACACAATTAGAACACTGTGGAAATCCCTTGAGGTTTATTTAAATAAAAATAACAAACAAAACGAACAGAAAAAAGAACTCAACTATTAAATTTGGCATACTTAACACAAACGCGTGGAATATAAATATATATATATATATATATTACAAATATATACAAAAAAGATATATATATATATATATATATATATAAACACTATTTACTGTGATTTGAAGGGTTGTTGGAGTCTTCATATACACTCCATGTAGCTTTTATTTTTCCTTTTCCTTTGTTATCATAATCAGAATTCTTATGATATCTCATTTTTGGAATTTCTATTTCATATTTCAGTTGAAAAAAAATTAGGTATGATATGACCCAATTTCTTGTATTCTTAGCATCAGAATTCCCTTTCTTATTTCTCATATTTATTCAGGTATTTTTTGAATCCTCTTTTTTATAGTAAAACATTATTTTCTTTTAGGCTAGTTAATCCAGTTCCATTTCTGAATCAGAGGAATATGATTTCTTTTCTATTTTGTCTTTTTGTGTTATTTTTCTGCAATACTTCTGAGATGTCACCTTCAGAGTAGTATATTCCTTTTTAATTATAATATTATGATCATCATATTTATCCTGAATTTATATGTCATACATCATTAGTGTCCTAATTAGTTTATCCATTGTTAGATATATGATAGGTGATGATTGGTGAAAAGTAGTTGATATTTCATTCCATTTTGAGGGTAGTACTCTGAGTACTTTAACCACCTGATAATATTGTTGGATGGGTTCACCTATGGCTCTAATATTGTTGAAAATTTATATAAGCCTTACATTAATCTTCGTGATACTTCCACAATCAAACATTATGAATGTTTCGAACATTAGTTTAGCAGTAGAATATCTCATGTGTCTAACATTGTCTGTTCCTTCATAGGAAACTGCTATATTTTTTCACATCTAATAGGTAGCTAGAAATTGTGATATATGATTTAACTTATCTGGTCCAAGAACATAGATAACTTCATTTATTTCCTTTTAATTGATATCATATTCAGCTTCTTCCTCAACAATCCCAGTTTATGGTTTCTCAGGTTTGAATCCACATTTTTTATGATAGATAATCATACTTTATTTTTAGAACCAATAATTTTCACCATTAAATTAATAATCATGTACCATAGACATTCCTCATCTAGGATCAGCCACTGCCATATTTGAATAGTACTTATACTTTTAGCTTATTATAGCTTTATCAAAAAAATATCTCCTCAAATACCAACTGTTTGGTCAGAATAATACAATGTAACAAAAGAGGTAGATGAACTGTTTCTTTTCAAAAATCATACAAAATACTGGATTTGGACACCCTTTGTGATTAATATGGATATTCAGTGTTTTAAATCTGTATTGAGTATGAACAATGGATGAACAAAAATAAAAAACAAATATTTTAATAGTGGTGTTGGGTATAAAGACCCCCAAATCCGCTACACTAATCACTCTCTCTATGAGCTTCGGTAATTTCACTAACACGGCCCTCTTAACATTATACAATAAATCCAAAACCGACCAAAGGTAGTAGAAACCTTTATAAACAAGGCTAAAAATAGAGTCTTTTGGTTCATTAATAGAGAACTGAATATCCACATCTTATATCAAGAATATGACACTCCACCAAAATTTATTCCAAGTAGTTGAAACTCTAATAAATCAAAAGTGTTTGATATGTTGATTCAGGATTTTCTTCATAGTTACAGCAGTAATAACTGATTGTAGATGGATATTATTATTCAAAAATGAAATTTTTCAAGAAGTTATATTTCTATAGAGATCCTAGTTGAAAATGATTTTCAATAATAAAATCAAGAAATAGTGGTACTAATCTTACAAAAGTATTTTATATAACATGTATATCTCCAATTTATTGTATCTTCATCAAAATTGATTATTCATTGCAAGAACAGTTATGAGAATAAATTAACTAGAATGTAATTGAATATAAAAATTTGTAACTTGAATATCACGTATTTCTAAATTATACACTAGTAAAATATATAGAGAAAAAGGTTTTCTTTGATATTCTAGATCCAATAATGTAGCCCGAAAGATCTCAAAAATTCAAATTCCAATTGACCATGTGTGTCTTAACATCCCTTATGAACAAGAGAAATTTTCTTAAATTAATATGGTTCTTTGAAACAATTATAACGATATTCAAATAAGTCATTAATTATGACATGACCATTGCAGCAATCCCATATTTAAAATATGACTTAAAAAATTCTCCATTAAGAAGAAAAATTAGGGGTAATCTGCATAGCATAGGGTTCTGTTGCGTATCATAGATTTCCTTCTTGTAGTGTAGGGTTTCTTCACATAGTTTAGAGTTCCTACCAATGTACGGTTCCTTAACCATACTATCATTTTCATGTACCTTAGGGAACAAAAGTAGTATTGGAATGATGATCCATACGCTCAACCGTTTCAACATTAAATTTCAATCATACCATTGATTAACCATATATTGACTTTTCCAAACATAGGGTATGAAATATAATTCCAGACTCCAATGTAGGGTTGATGATTCATACATTCAAAAATTCTTTGAACAAAAGTATGATGATCCAGACACAAACTATTTAGTGTAGCATAGGGTTGATACCATACGGAAGAGTTAACTTTCCAGCGTAACATACGGATAATGAACCATATGCTCGTTATCCAAACATAGGGTTTGATACATTTTTTCAAGATCAATTCACATAATGCTAAATTCCTTTAAACTGTATATAAATTCCTAAAAACTTGCAAAAGGGAACTACATTAGAAAATAAACAAGGGTATTTTTGAGCCTCAAAATCATCATGTATTATAGTATATTATTGAAAAAATACATGCCCAACATGCTCCTTCAACTTTTAAATGAGAGACTTTGTTTTTTATACTGAGTATACATGTATGACCACCCTATATATATATATATATATATCAGGTTTCTAGGAGGATTACATGGACTGTGTTGGGATATACTAGTTTCACCCATAGACAATTGTTTTGTTGTTTCTCTAGTTTTGTTTTTTGGTATTTCACATTGCTGAATTTTATTTTTATTAACTTTATATACACATGCATTATAGAAAGTTTTTTAGTTTTCTTATATATAATTCAAGAAGTTTATTTTGGTTTATTTTTTCTATCTATCGATCTTGTTTTCTTATAACAGGTAATTCCTCCTATATAGTGGGATTTTAAAACCCTTGGTGTTAGTCACCAACCCATGGCCTATTAAAGTGGGGACTCAGGAGTCATTATCTTTATCCCCTCATAGTGTAATATTTTCTCTAAGGGGTTCATGAATTAGTAGTATCAGAGCTAATATTTGAGAGATAGAATGATGTTTGGAGTTAGGCACTGGGAGGGTTTCCAGGGTTGGTATAGAAACAGTTTCAGTTGACCATGGAGTGTAAAATGGTCTAGGGAAACCAGATAGGACATGGGATTTTAGGAACCCCCATAATCCAGTGCAAAAAACACTGAACTTATTTAGTGACCAAGTGATATGGTACTTATTATAGGGTATAGACCTAGGATAGGTACATATATCATAATGACATGTGTTCTTGTTTGAATTGTATTTTTTACAGAAAGTTAAAATGGATAAAAATAATTAAATGGACTAAATTAAATTAAAATATATCGTTAAGAAAATAAAAACTACCAGTATTAGGAAGTGGATGTTTAGTAGGTAGACCCAGTTGATCAAAGTAGGGTTGATTTGGCTGAGGATGATGATCAGTGGAAGCTGATGTTGAGCACTTTTTTGCAGAAATATTTGTCAATTTATGAGGTTTATGTTTCTGATATGGAAATAGATAGTTGGATAGAACAGTGAGAGATCTCTTTTAATTTTATCAGATACCTAGTAGAGTATAGAGTCCCTTAGGCAGTTAGTCATATGCAAGGAGATACATGTCAGTAGTGGACATTATACCTTACCGAGTATAAGTAGGTAGATGTTTCATGGGTCAAATTTTTGAAGTATTTTCGAGTAGTCATACTATAATTAACCAAGAAGGATGAGAAGAGGTAGGGGATAATCTCCCTTCATCAGGGAAGTATGTCATTGTGGGATCTTGGGATTAAGTGTAAGGACCTTTTTTACTTTTCCAAATATATTTTTTTGGATGAGTAGTCCCGATAGAGGTGTCTTAATTAGGAACTCTATCCTTCGATCTAGTTAGCAGTTACACCTTTTACGTTTCCAACATACCTAGTGGTTAAGAAGAATGTATAGTTGATCAATCAGATGCACTCATGAGGTGGTTTTCCCTGATAGTTGAATCAATAGTGTTCTATAAGGAGTAGAGTTGTTGATGGAAAGCCTTGGGTGTTAGGGACTTTGAGGTTTTGACTAATCGAAAGTCAACCTCAGTAGATTCCCATTCAACATTCTAGTTTTTCTACTTTTCCTATGGTCTTGGGTCGATGTTTTTCTTCTGTAGGGTTTGTTTAAATCTTTAGGACCACTGCCCAGTGGCATCTTGATTTTAGTTTGTCCAAGGTAGATAGGTTCTACATCAACCTCATTAACTATTATCAGCAAGGTCATTCTAATAGTAGGGGAAGTAGGATCATGATCCAGCTAGGGTTGTTGAGATAAGTATAGGTTAACATCAGGATGTTCCTTGAGATTAGGGACCTCAACCCAAGCATGGTCATAGAGGTGGCTAGCAGTAGAGAGGCAGGGGAGCTCAGTGTGTTCAGTTGTATGCAACAGAGGTAGCAACAACAGACGGGCTAGAGATAGTTAGAGGTATAATCAGTCTATCTTTGACCCTTTTTGTGCCTTGTTTTATTTATCAGATTCTCACTCCTTTGTTTCACCCTCTCTATTCCATGCTCTAGGACTATCCATAGAGAATATTTTCATTCTCCTGTTGTTGACTACGTGAATCGGAGTCTGGATGATCTTCCATGATGTTTGTCAGGGATGTGTGCTAATGATGGAGAAACATCAACCATGTGTGGAACTTATCTTTCTTGAATTATAGGTATATGATGTCATCCATGATATCTACTAGTTGTATTATATTAATGTTGTTATCGACTACTTCTATAGGAGAATCATGTTCTCATACGTGGATGGCCCATGGGAAGTTTTTTTTTGGCGAGCACAGTTGTCATGTGGGAAAAAAGGCATGTGGATCCACTTTATTAATTGGTGGCTGAGGTTTCTATAGAATTAGTATAAATTGGGATAGGGGAAGCTCCTAGGGTTTTCAGTGAATTCTTAGATGTTTTCCCTAATGAATTTTTTTCACTGCCTACTCAATGTGATGTTGATTTTGTGATAGACTTGCTACCAAGTGCTTCTCCGATTTCAATGGCTCAATATAATTTGGAACCTTCTAAGTTGTTGGATTTTAGGATTCAGATTGATGATTTGATATAGAAAGTATTCATCTAGCCTGGTTTGTCACTGTTGGGGGCTCTAGTGTTATTATCTAAGAAGGTGGATGGTAGTCTGAGGTTGTGCATATACTATCAGATATTTAATCAAGTGGAAATCAAGAAATGTTACCCACATCCTTCGATCGATGATCTTTTTCAATATAAGAGGGGGTGAGTTGGTTTTTTAAGATCTAACAAAGATCTGATATCACCATTTAATGTTGAAGGAGGGTGATATCAGAAATACTGCCTTTAGATGTAGCTATAGGCACTTCAAGATTCTAGTTATACATTATAGTGATAAAAATGCACTATTTGTGTTCATGTGGATTATGAATATAGTGTTCCAGGTTTTCCTTGACCATTTCATCCTCATATTCATTAATGATATCTGGATTTACTCAGAGTCCTAAGGGGATCATGCTAAGAAACCTTGAGTTGTCTTGAAGGTTCTTCGGTGCCAGTAGATCTATGGAAAAAATTTCATGTGTAAATTTGGTCCATGATATTTCTATTTCCTTGGGATTTTAGTGTCTTCTCAAGGGTGTGATAGTTAACCCAACAGAGGTTGAGTTAGTTTTTTCTTCGGCTGCACCTAGGAATGTGGTATAGGTTTATAGATTACTTGGTCTCACCGGATATTATTGAAGGTATGTTCCTGATTTCTGTCAAGTTGTAACCATGTTGATGGAATTGATCATGAAATACCAATATTTTGTGGTGAATAATAAATTCTATAAAGCATTTGGTTACCTTAAAGGGATGTTGGTTAGTGATCCATTACTTTAACTACCAGAGGAGGGTGTGTTGTTTGAGGTTTTCTATGACTCGTCCTATCTAGGATTTGGGTGGATCTTAATGTAGTATAAGGTAGTTATATTTTATGTCTCTAGATAGTTATTCCCTAATGAACCTATGTATTCTACCCATGATCTAGAGCTAGTGGTAGTTGTGTTTGCACTGAAGTAGTGGCGACATTACCTCATTAGGGAGAGATTTTTTGTATTCACAGATCACAAGATTTTGAGGTATTTCTTTTCCTAGACTAACCTAAATCCATGATAGTGGTGGTGGTTGTATTTTCTTTAGGACTCTGATTTTGAGTTCCCATATACATCTGGATAGAGAAATGTCATGGCTGACACGTTGAGAAGAAAGTCCCAAAAGGATGTTTGTTCTGGTAGTGATGTGTGAGGGAGTTATTCATGAGTTAAATAGCTCACCTTTTAGTGGTACACCTATGAATTTATAATATTTACAATGGCTTGAGGATACAGTTTTGGTGGCCTAGGATGAAGCAGGTAGTGGCGGAGTTAGTGGAAAGGTGATTGGTTTTCAAGTTGGTAAAGGTAAATCATCATGTTCTTGGTGTTTTTCAGAAACCCTTGGTTGTCCTTTAGTGGGAATGGGATAAAATATCAATGGATTTCATTATAGGATTTCCCAGACCTCATGGAGGTTATGATGTTATCTATGTGATTGTGGATTGGTTGAAAAAATCAGCCCACTTTCTAACGATCAAGGAGTCGAGCATGGTGGATGCTTTGGCTATGAGGTATATGGATGAGGTAGTGTGGTTTAATGAAGTTTTAAGGTTCATTGTCTTGAATTGATATGTATGTTTTACCTAATGAGTCTTTAGGGAATTGTATCATTCTTTTGAAACCTAGTTTCTCCTCAGCACTGCTTTTCAACCTCAGATAGATGGGTAGATAGAATGGACTATCTAAATGCTGGAGGATATGTTTCGGCCATGTGTCCTAAACTTTGGTGGATTATGGAAAAAACACATGATCTTGGTAGAGTTATTTTATAATAATAATTATCACTCTTCCATTTTCATGGTCCCATTTGAGGCTTTGTATTGATAATCCTATCATTCTCCATTGTGTTGGGATGAGGTTGGGGAGGCAGCATTTCATGGTTCTAAGGTGGTATAGAGAATAATAGAGAAGGTTTAGTTGGTTTGAGAGAGGATGAAAGTAGAAAAATATAGAAAGAATTCTTCAATTGATCGTAGGAGGAGGCCCCTAGAATTTGAGGTTAGAGACCATATTTTCATGAAGGTTTTACTTCAACGTGGGCAACAGATATTCAGGAGGGGAGTAAGATCTCACCTTGATTATTTGGACCTTTTAAGGTGTTGGGGAAAGTTGGTGAGGTAGAATTTTAGTTGTCATTTCCACCATGGATAGGAATGTTCCACGATCTCTTCCAAGTCTCTCATCTACTTCAGTATATTTATGATAAATCCCATGTTATTGACTGGGGAGAGTTGGATATTTTGAATGAAACAATGTTCATGGAGAACCCAGTGAATATCCAAGACCATTAGGAGAAGGTGTTGTGAGGACAAACTGCTCCCCTAGTTCAGGTTCTATGGAGGTAGGTTTTCTTAGAAGATAGTACGTGTGAACATGAGATGTTGATACAAGCCCAATACTCATAGTTTTTATGAGTTTTAACTTCCCATTATTTTCTTTGTGATTTTTTGTTCAGACCATGGTATTTTATAATATATACCATTTTTCCCTTTTATGTTATGTGTTTTGTGTAAGGTGTGATGATTTTCTGACATGGTAAAATGGGGATACACGATTCCTAATCAAGATAGGTTCCACTATGATGTGACTAAAATCATGCAGGTTAGTTAGTGTCACACAAATCAGATAGTATCCTATCATGGAAGATATAATTATTTAATTATTATATCTAAGACAGTATAGTTTTTATCTGTTATGAGATTTTGGGTCAGTGTGTTTGATTGATGATGGTGTTTCAGATGTGATGAGATCCTTGAGAGGTATCTTGAGGGATGGATTTATGGACCCTTCCACTATTTTCTTCTATAATGGTTTTGAATTATTGAGGGCCAGAATATTTTTATATGTATCTGAAGTAACATCTTGAACCTTCCGACCCCTTGGTTTTCCTAAAATATAATGTTTGTGGTGTTTTTACGGTAGTCCAGGATGTTTTTGGGACATGTGAGTCATTCAAAATGGGTTTTATATCAACAACTGTCCAAGTTTCAAGTTTTCCAATAATGCCTCATCGTTGTTGTAACATATCTCACAATGAATTTTATGGAGGTGACTCATCTGTCCGTGACTCATCTAGTCGTGATTCATCTGGAAGTGACTCATCCTAGAAATGACTCATCTGATTGTGAGTCGTCTAGTGGTGACTCATTTTGTAGGGACTCTTCTAGTGGTTACTCAACTAGCAATGACATGTCTTGTGATGACTCATCTAACAGTTGATTGTCTAGAGGTGACACATCTGTTGGTGTCTCATCTGGTTGTGACTCATTTGGTAGTGACTCCTCTGGTGGTAACCTATCTAGAGGTGAATCATCTGGTGGTGACTCTTCTGGAGGTGACTCTTCTTGATGGTGACTCATATGGTAGTGACTAATCTCAGTAATGAATCATCCTAGTGGGGACTCATTTTGAACTGACTCATCCTGGGGATGACATATTTTAATAGTTTTCGATTTTTCAACAATTTTCCAATTTTTCTATATTTTCCTTTTTACATCTATTTTTATGAAAAATGACATTAATTACATAATTAATGATTTTAAAGATATTTTAAAAAGGATCAATCATATATTTAATTATTAAAAATTTTGAAGCTCTTTCAATATTTAAAATTAGTGGTCTTTATGATATCCACATTAATGTAAATTCAAACCCATATCAAATCCCAAACATTTAGGATCTAAAATTTCTAAATCAAATATCCTTCCCTCTATATTTCGATCTCGAATTCTCTTGATACTGGACATCCCAAATTCCTTCTTCCTTGGAGTCTAGTAACTTGGTTTCTGTAGTTATTTCATGTTTTCCTCGGAGAGTTTCATGTTGTACGTTCACCTCTATTTTTGGTGAAACAAGATTGTGTTGATTATCATTCCTCCATGTATGATTTCCATCATTTTATTGATTTTGTATCATATGAGATGGGTATCAAAATGTTTATACTTATGTATATTGATGATTATGAATTAATAAAGATAATATAATTCATCTAAAATATATACAAAGGGGTGGGTTAACGTGATGTTTGATCATTCAATTTTATTGAAATTGTTTGATGTTGTGAATTATATAGGCTAATTACCCATTGAAAATCATGGTTCTTTGTGTTCATTTCTTATTATTATATCTTGTGAACTATTGAATTCCGATTTTTT
This sequence comes from Viscum album, assembly GCA_963277665.1. Lineage (NCBI taxonomy): Eukaryota > Viridiplantae > Streptophyta > Magnoliopsida > Santalales > Viscaceae > Viscum > Viscum album. The sequence goes on from OY728125.1 coordinate 1,627,513,258, forward strand.
GGTTGCTTAAAAACACATAATATGTAATTGGCTAATTATGTATTTTCTGTTAATGAATTAAATTCATTGGGATCTAATGGATTTTGTGGTAACACACTAAATTAATAAAGTAAAATTGAATAAGATATCCCTTGATAAATATTAAAATGTGTTCTATTATGGTATGAGATCTGATGTTTTTGGTGGTGATGGTCATGATGTGGTTGTACAGTGAGTCTACTATACAAGACGTATTTGGACTTTGGTATTGAGATTTTTTTCATTATACTACATCTTGTTTTGTTTTGTTCTATGTTAGTTACCCAGTTGGTATGTATAGTGAAATGAATAATAATCACATACTATAATTACTATATGATAATGATTTGAATGGAATGTTTAATGGAATGGGTCAGAAATGGATAATCTAGAAACTGGCTTAATGATTGTTGGATACAAAAATATAAATTATGTCTTTTGTTTTTCTTGAATAGTTTTATGAATTTAGAGGAGGTAGATAAGTTGGAAAGTGATGAGTAGGTTGATGTTTTGTTTGTAAACCTATAGTTTGGTCATGTGTGATTTTTCTCTATAAATATGTAAACGTTTTATATTCTTTTGATTTATATATACACCACACCCATGATGAGAACCATGTGCCAAGACCCACATAGTTACATGGGAGGGTGTCTTTCCCAACATCCCGGTGGGAGGATGGATTCCTAGCCACCCACTCTTAATTAATCACTCTTTAGGTCAATAATGGACCAGGTGTTTTTGGTAAGAGTTGTAATGTAGTGTCCCAGGTGTCTTCGAGATGAGTTGTGGTGTGATTTCCTTCGTGTCTTCAGTATGAGTTATGGTGTGTTGTCACTAGTATCTTCTATATGATATGTGATGTGACGTGATGTGATTTGTGGCCTAGGTGTGTGTTTTTGGAATGTGATGTGATGCGGTGTGATTTGTGTCCTAGTTAGGTGCGTGCGAGATGTGATGTGATGTATTTTAAGAGTTGGGAGTGACATGATGTTTTTCATTGGGGTGTGAGAGTGGGTAATCAGTGGGAAAGTTGTGTGGGGAACCATATTATCAATGTTCATAGTATTATACTATTTTACATTGATGTGTTATTTGGTGAGAAATTCTTGGTGAGGATTGGGTTATCATTATTATACATGTTTGGTGTTTTTTGGTGTTTTTTTTCTTATAGGTTCATTAGTATGCTCCTTCCACTTGTGAATAAGAGACTTGGGCTTTAATACTGATTATACATGTATTCTCTCCCTGCATATATAAAAAATATTTTCAGGTTTTCATGAGGATTATGTATACCATGTTGGGCATTACTAGTTATACCCTTGGATAGTTTCTTTGTTTCAACCCATGTTTTGTTTTTAGTCATCTTATTTTGGAGACATTTATTTTATTAGTTTTATTTCACATGCATTATGGGATTGTTTTTTTCGTATATATATGTCGTGGATTTGATTTTGGTTTTTTCATTTTATCTCCCAATATTTTTTTCTTATAAAGGGTAATGCCTACCATATTGTGAGATCTGTACACCTTGGGTTCTAGTCGCAAAACCAGGGCTTACTGGAGGCAGGACTTTGGGGTCATTATCTCTCTCCCTCATTACATAATATTCAGTGGAAGGGGGTTGTGAAAATGATATGTTTCATGGGACTCTATTATTAAAATTATAGTTTTTCATTGCTCAAGTGAATCTTAATGTGTTTCAATATCTCAATCCATAACTCATGTGATATAGATGGATTCATATATATAATAAAAATGGGTTGATATTACATTCTTGTGGATGATTGTGTGTGTTAACTAAATCAAACTTAACTATTAAAATAATCTATTAAAATATTTTAGGTAAAAGAATTTTAATATCATGTACTACTTCACTAAAGAGAAGGGGGCATGGAGACTTTTCATGTAAATTTATTTCTTCTGAGGATAAAGTCATAGATGTTATGAAAAATCCTATGATGAAAATATTCTTTCTGGCATGTATCATTGTTTACTAGATTAAATCACTCAAAAAAAAATATTTATTTCATCGCGATTTTCCCTTTTTAAATTCTTTTTGTGTTTGGAAAATGAAGGATAATAAAAATTGACCTCTTCTTATAAATGATAATATACTCTAGTTTTATTTATATGTGATCATTAAGGAAGAAATGATTGTATATTTAATTAAAATTATAGAGATCATGTGTTTTTGGAAGCTATAGTTTAGAGAATATCTCGAGTAATGATTTTTCATGTTGTGAAAATATACTAATAAGGTATTTAAGATATCTTTAAGTGTTTAATGTCTAAGTAAAACTATTAATGATGATTAATAATGGGGTAGATAATAATATTTAAGTTATATCAATTTATACATGGTCATAAGGTATTAATCTTACATTGAGGGATATAGTTCTCTAATAGTAATTATTTTGTCCAATGGTAAAATGTTCATATGACCTCCATATTGGATGTATGTTATGACATGTTTCTTGAGGAAATTAATTTAGTTTTTTTAGATTATTTCATGTTTTATTCATTAAAAACATGATCATGGATGGGTTCAAGTTTCTTTAAAATTTCTTGATGATTCATTTTATTGAAATGAATGTCATTTGAAAATATATTCCAAGGGATGATTTTTGGGATTAGATGATGGAATCAATGGCTTAGTAGCTTCTTCCTGATGGATAATATGGCATCTCTAGTGGTCTGAAATTTTAGGTCAGGTTCTTCCCTCGTTTCTTTGGTTTCACTCAACGTGATGGTTGTGACACTTCTGAAAAAAATCTCCAAGTGGCATCAGATACTGCCATCAATAATTTGTGGCACTCTGATGTGGTTGTGGGTGTCGTAATTTCTTGTAGGTATTTGACAATCGTGGTATCATGTGAAAAATTTCAGTCTTTGGTGGTCATCACCAGGCTTGATGAATCTTGTGGATTTGCAAGTAGTAACCCTAATATGGAAGATGGGAACAGTGTTTACCAATTCCCAGCAGTCTTTGAGTCTAAGGCCACAGGTTCCATGAGATCCTATAAGGTTTTGAACATGGTGAAAGCATATGACCAACAATGGTATCTGGTGGTTGTTTTTGTGCTTGACAGATCTCTTGTTTCTGTATGTACTAATTCTATTATGGAGGATGGGCCTCAAACTATGGATGGAATGGATGACTGTGTGTGGGAGAGGGTCAGGGATGAACCACATTGTGTTTGAAGAGTTTTTTCATCGGCCTACTATATGGAAGGAAAATGAGAACCATCCCTTTATGGATGATTTGGCGATGTGAACTAATACAATGACTACTGCACCTATAGAGGTTATGGTGGTTTTCCTTAGAATCCCAATTATAGTGAATCTATCTATTAAGTTGGCAGTAGTGGGAGACTTCTGTAGGTTCCTTGTGTGATCTGAAAGGAACTCTAGCCGATGGAATTTTATGTCTATGCATGAGGGTACCACTGAGAGAATTATATGTAAAGGTGACATTGTCCATGTGGCTACATGTAGAGAGGTTATCTTTGATAGGTTTAAGATTTTTGAACACTCAATTATTTCCAGACTTTTTCTTTCCAAGTGGAGGTAAACTCTAGAAAATTAGTGATTTGGTTCGAAAAATAATTTCTATATGGGGGTTTTCTTATTATAAATTCATACCTATGGGTTGGGGGTACTTTCACATAATTTTCTCATCATAGGATATGAAGAGAAGAGATTGGGGAAAAAAACCAATTACACTAATTCCAGGTATAGTTTTCTTTCAAGAATGGGACTTTTGTTTCAACCATTTTTCTCTAAAAAAAATAACAAGGCTCGAGTCTGGATAAATTTTTCTTGTCTTCCGTGGATCTTATAGAATCCCAAAATTTATTTTGATCTCACTTCTGGAGTGTTAACTCAAATTCATATGTATAGTACTACTGAGTCTGTGAGATTTGGTCATTATTAGAGAGACTTGGTGGAAGAAAAATTATTTTCATGTCTCATTCATAATATATTTTTTGTCGTTATTAAACGATGACATTACTCTATTAGTAGAATATGGGAGATTATCTAATTTCTATTTAGTCTGTAAAATTATCATCCTTGCCAAGGATAAATGTTGTAAGAATATTTTGTTTTATTTTTGTTCTTTAAAAAAAAATTATGAGCATTCCTGTATAAGATATTTTGGAGACAGACAATGCCTAATAAAGAGTTTTTTTCTATTGAAAGGCAATCCCCTTCTAATATGGGTACATGGAATGTTAATATTGGTGTTTCAAAAACAATTGAAAATGTTTCTCAGAAATGGACACAAGAGACTCAGATAGATAGGGACAATTTATAAGGACTATTATCTCATGAAACTAAGGGAGATAGGCCTTCCTCGACTAGATCTAGGTCAGAGTTGGTTCTAGATTTGGTTTCTGAGAATGGAGTAGTTGTTCAAGATAAGGGTTGCATAAAACAAGTCATGAATTTGATATAGAATAGTAAGAATAATCCAATTTAATTGAGGGGAAACAAATTATAAGTGATTATTATAATCACGCAAGGATTCAAGATAAAATTTCTAAATTTATGAAAACATAGGGAAATCTTTGATTGTGTGATGATATTGAGGATGATTCCCCAAACAAATAGTCTTATAATTTGATTTTTTACAAAGGAAAAAATGTTGTTGTGGATGATGAAGGTTTTAAACCTTTTCCTTGTAGGAAAGAAAGACATATGAAAGACTACTCATATCTAAATCCAACTGTGGTTACTAGATCTCATTGTCCCATAAAATCTGACTATGATTGGTATAGTTATTATGATGATTCCTATCAGTTTGGATATGACTTTTGATCTTTTTTTTTGTTCCGCCTGTCATGAGGGCATGAATTATTTTATAACTAAATCCTTATTTCCTTTGTATCTTTTCTTTTTATTTTTTTAAAAAAAGGTCTCTACCCTAACCATTGTGGTAAAACAAATTCCAATCCATGATTTAATACATATGATGAATTTATAGTGTTTTTATTTAAATATTATCTTGTAAATAGTTTATTAGATATAAGAGCGTAATATTCTTAAGTTATTACTATAAAAAAATGGTTAAATCACATGTGAGGTAAATCAAACCATTAGTATATAAGATTCATCATGATGATGATTATTCAAGAATGACTTAATATAAAGTGAGAGACTACGTTTCTAAGTCAATATTATATGATAAAGGAATTTCTTTGATGCGAGAAGCTTCACATAACAGATGAGATGATTACACTATAGTGATGAATGTGATAGATTAAGAAGAATCATACAATGTTATATAGAAACCCCATAGGTTTTAAGTGTAAAACAATTTTGGGAATCTAAGTGACCTTACACCATGAGAAAATAATCATGAAATATTGTGTGAAGCAGATAAGATAATTATGACAATGTGGGAGGAATTTTGTTACTATAAACTATGAGAACAATTATTGTTAAAGAATTAGTAGTTTTAGAGAAGCCCAGGATGACACATCAAAATGTATGGTTCACCCATAAAAACATATCATAGATTATATAAGATACGCTATTATCACTATGATTATGTTTTCAAATCTTTTGGATTTTAGGATTGCACCATAAAAAGTTATTCCATTCTAAAATACATTTAATATTTAAAAATAACTGGTGACCCACCTAAACAGTGTATCTCTAAAAAATACATATAGGGATATATATTGTACAATAATTATAAAGGTGGTTTTTCTAGATTTTTAGATAAAAACACTGCTTCCAATAAATTCAAAATTCGAATGAATTTTTTTGTAAAAGATGAAGGTATTGTTTGACTTTTTTATGCTTTTATTTTAACTTTTAATAAGAGTTAAATATAATCCACTTTTAGCTTTACAAGTTTCATTGATATTAAATTGGAATTTTAAAAGAATGATTACAACCTCTAAAAACCAAGTATTATAAAATTATTAATACGGTTGACTAAACCTTGTAAAATACGTTTTTTTGACATATTTAATTTTTTAATCAATCTCTTATCATCAAATTCCCAATAATTTAGTATATATTACTTTAAATTAATAACCTATTATATAGTTTCAGATATAATAAATAATGAACTAAATTTTGAAAGAAAATATTAAAATTCTAGTTATACTTAATTATAAAATGATTGTCAAATTATCAAACAAAAAAATCACTCATTAGTAAATAATAGGTAATAAGAATGAAAATCTATAAATATTGAAAGGGGAATTTTTTCTTTATAATCAGTGTTTCATTATGTCTGTTATTTTAATTTAAAATAAAATTTTATGAATATAAAAATCTTAATTTGACTAAATGAACATAATTTTTGAATTTATTGTGTCAAAATTAAACGAGGGTGATTTATGGGATACGTCTAAAAATGTTTACTTTTAGGGAATAGTGAAGTTATCATATTTTAAAAATAACACAACTTTTATAAAATAATTATTATATAATAATATAATAAAGTATTAAAAAATAAATAGAAAAAAAAATATTTATAATATGAGTATAATAAATCATTTAGAATTATTATTCCAAATTTTGAAACTCATACCTCTCTTTTTAAGCCCTTTTTAAATTTTTTTGTCTCATATAAAACTATTTTTATTTCATTTAATTTAATATTTTTGTTGAAAGGTTTCATTTTATTTTAAAATGGTTATAATATTAATAAAACATCATGTAAAAGATAATAATCCAATTAATATATGGTAATAACCACCACTCTAGAGTATTTCGGATAAATTAATATAAATTCATTTTTCAAAACAAGAAAATATGAGTTTTTTTCTCTTATATTAAAACTAATTACATCCACATCAAGAAATTTAATAATTTAAAATGTATTAATTATTTGGAATTATAATTTTCAAATAATATATTAACTATCATTTCATTTTTATGAAAAAAATTATGTTACCACACTAAATAATTTTTTCGCAATGGGGAGGGTAAAAAGGATTGAAGAGGGGATTAAACTAAGTGATAATGTTTTAAATATCTCTAAATTATGCATAAATTTGATTTATTGTGTATTTAGACCATAACATATATAATATTATAAATTTATGTAAATTGGTTTCACTTTTCATGATAAATACATTACTTATATTTAAGAGTTCTTAATATTTATAAAGGTTTCACTGATCTCACTAATAAATGAGTCTGAAATATACTATTTTCTATACACACATGATAAACTTTAACTTTTCAAAAATCTAATAAAAACACTTCCCAATTATGCTCTATATATCTTGGAGGTATGTTTCTCACCAAAATCCAAATCCTATATTGCTTAAGGTTTATGCTAAAGGAAGATATCTAAGGATGTTGTATAAGTCATAACTGAATTATTTCAAATTTATATCTTTTTATACCAACACAAAATAAATTTCAACTATATTAAAATTTCTATATAAGTTTATTTAACATATCTATATTTAATTATTTTTATTGAAAATACATTTTCTACAACTAATCTTCTCTATGTAAAATGAAAATGTGGCTTGTGCATATGTGTGGACTACCGCCTCTATGAAGTAATGTAATTTATTTATCCTTGCCACCTCTCATGTGTGGTTATAAAGATGTAATTAATTAATATAAATAGAATTTTTATAAAATTATTTTAATTCTATAAATATTATATATTATATGATTACCCCCTTATCTATTGAAAAATGAAAACATCACTCATACACTTGTGCAGACTACCACCTCTTAGAATAACCGACTTAATTTTTCATAATTGCCTCACATGGATGGTAATAAAGATCTATTTAAGGAATAACTATTATTTTTATATCATTATTATTATTAATGTTTAATCCTTTATTTAATTTTTTTCCTTTTTATCCTTTAAAAAATAAAAATGTTTCCCATGTGTATGTCAAAACTACAACCACCATGAAACAATGTATTTCATTATTCATTGAATACTTATATGGGTGGAGATAAAAGTATATTCAATGAAAAAAATGAAAAAAAATTAACATGTTTAATATTATTTAGGTGATGTAATAACAAATTACATAACTATGTTCAACTAGCCATATTTTTTATGTTTAGGAACCAAACAACCTCAAACCGATTGACTTGAACTTAACATATTTTGTAACTATAATAAAACATATATTTACATGAAATAAAATAAATAGTATTAATTATATAAAAATAGAATTTTTCAAATAATTTAGATAAATAATTTAATTTCATAGTTATAGAATGTAAAAGAAGTATGTAGCATGTCGAGACATGATATTATGTAATTTTAATCATCATTTCATTTAATTGGGACTTACCACATGTTTTATTTTTTATGGTGTAAAAACTATCAAATGTATTTTTTAAAAACATTAATCCATGAAATTTAAATTCTTTAAATTATTTTCAAATTCTCTACATTGATGTTATTTTGATTCAAAAATTACTAATTTTTTATAGGATTTTTCTTTATAACATTATTTTAAATGATTTAGACTAATTTCACTTTATATCTATGTTCTTTTAAATGTTTCAAGAATGTTCTAATTTGAACATTAAATATTTTTCTATTTTCATTTATGAATTTATTTATCTATTTTAAAAATTATTTTATAGTACACATTTAAAAAATTATCCTTAAAATTCATTTTTTTTAATTTCCTTACAAAAGTTAAATTACAATGTATTTTAACATTTACTGGATGAATTCCATATGTAACCATTATAAATATTATTCATTTTCATCTTTTATATATATAAACATGATTCAAGAATTTTTAAATGGATTTAATTTTCCTATTTTTTGGTGTTTTTTAGATTTAAAATTTTTCCAAGAGAAATGGAAATTTTTAAATTTTTATAACTTAACAGAATTTAATTTCAAATAGGGTCTCTTTTGAAAAAAATAATGTTTTTTAAATGAATTTAATAATTTAAAAAATTTTCATGAAATGGTTATTGGAAATTTTATATGATGAAGAATATATCAGATATATCCCTTCAATTGCAAGGGTAATGATATGTTCTTGAGAAGAAACATATTGGGATTAAGACTGATGGTTGTTCCTTTCTAAGTATTATTGTAGTGGGGATTGTAAGGATAATGTCTCCAAAAAACAACATGGTTTTTTTAATATTTATATGTATTTTAATTGAATTATTTTGATTTAATAAGGTAATTATTTGAGATTATGAATGTTGTATACCTTCTAATGGGGAAATTTTTTTTCACAAGGAAAAAAGGTTTCCTTGAGTTATTATATTTCCTTACAAAACATTCATTGAAATTATATTTCATCTAAAATTACTAAAAAAATTGTGATAAGACCTTGTAAAATAAATTTTATTTAATTATAATATAAATTTTTATTTATGATCAATTGTTATTTTTTAAAACTGAAATATTCCTTAAATATTTTACTGATTTTTAAATGTATTAAAAAATTTCCAATAATCTATATCAATTTTTGAGATTTGGTTTCCTTATACCATGTATTAAATTGTTTTTAAAAGGTTCTAAGAATATATAGAAATATAGAAAGGTCAATGGTAACCTTTTATGAATTAATAAAAAGTCTCATGAAGAGAAGAACCAATTTTTTGAAAGAAATATATAATTCATGAAATTGTAAACAATTTTTTAGAAAGGTTTACCTAATTATATAAAATAATAAATCTAATAGATCATGGAAATTTATCAATGTGAAATAATTTATATTAAACACATAATTATGTGTATTTTATGATATATGGTGTTTTATTTTGCATCAATGCAAGGGTTTTGATATATATATATATGTGTGTGTGTGTGTGTTATTTAATTACAATATTTTTAAATATCTAAAAAACATATTATCTTAACATAATGGTGTGGTATTTTAAGTTACAATGCTATTATAACTTTATTGGTTAGTACATAAAAAATAATTGTGGTTATTTTATCAAAATCAAAAGATTTGAATTGATGATAACAAGTTTATGGATATCTTAGTAATTATACTCCATATGGTATAGTTTATTGTGATTTTATTTTATATACTCAGACAAACCATTTTAATTTTAAATAAATTAAAGAAAATATCTAGAAACAAGTTAGCAGTGGATGTGAAAGACACTATCGTGTATGTTTAAAAGAGAAAATAAATATGATAGGATATTTAGAGAAAACTCATATTTTTATTCCTATCCATACATCTCAAATTATTAATAGCAATGAGGACTTAGGTGGGTTTTTTATTGTACCAAATAAAAGAAAAATAATGTTTCATTTGAATGATAAAAATATTGATGGTAAAAAGACTTAACTTCCTAAATGTAAATAATGTGGTAAAAAAACATATGGAAATATATCGATGAAAGGGGAATGTGTTTCAAATGTATTCATGTAATAAATAGGGTAATAAAATACTGGGGTAAAAAGAGTTTAATTAACACTGTGTAGCAGAATAGGCTCCAACCAAAGGAATCGATTTAATTTTTTTAATGTGGTTCATTGGGGAATTATGAAATTAAATTTCCTAAGAATAAAGCTAATATATGGGATCAATATGATAATGTAAATGATGTTTTAGTACATCCAAATATAGATGATATTTAATGTGTGAATAAAATATAAAATTAGGAATTATTTTAACAATTAATCTTATTTTTAAAGTAATAAAAATGATTTTATTGAGATTAATGATTCTTATGATATGATTAATATTAATTTTTAATGAATTATTAATGTGTAAGATATAAAATAAAAGTTAAAGGTTTATGAAGTATGTTGAATTATTTAATTTTATACATATATAGTTTTAGTAAATATGATATGGTGGTATTTTATTTAAGTATTGATAAGAGTTAATAATGGTCATTTGTTAATAATTATATATTCCCATTGGAGTTATTATGTGATCCAATTAAATGGTTATTAATAATATTTTGGGAGATGATTCTTTTATTGGATTTTACGAAAAAAATGGATTATTAAATTAAAGATAACCACAAGGATTAATATGATCTATTATATTGAGTTAATTATGGTTAATTGGGATAAAAGGTTGTTATATTTATGGGAACATATGTTTCTTAGTATATATAATCATGGGGTTAAAAAAGTGATTCAATAATTAGGTGGTTAAAATTATTTTTTAAGGAGTTTAAAATATTTTTGGGAATATTTCGAGAATCAAGAAAAATGGGATATTTTCTATTTCAATGTGACATTGTGTAAAAGTGATTTCTATTAATTAAAGAATATATATTGAGTTATATTTTTCAATCATTTATGATTTTATTTTTTTTTTATTTTATTTCACGTTATTTTTTTAAAATATAAGTATTTTTTTGGAAAATATGAGATGATGGTATGTACATTTTTTGTATGGGACTTTATAAGTGGATAATTGTTTTATGATATAAACATTATATTTTTTTTGGATGAATATGTGATAAATTTAATCAAATATTTGAGTTTAAAATTTTGTTATGTCATATTTGGTAGTTATTTAGGGTTATCAATTTTGTTAATGATTTAAATTGAAATTTTCGTTTTATTTTTTCTTATTTGGAAATTAATGTATTATTTTATTATTTTAATGTTTAATAATATTTGATTTCATATTAGTATTTTAGAACCTTTTTAATTTTTGTTAATGAATAGATATAAGTGGAATAACATATCATTATTTTCTGGACCTTAAGATCTGTTAAAAGTTTATTTTAATGATTTTGGTGTTAATTATTTATAATATTTATTTATCATTTAGAAAATGGTATAAATAATATGTATAAATTTTCTTTAAACAAAAATAAATGATGAATTTTTATCTAATATACTATAATGAAATCATGAAAGTATTATTTCTCACATTCTCTATTAGGGGTATAAAATAATTATTTAACATGAGAAAGAGAAAGATAATTCTATCATGTATTATTTGGAAAATATGACTTCATTATAAGGTCTAGTTTTTCAATATTATTCACATATATGATCTTTATAATGGTAAATACGTCGTTTAATAAATACTTCACAAAGAAATACTATGTTTCTAAATAATGACATATAAATTACTTCTCCTGATATAATATAAAAATAATTTAATTTAATTTTCATTATCCACTATTTTTGGTAAGGTAAAATAATTTTGGAGGGAGTAATTTCTTAAGGGGGCATAATATACCACAATCATATTTTAGTATGCATTACTTTAGGAAAAAATTGTGTTGAATAGTATGACATATATGCAACGCCAAAATAAATTGTATAATACATTATTAAAAATAAAGGTAAAATCAATAAATTACTAATGTTTAATATTTAAAAAAATAAATTTACATTCGATGTTAAATGAAATGAAATAAGGTTACAAACTATTAATGCCTAAAAAAGAAATGTTTTTATAAAATGAGTTTATCATTATGTTTTCTATCGTCATTTAAATCCTAAATTTTTTAATTGGAGATTTTTTTATTTCAAAAAATGAACTTCATCTTTGTGTTTATTATTTCAAAATTATATTAGGTTCTTCTAGTTATGTCTCTAAAAGATATTATTTTTTTGTTAAATAATGAAAAATAGTGATTTAAGAAATAATGTAACTTCCATGACATCATTATGATATAAGCATGACATAAAAATATATCACTTTTTTATCAAAAAAATAAGTAATAGATGTGTAAAATAAATCATATAAAAATATTATGTTGTGTTTAAAAACCCATGGGTGGATATTTCAAACATAAGTTATAATATAATCTAATAAAAACAATTATTGGTTCTCTATGTTTAATAGTGTAGTCAAAGAGTAACATATAGTTTCTTTATGGTTATAATTTTAAAAAAATAGTAAATAGTTTAATAATAATCCAATAAACGCATGGTAATCACAACCGATCATGATTTATTTGCCTAAAGTTTTATGAATTCATTTTAAATAAAAAATATTTAAAAATGGTTTTTAGGAATTTTTGTGCTTCTATTAGTATTAATTTATAAGAAATATGGAAATTGAATATTTTAAAATGTGTTACATATTTTTAATCATCATATTCATGTTATGTAGTATGGTCTATTTTATTTTCACACATAGAATTAGTTTTTCATAATAAATATTATTCAACACATTAAGGGTTAAAAGGGTTAAATATGGGGTTATACTAAGATATTAGTATTTAAATATCATAAAAATACCATAAATGTTATTCAATTATAGTATTTTCACATTATTATATCATATCTTATAAATTGGACTAATTTGGTCCCTTGTTCTATGAGATATTCATTTCTTATATTCAAATGTTCCTAATATTTTCATGGGTTTCACTCCCCTCACCTAAAATGGAATATCCTATCATATTTTTTCAATAACATTTTAGTAAATTGTCTAACAAAATATATGGTAAACTATATTTTCAAATCCCCTTACCATATTATATATGTTTTGGTATCAAAACAATTATAATCTTTAATGTCTTAAGGTGTATGCCAAAGAAAAAAATCCAATGAGGAGTATAAGTCTTTACAGAATTCTTCAAAGATTATTTATTCTTCTACAACATTAATATATTATCTAAAAATCCTAATATAGTGAAATAAGTTAAATTAAAATAATTATATCAACTATTCATAAGTTACAACCATTATTAACCTCTATTGTAATCTATGGAAAATGAAAATGTCATTTTTCTCATAAGTGAAAATTAGTGTCTCTATGAAGTGAAGTAATTAATTTTTCATCACCTCATCTCATATATGGTTTTAAAGATGAAATTAAAGAAAATATAATGTATTTATAAAATAAAGAAAATTCAATAATGTTAATACACTTACTACCTCTTTAACCTCTAATAATTTCTAAAATGGAAACATTGCTCATATGTACGTGTGACAACTAACTCTACGAATGATGTATTTTTATTTTTGATTATAGTAAAATTTATCTTGTTAAAATTATTGAATATATGAATAAAAATTATCTATATCATATGAATATTATTCTTTAAATCTAACCATTTATCTTATTTATTATCATTTCCTCTATTATAATGTTTAAAATGTAACTCTTTTGTATGTTCAGACTATTGCCTCCATGAAACGATTTGGTTATTTTTTCAAGGAACCATTATGTGCATGAAAATAAAAGTATATTAAATTTTAAAATATAATAATTATAGAATTATTATGATTCTTGAGATGATAAAACATTTAACCCTTTTACATAAATCCACAAACCCAGGTTGTTCTAAAGGATAAGGATCGAACGACCACAAAACAACTAATGTGAACTTAACTGATTTAGAAACAAAATATACCACTCTAATAAGTGAAATAAAGTGCATATTAATAAAAGAATATAAATAAAAAATGTTCTAAATCTAGAAGATAATTAATATAATTTTATTATATATAAATATATAATACATAGTTGGGAGTCAGGATAGTAGTTAAGGTACTTCTCATCTTAATTTCCCTTCTTTGATTCAAATAACATTTTTCACCAAACAATTTATATTGTGTCATGTATAAGCGGCCATGGGGATATATTTTATCATTAATTTCATCAAATTGATGGGTTCTATAGTCTATTTAATGTTCTTTCATTAATTTTTATTTTGATTCAAAATTTCAGCAACTCCCAAGTGACTATTCTTTATAATATTATAACAAATGTTTTAAACATAATTTCCCCCATATCCATATTATTTTAAATTTTTCAAGAATAATATTATTTATAATTAATATAATATTATAATTTCATTTTAAAATATATCTGACTTTAATTATGAAGGTTTTAAAAGGATTATTTTCCAAAAAAATCTATAAAAGTGACTTTCTACAATCTTTACAAAAGTGTAATAAAATTTAACATTTATAAGATAACAACTAATTACCATAATTTTTTATATTGTTCATTTTAATTATTTCTCTATATGATTCTATGGATTTTTGAAGAATATATCTTCCCAATTAAATTTGGAATTTGTTTTATTTTTGAAATTTTTCTTGAGAATAGGATATTGTTGCTCAAATCATTATAAAAAAAGATTTCTTTTTATTATTCCCATAAAAGTAAAGTTTTATGGGATTTATTATATAAATTAATGATTTTATTGTTTTTTATCATGAAATGGTTCTTAAGATTTATATACGTTAAAGTTTCACTCTGATGTATCCCTCTAATCCATTAGGTAATGATTTTTTTCCAGAAGATACATATCGAAATTAATTGTGAATGTTATTCCATTATATTATTGATTTCAATAGATATTTTAAGGATAATTTCTTAAGATTAATGCATGCCTTTTATATTATTTTTGGGAGTTTCCATGTAAATAATTTTATTTAATGTGGTAAGTATATTGGTTTATGAAATTCTTTGACCATATAGAGGTAAAAGGTTTGTTTCTCAAGTAAAATGGTTTCCATGAGTTCTTATGTATTATCAAGAAACTATAATGGTTACGATTTTCTATTATGGATGTTGTAAAAAACATTTGTAAAAACAATGGGAAATAAAATTGATTTTATGAGTAATTAAATGAATATTTGAGATCAATTCGTATTTTTTAAAATGGAAAGCAACATTATGGATTACTATGATTTTAAAAAATATTAACAATTTTCCTTTCATTTATATCTCTTAATGATATATTTTTTTCCTATCCCATGTTTTCAAATGTTTTTCATATAGAATAAGAATTTATAATAACTATAAAAAGTTTAATGGTGATATATATTCTATGAAGAAAATGTTTTTTAAATGAATTTTAGTGTAAACATAACAACCTATTTTCTTGAAAAATAAACATTATAGAGAAATTTCTTATTTTTTATGAAATTATTTTCTGAAATAAATATAACTATAAACATAAATGATAGTAGTAATTTTATATTGTAAAACCCTTGTTATTAAACTCATAATTATGGGCTTTTAAGAAATGTGGTATTATAGTCATCATTAATAAAAGTGCATAGATAACATTAGAGGGTAAGTTATTATTTTAGGAGAATAATTTAAAATAGCTAGAAAAAAACAATCAGAAATGTGATCATAAGTTAAGATTATTATATAACATTACTGGTTAGTACATTGAATAAAATTATGGTTATATTTTACTCAATTGGATGATTTTAAAACAATATTACACAGTTAAGGATTAATTATTATTTACCCTCCTCAAAATATTGTATATTACAATTTTATTTGATATACTCACACTAACCATTTTTTGTTTTCATATATTTTTTGAACCATTAGGAAATAAGTTATCAATGTATGTAAAGAAAACTATTATTTTTATCTAAATGAGGAATCGAATAAGAAAGGTAGTATTGACAGAACTCTTTTGGTTATTCCTAACCAATTATTTAAAGTAAGTAGTAAAATCCAAAACCTAGTTTAGTTTCCTAAAAAACCAAATAATAGAAAAATGAAATCTTCTAGAAGTACATTCCAAAACCATCATGAAGTTAAAATGATTCATTATTCCACATGTTAATAATGCAGTAATTAAAATCTTGAAAAATATCTGAATGGAAGATAATGATTTTTTTATGTGGTAAAGGGGAGAATATATAAGTAAAATACTTAAGAAAAATGAAGAATTTGGTTCATATAATATAGGGTAATAATGTTCTTCCAAATATATCAATTAAATGATTTCAATTTGTGGATTTTAGTGATTAAGAAAATAAATTTTCTAGGTCAAAATCTTATAAATAGGGTCAGAAAGATCAAAATAAAAAAATGACAAGAAAATATATAGAATAAGAAAAAACTGAGAAATACATAAAAATAGTGTGAATTATTTTAACATTTTTTTTTATTTTGAGTTAGAAATCATGATTAGATGGATATTGGGAAATATAAAAACATGTTTCATTTTTTATAAGATTGAATTATTAAAGAAAATGTTAACACATCAATATTTATTATTTCTAAAGGAAATTTAATGATAAAATTTTCAACATATTGGGTTTATAGAGTTATGATGTAGTGGTACTTTATTTATGGATTTATAATCCTACATAATGATCATATGTTCATATATATAGATATATTTTTATGTTCTTTTCTGATTAAATTAAAAGTTTATTATGAAGATTTTTTGAGATATTTTTTTAGTTTTAGGAAAAATTCATTATTCAAGTATAGATAATTGTTTGTAATAATATGATCTTTGATGTTGTGGTATTTATATTTATTTTTTATAAAGGGTAATTTTGGTTTTAAGAAACATATAATTTATCGTATATAAGACCATGTAATTAGAAAAAGTAATTTCATTATTAGGTGGATCATTTTATTTTTGAATATGATCATTATATTTGGGGGAACATAATAGGAATCAAGGTAAATATTTAAAAAAAGGGATTTTTTTGTAAAAGTGGTTGGTATTAATTGAAAAATAAATATTGTGTAAAAATATGGAATCATATATGATTTTATTATTTTGTTATGGAGATTTCAGTTATTCATGGAAAAGATTAGATTTTTTTAATATATAATTAGGGAATATAAATTATTTTTAAATGATTTTATTAGTGATTGATGTTATTTTGAGAAAAATTATATGTTATTTCTAGATGAGTATGTTATCAAATCATTATAATATTTATTTTTCAAATTCATTATATCACATTTTGAATAGTTTTAGGGATATTTATTTATTGAATGATTTTTTTTGAACATTTTGTGTTATTGTAGAAGCTATAAAGAATAATATATTATTCCTTCATATGAAGGTTTTTCTATATTATATATTATCATACATATTAATAAAACTATTAGTTTTCATTAATGGATAGAAATAGGTTGAATAGCATGTCATACTTTTTTTGTAATATCTTGTTACTATTTTCAGGTATTCCTAAACCCCTATTAGAAATTGTGCTTTGGTTGGGTTTCATTAGGGGTTGTCTAGGGGAAAAATATGAAATTTTGGAATGTTTTTGGGATACTATACGGTTCACACATGGTTTTACCAAACCGGGTGCCCTTCTAGATAAAATCATGAAACCCAAGGTAGTGAGTGTTTTCAAAGTTGGCACATGGTTCATAAAATGTCTATCCCATTTAAAACAGGCACACGGTTTGAACAATGTTTTCCTAAACCATGAACATCTTCCTAGTAAACCATGCATACCAATTTTAATTAATCTAAAAATTGTTCAAAAAAATTATGAACCCTCATTTTTGTCCCCCATTTGGGATCATTCAACCCTACATGATTTGTGTAGGTTTTGGGATCCCATGAACTATTTTTGGCTCCAATAGAACCCTTCCAAGTAGGATCGAAGATTGGTGATCCTTGTTCGATCTCTTCCTGGTAAGGTTTATCTTCCTAAACTCTATCTCCCGTGATCTTTCTTCTCCTCCCTAGGTTTTTAAAAATACCTATTTTGATTTTTGGATCTTATACCCACAATTTTGGATCTAAACTTAAGTTTGATTCATAGATCCTTACTTTCATCATTCCATGTAGTAGTTTTCTATGTACATCTTTGTGATTCAATATCCCATGATCCCAAGGTAGGTGATTCTGTTATGAGACCCAATTTTTATTAACCCCATATATATTTATTTAATTTAAATTGTTTGTGTTAAATGAAATTTCTGGATTTTCATTAAAAGTATTTCAATTGGTTTTTTGGAAAAACCCAATTCAATTGAATTTTGGTTTTAAAAATGGATTTTTGGTATGAAATTGGAAAATCACCAATTCTATAAAATTGGGGTGTATATAAGGAAAATTATAACATTTAAATTTCTTAATTTATATTTTGGTTTGGATAGAAGCTTTTTCAATTAAATTATTGAATTTTATTATGAAATGAATTTTATGGAAATTATTTAAATTAAAATTTTCAATTTAATTATGAAATATATTTAATATAATATTTGGTAAAACCCCCCCAAATCCATTGAATTGGGGGTTTATTGGGAAATTTATGGAATTTTGTGAAAATTAAATTTTTGAGTTAAATTTTTAAAATGGATAGTAAAATTGAATTGGGAATATATTTCAAATTCCTATATTTAAAAATGTATTAAAACCCGTTTTTATATAAACCTTAGGGTTTTATTTTGGTGAAAAGGCATGCTTTGATTAAAAAACCATTTTGTTTTTTAATAGGAAAATTAAAATATTTAAATTAAACAATGGGATTAATTGTATTTTAAGGTTTCTTAAAATAAATTGCTTGTCATTCTTTTGTTATTATAAAACATTAATAAATTAGGTACTTAGTGAGTTATGTATATAGAAGATTATAATTTACAATGTTTGAAAACATGAAATCAGAACATCACATCCCTTATGTATTGGTGATGAGTCCTCTTTGTCCTGAGATCAAAGGGGTGTCAATACATATTTTTTCCATTATCTTTAGCTTGGGGTCCCTATAGTCTAAAACTATCATAGATTCTTAGGTATATCATCATTTTTCTCACTTTTCTGTATTTCAAATAAATATATACAATTGTTGTAAACTATTTTACATGAATTATGATTTATATATTCTTTTTTATATAAAAGAGATTATTTTAGAAATTTGTGAAAAGTGTAATTGTTTTAGAAAAAATTCATCAATTGGAATGGGAATCATTTTCTTAAAATTACGTCCATAATTTTAAAATACGAAGAATTATTTTCTAAATTATTTCCATATTTTGAAATTTAAAGAATGTTTTTTTATTAATTATACTTATGAAATTACCGAAATATTTTTTTAAAATTAAAATCTCTCTTTAGTTAATTTACAATTGGAATCTATTATATAATCCTTGGTGATACCCTACTGAGGTATTTTATCATACCCTACTTGTGCCTTTAGGTGTTTGTATAATATATTCTCTCTAGATCAAAAACATGCAAGCACCACATGGAGTGGTTCGAGTTGTTGATTTGTGGACTTGGTGAGTTGTGTCAGTTGGGACTTCGGATGTTTTTATTGGTTTTTTTTACATGTTTTTAGTAATTTGGGTTCTTATACCTATTTGACTTCTGGTAAATTACTCCCAAAGGAGTTTCTTTTGTAGAAATACTAATTTTTTATCTTTCTTTCACATTGTTTGTGACAAATTTGTTCCCACATTCTTTGTGTATGAAGTTAGATTCTAGTTCCTGACCCATGTGGATCAGGAATGCCCTTTATTTTTTGTTAGGTCCAGATCAATTATTTGGTTACCTGGGTACCCAGTTTGGTTTGGGATAAATTAGTATTAAAGGATGTAGGTTTTGTATCTTTCTTTAATGTCAATATGAAATTTTTGTATCTTTTCAGGATTTAGGTGGTAGTTATGATTGAGTGCATATATATATCTCAATATAATGAACATTATATCACAAGGGGTGGTTAGAGAAATACATATTAAGAATTATTTCTAGTATTTTCCCTAATTTTGGTTTGGATAGATTAAAATCCAAATATTTTTTGTCTGCCTATTAAGATTAATTTTCTCTCATTGATTTGTTTGAGTGTTATCCGATGTCTTCCTTGTTGTGTAGACTCATGCCTTTGAGAAGACATGTAAATAGGATCTTAGAGGAAGTCACTACTAAACCAGAGGGATTGAATCCTCTAATGGACATGAATATGGAGGAGGTGATTTTGCATGATTTCCATGCTCTGGGATAGGAACAATCTCATGTTCTTATTCAGGCTCCATCTATGGAAACATGGAGGGACGTTCTCAATCTTAGTTCTCAAGAGTTTCTTATCCAAAATCCAACACCATTAAAGGGATCAAAAAATCCTCAAGATGATGAGCAGTGGTTCAGCATAATGGATTATTTTTTTGGGTTCTTGGAGACACCTAGTGAAATCAAGGTCAAGTGTACCACCTACATGCTGGAAGGAAAAGGAATAAAATAAAGGGATACCATGGTGACGGTGAATAAGTATGATGGCCTCGTGTGGAAATACATAACACTCATATACACTGACAAGTTCTATCCAAATTTTATGTTGTTGTCCAAGTCTATAGAGTTTTTCAAACTTAAAAAACTGAGAGGACCATCACAAAGTATGAAAATAGTTTCTATGACCATACATTTCACACTTAGGATTTTATCAAATGAATAGATGAAGGATCAATGGTTTGATTTGGGACTTCATCAGGATATTTGTTCTCAGATTTCATGAGGAAACTGCCTTCTTATACTGATATACAAGATAGAGTTTTGAAGGTCGAGATGGATCTGGCTGGAAAGTTAGGGTTATCAGGATTTTCTTTCTCCCCCGGTGGGAGTGTGAATTCCCCTAAGGTTAAGAGGAATAATGATGATTCTCATGGTGGTTCTAGATATCAAGGTCATTTTTGTCCTCCTACAGTTCCTGGAAGAGTTTCTTTAGATTGTTACTAGTGTGGAAAGTTGGTTCATTCAAAGAGGGTGTTCTCTAAGGCACCCAAGAGATGTGGATCTTATGGGTGATCTGGACACTTTAAAATATTATCTCAAATTTATTCAACCAGACATAGTGGAACAAGATCATTCACACTTTATAAAACTATAGTGTATTCAGATGCTTCGTGTGTAAAAGGGTTCCATCTACTGGATTCTGGAACAAATCTTCTTCATGCAGTGGAAGAGCATCTAGAGGAAGAGGATACATGTCTAGTGACTGTGAGAGGTACCATTACAATATATTAGTTATTAGTGACTTCTCTATTTGATATCGGTTCTTCCCATTTTTTATTTCAACCCGTATTGTTATACTACTAAATCTTCCTACGGATATTTTATCTTGTTCAGTAGATATTACTACACCCCTTGGCAAGAATAGAGAGTAGGGTCTTCGTAGTCAAGCTTTTGATTTATCTATTTCATTTTTCAAGAGTGATTGGAGTTTTTTGGATCTGTATATAAAACCTATTAAATTTATTCTCAGGATGGATTGGTTTATTTTTAATAAATATTGGATTTATTGAAATATTTTATGGGTATCATGTAGTAAACCTGATGGTGTGGGTGTTTTCATTTATAGAAAATGGGACCCAAGATCAAGTAAGGTCGGTCCTACTTATACAGAATTAATAAAAGTGATATCTATTTTTTCATTTGATATAAAGTGAGAATATTTTAGTGGTGATCTCTCTCTATTTTTTGTTGAGTTTCCCAACATGTTTCCTTATGAATTATCTGGTTCTCCATCAGTAAGGGAGTTAGAGTTTTCCATTGACTGAATTCCAGGTACTCGATTAGTAATTATTCCCTCTTACCATATGGAACTAGTTGAAATGTAATATATAAAGTCCCAATTAGAAGATATTATTGAAAAATTATTTATGTCTTGATCGTTTCACATTGGGTGGCGTTGGTTTTCTATATTAAGAAGGTTGATGGTTCACTTTTCCTTTGCATTGTAATCGAAAACTCAATGGAGTTATGGTAATGAACAAGTATCTTTTTTTCATAGATTGATGATCTGTTTGATTAGTTGAAGGGGGAAAAGTGGCTCTCAAAGATCAACCATTGATTTGGTTACCATCTGTTGAGGATAAAATAATATTAAATTCATAAAACTACCTTTCAAAGTAGGTATAGTCATTGTGAGTACCTTTTCATTCCCTTGGTTCATACAAATTCTCTTAAAGTTTTCATGATTAAATGAATAGGATTTTTAAGGAGTATCTAGATACATTTATGGTAGTCTATTTGGATGAAATCCTCTTCACTCTATGTCAGAGGAGGATCATGTACATCATCTAAGACCAGTTATTATCCTGTTGATAAATCTCCAACACTATGATAAGATTTAGAAATGTGATTTATTGGTTCAGGAATTGAAATTACTAGGACAAATGGTGTCAGAACATGGTATTTCAATTGATCTTGAAAAGGTGAAAGCTTTTATGACATTGGAACAACCAAATAATGTTTCCAAGATCCAAAGCTTCTTAGGTAAAGCTGGTTATCATCATCAATTTGTTAAGAAATTGACAAAGTTAGATTCTTTTATGAATTATATAACTCTAAAGGAAGTAAAGATTACATGGAATGATAAAATTATGAATTATTTTTTTGATATGAAACTTATTTTGACTATTATGCTGGTGTTGACTGTTTTAGTATCTATATTGGTCTAAGTGGTATTTTATGATGCCTCGGGTTTAGGATAGGGTTTTTCTCTTATACAGGGTATTCATGTAGTTTTTTATTGATATCAAAATCTTAGGTGACATGGTAAGAATTATCTTACCCATGAATTTGAAATTTTGGTTTTAACGCACATACTTAAAAGTTGGCGACAATACCATTTTGGATGAAGGTTTATCATGTTTTCAGACCAAATAACTTTAGTTATATCTTCTCTATAAAATATTTGAATTTCTTCTAGAGGCATTAGGTGAAATAACTACATTTTGTTGATTTCAACATCTCCTATAATCCGAGGAAAGGGAATGTTGCTGCAGATGATTTGAGTGGAAAACTTCCAATCAAGGTAGTGAAAGAACCCTTAGAAGAGTGTAACTTTATGGACATTTTTGAATAGTATCAAATTGGAGTCCAAGAATAAGGTTCAGATGTTTCCTCTTTTAGTGTTCAGTTGGAATGAACACTTCTTGATTTTATTTAACATGAAAAATTGTTTGATGATGACTTTCATATCATTAGAGACTCTCTAGAAGGTGGAGAGACCATTCTGGATTGGTCGTTCACCAAATACATAATTCTATGTGTTTAGAACTATTTTGTGGTTCCATATTCAATGAGAAAAACTATTATGGAGGATTTCCATTGTTTCTAGTGGGATTGAAACCAAGGAACCACAAAGATGTTTAATGACATGAAGTGGATGTTCTGGTGGCTAGGTATGAGATAGGGCAATGATGAGTTTTTTTTCTCATTTTTATTCATACACTTATAGACCCTACATGGAAGTGGGATTTGATCTCTATGTACTTTTTGGTTTTGTTTCTATGTAACCTTAGAAAGAATAATGTGATATGGTTTTTGATTGACAGGATGACAAAGTCAGCTCACTTTATACCCATTTGTGATACAACCAAATTTGAGGAATTAGAAAATATTTTTATGAAAGAGATTGCTTTTTATTATGGAGTTATATATTATATGGTTTCTTATAGGGATCTATGATTCACTTATTCTTTTTGGGGATTCAATTAAGATTAACTAAGATCTCATGTTTTTTTGACCATGAAATACCATCCGCAGTCAGATATCCAAATAGAAAGAGCCATACAGATTCATGAGGATATGAATTGTGCTTGTATTCTCAATATTAGTGGGGATTGGGATGATCACTTGGTGCTAGTTGAGTTATCTTATAACAATAGTTACCTATTGGTTATAAGAATGTATCTTTTTGAGGCCTTGTATGGCCACCCATGCCAATATCCACTGTGTTAGTCAGATATTGGTAAAATTTCCGTGGTTGGACTGAGCTTGGTCCAAGAGACAACAAAAAAGATTCATTTGATTTGTCAGATAATGTTGATGGTTGAGAGCTAATATAATTCATATGTTGATCTTTATTTTAAAAATTTTGAATTATCAGTTGGGGACCAATTGTTCTTGAGAGATTCAACCTGGTTGGGTCATCGACAACTTCAAATGAAAGGGAAACATTCTCCTCAATATGTGGGACCTTTTGAGGTTGTTGAGAATGTGGGGAATGTTTCTTAACATTTATCACTACCACCATAGCTGACATCAATATGTAACATGTTCCATATATAATAGCTGAGAAAGAATCTATATAATCTATCTCATGGTTTGAGCTATAGTGCTCTTGAGGTTGAACATGATATATTCATGACTGAACAGCTAGTCAAGATAGTTGATTCTAAATATATGGTGCTTTATGAGGGGATGATACCTTTGGTTCGTGTTCTATGGAAACATAGTTCTGATTATCATGAGATGTGGGAGAGGGAGTGACTTATGAGAGAGCAGTTGCCTCATCTTTTCAGCATGGAAGCCTCTTCATAGGCTTTTTGGGGATAGAAAGTTTCTATGGTGGGGAGGTTGTGACATCTTATTACCATTTTTAGGTATTCAAAAACCCCTTTTTGAAATCATTATTTGGTTGGGTTTTTTTGGTGTTCCTTTAGGGTAAAGTATTATAATTTTGAAAGTTTCAAGGCTAGTGCATGGTTGTTTCTTGGTTTTTCAAAACTGTGAGCCCAACTAGAGTAAACTATACAACCCAAGGTTATGGGTTTTTGTATGGTTGGCACACAATTTTCAATTTGTTCTCCTTCTTAAGAAGAATTGTGTGTCCCATTTAAAACAGGTGCATGTCATATGCATGGTTTCTCTAAACCATGTACCTTTTCCCAGGAAATAATTCGTAAAGATTTTAATTAATCCAAAAATTGTTAAAATTTTACTAAACCCTCCATTTTGACCCGTGCTTGGGATCATTATACCTCTAAAGGAAATATATAGGTTTTGAGGTTCCTATTAACCATTTTTGGATCCTCCAAAACCCCTTAAAAGGTGTATTGAATCTAGGAGATACTTGTTCGGTCTCTTTTTAGAAAGGTTTCCCTTCCTAATATATATCTCTTGCAATCTCTCTGCTCTTCCCTAAGGTTCCCTGAATCCCTATGTTGATTTGTGGATCTAATTCCCACTGTTTTGGATCTAAACCTTAGTTTGATTCATATATCCTGTTTTTCTTCATTCTCCATTGGCTTTTTACAAATATAACTTTGTGATTTTCTATCCCATGATCACTAGGTAGATGGTATTGTTACGATGCTCGATTTTTGTTAACCCTAAATTACATTACAAAATTTCAATTGTTTAAATTTAATTTAATTTATTTATTTTGATTAAATGGATTTCAATTTTTTTTTTTTGAAAACACCAATTTCATTGAATTGTGGTTTTAAAAATGGGGTTTTAGCATGAAATTAGAAACTCTAAATTCCATTGAATTGGGGTGTGTTTATTGAAAATTGTGAAATTTAAATTATTTAATTTAAAATTGTGGATTTTATGTAAATTTTTTCAATTAAATTGTTGGATTTAATTTTGAAATGTATTTGATGGAAAAATTTTGAAAAAACTCCAATTCCATTGAATTGGGTGCTTATTATGAAATTGAAAAAAAATTGGGAAAATTAAATTGTTGAATTTAATTTTGGAAAATGGATTGTGAAATTAAACTTTGAATTGATTTAAAATACCTATTTGTGAAAGTTGATTTAAAATGGTTTTTAATGAAACCTTAGGGTTTTATCTTGGTGAAAAAGACATGTTTTTATTAAAAACACATGTTGGTTTTTAATGGGAAAATTAGAAAATTTTAAATGCGGAATGTGATAAGTTATATTTAATGTTTTATTAAAAAAAATTCCCAATAATTGTTTTATTATCCGAACCAATGCAACCTGTAGGAAATTAGTGAGTTATTCAGACAATAATTTATGATTTACAATGGTCTAAATCATTATATCAGCACATCGCATCTCTTTGGTGATGGTGATGAGCCATATTTAGCCTGAGATCAAAGGGTTGTATGTATATATTTGTTGTATCACCTTGTGTGTGGGGTCTCTATATCCTGGTACTATCATACCTTATTAGGAATATAACCATGTTTCTTGCTTGTTTGTATTTCAAATGAATATATTCCATTCTTGAAAACAAATTTACAAGCCTTCTGATTTATATAAACTATTTTATATAAAAGTGTTTATATAGTCCATTTGTTAAAAGTGTAATTTTTTAGACATATTCCATCCGTTGGAATGTTAATACTTTGTCTAAAAGTATTTCTATAATTTTGAAATGTGAAGAATGATTTTCAAACTTATCTCCATCTTTTAAAATGAAAAGTAAAAATTATTTTAACTATGCTTACAAAATTCAAACCCTTTTTGTTTTAAATTGAAATCTCTCTTTGGTTAATTTAATATTGTAATGTTTTATGAAATCATTATTGATAACCTACCGGACATTTTATCTCACACCCTACCTATGCCTTTGGGTGTTTTTAGATTATCTCCTTCTAGGTTCAAGTAGGGGTAAATCACCCCTTGGAGGTGGTTCTAGATATTGATCCATGGACTTGGTATGTTGCGTCCTTTGGGACTTGGGTAGTTTTTCATGTTTTTTTGGTACTTGGTTGTAGTATTTTGGGTTCTTATACCAGTTTTAATTAAGGTACATTTCTCCAAGTGTAGTTTCTTTTGTATGCATACAAATTTTTTATCATTATTCTGTATTTTTTATGTCATACTTTTTCCCACCATCTTTGTGTATGATTCTAGGTGCTTGTAACAAAACATTGGGGATCAGGAATGTCCTTTGTACTATGTGAGAGTCAGCTCAGTTATCACATAAATTGGGTACCCAAGCTGGTTCATGACATTTTTAGATATTATGATCCAATAAAACTTAATTTCAGGGCCCTAGGAATAAATAATAAATCATTTTTATTAATAATTTATAATATAGTATGATGTAGAAGAGGAAAACATCTTAAAAGACAACAAAATTATTAAATTGTTCTTATGGAATTAAATGAATTAAAGTAAGTATATTTTCACATATTCTTTTTATTTGGCATAAAATAATTCCTCAAATTATATTAAAGGATTATAAATCTATTGAGTGTTATATCGAAACTATCACTTATTTATGTGTTGTTCCTTTGAAAACCTATCCACAAATATGACACTTATTATTGTATATACATGGTTTTAGAAATATTTAATTAATAAATAATATGTTTCCTAGTAATGACATCAAAATTACTTATCATGATAAAATATAATTATGATTTTATTACATTTTAATGAATCACTCTTTTTATAATGGAAATAAATTGGTGGGATAGATTTTTATTATGGGGAGATAATGTGAATCTAATATATTTTAGTATGCGTTAATTTAAGTAAAACAATTTGAATAGAAAGGGATATACCTAACACAAAACTGATATGAAATATAAATTATTTAATGAATGGTAAAAATCAATACATTATTATTATAAAATGTGAAAAAAATTAACACTCAATGGTAAATGATATGAAATAAAGCTAAAAACCATTAATGTAAAAAAAGGTTATTTTTTTGTAAAATTTGTTTTTCATTATACATATTTTGTTTTATTGAGAGATAAATTTATAAATTTGAGAAATTAAATTTTCTTAAATGAAATTAATTTTTATTTCAACATGTCAAAATTAGTATAGCCTTTTTTTGGAATTTTCTTAAAAAGGTTGATGTTTGTATGGATAGAGAAAAATATAAATTTTGTAAATACCATAAGCTTTATGACATTGTTATGAAATATCCATGACTTAATAATATATAAAATATTATTCTAATAATATTATATATATAAGAAGATAAGTAAATTATTTAAATGTATTATATTTAATTTGTAAACTCACGGTTGATATTTTTTAAACTATAAAATATTTTAATCTAATAAGAATCTATGTTTGGTTCTTTGCATTTAACAGTGTTGTTGAAAGGTGATATTTGGTTTTTCATTGTTATAATTCTAAATAACAATCATTTAATTAATTATAACAATATATTTATGGTAATAATAAGGAGTCAATAGGCCATTCCCAAAATAATTATACAATGTTTTCTACACATACCAATACATCTCTTAAGAAATGGTTTTCATTCATTTTGTGCAGTTATCTTTGATGTATTTTCTAAAATTATAGGATATTTAGTTTTTTAAAATATATTTCATAATATGAATCATAATATTCAAATTATGTAATTAAATTCATTTCATTTTTATTCATAAAATTATGTTATCATAGTAAAAAGTTAGTCACCTAAATAATCGATAACAGACGTGAAATGTAGTGTTAAACTAAGTGATATGGATTCAAATATCACTAAAACAGATCTAAAATGTTTTTATGAGTGGATTTATTCAATACAATACCCAATAATTAATAGTGGACTAAGTTGGGAATTTTTTCCATCATAAATTAATATATTATAATAAACAATATCTTCTTATTTATAATGGTTCCACTATTCTCACTTATAAAATGACACCTCATATCCCCTTTTATCCACACACTGTGAGAACATTATATGGATAAAGATGTACTAAAATACCTTTACAACACACTATCAAATTTCTTATAGTTATTTGTAGCATTAAAAGAAAAATTCTAGATGGAATAATGTTTAAACCAAAGGGGGATACCTGGGAGGCGGTATAAGTCTCAACTGATTTATTTTGAGTTTATTTCTTCTTCAATCACGTTAAAATAATTTCTAACCATACTAAAATAAAAAATTATACTATTTACTATCATTAAATTTTTATATTTTTATCGATTAACTATTTTATAATTTTTTTAATTATATAGGAAATAAAAACGTCGCTCGCGCGTACGTGCAGACTACATCAAACACGAACCGAGGTAATTCATTTTTTGTCACCACCTATCCAAGATGGTTATAAGGTTGGTATTAATGAATATATATGATTTTTATGGTATAATAATTATTCTATGTTGATAATATGATAACTAAATTCTTAATTTCTCATCTGTTTGAAAATGGAATTTCTACTCATGTGTATGTGAGGACTACCTCCTCCATGAACAACACATTAGATTTTCCATTACTATAAACACGGATGGTCATAAGGATGTATTAAATGAATTATTAATATCTTTATAATATTATTATGAATATTTAAATATAATTATTCATCTTTTTCTGTTACATTAATTATAAAAATGAATATATTACTTTGTTGTACATGCAAACTACCACCTAAATAAAATAATGTGTTTCATTTTTCATGTTCATCTTACTTGGATGGATATAAATGAATATTTAATGTAAATTCATGATAATTATAAAATATTTAATATTTTAGTGATTATGTAACCATGAAACCTTTTAATTTTGTTAACTAACTTAAGTTTTTTAAAAGATAAATGGTTGAATGGCCTCAAAACGTCATAGAGGAATTTAACTAATTCGGTAACTAAAAAATAACATTGTAATAAATGAAATAAAAAGAAAAATAATAAGGAAATTAATATTAAAATTCTTCAAAATAGAAGAAAATAATTAATATAATTTTATATTTCATGAATTTAAAATATGTATGTTGTTCGTTGGGACATGAGGTATGGAATTTCTTTTATCAATTTATTTTCCTTCAGACTGATGTTATTTTCACCACATTTTTTCCTTTCTATCATCTATAAACATCCATAAAAATTTATTTTATTTTTTATTCCAAACAAAATTAATTGTTTATAATTCATTGTAGGATCTCACTATCAATTATATTTTCATTGAAAAGTCACTAAATTCGTAAGGGTTTTTTCTTTAAAATATATTTTAAAATGTTTTTCAAATGTTATTATTTAAAAAAAAATTATTTTTATAGTTACATTTAAAAAATATTAAAATTTATCTCAAAAAATCATAGTAATATTTGAAAATTTTCAAATAAAATTCATATTTGACATTATCTATAAAATTTAAAACAAAATGTTCTAATAACTTTTATCAGATGACCATACTTTTCACGAAATCATAGGTGTTATTCATTACCATGCATTCTCAATAATTTTATATTGTTTTTTATATTAGATAATTTTTTTCATTTTTCTTGAAATATTTAGATTCTAAATCCTTTTAATAAAATATGATACTACTGCTCATTTTATGAGATAACAAAGGGTTATTTTTAATAGGGGTTATATTTCCAAATTTTAAAAGTTATATGCTAGAAGATCAATATTATATATATTTTTATCATGAAATGGTTCTTGGAAATTTTACATAACAAAATTTTGGTCTGTTATAGTCCTCTATGTGATGAGAAATGATATATTATTGAGAATATATTTTTGGAATAAAATATTGAGGTTATTCCCTTATGTGGGTGATTGTAACTATAATGACTGAATATACCTATGTGATTTTTTCT
The DNA here is from genome assembly GCA_963277665.1 of Viscum album. Taxonomy (NCBI): domain Eukaryota; kingdom Viridiplantae; phylum Streptophyta; class Magnoliopsida; order Santalales; family Viscaceae; genus Viscum; species Viscum album. Next base: position 1,627,544,159 of record OY728125.1, read on the forward strand.
ATGTTTTTCATTAGTTATATAAAAATATTTTGATTTCATAATGTATTCAAATGATTTTATGAGTGGTTTTTAGAATCAAAAGGTTGGTGTTTTTTTCTCAAGGATAATGGTTTTCATGAGGTATTATGTTTTCTAAGGAAACTATCAGAGTTATGATTTTTCCTTTATGCTAAGTAAAAAAAATTATTTGAAACTACATTTGATATTATTGATTTAATTTGTATAAATTGTTAATTTGAGAATGATGTTTATTTTGTAAAGTAACATTATTTATTTATTTTCATGATTTTCAAATGGGTTTAATTATTTTATTTTATTTTATATACTTAAATATGATTTTTTCCTAACCCCATGTTTTGAAATATTTTTCAAAGGGAATAAAGTTATATAAGAACTGTGTGAAGTTAAATTGTTACACATACTGGACAAAGTAAATAATTCAAGAATTAAATATAACTATATAGATAAGAAATATTTTTTGGAAAAAAATCTATATTTTACAAAAAAAATCTACCTCTTTATGAAATGTTTTTCCTAATTATATAACACACTAAACATAAAAGATCATATAAATGTAAGAATTATAAATCCTTGATATTAAAAATAGAATTAATGTTTTTTATGATATAGTGTGGTAATATTTGTATCAATGAAATGATATAAATAAATTTATAATTTAGGATGTTATTTGACGACCATAGTTTAAAAAAATCCAAAACATAAAGGGTTAATATGTTATTTAGGATCATAAGTTAAAAATACTCTATAACCCCAAGGGATTGTAAGTTAATTAAAATTCCCTTTAATTATGGTTAAATAAAAATATTTAGTTATAATATGACATGTAACAGGATAACTTATAACTTATTCTCCTCATAAGATTTTTCGTTATAATTTTTTTTGTAGTACTGGCAAAAAACATTTCTTGTTTTATTAAATCATTAGAATTAGTAGGAAACAATTTATAAATGGATGGAAAATACATGGTTTTAGCTTCCTGAACAAGAAATATAATAAGATAGTTTATTGAATGAAAACTATTTTGGTTATTAATTACTAAATATCTTGAGTTATGACTATGAACCTACACCTAAATGAATTTCATAACACACCAAGTGAGAGAAAAAAAGAGTTTTATGGATGTTTAGGTGATAAATATCATAAATGTAAAGAAAATTAAACATCTAATATTTTAATAATGTATGGATAATATCTGAAGTAAATGTCTCAAAGGAACATGAAGATGTTTCATATATTGTAAATGAGGAAATGGAATAATAATCTGCTTATGAAAAATAAAGAGTTTAGTTAATAAAGTATATGGGAATGCATTTCTTTGTAATTTATCAATTGAGTGTCCAAAATTGTTTTTGTTTAATTATTATTAAAATTAATTCCATATGTTAAAATATTATTATATTGATATGAAAGATTATATAAATAAAATTTTAGGAAGGACGTATAAAAAATATAAAGAAACAATGAATAACAAATAAATGTTATGGATTATTTTTAAAAAATTCATAATTTAAAAGGTGGAAAAATATTATATTGAGATTGATGTATCTTAGGATATAATTAATATTATTTATTTTAGAAGAATTTATTAACAAATATGAATGAAAATCCTAGTTAAATGTTTATCATGGAACCTAAAAAATTGAAATGCATGTATACAGGTTTTAAAGAGCAAGTATGTAGTGGTATATTTTTATGGAGTGAATAATCATGCGAATGATTATAATTTTAAAATTATAGATACTATTTTATAGTATTATGTGAATGTATTAAAAGGATATTAATGAAATATTAAGATATGATTTTTGAGTTCATGTAATAATACATGATTGAAGTATAGATTATTTTATGAATTAATATGATTTTTTGTATTTAGTTAATAATTGTTAATTATGATAAATTGTTATTATATTTTTTAGAACATCTGTTTTACCATATAGATAACAATGGGATTAAAAAAAGTTATTATTTATTAGGTGGTTAATGTTATTTTTTCAGTTCACTTTATTTTTTGGAACACTATATAAATCAAGGTAAATGTAAATTTTTTAGGTAGTACGGGATATTATATCAAAGTGGTTGATATTAATTGATGATTAAATATTGAGTTAAATTTTTGAGGCATATATGGATTTACCATAACTTTATGATGATTCAGGTTATTTATAGAAAAATTAATGTATTTTGGAGACTATAAGATTAATCGATTTAAATTTTTTCTAAGTGATTATTTGAGTGATTGATGTTATTTTGATATAAATGATAAATTTATTATCAAATAATATGTTATCAAATCACTACCATAATTTTGTATCAAATTTAATCTGTCGTATTTTGAAAAGAAATTAGGATTAGATATTTTTTATTGCTTTACGTTGATCATCGTTTGTTATTATTAATGTGTTAGAGAAGAATATATTACTTCTTCATATGATGGTTTATTAATATTTGATATTATCATAATAGGTTCTATATTTTTTTTCTTAATGGATAGAAATATTGAGAATATCTTATCATCCTTTTCTAGATATTTTAATCTATTAAATGATAACTTCAGTTCTTCTAACAGGTAAAATTTATCATGCATATTTACTAACTAGAATATTGGATGAATGAGAGGTGGAACACTATTAGAAACACTACCAAATGTTGAAATTATTAATATTGAATAAAATGAAATCAATTAAGATTATTTTCCCATATTCACAATCTTGGGGGAAAATAATTCCTTAACTTAAATAGGAGGATGTGAAGTATATCATGTCTTTTGTAGAAAATAACACTTGGAAATAAGGTATTATTTTAGAAACAAATCACAAATTTGAGTATAATAATGGTATATACATGGTTTTAAATATATTTAATTAAGAAATAATATGTAACAGAGTAGTGACTTAGATATTACTTATAATGAAAAAATCTTCATCTTATGTTATTGAACTTCCTTGATTCAAATTTTTGGTAAGATAAAAAATTTATGTGAAGAAATTTATTTTTTGGAGAGAATATAACACCCCAATATTATAGTATGAATTCCATTAATTACATATCATGGTGAATAGCATGTGATATGTTGATAAAAAACTAAAATAAAAAATATTTTATTGAAATTAGTTGTAAAAATAAATACATTATGGTTATATTATTTTTAAACAAATAAATTAACACACCTTGAAAACAAATATGAAATAAGCTTAAAAAAATTTATGTTTAGAGGGGTAATTTTTTAATAATAGTGGATTTTCTTTTTATATTTTATTTCAATGTAAAATATAATTTTTTTAATTTTTTAATATTAATTTTATTAATTTATCTTTAATACTTAATTAATATTTTCACAATTATATAAGGGATATTTATTTCATTTTTCTAAAAATGATGATTTTTGGGCGAATAACAAAAAATACATATTTTACAAATATTTTTACCATTTAGTATATCATTTTGATATAAGTATGAATCAAAAATATATAAAATCATCTTATCAACCAAATAATTTTTTAAGAGGTAAATTAAATTATTTAAAAGTATATTTTTGAATTTTAAAACCCATTGTAAAGACCTGTAAAATTCAAGGGAAATGTTTTTCTTAATTTTCTTTGGGATTTTACAAGAATGAAGTTTCTGACGACACCTGATTTCGAGGGCTGGTGTGCCCGGAATCATTTTCCAAAGTTTTGCTCGGGTACGTTCAGTGAACGAACGGGCGGGTTTTCCTAACTTTTGGACCGGTGCTCGGAATCGAATTCTGAGGGCACCGATGGAATCGCAGTGCCGGTAATTTCTTAAGAACCACTTTTCCGGAGTTTCGTTTGCTCGGGTGACGTTATTAATTATTTGGGTTAACTAGAGAAGAAAATAAAATACTGTGCAGCAGATTTTATTTTTATTCTAAGTAGTTTTAACCTAGGCATGGTGGTTGTAGTGGGACCCACTGATATCCTAACTCCTAGGTAGGATATTAGTGAGGTGGGGCCCACATGAGCCCCACCCCCTTTATCTACTTTTACCTCCCACGTGCATTTAATTTGGTAACTCACCCGCACCCCCCTCTTTAATGCCAAGTCAACTCTTGCGTTTAATTGGATTTTTAATTACCTCATTAATTGTTCAACGCTCAATAATTAAATCGTGATTTAATTTTGAATTTCAAAAACAGATGGCATGAGTAATAAAATAAGGCAATGCCTTATTTTATTATTGTTATTTCGTTGTACGAGAGGGATTGGGAGAGGAATTGCTCAAAGCCTTTGAATCTTCATCTTCTTCGTTGGAGAACGCGAAGAACGACGAAGAACACCGGCCTCCAACGGAAGACGACAAAGAATGATAGTTCCCCGGAGATCGATGACCCGACGCCGTGTACCGCGACGTCGACGATCCTCCTTTCGTGACGCCGTCTTCCGCGACGTCCCTTCCCCACGACGAACCTTTGTTCAGCAATGCTTGAGGTAGGGGTTAATTGTTTTTTCCCGTGAATTATTCATTTTCCGTTCATCGACTTCTATTTGGGCCACCTGTTATCGTAATAACGGGAGGAGGTCGGACCGCACGAACACGGCCGACCATCCTCCCCCTTTGATGATTGTGTTTGTTGCGGTTCGAAAAATGGCAGCGTGGTGCAACGGCACCGTGCGGAAACATGGGGAAATGTGGTGAAGATGCGCGGCGCCATCGCGCCGCGCCGTTGAGGCCAAACGAACCCACGGCCGGAGTCGGGCCGCAGCGAAGGGGCGTGGCGCCATCGCGCCGCGCCAGAGAACCAAGAAGACACCTCAGCTGGAGCGGGCCCACGGCGGAGGGGCGTGACACCATCGTGCCATGCCGGTCGGACAAGGTAGCGGCTCGAAGGCGCGGTGGTGCAAGGCGGGGTGGCTGGAACCGCAGGCCGTCGGCACCTCGGAGGGGCGGGACCCCTACGGTCCCGCGGCAGCAGCACCATCCTGCCGTACCGGGCCGGCTGGCTTCCAAGAAACTAGGGGTCTTAACCCCCGGCTGGCCGAAGGAGCGTCCCCCCACGTGGGGGTCGCTGTTTATCAATTAGGGGGGCAGCGCCCCCCCCCCCCCCCCCCCCCCTGTTCCACTCAGCTCGGCGCTGGCCGAGCCGGCTACGCAGGCCACGCGGGCACGCCAGGCCACCGGCCGCCCTGGCCACGCCGCGCCGCACTGACCGGGCCGGGCCGCGCCCAGCGGGCCAAGCCGCGCCCTAATGGACCGGACCAGGACCCGGTTCGGGCCGACCTAGGGGGTCTTGGGTCAGGTCGGTCTGGGCCCAAAACCCCCTTTTCTCGGACAGGTTTGTTCAAACACCTATAACATGGGCTACGGACCCCCGATCAATGCATCGTCAGTTGTGATGAGTTCCATGGATCGAGATGGTCATTTCGGTTTATTATACTCCAGGTTTCGGAGAACTTTGTGTATTGCCTGGTTGGTTCGAACACGAAACCAATCGGGCCCTCGGAGCGGAAACGCTTATAACTTGAGCTCCGGACGTCCGATTGACGTGCCGTCGACATTGCTGGATTCCTCCTAGTGAGAGGGATCTTTTAGCTTACTCTTCTCTAGGTTTTTATGCAGTTTTAGTGCGGTCGAGTTGGTTTTTAATTAAAAACCAACCGGGCCCCTGAAACGAAAAAGCCAATAACTCTCAGATCGGGCGTCTGATTGACGCGCTGTCTGTCACGTTGATTTCCTCTTGTCGAGATGGAACATTGAGATACATCAACTCCGGACTACGTGTCAGTTGATGCATCGACCTTTGGCTCATGGAGCAGACCCTCCTGGAAATTAGCATTCTGTGTGCGGGAACCCTAGAGCTGGCTGCGACTGCGACTATGGCGACTGCACTGAAAACCTATGTGGGTTCGGCAGCGATGAAGACCGTAATGAAATCCTCTGTGGGTTCGACGGTGATGAATACTGAACTGAAATCCTATGTGGGTTCGGCAGCGATTAAGACCGTACTGAAATCCTCCGTGGGTTCGACGGTGGTGAAGACTGCACTGAAATCCTATGTGGGTTCGGCAGCGATGAAGACCGTACTGAAATCCTTTGTGGGTTCGACGGCGATGAAGACTGCACTGAAATCCTATCTGGGTTCAGTAGAGATGAAGATCGTACTAAAATCCTCCATGGGTTGGACGGCAATGAAGATTGCACTGAAATCCTTTGTGGGTTCGGCAGCTTGGCTGGTTTAGTATCCTACGTGGGTCCCAGCATAGATGAATCAGTGGATATATCTGATCATCTCTATCACCTTACGATGAAGTATACCAGTGTGAGCTGAGTCTTGACTTCAATAAATATCTTTGATATGATTGACTTACTCTCCTGTGTGGTTTGGGTTATACTCCTATGTGGATTTAATCGAACTTGGGCAAAGATGTTGGAGAGAAACTGGAATTGATGACTTAGATATATGTGTGGGCATATACCTAAGTCGTGTTGGATGTTACTTCGTGATTGTATCTTTCCCTTGGGGATTTCCCTTTGTAGATTCTGGGAGACCTTCAGGGGTCTCGGGGTCCCTACTGAGTAGCGTATACTCACCCCTGCATGGGCTATGCCCGCACTACGTTGTGTTGGATGCAGATGACGGACAGCGCTAATCGTGGTTGAGGCTTGTGGAGCAAGTTGGTACCTGGAGGCGGACCACTGGTCGCGACGTACATGGAGCAGAGGGCCGAACCCGAGGAGCTGAGGAGGCTATATGTACCCACCCTTCAGGTGGGACTTCTAGTGGATGGATCGATGTTGCTTCTTTACTTTCAGTTGTTGTACTTTCTTTCCAATTGTACTTTACTTTCAGTTTGGGTTTGTATTCTGGCCCACTTACTTTTACGCACTACTTTTGTACCCAGTTTTACTTAGTGTTTACTTCTGCTAGCTTACTCTATGGTGTTTGTTTACTTTATAAGGGAAATTCCTTCCCCTTTTTGTCAGGATTTACGCCTTGGTGCTAGTCGCCAACCCCTGGCCTATGGGAGGCGGGCTTGGGGTAGTCATGGCACGAGCCCCAAGGACGGGTCGTGACAAATTGGTATCAGAGGAGTTACGTTCTACCGCAGAACTCAAGACTCTGATCTTTCTTCTACGTGAAGCAATTGTGTTAAGGGTATTGAGTATGGTTATCAGTCCAGGGAGTCCAGTGTTGGTGCGGCGGACGAAGTATCCGTACACCAGGACCCTGACTTCTGATTTCCGACTCAATGCACGAAAACATTGATTGCATGTGTGTTTCAAAAGTTTTCTGTGTGATTACTATGTGTCAGCTCACAAGGTATACTGTTTGACCGTGGCGCACCTATTTCTATTCAAGATGGCCCCACAACGGCAGCCAGCTAGGGTTCCGAGCGTTGTGTGAGATAACATCACACCGAGAAAAGAGGCATCGGTGTAGGTCCCTTTGACAGCGGAGGCACCAGCGGTACGTCTACCCGCCGAGCCACCGATGCTACCAGCCCCAGCCACTGATAGTAGACGTCGCCTTAGTGCACTGCACGAGTTTCAGCATCAGAGACTGCCCAGGTTTCGCGGGGAGACGGACCCTCAGGCAGCCGAGGATTGGATGGAGGTGGTTGTGCGAGTTTTCAGGTTAGTGGGGACACCAACTGACCTCATGGTGATCCTCGCAGTGAGCCTCATGCACGCGGAAGCAGGCAGATAGTGGATCTTGATGCTCCAGGTGAACGACGAGGCATCACTCCTATGGATGGACTTTGAGAGCCTCTTTCGCCCGGAGTTCGTCCCAGCCACCCTCTGTGCGGTGCGCATCCAGGAGCTTCTACAGCTATGGCAGGGTGGCATTACAGTCACCCAGTACTTTGCGAGACTTACCGACCTCTCGCGCTATTTGACGGACATGGTACGGGACCCATTCTTCCCGGACCGGACCTTCGATCAGGGATTGAGGCATGAGATCAGGTCATCGATGATCTCCCTCATCATTCCAACACAGGAAGGAGTAATGGAGCAAGCTCTTCTCATAGAGAGCTTTCTTGCCGAGCCTACGCCAGCAGCAAGACCTACCGCAGGGCGGCACGTAGCAGAGTCGTCTACAGCTGGCAGTCGACGGATGTCACAGGGGTCCAGGAGGACCGGACCATCAGGAAGACAACCATAGGAAACTGGCTTAGAGGTGCAGGGCATAGCGCGCAGAGCTAGCCTTCCGAGGAGCAGACAGTGCTACGCATGCGGCAGGCAGGGCCACATGGCTCGTGACTACCTGACTCGTCGTGTAGAGGAGCAGTAGATGGTTGAGGGTCCACCTATGCAGAGGCAGAGGGTTGACCATGGCAGTCTGCCGAGAGAAGGCGGACGAGGCAGGGGAGCTGGCCGAGCAGCAGGTGGTAGGCGATGCTTTGAGGATTTACCACCACCACCACCAGGAGGCTCACCCCGACCACAGGGAGCTGTCGGGCAGAGACAGGCTCAGGTTTAGGTAGCAGAGGCCTACGACCACAGCGCGCCAGAGATGATTCGAGTAACTATCTGTGACTACTCCACCCTTGCTACAGTTCTTATAGACATAGGAGCGAGTCATTCTTTTATTGTCGCTGCCCTTTTTCAGAGCTCATATATTTAGACGGAGATGTTGGCTCGATCCTTATGGCTAGAGACTCCTACGGGAGCAGACTCGATGATTACGTAATGGTGCTGGTAGTTTGAGCTTACTCTAGGAGGTTAGAACTTCGGATGGGATCTTCTTGTAGCAGCGTCGAGTCCTTACGACGTCATCTTGGGCATGGATTGGTTATCTACAGTCCATGCTCAGATCGACTATATTAGGCGCAAGGTGCAGTGTGTTCGCACCGATGGGAGTAGGTTCACCTTCACCGACGATAAGGGAGCCTTTGCAGCACAGGACAGACTCACGTAGAGGAGAGGATAGCCCATCACTCATCAGTTGGCTAGCCTCATCCTAGGATCAGTTGATGTGCAGAGTCCTAGTTTTCTTTTAGTGGTGGATCAGTATGTGGAAGTTTTCCCTGACGAAGTTCCAGGACTACCTCCTCGTAGAGAGGTAGACTTTTATATTGACCTGTACCCCGGGACAGCCCCGATATCCACTCCAGCATATCGGATGGCCCCCTCTGAGCTTCGAGAGCTACAGGTACAGTTGGAGGACTTACAGGGCAAGTGATTCATCCGACCCAGTGTTTCACCCTGGACTTTCCTGATATTGTTCGCCAAGAAGGCGGATGGGAGCTTGCGACTTTGTGTCGACTATCGTCGCTTGAACCAGGTGACCATGAGGAACATGTATCCGCTACTGAGGATTGACGACCTCTTAGATCAGCTCAACGGATCACGGTGGTTTGCAAATATAGACCTAAGATCGGGCTATCATCAGCTCAGAGTTTCAGACAAGGACGTGCAGAAGACGGCCTTCAGATGTCAGTATGGACACTATGAGTTATTGGTTATGCCTTTCGGCATAACCAATGCTCCAGTAATGTTCATGAGTCTCATGAACAGGATCTTTCATCCATACCTCGATCGATTTTTCATGGTCTTCATCGATGACATATTGATATACTCAACCACTGAGGAGGAGCACACCTACCACTTACGGGTTGTACTAGACACACTCTGAGAGCACCAGCTTTATGGAATGATCTTGAAGTGTCAGTTCTGCTTACGTTAGGTCCACTACTTAGGACACTTCATCTCTAAGGCGGGAGTTTCGGTGGATCCTGTGATGATCCAGGCAGTGATAGCTTGGGAGTCACCCAAGATCATGACGGAGGTGCGGAGTTTCTTGGGGCAAGCTGTGTACTACCATAGATTTGTGCCAGACTTTTCCAGAGTTGCGGCACCACTCTTAGCTTTGACAAAGAAGGGGAAACCCTTCATTTGGTCAGACAGATGTCAGCAGATCTTCCATAAGCTGAGACATAGATTGACCAACGTGCCTATCTTGCGGCTACCAAAGGAGGGAGTAGGGTACGTAGACTATTGCGATGCATCAGGGACCAGAATCGGATGTGTCCTGATGTAGGAGCGGGCAGTGATTGCTTATGGATCACGTTAGTTGAGGCAGCATGAGAAGAACTACGCAACCCAAGACCTGGATTTAGTAGTAGTGGTCTTCGCTCTGAAGATGTGGTGACACTATCTGATGGGTGAGCTATTTACAGTCTACTCTGACCACCAGAGTCTCAGGTACATCTTCTCGCAGAAGGACCTGAATCTGAGACAGCAGCGATGGATCAAGTTCCTCCAGGACTATGACTTTGAGATTTTCTATAATCCTGGAAAGGGGAACGTAGTAGCCTATTCTCTCAGCAAGAGGACGGGAATTCATCTACTCGGGGAGGAAATGGAGCAACTAGCCTCCTTGCAGATATCCTTTGTGGATAGAGATGGATCAGAATTTCTTCAGTCACTCACAGTCACTCCTCCACTACTGCAGCGGGTCCGAGAGGCACAGCGTCAGGATGCTGACTGTGAGACGTGGCGTGCGCAGATATCCTCAGGACAGGCACCTGGTGGATTCTCTATAGGAGGAGAGCATGACGTCCTTTTCAGAGGATGTACCATGGTACCAGTTGCTTTACAAGAGGAGTTGTAGAGAGAGTTTCATACTTACCCTTTAGCGGTACATCCAGGAGTGGCGAAGATGTACCAGGATCTCAGACGATAGCACTGGTGGCCGAGTATGAAGAAGGTTGTGGCAGAGTTAGTTTCTCAATGCCTCACCTTCTAGTAGGTGAAGGCAGAGCACCAGGAACCAGCAGGCTTGGTACAGCCCTTGGAGGTCCCGGAGTGGAAGTGGGATAGGATATCTATGGATTTCATGATTGGACTTCCACGTACATCCAGTGGTCACGACTCCATTTGGGTGATTGTTGACCGAATCACCAAGTCGGCTCACTTCTTACCCATCAGAGAGTAGGTCTTAGTAGAGAGCTCGAGACTTCTCTATGTTTAGGAGATTGTACGGCTTCATGGTGTGCCATCATCTATCATCTCCGATCGAGATGATCGCTTTACTTCCTGGCTTTGTAAAGGGTTACAGGAGGCATTCGGGACGCAGCTACGTCTGAGCACCGCCTTTCACACTCAGACGGATGGTCAGATGGAGAGGACCATTCAGACTCTCGAGGACATGCTCCACGCATGTTTCCTCGACCTTGGTCGCAGTTGGGAGGACTACCTACCCTTGGTGGAGTTCGCGTACAACAACAGCTACCACTCCACCATTGGGATGGCACCATATGAGGCATTGTACGGATGACCATGTAGATCACATATGTGCTGGACAGACCCTGGGGAGTTAGCGATTGTGGGACCAGGGAAGGTCCAGGTCATCCAGGAGCAGAAGAGGACAGCTCAGAGCTGGAAGAAGTCTTATGCTGACAGGAGGTGAAGGCCACTTGAGTTCGAGGATAGTGACCACGTCTTCTTGTGGGTCTCACCTGGACATGGATTACGAATATTTGGTCGAGGTAGCAAGTTATCTCTGTGCTTCATCAGACCATTCTAAGTCCTCAGCAGGATAGGCGAGGTGGTTTATCGCCTGAATCTACCTCCTCAGTTGCACCGGGTGCATGACGTCTTCCACGTATTTCAGCTGAGGACATACGTGCATGACTCGACGCATATCATCGACCATGGGGAGATGGACATTGATGATGGGGAAAATTTTACAGAGGTCCCAGTGGAGATCGAGGATCTACAGTAGCGGGTCCTATGTGGACGGTCGATACCTCTAGTTCCCATCAGATGGCAGCACGGGAACCTCCAGGAGAGAACTTGGGAGCGGGAGGCTCAGATGCGTGCACAGTACCCACATTTGTTCTCCTAGTTTATGATGTATCTTTACTGGGACGTAAATACCTGAGGTGGGAGTAATTTAAAGACCCGTAAAATTCAAGGGATATTTTTTTCTTAATTTTCTTTGAATTTTACAAGAACGCAGTTTCTGACGGCACCTGATTCCGAGGCCCGGTCTGCCCGGAATCATTTTCCAAAGTTTTGCTCGGGTACGTTCAGTGAACGAACGGGTGGGTTTTCCTTACTTTTGGACCGGTGCTCGGAATCGAATTCTGAGGTCACCGATTGAATCGCAGTGCTGGTAATTGCTTAAGAACACCTTTTCCAGAGTTGTGTTTTCTTGGGTGAGGTTATTAATTATTTGGGTTAACTAAAGAATAAAATAAAATATTGTGCAACAGATTTTATTTTTATTCAAAGTAGTGTTAACCTAGGCATGGTGGTTGGAGTGGGACCCACTGATATCCTAACTCCAAGGTAGGATATTAGTGAGGTGGGGCCCACACGAGCCCCACCCCCTTTATCTCCTTTTACCTCCCACGTGCATTTAATTTGGTAACTCACTCGCACCCCCCTCTTTAATTCCAAGTTAACTCTCGCGTTTAATTGGATTTTTAAACGCATCATTAATTGGTCAACGCTCGATAATTAAATCGTGATTTAATTTTGAATTTCAAAAACAGATGGAATGAGTAATAAAATAAAGCAACGCCTTATTTTATTACTGTTGTTTCGTTGTGCGAGAGGGATTGGGAGAGGAATTACTCAAATCCTTTGAATATTCATCTTCTTCATTGGAGAATGCGAAGAACGGCGAAGAACGCCGGCCTCCGACGGAAGACGACGAAGAACGCTAGTTCCCTGGAGATCGACGACGCGACGTCGTGTACCGCGATGCCGACGATCCTCCTTCCGCGACGCCATCTTCTGCGATGTCCCTTCCCCGTGACGAACCTTTTCTCAACAACGCTTGAGGTACGGGTTAATTGTTTTTTCCCATGAATTATTCCTTTCCCATTCATCGACTTCTATTTGGGCCGCCTGTTATTGTAATAACGGGAGGAGGTCGGACCGCACGAACATGGCTGACCCTCCTCCCTCTTTGATGATTGTGTTTGTTGCGGTTCTAAAGAAGGCGGCACGGTGCAACAGCACCGCGCGGAAACATAGGGAAATGTGGCGAAGACGTGCGGCACCCTCGCGCTGCACCGTTGAGGCCAAATGAACCCGCGGCCGGAGTCGGGCTGTAGCGAAGGGGTGTGGCGCCGTCACGCCGCGCCGGAGAACCACGAAGACACCGCGGCTGGAGCGGGGTCGCGGCGGAGGGGCGCGGTGCCGTCGCGCCGCGCCGGTCGGACAAGACCGCAGCTCAAAGCCGCGGTGGTGCAAGGCGGGGCAGCCGAAACCGCCGGTCTCCAGCACCTCGGAGGGGTGGGACCCCGACGGTCCCGTGGAAGCAGCACCGTCCGGCCGGACCGGGCCGGCCGGCTTCCAAGAAACCGGGGGTCGTAACCCCTGACTGGTTGAGTTGGCCAAGCGGGCCGCATGAGCGCACCAGGCCACCGGCCGCCCGGGCCTGGCCGTGCCGCGCCCTAATGGGCCGGACCCGGTTTGGGCTGACCCAGGGGGTCTTGGGCCGGCTCTATCCGGGCCCAAAACCTTCTTTTTCTCGGACAGGTTTGTTCAAATGCCCGTAACATGGGCTATGGACCCCCAATCGACGCACCTTCAATTTTGATGCGATCCTTGGATCGAGACGGTCATTTTGGTTTATTACACTCAAGGTTTAGAAGAACTTTGGGTATGGCCGGGCTGGTTCGAGCACGAAACCAACCAGGCCCTCGGAGCGGAAACGCTTATAACTTGAGCTCCGGACATCCAATTGATGTGCCGTCGACTTTGCTAGATTCCTCTTAGTGAGACGGATCTTTTGGCTTACTCTGCTCGAGGTTTGGGTGCAGTTGAAGTGTGTTCGGGGTGGTTTTGACTTAAAAACTAACCGGGCCCCTGGAAAGAAAATGCCAATAACTCTCAGACCGGGCGTTCGATTGACGCGCCGTCTGTCACATTGAGGTCCTCTTGTTGAGACGAAACTTTGATATAAATCAACTTCGGACTACGTGTCATTTGATGTATCGACCTTTGGATCATGGATCGGACCCTCCCAGAAACGAGCATGTTGTGTGCGGGAACCCTAGAGCAGGCTGTGACTATGACTGTGGCGACTGCACTGAAATCCTATGTGGGTTCGGCAGTGATGAAGACCATACTGAAATCCTCTGTGGGTTCGATGGTGATAAAGACTGCACTGAAATCCTATGTGGGTTCGGCAGCGATGAAGACCGTACTGAAATCCTCTGTGGGTTTGATGTTGATGAAGACTGCGCTAAAATCCTATGTGGGTTCGGCAGCGATGAATACTGTACTGAAATCCTCCGTGGGTTTGACGGCAATGAAGACTGCACTGAAATCCTATGTGGGTTCGGCAGTGATGAAGACTGTACAGAAATCCTTCGTGGGTTCGGCGGCAATGAAGACTGCACTGAAATCCTTTTTTGGTTCGGCAGCTTGGCTGGTTTAGTATCCTACGTGGGTCCTAGCATAGATGAATTAGTGGTTATATCTGATCATCTCTATAACCTTACAAATAAGTATACATGTGTGAGCTGAGTCTTGACTTCAATCAATATCTTCCATATGATTGACTTACTATCTTGTGTGGTTTGGGTTGTACTCCTATGTGGACGTGATCGAACTTGGGCTCAGATGTTGGATCCAAACTGGAATTGACGACTTAGGTATATGTATGGGAATATACCTAATTAGTGCTGGATGTTACGTCGTGATTGTATCTTTCCCTTGTGGATTACCCTTTGTTGATTCTGGGAGACCTTCGGGGGTCTCAGGGTCCCTACTGAGTAGCGTATACTCACCCCTGCACGGGATATGCCCACACTACGTTGTGTTGGATATAGACGACGGACAACGCTGATCGCGTTTGAGGCTTATGGAGCAAGTCGGTACATGGAGGTGGACCACTGGGCGGGACGTACACGGAGCGGACGGCCGGACCCGAGGAGCTGAGGATGCTATCTGTACCCACCCTTCAGGTGGGACTTCCAGTGGACAGCTCAACGTTGCTACTTTACTTTCAGTTGCTGTACTTTCTTTCCAGTTGTACTTTACTTTCAGTTTGGGTTTGTATTCTGGCCCACTTACTTTTCTGCACTACTTTTGTACCCAGTTTTACTTAGTGTTTACTTATGTTGGCTTACTCTGTAGTGTTTGTTTACTTTATAAAGGCAATGTCTTCCCCTTTTTGTCGGAATTTACGCCTTGGTGCTAGTCGCCAGCCCCTATCTTATGGGAGGCGGGCTTGGGGTAGTCACGACACGGGCCCCGGGGATGGGTCGTGACACCCATGCTTTAATTTTTGGAAAAAAAAATATATTTTAATCTAATAAAAATTTAATTTTTGTTCTTTTCATTTAATAATGGGTTGGATGGTGTCATTGGTTTTTAAATAGTTATAATGTCAATGTAAATTAGTTTTTTTCATAATCAGATATGTTATTTTGAAGGGACTCCTCTAAATTTTTTTTTACTAAATAAGTATAAATTCATTTTTACACATAAGAAAACCTTTTCAAAAATAGTTTTTTCTAATTTTTTGTTCTTAATTATAATTAATTGATTCCAAATAAATAAATTTACTCTTTTAAAATGTATTGTTTATTTTGAATATGAATAATAAAAATATTTAATAAGGACTATTTCATTTTCAATTATAAAATGAAGTTACCATCACAAAACAAATATCATGGCATGGGTTAAAATTGTTTAAGAGTTTTATAAAGTAAGTAATATCCCATAAATTATCCCTAAAAATTTAAAAAAAATTATTTTATGAGTGTAATTTTACCTTAAACTATCATAACTTATAAATAGGATATATTGGATGTATATTCCATGATAAAACATTTAAAATTTTTAAAATTTATTAATATATACATGGGTTATACTACTCTAACTTATAAACCGGTACCTATTATCCACATCTCTCTACAACTATTGTGTACTTTATGTCTAAAAAATATACTAAAATAAATTCTAAAATGTCTTTAATCCATTATAATATTATCTGTCTCATGAAATGTCAACTCCTAGAAGCCATAAGGTTTAATCCAAAGGATAATATCCATGGAGGATGTAGAAGACTTCAATTAATTCCTTGAAATTTATTTTATCTTATACTTCATTAAAATATATTCTAAACATCAAAATATAATACAATCAGTAACTTTTAAATACAAAATTTTTATTGTACTGATAAAATAATAATTATTACACCTTTCAATTATATAGAAAATGAATATATATCTTGTTTTTATGTGAAGACTACCACCTCCATAAAGAGATATAATTATTTTTTCATAACCTATTATCATGGTTGTTTATAAAGATGAATTAAATAAAAATATTTATGAAAATTATGAATTAACTATTATTCAAGAAGGATAATATATTATCAACCTTGTTACCCTTACATACATTAGAAAATGAAAACATAACTAATGGGTACATGTGGATTACCACCTATATGATCGATGCATTTAGTTTTTTATTTCCATATCACATTGATGGTAATAAGGATGAATTTAATGAAAAATAAATTTTTAAAATAACATTATAATTATCTCAAAATAATAAATTATCTATAATTTTTATTTTCCATAAATTGAAAAAAATTAAACTGTGTCTCATGTGTACGTTCAGACTACAGCCCCCATGAAATGATACATTACATTTTTCATTACCACCTTATATGGATGGATAGAGAAGTATATTTATTGCAAAAAATTATACTTATAACATTTTTAAATTTATCTAGATCGAGAAATAAGGACCCCTTTGACTTAGGTCAACCTACTTAATTATTTTATATATTAATTAATGAATGACCTCAAAATGTCTAACATGAACCTAACTGATTTGGTTACAAAATGGAAAATTTTGATAAATTAAATTAAATAAATTTTGATAAGGGAATGAAAATTATAAATTTTATTATTAATTTATAAAATTAAAATAATTTTATAATTCAGGAAAGTAAAAAATTATGTAGTGAACTGGAAAACGATTTATGGTCTTTCTTATCTCAAATAATTTCCTTTGATACTTATTCCATTTTCACCATATGTTTTATTTTTTTATTTTTAAACAACCATAAGAATTTATTTTATAATTTATTACTTGAAATTTATTTGGTTAAAAATAAATTTCATTTTCTCTCTTTTATTTTTTGTAAACAAATTTCACTAAATTCATAAAGAATTTTTATTTAAAAATTTTTAAATGTTTTAATT
Source organism: Viscum album (assembly GCA_963277665.1). NCBI lineage: Eukaryota > Viridiplantae > Streptophyta > Magnoliopsida > Santalales > Viscaceae > Viscum > Viscum album. The sequence goes on from OY728125.1 coordinate 1,627,561,324, forward strand.
TCATTTTATTCCATATCTATATTGTTTTAAAATTTTCAAGAATCTTGTTATTTATACTATAAATACCTTTCTAACATCATTTTAAACAATCATTGAAATTATTTAGAAAGGTTTTAAAAGGAATCTTGTCAACATTTTTCTATACAATTTTTTTCTGAATATCTTCTACAAAAGTGAAAGAATAATGTTTCTATAACGTTTACTAAATGAGCTTATTTTAATTTTGTCATATTCACCATTAATTAATCTAATTTCTCTTCAATATTGTATGATTTTCAAAGAATATGTTTTTTCAATTATTTTTGGGATTTTTATGTAAATTTTTTCAATAGATAGGATTTTTCTTCTCATTTAATGTGATAATATAATTTTCCTTTACTTGTGTGAAATAATGAAATATTTTATGCCTTTGATGACAGAAATAAATTATTTTATTGGTTCTCTCAAGAATTTGTTATTTTATATTTTATATGATTTTGTGTTTTCATGATAAATCCCTCCAATCCATTGGGTTATGATGTCTTCTTAGGATGATCCATGTTGGAATTAATCATTACGGTTATTCCATTATGGAGTTTTTAGTATGGGTGATTGTAAGTATAATTTCCCAAGATACCTACATGGATTTGATATGATTGATATGAGTTTTTATAGAAATATTTTTTTAAAAAAATGAATTTAACTATGTTTATAAAAGGTTTTATCATTATAATGGTGATAAGATTTTTTTAAACATGAAAATGTTTTCCTGAGATTTTATATTCTTTCATGAAACTATCATAGATATGATATAACCATTATGCGCACTACAAAATGGTTTGATAAAAGAATTAGAAAATAAAGTAAAATTGAAGCATATGTATACGATTATATGTGATCAATGTTTATTTGGTAATAAGGAAAGCTTACCTATGTATTTTCATGATTTTCAAAAGTTAATAACAATTTTCTAACATTTTATATCCCTTATTGATATTTTTGTCTCATCTCGTGGTTTCAACTGGTTTCCACATGGCCTAAGGATGTATAAAAATATTTAATGGTTGTATTTTACATGTATTAAATGAAGAAAAAGTGCCCTGAATGAAACAAGAGTGTAAACATAATAAACATTTGTTGCGATAAAATGTACACTACATAAAAATATTCACATTGTTATGTAATGATTTTCCTAATTATCAAAAACTCAAATCCTATAATTTATTTCATATATGATATTTTTAAATCCTTTCTATTAGACATTAAATTATTATTTGTTTAATATAAGGTTTTTTATCATTAGTATCAATGAAAGGGTTTATATGACATTAGAAGTGCAGATGTTATTTGATGAGAATAATTTAAAATATTTTGAAAACTTAAATGGTTAATATGATGGGTTTTATCAAAAGTTAAAAGAATTATACAATGATGAAGATTAGTACATTAAAAATAATTTTATTTTTATTAGGATGGATCAAATTAATTGAATATAAGATCACCTTATAAAGAATATATTTATTTTTATCCTCTTTATAAGGTTTTTTATTATGATTTTATTTTAAAAAATCACACTAAACATTTTTTGTTTCAGTATATGGATGGAATGAGTAATAAAAAAGTAAACAATATACATGAAGGAAAATTTTGTGGTTGTATTTATGGGAAACTATATAGGATAATAGCTATAGTGAATGATCTTGTAGTTATTACTAACCATCTATATTGAGCTATGATTAATACCATGAATATATTTGAATTTAAAAACATGAAAAATATAACAAAATAGAGAATCATTAATCCTTAAGTGATAAATATCATGAAATAAAAATGATTCAACATTATACATGTTATGAATATGGGCAAAAATACCCAAATAGGGCATAGAGAAATAAAATTTCAATGAAAAAAGATCTCATTGAACACAATGGATGTGAATAATGTTATTCCTAATGTATAAATTGTGTTTTTTTATATAGGGAGTTTGTTAATTAGAAAAATTGATTCCAAATGTGTAAAACATTTGTGGGGGATCAATGATATTCTTAGAATATAAGTTTGGAAAGGATGTATCTTCAAGATGAATAAAAAATAATAAATAAAATGTAAGAATTATTTTAATAAATTTTCTTTTTTTTATATACGAAACATGATTAGATTAGTATTGATGAATCTTAGGACAAGATTCTTATTTTTTTGTAAAAAAAAGTATTATGGGATAAGATGAAATATCGTGGTTAATGATTTATAAAGTTGAATGATTGAACTCTGTATGTATTGGGTTTCAAGAGTATTCATAAAGTGTAATTTTATTAAAGGATGGATATTCATTATAAATGGTCATATGGAAAAAAATTATAGATAAAATTTTCATGCCTTATGTGATTACATTCAAATGTTATTAATGATATTTTGGGATATATTTTATAGTATTTACAGAATAATTCAAAATTGATATATAGATAAATATATGGAATAATATGATCTTTGATAATTTAGTATTTATAGTAATTAAAAAAAGGTTTATTATATTTTCAAGGATAGATGTTTTACCATATATATTATAATGAGATTGAGAAATTGATTTTATGATTGTGTGGTCAATTTTATTTTGGAAAAATTTCACTATATTTTTGGGAGAATATATGAATAAAGTTAAATGGGGAATATTTTTCTAATATTGGATTTTAGGTCAGAGTAGTTGATGTTAATTATGAAATAAATATTGAATTAACTTTTGGAATCATATGTGATTTTATTATGTATTTAATGGTATTTGGTTTATTTATGGAAATGGTTAGAATATATTAAATAATATATGATTAGGTCATATACATATTTTTTAGGTGTATTTATGAGTGATTAATTTTGTTTTGAAATACATGTTATGTTTATTTTAGATGTATACGTGATGAAACCATTCAGATATTTCAGTTTCAAAAAAAATTCATCATATTTAGAAAATTTTTTGAATTATTTTTAATGGAGTGATGATTTATATTTAAATTTTATTGTTTCTATTAAGGATTTAGATGTTAATATATTATTTTATTCATATGGAGTGTTATTCATATTGGATAGTATCATAACATTTTCTAACATGTTTGGTTTTGGGTAATGGATAGACATTGGGGGAGTAACCTATCACCCTTTTTAGGATCTTATTATACATTAATAGTTAATTTTAGTTCTTCGTGTATGTAAAATCCGTCACTTTTATTTATCATTTAGAATATTGGCCGATGAAATGATGGAAAACTACATGAAACACAATCGAAGTATCAAATTATACTTTTGGAATGGAAATAAATCAAGTGAGAATATTTTATTATATTCTCTATCCTAGCTGAAAAATAATTCCTTAACCAAAGAAAGTGTAAGATATATATATATCGAGTCTTATATAAAAAATATTACTTAATTACAGGGTATAATTTTAGAAACTTATTCACAATAATGAGTTTATAATGGAACATATATGGTTTTAGGAATATTTAATTAAGAAATACTATTTTTTCAACTAGTGAAATATAAATTATATATCATGAAAAAATGTAAATATAACATTATTAAAATTTTATAATTAAATTTACTGGGTCCATGAAAAAGAAATTATGAGTACTTAAAGGGGGAGAATGTGACATTCCAAAATTTGAGTATGTATTATGTTAAGTAAATATTTTATTTAATAGAGTTTAATATATTATAAATAAAACTAATGTGTACAATAATTTTTTAAAAGGAAAAATAAACATCAATATATTATGACTATAAAATTTTAAAATAAATAAATTAACAATTTTTGTAAACAGATATAATATAATATTTAAAATTCATACAGAATAGTTGGGTCATTTTTATATAATATTGGTTTTTCTATATGTTTTATATTTTAATTTAAGAGTTAAATATTTAAATTTTATAATATTAATTTCATGAAATGGGTTTCATTTTTAAATTCTTCATATAAAAATTATCTTAGGGTGAATTTTTTGGGATTTTTCTGAAATGGTTGTTTTTTTGTTGAACAGTTAAAAATATTAATTTAAAAAAAACCATAAATTTTATGAAATAATTTTGATCTAAATACAAAATAAAAATATACAATCCCAATTTGTTCAAAAAAAATTATTTTAAGATTTAAACAAATCATTTAAATTTTTCTTGTGGAATTTGGAAACCTATGGTGGAAGTTTTGGAACCGGAGTTACGTTTTAATAAAATAACAACATAATTTTTGATTATTACTTTTAATAGTGTTTTTGGGAGGTCTAATTAGGTTTTGGTATGGTTTTAATATCAATTAACCCTCCATTTTTAATAATAATTCAACATATTTGGTGCAACCACCCCCTCTTATAATGAACTGATATTTTGAACCCTTTAAATTAATACAATATTTAATTTCTTATGGCACAAACAACAATGAACTACCAAACACATGACTAAAATAGACAATGAAATATTAAAAAAATGGTTATTATATAAAATGATAATAATCAATTAAAATAATTATATATTATGATTCCTATTGATTAATATTTTAAAGGATTGCATTCAAATAACCACATAAAAATTGTATAGTATATTCCCTAAATAAAATAAATTGAACACATAAAAAATTTTATTATAATATATAATATGTATATTTATAAAACTATTATTTGAATATTATACTATTTAGAGATTTATTTGAAATTTTATTAAAGGCACTTAAATTTTAAGAAATCATTTTTTAATACAAGCAATTTATCTTCTCACTTTTTATTTTTAAAAAACAAATAAATAAATATATAAAATTTTTAACTTTAGTTTCATAATAATAAAATAGTTAGTTTAGTTTTCATATCAATATTATCTTGGGGTAAATTTTTTGGATTATTCATAAATAATTGATTTTTAGGTGAATAGGGAAAAATAGTGTCTTCAAAAATACTATAGATTTTAAGAAATCACCTGGTTATAAGCCTGACATAAAACTTATCAAACCTTTTTCATTACCAAATATTATTTTTTAGGTAACATAATTTATTATAAATTATTATATTTTGATTAAAAACCTTTATTTTATATTTTATAATATAAGTAATCTTCTCTTAAAAAAATTTAATATAGTATACATTAGCATCATAAAATTATCATTTAGAAATTTTATAAATTTAATATAATGATATGGATTTAAAAAATTTAGTCACTAGTTCCAAATTATCTAATAATATCTACATTATTTTTTCTTAAAAATTATAAATTTCCGTGGTAAAAACTAGATACCATAATAAAATATAAAATGTTAAAAGTAAATAAACATAGAATAAAATGCCACAAACATGTTTGAAACATTTTTTGGAATGCATAAATGGGGTGTGTATCAACATTATCTCTTACCCTCTACATTATATCCCAATTTTGGTGTAACTTTAAATTTTTAACATGTATTCCCTTTATATAATGTTGAAATATATACTAAAATTTCATTCTGACCACATATGAATTGAGCCTCCCACCAACACAGAAAGGCACACTTAAAAATAATTTAATTCATAAAACCATAACCATTATCATTCTAAAATAATTCAATTTTAGAATCTTGACATTTTTTTAATAATATATTATCATATGACATCCATTTCCAAGGGATGTTCAAAATAAATCTCAAAGTGCTCAACATGAGTAATTACATTTACTTCACATCTTTCACTTCTATTTTTATTTTCCAATTATAATTTTTAAATTAATATTTAATTAAATAAGTATATTTTACATTCTTAATTTTATTATGTTTTTTTAATATTCATTTATCTCCTTTTCCATTTTTCTATTTTAAAAAATGAAAAATTAATTTATGCATTGTGTGTATTACTGCCTTCATGACACACAATATTTCATTTTCCTTCACCACCATTAAATGATAGTATAAAATGGAAATTTTTAAATGATTCAATATTAATATCTAGTATATAATTTTGAAACAATAAACCATATTACTCTTTTCTCTAATTCTATTGAAAATAAAAACATCAACCATATTTATGTGTGGACTATTGCCTCTATGGAAGGATTAAATTTTGTTTCTCATTTCTGCATCACCTTTAATGGTTGGTAATGAGGATGATATTAAAAGATGAAATTGATTTTTATAATATCATTTTGGTAAAAATATTAAACACTGCTGTAGAATTTAATTTTATGATCAACAAATGATTATACTTAATTCAATCGTTTAAAAGTAGCACACTAATAGAAAAAGTATATCTTATTTCAAATTAATCACATTATATAAATTATATTACCCATATACATCATTAAAATCCTTATAAATCACATTATTAAACATAATATATGATCATTTTTCTTCTATAATAATTATATTACAAGTAAACCATCTCATAATCATTGATTAATCATGGTAGGTTCACGTTTCAGTTGGTTTAACGACCTACGTGAACAATACTATGAATTTATATCATGGATGAATAAAATAACATATTTAAAATTATAACATGATATAAAATTGAAATTAATTATTTTTTATGTTTACATCAATTATTTACTCATTAATTAATAAAGAACTATCATAAGTTTAAAATCATGGAAATATTTTTGTTATCAATTTCATCTTCTAGGATAAATACTAATGTACATAAGAATGAAAATATAAACTCTGTATATCAATATAAGTCACTATAAATATTTTTTATTATTTTTTTCATGAATATCCATTTTTTTGGGTTTAGTGGGAAACCTAAGAAAAATAACCCTATAATAAAATTCATGTAATCAATAATAAATTCCCAAATTCAAATACACTAGTATATTTTTACATAACCAGATTAACAAACAAGATTAAAACTATCCAAATACGGAATAATTCATGAGAAATAATTGATGGTACATCATTTGAAGCCCTTAACTTGAAGTGAATAAGTATAAATTTCACACTTATATTCATGTTGATACTTACTAGAAGAGACTTTGATATCATGAAATTAATGAAGACCAAGGAAATATTTAATGTTCCTCATTACACTTTGAGCAATATGGGTCAATCTAATATTTATAGAATTTTCCTTTTATATAATTTTTTGAATTATTCTATAGACTATCTTCAATGTCATAGGTAGTAATATTTACAACCTCTATGTAATCATCAGTAGGAAAATGTTCATTATCATCATCATAAAAAAAATAAGTTGTGATTCAAACCACTACTCCCATGGTTCATCATGTACCTAAGGTAATTTATCCTATGAAATTCTAGTGAACTTATCCTAAGGAATTTAGTGCTGTTATAATCTATAATTCATTCATCAGGTGATGCCTTTCTGAATAGTAAGTAAGAAGACTTTATTTCCCTTCATAAATTTTAGGGAAAAGAGTTATCCCCTTTATCCATTGTTTGGGGTCCTAATTAATAATCATAGGGTCATATCTCTTATATTTTGGTTTAACTTTTATTTCCAATACTATATATTTAATTACTTCAAGTTATATCCTTATATGAGTGAGAACATTATTGGAAGATCATATGAATGCAGGATAGGGAGAAGATTAATAGTCTTTCTGTTCTCATGGTCTCATTATTGTCTTTGTAAATCCATCTAAGTCCAAAAATAATTTAATTCCATTATTTTTAGTGGAACAAAGAAAAACCTCCACCTAAACCACTTTCATTCTCTAAGAAGAGGATATTTGGATATCAAGTTCCAATCTAAGAATAATTTTTATCCATTCTTCCACCCTATTTGATTTCCCCTTCTAATCATACCTATCCATTCTTCCACCCCTCCTCTGAGTTATGAACACCATTTTCCAATGGAACAAAATTCCTCTGAGTTTCATTACTAAATGGAGACTTCTAAAAAACATTCATGGAAATCCATTATCGAGATCTATTACACCCAAGACCATATAATAAATCTTCTACCACTCAACTTCATCATTGTCTAGGGGTAGAATTTCCCTACTCCCAAAACTTTTCACGATCTACCAACAAGGATGATTATTCTTATATCTATCATGAATTATAGAAAAAAAATATCTAGTATATTGTTAAGACCTCTATTCATAGTAGTAGAATGTTGATTAATCCAATTGTTGAGTAATGTATCATAAATCATTTGGTTCAAGTTCCTATCCTTAGAATCCCCCTAGAACATATTTTGTATCAGGTGATCCTCCATTATAATCATACCATCAGACGTGTTTCCAATGCTAAATATAGGATGAGTATTATTCACTCTATGATTTCTAATTAAAACATTATAATTCCACACAACCTTGGAATTTTAAATTCAAGGACCTGAATCACCTACATTAAGTGAATGACCTATATCAACTGATTCCTCTTCCACCTCCATCATTAAAGAGGATAAGCTACCCTATATAAAAACACTTTAGGTAGGAATATAAAACTACCCAACTATTAGAAAAAAACTATTTCCATTGATACTAGTAACAAATTTTTAATAATAATATTATCCAACTTATTTTTAGAATCTTGATGAAATTCTTGGCTATGGTGGCATAGCCTATTGGAGGACAAACAAAAATCAACCCAAGACTAAAAGTGTAACACCTAAATACATATAAATTATTATAAAACATCAATACATATAGAATAAAATTGTGGTATAAATACATAAACCCCTACACATATAAATAGATATATGGTATGACATTTGACTTCCATTATTTTATAGAAGCATAAATAAAGACTAAATTTCCAATCATTATCAGAATAAAAGTATTTTGAAAGTGTTGTGGTAAAATATGAAGAAATACCAAACTTTCTTCCATTGAGTATTCTCACATAATGTGGAAATAGTATTACTATAGAAAAAAATCACTAGAATACCTCAAACATTCGGTTACCTTTAGATGAGGCCAAAGTGAACTCATCATCATTCTAAGCCTAACAAAAAAATAATTTTGATCAAGAAATCTGACCATTGTATGAGATTTAAAGCACCACCATCATTTAATGAATCTTTAAAACGATTCTGAACATGTACACTGATTTCTAAATTAATCCACTAGAGAGAAGCGATATTGGTCAGAGTGTTCTATGAATTCTAGAAAAGATAAAGGCAGTATCAGAACTCTATTCCCAAACATGGAAACCTTCATCTTTAAGAAGATACAATAATAATATGGAAGCACTTTTAGATTATATAAGTGGGTGATAATCCTATAAAATGAATTAGGTGATATGGATGGTGGGGGATTTCTTCCCCCCGTAGTGGGCGGAGGGGTTGGATGGTTAGCCCACATAGGTAGGTTTGCATTAAGATAAGAGACAGAAATGGGTTATAGAATATTAATACTATAAAAAATAATTATAATGAATCTATTATAGTAACTATAATGATATTAAAATAATTAAATTTGGGAGAATACTTAATAAAAACACCATTATAATGAAATTAGTTCAAAATTATCAAGATTTACACACCCAAAATTTGAAATATATAATAGCTAACTTATATAAATGTAGAAAATGATTATAAATTAAGTTTATAAATGTTTATTTATATAAATATTATTTTAAAATAATTTATTATGATATTTATGTTTATTATAAAGGATACAAGAGTGAATACATTTATACAAGGAAATAATGCAATATTTTTCATCTCAAATCCCTCTCTTTGAGACATGTTTGATATTATGCACCAAATTTCATTTATGTGGTGTATATACTCATTATTTTAGAGATCATATCACAACTTATCTTGCAATCATGGTATTTAAAATTTAATTACAATCCCACTCTTTCAATGGGTTTTTATTAAAGTGTTACTCAAGCTACAAGAGTTTCATTATCTAAATTTTTATTCTTTGATATATATTACATTTTACACACTTTTTTCTTATGTATTTTGTTCTATTAATTGAATATCCCATTCATTTTTTATACATTATTTTTTCATAATTATTGGGATATATTAATAAAAATAAAGTTCATTTCTATAATGTTACTTCAATTAAATTGTTCCCAGGTCATAAGAGTTTTTGGTACCTCAATTTTAATTCATTGATTTTTTATTGATCTCTTGAACTTATTTCATATATTTTTGGTACATTCTTCCATTTTATTGTGTAATGTTATATTCTCTAATTTTATACATTTTTACCACATAATTACCTTAGAAAATATATACTTCATCTTAGAGTATATTTATCATAAGAGATATTGATAACTCAATCACCTTTATTTCACTTAAAATTTTTTGCCTTTATTTTTAAAATATTATGTTCTCCCATATAAAGATATATTGTATATAAATTTTAAATCCTATATATTATAATGATTTTTTTTATAAAAATAAGGTTTTATAACTCTTTAAAATGTAGGTTTTCAAAAAAATTATTTTCAAAGTAATAAAATTGTTTATTTTCCTTTCATTATCATGAATTTTATCTTTGTCTCTACATTATCTATAGAAGAATTATGTAAATTTCAAGGATAAATTTTTAGAATTTATCTTTTCAAAATTAAAAGTTATAAAAAATTAGTTCTCCTTTTCAAAGTAACGTTTTAATGTGACAAGTATGTTTTTAATGTTAATAAATGTTAAAAAGGTTTTATGAAAGAAATTTTACATTTTAAATTCAATTTTTTGTTTTATGTTTGAAAAGGTATAATCCCATGGGATTTATGTTAAATTATTTATTTTTATATAAATATATATATATATATATATTAAATGGATTGAACTTTTGTTATCAAAAAAATAGACTTTTGGTCCCATCTTACGTGATTTCATTGGAACCATTCTTTCACAATGAGGTTTTTCATCTTTGTCAACATCATTATAAGTACCCTTTGATATAATTTGGATATGTTCCTTAGAAATAATCCCCCTTATTTATTGTATGGTTTAGATAAATTTATTTTATATAAATTATTTTATCTATAACTACCCTTTTATTTCCCAATAATACATTATGAATAGGCATAACTTTCCTTCAAATTCCTTTTCTTTGTGAACACTTCATATTACTTCCTTTCATTGATGGGTGTTTTCCTAGATTCAATTCATAAATTTATTGGGAAAATTATTTTCTTATCCATATACCCTAAATCTATATTTTGTGAATAATATATTCTTTGTTGTCTATATTGTAAGGTATTAACCGAGAATATTAATTGATGTTATTGGATACCAATTTATATTTGATGGGTTTATAATGTTATCATTATTAAAATATTTATGAATTTTTTTCTTATATGGTTTTGTTGAAAAGGGATATGAAATCTATTTTATTTCCATGGGTTCTTTATGATATGATGAATGTTTAATTTCTTATAAAACATAGATGTATTGATGATGATGGTTCGGGTATTATATCACCCTCCAATGCCATAGTTAAGAGATTATACCCCGTGAGATAGGTATTTATAAGTAGATTTTAGTTCTACTATTCATCAACAGTGATAGTTTGGATCATGAATTTTAGGTTTTTAGTGGCTTAGATATTCAAGCCCATTAATTTACAAGAATTATGGTGGTGGAGACACTTGAGGGAATCTTGGACAAGTTGATAAGGGAAAAGGATGAGATAGATTAAAAAATCAACTAAGGAGCCCAATATTGTTGAGCCTTATGTCAGGTTATAGGGGAAGTCATTATAGTGTGGGGGAGAAATCTATGTAATAGGGATCTCAGGAAAGAGTTTTTAGAGCTTCTACCAATTTGGGGGTAACTTCCCCGTGGAGACTTGGATACGGTATTGCCCCTTTCTCGATAGCTAAGGGTTGTGGTACAGAGACCGTAGATATATTGTAAGGTCTCAAAGGTGATTCTTCACCATTTCTATATTTTCTAGGCCCCATTATGCTGTCAGTAATGGTTTTAGTGTATAATCTTCTTGGATTCTATGTTTTTTTGGTGTATAGTTCTTGGATATTATATGGTACACCCCAATATTATAGTAATGGTGGCATATGAATAAATGAAAACCTCATAATATAGTTTGACCATGAGGGATGTAGCATGGTGAAGGTTGTTACTCCATGGTCTATTCAATTTTCAGCTATTCTGCAACATATTCTTATGGGTTGTACTGTGGTCTTACATTTTTTCTGGTTGGGTACAAATTCCAATATTCCTATGAAACTAATCATTCTTCCAATATTTCTATCATTTCTTTGGTGATCCAAGTGTGTCCCAAGATGGTCTTTCAGCCCCCTTTCAATAGATTTCAACCTCAACCTTTGAGGATTGATCAATATTGGTTTAGGTGAGTGTTATCTCTTCTTTTTTCTTGTTATTACTCTATTTTATTGTCTAGGAGGTTTCTATCAAGATAAATCTCATGTTTTAGGTGATTTTTCTATGTGAGATTGATGTAGCAGTTGTGTTCTTATCTGGTAATGTTTTCTTCTTCATTGTGGTCTTTTTTTGTGGACTTTCTCATATTCCAACACTACACAGTGGATCAAAAAGATTCATTTGTGGTAGGTTTACTACATTTATCATCTAGTTATATCTTGTGGGATGGGAAATACTCTTGTTTATCTTTGAGAAGATATTCTTCACTTACCTAATAATGATTATGAAATAATTAATTGAAATTGAATGGGTGGAATGAATCTCATGCCTTTATAGATTTTAATATTATCTTTAAATTATAATTGTACGAGTTGATGCCCTGCTGAAAATTGTGGTCATTGGGGGATTTTTCTGTGTAGTTTTAAAATGTTCTATGGAACCTTTTTTAGTGTATTTGTTAAAATCAGATTAAATTTAATTAGATAATCACCGATATCTGGTTAATGAAATGGTTCCCCATGAGGTTCATGGTTGTGTGAGTGTACCCTAAAATTAAGAACTAGATTTGATGAAAATTCCCCTTGTTAAATCTGTAAAAAAATGATATTTTTTGTGATGTGAAAATTGTTTTGATGTGTGGTTGTTGTGTATCAGATGATGGGTAGTGGTGTGGTTATTATTTGGGTAGATAATGTGTAGGTATGATATGGGTTAGTTATTTGCTGTATTTTGTGGTCATCCTATGGGATAATTGTGATAAAAAGTGGGTGTGATGTTGATGATAAATGGTGATGATGTGGGTATGGGTGGCTTTACATAGATGATGTGGTGTTTTTTTTGGTTTTATGTTGTGATAGTTTTACAGGTAGTATTAGAATTAAATCATAATGTTAAAATTGAAATGGCATGATATTGATTAGTTAATGGTATGTAAATGGATATTAAATTAATTAGAATTGGAAATTTGATTAATATGGTTGATGTTTAATGTGAAATTTTAATGGGTTGAAAAATAAAATTAATGGGTTGGATAATAGAATCAATTGGTATTGTTATCACTGAAAATGGAATATATTGATAAAGAAGATGAAATGTGAAAGGTGTCTTTTGACCTATTTTGTGGGGTTTGGTATTTAGTGTTGGCTGTGAAAGTGGTGGTGTTGTGAAGTTTTGTGGTGATTTCTTGTGTTTGTCAGTGATTTATTATGATCTCATATGTTGGGATTGTGTGTTATTATATATAAGCATACCTTGTATATTCCTCTTTATTTTCTATACGCACCCTCCATTCCTGAATAACCAAGTTCCTAAAACCATATATTTAGTGGATATTCTTCCCATCTTCTAGATGGTGAGTATGTATGGATCACTACCCACTATTTCCCACTTTCACTTCCATGAGATGATTATATTCATGGCCTGTGATGGAAAGATATAAAAATTGAATTGTATTTATTTTTTATGAGTCAATGAGATGGATTATAGTGGAAGTTATTCATGGTTGGTGGAGGGAATAAGGATGATGTCCTTCATGTTCATGATACTATACTACTATTTTTATAATTATGGATGAGATATTATTTCTATCATGAGTGTCTTTGGGTGAGATATGATGTGATATCTCATGTATCTTTGAGTAACATGTGATGTGATGACCTAGGTGTATTTAAGAGAGATGTGGTGTTATGGACTAGTTTTATTTAAGAAATATGTGATGTGATGGCTAGTTGCTTGTGGGGTGCTTGGTGTGATGTCATGTTTGGAAGTGATGGGGGTGTCAGGATGTATGTGGTTGCAGTTTGAGCACTTCAAATCAGTGGAAAAGAGATGTGGGAATAGTTTTATCGATATGATTATTATTATATTATTATGAATGGATGAATTATTTTATGAGAACACTATGGGGAGTATGGGATTGATCAGTTGGTATATGTAGGTGTTTTTGGTTCTATTATTTGTTCACTAATGCATTAATATTCTCTTTTCACATGTGTGTGAGATACATTTTCTACCCTACTAAGTATGCATATATTCTCACCCCATGATTGGTATTTTGGGAATACTAAAACCAATAGAATTTGTATAAGGATGGTTATAAGATATTTTTTTGGTTTTGATCAATATATATATATAAATGTTGTGTAAAGAAGAGAGGGGATGTGTGTCCTTTTATATGTGTGGGGTGGGGAACTCCTTGAATTTTATAACAGATTAAAATAAAATTAAGTCGTTCATAATAAAAAATCATCCAAAATCCTATATATTCAAATATAAAGAAGGATGTGATTGAAATATCCTCAAAAAAAATTGGACCGGTTCAATGTAATGTCCCAGATCCGGATTCTACTCAAAGGTGCCTCATACCCGGTTGGCCACATGGCCTCAAGCACATTTCCCCAAATTATAGAGGTTGCTAACTAGAATTGAGTGCCAAGGTGTGATATTGGGAAATTATGCCCTGATTTGTAGAGTATAACACAGTGGAATAAAATAATAAATCAATAACATAATCATTAATATCATACAACCGACGTAAAGATCAGAAGGTTGATAATATAAAAAACCAGATGTCCTATAATTCGAAATATGATGTTGAATTTTACATGTTCTTTGAAAATATTCAAAACAGATTAAACATTAATAATACAAGATATAAGTACTAGATGTACAAAAATGACAAAAAACTAATAATCATCACAAATGTCAGCTTGGTTCCATGCTCTCATGCTCCTAAGCAGCATATCAAGTACCTATAGAAGGTAACGTTCCTTTATCGACACCTGCAACAATATAATCTATTTGGGCCCAAAAACATGACCCTAATAGGGTGTGAGACTAAATTCTAGTAGGTTACCACCCATGATTTGTGTTGATATATCAGTGAATATATATAAGAGGCAGTGTACAATAATTAAAGCAGTAAATTAAAAAGTACTAAAAAGTAAACATTCTTACAAGCACTGGTTTCCATTTACAATCATTTCGTGTTCTTTAACAATTCAATTAAATTTAATTATATAATTTATAACATTTGGAAAAATCCTAAAGATCCTTGTATAAAAGTAAACACAATAAATACCTCATAAGGCTATTTAAATAAGCTGTAGTGAAGACCGAATCGAAGATTGTGCTTTGTCTTGGCAGACACTTCATAATTCATTTCATTTTAATATTCAATTTATATCTTGAGCCTATCCACTAAATTTTTGATTTGCTCACAGCTTAAACATGATAACATCATGAGTCTTTCTATGGAATTATAATCTGAATACATTGTTCACCCAAGGTATATGTAAAGTTCAACTCATTAAATATTAGCACTGCCAATAGTGCTCATCCATGGAATCCCTCAATGGATCCATGGTTCACTCGGTTGTCAAGTGAAGCCTACATGATCCTGACCACTACATATTTGGCTTCCTCATGGCTTAAATAAATACCAACTTTCAGTCTTTCCATGGAATTCTAATCTGAATCCATGGTTCACCCAAGGTATAAGGTACAATAGTCATATAAGCCTGACCATGCCTTTTAACCTAAGGCCTTGGCTCTCCCATTTCTATTTATCCCTTTAATCATTTTATAAAAGAAAAAACACATGTAAATTAAACTATTACATGGATTTAGAATTAAATAACTCATGTGGGAACATATTATATAATAATAAACACATGTAAATTAAACTATTACAAGGTTTAACATTAATAATCTCACATGGTAACCTGTCATTTATAAATAAAAATATAAAAATTAAACTATGGAATGGATTAAACATCAACCCAATCACATGGGCAGGTTCAAAAATTGGATTAAAACATTCCAATCACACATAAACATGCATAGGAATAGTCGTGGCCATGGGGAAAGTCATATATCCCATACCCTTAGTGAATTAAAAACAATTTAAAAAAATAGAAATTCATTTATTATTCAAATTAGTTTTTAAAAAACCCATAAATGGGAAACAAGGAATTCATCATAGGAATCCCAGGAAAAATGACCATAAAGGTTTTTCCAAGGGAAACACGCCTATGGGTGGCTCTATTTAAAGGTAGAAAACCCTAAATATTCTTCAAAATAATTAATCAATTACCTAAATGGAAATAAGTAATAGAAAGGGTGGATTATGAATCAAAACAACACCCCAAAAATGGGTGTGCAGCACTTTATCACATATAATAAACTTGAAAATTAGATAAAGCCTTTATACCACCTACCATGTACTTGTACGAATATCCACATCTAGTGTCAGACTCTAATTCAATCTAGAATGGATTAGATCTACAAAACATGTATAAATGCTCAAGGATAAATAATTAGGTTGAGAAAATAAATCATAAATAACGACTCTATAGGAATTGAGAACTCGTCGAGGGGATTCCAATGCACTTTATGGTGTTCGAATCAAAGTTCGAACAGAGAAATGGGAGCAAAAATGACCCTCCAGTGTTGCTGCTCAAAAATCCCAGTAGGTGTGTATCTGTCCGTTTTTATAGAAAATGAGCCTACTTCCCATTTTATAAAAAAAATATAACATACAAGTACATGATGAGTAGGCCAAGTACATAATATGTACATCCTTTTTTTTTAAAACCAAAAGGGTTACACGTCATTACGGGCCAGTACACATTGTGTACTAGAAGTACACGATGTGTACCTTGCCCACAACCATCATTTAGCCTTTTTCTCCCTCTTTTTCCAACTACAACCCAACCGTCCCATGGTCCAACTTAGGGTATATGGGAAAAAGAAAATTAAACCATTTTTAACAAGAAAGAAAATAATTGTACCTCAAGAAAGACCCAGGATCTTACAATATTCACCAATTAAAGCAATTTGTCCCTAAATTTCCCTCTCAAGGGTGGACAAGATTCGTCTGAAAACAACTATGGCCACTAAACATGAACTTAGGCCTCTCGATCCCAAGTCTCATCCTATAAATTTCCATTCCTCCATATCACACATACTATAGGAATTTACCAGGCATGGAGAACCAATATGCTCCTGTCAATGATAGGAATTGGATGCTCCTCAAAAGATGCATCTACCTTAATATTAGCCTCCTTGGGTTGAAAAATGTGAGACAGGTCTAAGAAGTAACTTTGAAATTTAGAAACATGGAAGAAACCATGCATAGCTTGGTACCTATGAGGTAACTGAAACCGATAGGTAACCGGACCAACTCTCTCTAGAATCTCGAACGGCCCAAGGTATCTTGTTGAAATCTTACCCTATCACCTGATCCTCTTATATACCAGCCCTAGTACAACACATAAGAAAACTCAATACCAGGCCATAATCTCTAGAGGTCATCTATGATGATCAACATGAGATTTTTTACGAGACTAAATAAGATCCATCTGCTTCAAAATCAACTGAACTTGTTCTGTGGTTTGCTAGAAAAGATGAGGTCCCAGCATGGCTGCCTCTTTTGCCTCCATCCATCATAGGTTTTATCATCATGGTCTATCATACAAAGCCTCATATAATTCCATTTGAAAATTATCCTGAAATGTATTGTTATAAAAGAACTCAACCAGGGGTATGTGTCTCTCCTAAGGACCCCCAAAATCTAGAACACATGCCTGCAGCGTGTCCTCCTCTACCTGAATCTTGCGCTCTGACTGGCCATCTGTCTGGGGTGGTAAGTTATGCTTTGAAGCACCTTTGAAACTAGCACCCTTTATATCCCTTTCTAGAAATAATAATTAATCCAAGAATCCCTATCTAAAATATAGAATTTGGAATCACTTGTAGTTGTACAGACTCACATATATATAACCTCCCATGCACTTCAACACTGGATGTTTCTTTGACTGGCAGGAAATGTGAATCATTTGCGAGCCTATCAAGAATAGCTTAAACGACATTATTACCATGACACATCCACTATCTAAAAACTCCATTAAGAATACCCTTGAGTGTTCTAATGATCCTATTTGAATGGTTTCCTTTAATTGGGTGAACTCAAACACAACTGAGGTCATATCAGCGGCCTCATAGAAAAGAGTGGTCAAACATCTTTTGAGCTCATCAAAATCGGTCATGAAATCTTCCCTTGAAAGACATTGTGGACTTTCACATCACACCCACCATAAACTAGATAATTTCTCAAACTGGTTCACTCAAACCATACACTAGGAACAAGAAGGATAATAAGTCAAACCATCACTCAATGACTTATCTTCGAAGTGTTAAGCTTAGGAGGTTGGTGTGTTGCAACATAAACACAATTCCTTCTCCCATTGAACCATGCCCCTACAACAATCATGTTCACTGAAGCCCATAATTGTCTCTTGATGAGGCTCCTTTGTCAAATCATCCCCTAAACGTTAATAAGGTCATGCCAAAACATGACCAAAATCATAATCCAGAACCATCCCACTAGAATCATTACCTCTTTTTATGAATCACATCTGAGCTCGAATATAAGTTTGGTTTAAGCTTAGATTCATCAAACCAATGTCCAAAGAACTCACAAGGATCATACATACTCTCTGTTATAAGTGAGATGTTTCTACTAGGCCAAGAGTCCACATAAGAATGTTGATTGAACCCAAAGTGGCATCTGCCTAGTGGTCACGTCAAAGAAAGTAGTAGGCATCCATGAGTCGGTCCAAGGAATTCCTACATGGGAACCAAATTATCAATTTGGATTATCCAAGCCTCATTTAAAGCAATGCATCAAGCGCACAACACAAAAAAAGATCATGAACTAGACCAATGGATTTCAAAATGAAGTGCGGCATATAATAGATTCTCTCTTAGTGCATCTGGGAAGACGTGAATATAGAGTACATGCTCATATATTATGGAAGAGCACACTAAGAGGATCTCAAGTATTACCAAAAAAGGATATATTCACCACTACTGGTCAACCTCTTGAAAGAAACTCGGCTTCACATACCGACGCATTTTCATTTAAACGAACATAATGCCTTTATCCCAAGAAATATCCATAATTGCACATGTTTAACCATAGAGGTCCTTACATTATCATTAGTTCTTCATACGGGTTTCACACACATTCAACTGCATCAAGTATCATTCTCTCAAGAAATCATCAACATGAAACATGACTTGCAACCCTCAAAGGCAGTCAAGTAGAATCACTCGTTTCTAAATTACCTTTAATTGCGATCCTTCTTCATAGAAAGAAAAAGTTATATAAAACTAATCTGACACTCCCCACCTATGAAATTCTTAGACATCGAGATGAATGATCTGCTGCTCTCAGATGTGTTATCTCAGTACCAACATAAACACAAGAGTGTTGTTCCACAAACCACAATCACCACGTCATATCACTTGGCATGAGATTCGTAATTAAACCGGCCAGCCTATAGAAATACCCATGTCCCAGAAAGTCCTATCAAGTAGTGGGAAAAACTTGGTTCCATAACACTCAGGTCACTCTTTACTAGAGATAAACTGATAACCTCTACAACATCTCAAATCTCAACAATTTAACTGAACTCAATGGATCATTTTAACATTTAACACTCAGTGGGTACAATGTATGTGTTAGGTACACTAGGATAGATACCCTAGAAGGGGGTGAATCAGGGTATGAAAAATTATAACAACTACCCCTTTTGATCTTTTTTGTTGTTAGACAAAACCCTATTCTATCACTCCTTCTCGTTGCAAAGTAGGAATGAATATTAAAGCATGTACAGGACACAACAATTTTATTTGGTTCACCCACACTGGGCCACATCCAAGGAGTATAAACTGGTGATGTGTTGATGTATCAAATCCACTATAAGTGCACTACTATTTACAAGTTTGAAGAGAACTCACTCTCCCTTATAGTTTACAACAAATCACACTTTGAGAACTCACTCCTCTCTCAACTAAAGTGAGATCACTGCTTCTTTAGAGGATCCACTCACAGTTTATAAACCTGTAAGTCTCTTCATTATCAAAAAATTAATGCATCTTTCACTATATCTAGATGCTCTGTTGACGTCCAACTTTCACCCACTGATGAATAAAACTTTACCATGGGTGTACCAGTCAATCTTCTAACTTTCACACAGCCCTAGAATGACCGGTGTGCTTCTCCAAGCCTGGCGCGCAAGTGTCACCTTACCACTTGTGTGAAACTCCCTTCTCCAACTCATAACTTGGGAGACTCACACTCTTTTATGCCCAAACCGATACTTATGCACAACTATCAACTAGAATTCTACTTCTGAAAACCCTTATAATTGTGTGCTCACACCAACACTTGCACGCCCAAACCACCTATGCGATGGGAGCTCTAACTTTCTCCAAGGGATGAACTATGTAAAATAATATGAGGTTTATCCCTCTATTTATAGTCATTTTTGGTACCCTGATCATCGACGCGCAAGTCTCCTCTTAGTGCGCAAGTCCAGCCGCTCGAGCCTCTATCGTCGTAGTCACTTGTGCGCCCAGACCAAAACATGGGTTCCCCTCTTTCCTTTTCTATATTTTTATGTTATGATATTGAAAAACATATGGTGCACAATTTTCCAAGATTCCAAGACACCGGTGCACAAGTCCCTTTTCCAAAAACGCTTTTCTCCATTTGTCGGTTTCGAGGCCTAAAAATTTGACAAACACTGGAAAACGGCGCTACCTTGTATCTTCTATTTTTGTACCCCCTCTAGATCATCCATTACATTGTTGAGGTTCTTCTGTCTATTGTGGATATCTAGTAACATCTCTTAAACCTGATAAATCACCATGTAAACCCCCTTTTTCAAAAAATTGGACATCATGGTCTGCTTTTTTAACAAACACAACATGGAGGCCCACTTTGTCAACAAACCCAATCGCCACAAATAATATTTAATGATACCTTGAGGGATTTTTTTCCCAACAATATTCCCCTTTGGGTTTGTTGGAAACTCTTCTCATAATAATTTTCTACACTTTTATACCTCAGTGAGGATCCTTCCATCATCCACTATTCACCTATTGTGATTCTGATAGCGATCAAGGATTCACTCAACACATACTCAAAGCCCACATGAGCAATGTCTTGCATGAGAAACAAGAGTAAATTAAAATTACATCAATGAATCAATTCATTTATGACACCAATTTTTGATATCACAGTGATACCAATTTCAATGTGGATATGAATTGGTGGTCATTGGAAACCTTCTCACACCATTCCAACTTCACTCTTCTTCTTTTATCATGATCCTCAACATTTGTGATATCTACTCTTTGATCGATCACTTCTAGCATCGTCAGATTTAATACTATCCCCTTATACAATTCTTCAGTTATTGTGTTGTCCAAACTAAGCTCTAGATGGTCACTTCCAAAACCACATACTCTCATCCTGGTGCTCCCCCGATTAGCTTCTTCACATGTCTTGATAAACTCTACCTATCTCGCTGCTCCACCTGTCAGGTTCTCCCTGTGTCTTTGTAAAATACATTGTCTCCCTTCCTTAGCCACGGTTTCTCACCCTTGAGGTGTCATTATTTATCCCCCTTTATCAATGAACCCAAAGTTTTCTCCTCTGTGGTCTCAGACATTAGAAAGAACACATATTAGAATAATTGAGAAAAACACACCATACCTTAGGGAGAGGGGGGAGGACCACATCAACACTTTTTCAAGTGTGGGGAGTCGAATGAACTCCCAAATCTAGTAGATGACTCTCAAAATCTTCCTTAGGTAAGGCCTTTGTCAGAATGTCTGCAACCTGTAGTTCGATAGGTACATACTCCAACGTCATGATTCCCTGGTTAACCTTTTCCTGGATAAAATGATACTTTATCTTAATTTGCTTTGTCCATGAATGATGGATGATATTTTTTCTAATATTTATGTCACTTGAGTTATCACACTGGATTCCGATCGGAGACTTCACTTTACCTCCCATATCATCAAGCTACTGCTCCATCCACAATAATTGAGTGCATGCTTAAATGTTCATAATATAATCAGCTTCTGCAGTGCTCATGAAATGATATATATCTCCTTTATAGCCAAGAAATGCACAATCCACCAAGATAGAAAGCACCTCCGGATGTTGATTTCCAATCATCAGCTGAACTAACCCAATCTGTAATAGTATATCCCAATAACTCTGACTGAGATTTGTCACTATATATCAAGTTGAAATCCATTTTGCCCTTCATATACCGAAGTATTATTTTCATTTCAATCATGTGACATTACTTGGGATTGATTTGATATCACACTGCTTGGCATGTGGAGAAAACAATATCAGGTCTCATCACTGTCAGGTACAACTAACTCCCAATAATCTGCCTATATTTTGTGATACTAACTACATTTCCATTATCATCTTTTGATAATTTCATCCGGGTAGCAATTGGAGTCTTCACCTCCTTGTAATTTTCCATTCCAAATATTCTCATAAACTCTTTGGGATATTATTATTGAGAAATTAATGTGCCATTACTTCCTTGTGTCACCTGTAAACCAAGGGAAAATTTCATCTCACAAATCATAGACATTTCTAACTCATGTTTCATGAACTCGAAAAACTGTTTTCACTATGCTTTATCTTGTCCACAAAAATATTATGTCATTGACATAAACCCACCCCATCGTCCTTTGATTACTGTTGTTGTTGAAATATAGATTTTAATCAACTCCACTACACTAGAAACCAAGCTTCTTCAAATACTGATCAAGCCTTGAGTACCATGCTCTCGGTGCTTCTTTCAGCCCATATAACGCCTTCTTCAACCGAAAAACCTTGTTCTTGTCTTAATGAATGAGAAAACCATTTGGATTCTTGATATACACTTCTTCCTCTAGAATCCCATTCTAGAATGTAGATTTTACATCCATCTGGAACACTTTGAACTTTCGTTGCACTGCAATGGTAGGAATAATCTGATTATCTCTAGCCTTGCAACCGGTGAAAATGTTTCATCGACACCAAATACCTTTTTCTAGAAGTATCCTTTGCACACTAGTCGTGCTTTGTTTTGAATCATTGTTCCATCTTCATTCATCTTGTTGCGAAAGACCCATTTAGTCCTGGTGACATTCTTATCAGCTGGCCTTCAAACAATCTCCCACATCTGATTTTTCTCAATCTGATCTAGCTCTTCATTCATAGATTGAACCCAATTTTCTTCTTCAGCTATATCAGCAAAGCATTTAGGCTCTACCTAAGATAATAAAGATATCTGGTGCAGTGATTTCATTCTACTTGTCCGAACTGGAGCTTATTGATCCCCAATGATATTTATCCTATCAATTTTAGCTCGAATCCTTGGCTTCTGTGCAGATACAGATTTTTCTTCTTCATGCTCATTATTAGTATCTTCTTCAGAATCAACATTAGCCACTTATGATCCTCCTCTGTGTCTTTCCTCCTCATCATATTCATAAGAAAAATTTTCACTATGTTGTTGAATGTTCCCATAATTTTCCACAACAGTGGCATCTTTTCTCTCAACTACTTTTCCCAGTTTTTTATTAAAGCATTTATATGCTTTTCTTTTTCTTTACTAGCCAAGGAATATCCCCTAATCTCCATGTGACTCAAATTTCCTGTGTTTTTCTTTGTTCAGTATAAAGAACTTACTCCCAAATATTCTAAAGTACTTCATTGGTGTCTTCTTCATGTAACCCATATCATATAAAGTCTTTCCTTCCTTTGGACACAATAGATCCCTGTTAGAAATGTAGACCGATGTCAATACTACTTCATTCCAAAATTTCTCTAGTATGCCTTTTTCTATAAGCATTGTTCTGGACATGTTGTTGATGATCCAATTTCTCGTTTCAAATACTCTATTCTGTTGGGGGTTTCTTACTGAATAAACATGATGCCTTATCCCATGTTTCTCGAGATAGTCTTCCACCCGACTATTTATGAATTATATACCATTGTCAGTACGAAACTTCATAATTTTCTATCCAAGAATCCTTTCACACTCCCTTAGATAATGTTTTAAGCATCTAAACACATCAAACTTATAGGATATAACAAATACCCATTCCATTCTGCTATAGTCATCAATGAAAAGAATGTATAACCTCATTCTGTCAATTTCTCTTGGTGTGATAGGCCCACAAATATCACAATTCACCAATTTGAGCACTCTTGTAGACTTTTTTTCCCTTTTCCTTATACGCCTTTCGGATGAGCTACCCTAGTTGGCATTCATCGCACATGTGAGTATGATCACATGAAAGCATAAGGAGGTCTCTTGCTATATCACACTTTACTAGATCTTCTAGGTATGGTTTTCATAGATGACCAAGTCATTTATGCCACAGCTTGTTTTTTTCCTCTCTAGAAAGAAAGCACCTATCTTCTTCTCCACTTACCAAGTAGATATTTCCCATTGTTCTTTTTCCCTATAGAACTATTGTCCCTTCTCTTCATTTGACAATACACATCTTCTTAGTAAACCTTATAGAATTTCCTGAGTCACGTAGTTGACTAATGCTAATAAAATTGTGACTAAGGCCTTCTACTACTAAGACATCAACATGTCTCATCTCTTTTCCCCAAAAATAAACCTTTCCTAATCATATAATCTTCAGGACTTCATCATTTCCAAAAATGAAAACTCTTTCTTTGTCATATTTTATGCCTGTAACAAATTCATTATTACCTATCATGTGAGATGTGAAACCTCTATCAAGGATTTACACACCAGAACGGTCTAATGCTTTATGGGAAATTTCTTCCACCACTACCCTCTCATCCTTTTTCTTCTTGGACCATATTTTTTCTTCACACTCGAAATATATTGAGACTTCTGATATTTCTCAGAGTATGATGGGTCAGATTTATCTTGCAAGGCTGTAAATCTATTTTACGTTTTCAACTCACCTGTTGGTTTATTGATCTGATACTTGCAAACATTTTGATTCTTCTTTGGAGCATCCCTCTGTATGGTCGATGTACAATATCTAAACATGTTCCCAAATCTTCCATACCAAAAATAGTTTCCTTCAAAACATTTTCTAGACAATTGTTCTCTGTTTGGTTTCCACCTCTGTTCTTGTGCCCTTCGATATCTCTTGGCTATGGAACACACATATTTTGAATGAACCAACTTTCCACAATAATAATAACTAATATAAGGTGATTTCATTCATTTCACTTCTACACTGCTAGTTTCCCCTTGGGATCTTAGAATATTATGATTTGGCTTTGTGCCCAAATCAACCTTCAATCTCGGAATGGGTTTTTCTGGTCTGACTTCACTTCTCACAACTTTTTTCGATCAATCCCCCCATTTTCTTTATCATCTAAACATAATTGATGCTTCATTTCTACTGAACCAATATGATCCACTTTTAGCTTCTCAGTTTTTTGAGTGATCTTCTTTCCTGATGTCCCAGTAGGAGTCAATAGTTTTTCTTGATCCATAACCTTTTTCCATGGACCGACAACTTCTCCTTCAAGTTCTTCAATACGCTTGATTTGATATTTCCTTGTGTTATTCAAGCCATCAATATCCCTTTTCTTTTCTTCAACCTTGATTTTATATTCATCAACCTTTTCTAAGCACTCTAGCCTAGCATACATAAGGTTTTCAATTTCTTTTATTAGCTCAATCTTCTCTTCTTCCCATTGTTGCACGTGGAGTTTGGAATCATGTACCACCATGTTTGATTTATTTGTTTTTTCCCTCCAAACATCTATCTCTTCAAGAGATGCTTCTAATTCAGCTTTCATGTCGACTCTTCCTTAAATTTCTTCCTCTTCATCATCATTTTCAGATTTCTTTCCTTTCACATAGGCTGAATTATTCTTCTTGGGAATTTCAATTTCATTATCCTCATCTTCTTGAAACATTTTGGGGCACCTTGCGAAAAGGTGACCTAATTTTCTATATCTAAAGAAACCAAGTTGAAGTTTCCCTTTGAACTTTCCTTTTCCTATTTGAAGACATGAGGAAAGGAATGAAATCACCTCATCTATCTCTTCTTCTTCCTGAGAATCTTCAAAAGTGAGCTTTTTTATGTCCTTGAATGCCACCTCTTTAGATTTACCTTTTTCCACTACATCGTTATCATTATTCCTCATTTCATATGCAATAAGGGTGTTGTGCAGATTATCTAATGTTGGCTCTTTTGGGTCTTTATCAACTAAAACTGAAACTTTCGAATTTAACCGAGGTGGAAGTTTCCTCAAGATGCACTTCACAATATTTATGTCTTCAATAACTTCTCCAAGACCTTGCATGTCTTCCACTACAACATTTACCCTATCAAAGAATTCATCAACATACTCATTTGGGTTCACTCTCAGATATTTATTCTTGTTCCACAACACATCCAACATTGCCTCTCTGACATTTGAATCTCCTTCATATAAGTTCAACAGCTTTTAACACATAGCATGTTATGTTTTCCATGACATCACCTTCATATAGATTGCATTGGATATGGATCCCCCTAAAGTATTTATTCTTTTGGCATCAGCATCAATTCTCATCGCTCAGCTTCTAATAATGCACAAATGTTAATACGAGCAGTTATGCCATGCATTGTTGATGTGAACACATCCATTCCCAATGATCGAAAGTAGTGTTGCATCCGATTCTTCCATAGCTGAAAATTGTTCCCATCGAATATCGGAATCCCTTTGTGATTGATGACCTCCATTTGAGAGAGAAACTCTGATATAAACCTTTCACTCGAATAAAAATTGTTAGGTTCACTAGATTAGATACCCTGAGTGGGTTCTAAATCAGGTTATGAAAAATTAAAACAATTTGCCCTTTTCATCTTGTTTTATCGTTAGACAAACCCCTCTTCTCTCTCTCCTTCCCATTGCATAGTATGAATGAATATTAAATCATGCACAGGACACATCAATTTTACTTCGTTCACCCTCACTGGGCTACATCCAAGGAGCATACACTGGCGATGTGCCGATGTACAAAATTAACTATACACGCACTTCTATTTACAAGTTTTAAGAGGACTCACGGTCCCTTCTGGTTTACAACCACTAACAATTTGAGAACTCACTTCTCTCTCAACTAAAGTGAGCTCACTGCTTCTTCAAAGGATCCAGTCACATTTTATAGACATGTAGGCCTCTTCATTATCACAAATGAATGCATCTTTCTCTGTATATAGATGTTTTGTTGACATCCAACTTTCACCCATAATAAATAAAACTTTACCACGAGTGTACTAGGAAATATTTCAACTTTTACACAGTCATAGAATGGTCGGCACAATTCTCCAAGCCTGGCAGGCTTCTCGATGCCTTGGTGTGCTTTTACAAGCCTAGCACACATGTGTCACTTGACCACTTTCATGACACTCCCTTTTCCAACTCAAAACCTAGGTGACTCACACCCTTTTACACCAAAAGCAATGTTTGTGCCAAACTATCAACTAGCGCGCAACTTCTGAATAAACTTATACTTGCATGCTCACACCACCACTTGCGTGCCCAAACCACCTGTGCGATAGGAGATATAATTTTATCTAAGTGTTGAACTCTATAAAAAAGAGGAAGGGTATCCCTCTATTTATAGGCATTTTGGGTACCCTGAGCGCCGGTTGCAAGTCTCCTCTCAGCGCGCAAGTCCAGCCTCCTGAGCCTATGTCGCCCTAGTCACTAGCGCGCCCAAACAAAAACATGGGCTCCCCTCTTTCCTTTGCCAAATTTTTTTGTTCTAACCATAAAAACATATGGAGTGCATGTTTAAAAGAATATAAGACATCGGCGCACAAGTCCCTTTTCCAAAAACACTTTTCTCTATTTGTTGGTTTTGACGCCCAAAAGTTTGGCAAACACTGGAAAATTGCGCTACCTTGAATCTGTTTTTTTTGTACCACCTCTAGATCGTCCATTACTTTTTCGAGATTCTTCTGTCAATCATGGATAGCCGAAAACATCTCTTAAACCCAATAAATCTCTATGTAAACTCCCTTTGTCAACAAATTGGACATCTTGGTCTGCTTTGTCAACAAACACAACATGGAATCCCAATTTTTCAACAAACACAATCACCCCAAAAATGCCTCAATGATACCTTGATAAATTTTTGTCCAATAGTTTGTAAACTTATAAAACCTAGATTGTACAAGAGAAAATATCACGTTTAGGATACTATTCATAGGTTATCCACCCTATGAATCCTAGTACCAGATGGATCACGTAGGAATTGGCTCAAAAGCATATCTACATAACCATTTACACGGATAAATATGTACCAAATTTTCTATCACATAAGGAAAGAGAGGTTCACATGACCTTTTAATCATCTGACCATGCTTGAGGCATGTCTAACTTATTGAATTGAGCATTCCTCAATGATCATTCCAACATTATGGGTCAAGATACAATGATCAACCATCCAAAAAAGGGTTTCTTCTTTAAAAACCAAACGTCCTACCAGGGAAAATGGAAAAATAACACGTAAGTTACTTTTTAACAAAAAATGAGACCTAAAAGGGTCTCTAGATATAACACAATCTCATAGCTCAAAAGTGTAGATATCAAAATAGGATAGGACAACACCTTCCTCAAAACACTCACCCCTCTGCCTACCCCATGGTCAGGTCTAGGTGTCAAACAATGAGAGGTACAAACATAATCCCACTACTAAGGTCAGTTTTTTTTTCAATCCAAACACTGAGAGGATTCCTACATGGGATCTTATATATAAACACAAGTGAATTTATCCTAAAATTGATTATTATAAAAAAAAGACATAAAGGATTAATCATGCACAGGATCCTAGAATGATAACAACAGATATACCCTCCAACATGGATCCTTGTAAATGGAATATAGGATATGGATCCTATAAGGGACTCCCTAGAACAGCATAGGTCAAGAGAGATAGTTGTAGCTAATCTCATATCAGAAGTATCAACTATGTTGGTCTGAACACCAAACCCATATTCCGCAGTCTGTTAACCTCGTTCAAAACATTGCACTATCACTTTTCCACTCCACGTTACATATAAGTCATGAACTTGACCCTCCTCTCTAAAGGCATCTCCAGATGCTAAAAAATTTATAACTTGGTCTCAAGCCACATCTCCATTTCCTGTGGACCACCATCCCCCAAAAAATGTGTAAGGATTCTATTGCAAGAACAATCATGTAAGCTCATCCATAGTCCAGGTTGGCTGTAGTACTCCATGGAACGTCTATATATAATGAATCAATACCTCATGGAAATGTGCCTCAGAACCTATGTTTTTAACAACATTTGGTGCCACTGCTATCACTAAATGAGGATCAAATGGTAGCCAGTGGTCCACCATCTCCGATGTATGGTCATCACCTTCCACTTGGCATACCCCTGGAGGTCATCATGGTGGAATATCTCTACAATGCCAAATTCACACCTTAGAAAAGAACAACATCCATGTTTTCACAACATAAAATTGTAGGATAGGTTAAACCCCTCCTAGAAATCCAGTCAACCCACAACCTGTTCCTAAATCCATGTCTATATAAGGAATAGTTGTCAAACCACTAGGTATTAGACCTCTTCCAACTCAAAAGTGGGATCTAGGTCAAATTACTATCCTCAATTCTAGTCTCTATTTCTATTTCACATTTAGTTATCCATAAAATATTACCATTGATTTTCAAATTATGAATCCATGAGGTCCCATAACACCTCATGAACCCAAAACATGGATCCCATTGAAACCATACATATAACAAGTTCATTTAGTGTTTATATTCCAATGTTTAATCATTTCCCAATTCAAAAGGTCCAATACACCTTAATAATCTAAATATGGTGTCACTCCTTTATCCACTTTACCCAAGCTAGCATAATAGTAAGCACAGCTATCACATCAACTATCACAACAGCATGAAATATCTAATGCATCATAAATGATGTGGCATAATGCATGGAATGTGATTCTAACAATTGTCTATATGATTCATGAGATGGAACACCCTCATCTCATCAGGTTGAAACTAAAATAGAACCCATAATTTCATCAAAATTAATAGCATAAATCAAGTGTGTCACCTAACGGTTAAATCGAAGCAACTATAATAGTGAAAAACCATAAAATCAAAAATCATTTCATGGAAATTTGGATTTTTCTTTTACATGGGGTAGCTAATCCTGGGAACAACGTATTATCAAATTTCATTTCCTTTCTATCCCTATCGAATGTCACTAAACAGAAAGTCAAACCTTAAAACACTCCTCTAATACCACTTTGTAACATCCCGGATCTTGATTCCACTCAAATGTGCTTCATACTTGGTTCGCCACATGGCCTCAAGAACATTTCCCTAAACGCCAGAGGATGTCGACTAGCAGTGAGGGCATAGGTGGGATAGAGGGTAAACTATTATTTCATTGGTAGAGTATAACATAGTTTAATAAAATAATAAATCAATAGAAAAATCAGCAATACCATAAAACAGTAGTAAACAGTGGTAAACTGATAATATAAATAACCAGATGTCCTATAATTCAAAAGATGATGCAATATATCAAATGTTCCCAGAAAATAGCCAAAATAGGTTACACAATAATAATACATGATATAGGTACCAAACGTACAAACAGGAAAAAAATTAGAAGCATCACAAGCCTGGGCTTGGTCCCTTGCTCTCTTGCTCCTAAGGAGCATATCATGTACCTATAGAAGGGAACTTTCCCTTATCGACACATGCAACAATATAATCTATTTAGGCCCAAAAACATTACCCAAACAGTCTTTGAGAAAAAAATCCATGTATAAAATCACCCATGATCTGTGTTGATCTATCAATGAATATATATGTATATATATATATATAAGTCATTTTAAAATAGTGAATGCAGTGTGTTGGGAAGTACTCAAAATTAAACAATTATACAATAACTCATTCCCATTTACACTTATTTCATGTTCTTTAACAATTAAATTACATTGAATTCTATAATTCTTGTGATCCAGTATAAGCATGATGTTCCCTGTATAAAGTAAACACAAAAAATACCTCATAAGGCTATCTAAACAAACAGTAGTGAGGAAAAAATACAAGACTATGCTTTGTCTTGGAAGACACGTCATAAGTCATTTCATTTCAATATTCAAATTATATCATGAGCTCATCCACTACATATGTGGTTCGCTCACAGCTTAAATATGATAACCTCTTAAGTCCATCCAAGGAATTATAATATGAATCCATAGATAACCCAAGGTATAAGTAAGGTCAACTTGTGACACATTTAGCATTTCCAATAGTGCCTGTTAATGGTATCCCTCAATGGATCCATGGTTCACTAAAAGGTCAAGTGTAGCCTATATGATCTCCACCACTACATTTGTGGATCGCTCACATCTTAACATAATACCCTATTTGAGTCCATCCATGGCATTCTAATCTAAATCAATGGTTCACCCAAGGTATAATGTGAAATAGTCATATAAGCCCAACCATGCCTTCTAGCCTACTATCATGGCTCAACCATTATTATTTACCCCTTTAATCATTTCATATAAGAATAAATATAAGAAAATTAAACTATTACATGGTTTTAGCGTTAAATAAATCACATGGGAACATATCATATAATAAGAAACACATGTAAATTAAACTATTACATGAGTTAATATTAATAACCTCATGTGGGAACATATTATTTATAAATCAACACATACAAATTAAACTATGGTTTGGATTAAACATCAACTCACTCACATGGAGAGGTTCACAAATTAGATCACAACATTCCAATCATGCATAAACATGCATAGGTATAACCATGGGTCAAAGGGAAAGTCATATATCCCATACCCTTAGCCAATTTAAACCCATTTAACAACATGTAAATTAATTTATTAATCAAATTATTTTTTAAACAACCCACAAATGGAGAATAAGGCATGCCTCATAGGAATCCAATTCCAAACATCCATAAATAGTCATCCAAGGGAAATGCACCCACAGTGTGGCCCTAATTCAAGGTAAACACCCCTAAACATCCTTCAAAATAATTAATCAATTTACTAAATAATAATAAGAAATATCACATGTCAATTATGAATCAATGAGGCACCCCAAAATGGGTTTCTGGCACTCCATCACATATAATCAACCTAAAACTATAAAAAAGGCATGATACCACCTACATCGTACTTGTACGGCTCTCCTCATACAGGGTTAGAGTCTTATTCTACACAAAACGATCATAAACACTCAAGTCTAGATAACTAGGTCGAGAGAAGAAATCACAAATAACAACTCAAGATGAATCGAGAACCCATCAAGGGGATTCCAACCCAACTGATGGTGTTTGAATCAGAGTTCAGATGGAGAAATGGGAGAAAAAATGACCCTCCAACACTGCTTCTCAAAAATCCTAGTAGGTGAGCTTCTATCTGTTTTAATAGAAAATGAGCCAACATCCCATTTTATAAAAAAAATCAAACAGGAAAGTACATGACGTGTAGGCCAAGTACATGGTGTGCACTTCCCTATTTTTTTCTAAAATCTGAAGGGTTACACGTCATGATGTCCAACACACATCGTGTACTGTAAGTACACATTGTGTACCTAGCCTACAGCCAGCATTCAGTCTTTTTCTCACTCTTTTCCCCATAACAACCCAATCGGCCCATGGCCTGACTTAGGGTATAATCCAAAAAGGAAAGTAAACCACATTCAACCCAAAATAAAAGATTCCTATCTCAATAAATACCTAAGATCTTACATTTAAATTGTATTTTAAACCTTATCATTTGGTTTAACACATTAGCTAACTTTTTGTAATGTTAACCATTATAATAACTTTTTCAATTTTAATGGGTTCTGATTTTACATATAAGGTAATAATTGGACTGTAAATATCCAAGTCATGAAATTTTCAACCAAATATTTTCCATCTTTTCCTTATTCAAAATTTTTATAATATATAAATAATTTAATAAAATATTATTGTCATAAAATATAATAAATTTTATTTTAGATATTATTCATTTAATTTGACTATAAAGACATCAACCCAAAGATGGAATTCAAAAAATAACATTCAAATATCTTAAATAGGGTATATTTATCTAAAAAAATCATGGAACATAATAATTCCTTGAAATTATTCTATTTTAAATATTTTTTAAAATAATTTATTTTATTTTTAAATTAATTGGATAAATATTATGTATGTGCTGTATAAGAATTTAAGGTAATTATAAAGTAACTAAAAAAGAGAAATGATTTTCCATGATAAATAATATATTTATCATTAAAATAAGAAAATTATAACTGTACATTACCTATTTTTATCCATTTAATAAATATTTATAGTTATTAATGTCAATAGAGTTATATTTTGTAGTTATTCATGTCAAAAACTAATATAAAGGTCATAATATAAGAAATAAAGAACCATGTGACCATATATCCAAGACTTGGATATATATGGTATAACTCCACCCATCCAATAGGATAAAATAAAACTTTGGGATCGTTTTTTATTTCTTATCATAATATTTTGACCTTAATTACCCGATTTACTATTATCACGGTAATAATTATTTACAACTATTATTATTCATAATGACCAAAAATAAAAAGGTTCTTATTTACCAAATTTTGAAATACTGATTCCAAATATGTAATCCATTTATCTAGATTCAATATTTAAAAGTACTAGAAATTAATTTATGATTAAAACTCAAAAGGTAATGAAAAATAGTTTTTTAGAAAAAATGACTTTTAAATAAAAAAAAATGTATTTTTACCAAATTAAATCATTAAATTGATCCAAATTAAATTATTTTGGGTTTTAAAAAGAAAATATAACTAATTTTACTTTTAAACCATCTTAAAATTAAATGAAATTATTTAAATTCTTGAAACAAAAAAACAATTTTCAATGAGAAGTAGTACTTTTCACTATTCACTGGAAAGTAAATATTTTTTTATTCCAAAAAATAACCCTAAGATAATTTTTACATGATAATCAAAAAAAATATCCTTCTTCTCAAATAAAATTTCTAAAATTTATAGAAATTAATAATAATATTCTATCACAAAAAGAAATAAAAATCGTTTTTAAGGAATATGTATTTTGAAGAATAAAATGTCTACTAAAAATTGAGTTTTTATTTAATAATAATTAAGAAATAAAATGGAATTCATTAGGTAATATATATGTATATATATATTCCATAATTAGGTTAATCTTATTCATTCTCACAAATTTACCAGTTAGGTTATAATAGTCATATTTAAATAATAATATTTCATAGATCGTTTAAGAATGGTGTTGTGTGTTGTATCCCTTATCAAACATATAATTTTTTTAAATATTTGGGTGTAAAATTCTATCCAACTATAATAAATTTTTCCCTTTAAATTTGTCCCTTTTCATGGTTTTCGTATCGAAATTCATCCTGAAGGTGCAAACAACTAGCTTTGGGAAACATAAGGCCACCATCCGACTCAATAAACCTTTCTTCGAACTATATGGGTGGGGAATGCATGTTTCATTGCATGATCACAATAATATAATTCACATTCCAATTCCATTCATTCCAAATATGATGACATTTCTCATTCCTTCTCTGAAGGACGTCAGGATAGCCTAGTCAGCCACACGCAAGACAGAGGGGATGCAAATAAGAAAACATTCTTATGCATAAGAGGTCGGTCCACATGCAAACATCTTCCATAATAAATACAACATTAATCTATCACATTGCATGAATGGACAGCATATAAAAGGAATAACATGTACATAAATCATCTTCTATGATCAAAATATTATGCTCCCATTTCTGAAGATTTTGGCTGTAAATGAAACCTCACCCCCTACTTTGGGGTGAATATCCAGAAGATGAATTTTCGCTCTATAGTTCATAAGACCAATCTTCCACAAAAACATGAAATCATGGAATACTAAAGGAAAAGAATCTTGTGATATAGGTTTCTTAAGGGTCAATTTTTGACTAGGCCCATAGTTTAGTGATCCTCCCCTAACCACTTTTAACCCAAATTGGGTGTCCTCAAAGCCTCCTCCTGTATACAACCCTGACCTTGAATGAAAAACTGATTCTTGATTACACCCCCTATTTGAGACTCCATCACCTTCCCTTCTTTTAGAGCACCATGATCTAGAAAACATTCCCCAAAATTCTTTATCCTTGCATACAAATTATGAAAACACCTCCAAACATGCACACAACATTTTCATGGTACCTTGTGTGATGTAAACTATGCCAATAGTGCATGTTTTATCATAATGATGGTCATGTAAGACCAATGGGTATAGAATGAGTCAACCCACATCGTGTTGCATGATGTAAAATTTCCTAGTCCCGCATCCTAGTTCAATGATGTTAAACTACATGAAAATGTCCCCAACATGTGACATTAAACAATGGTATTACCCTACGTAGTGAGAACAGGATGTTCCATGTATGGGAGACATTGGAATACCTACAATAGAATGTATTTTGTTCCACTCACATGGAATGAGATCCTACCTAGGAATCCCTCATAGAGTAAGACGTGGTATTTCTTGCTAGAAGCAACACACATGCTCCTCATTTCCTCTCCGAGATGACAAAACATTGATGAGGTGGTCACTCCAGTGTATGTTCTCTCTCTCGCTCTCTTTGGGTCCAGAATCATTCAACCCTCATATGATTTGGATCATCTGATTTCCAACTCTACCACTTCCATTTTTTTCTCACAACATGTGTGACTCGTGTTGGATTTTTGGTTTGTGTGGATAATAACATCTACAGGATCCCAAAAAATATCATGTGAATCTTCCACATGTAATCCCCCAACAATATCCATATCATGGGACACTTTCATGCATTATCCCCACATTGATTGGGCTATATACTTGGTATAAGTCCCAACATCTAGAACTATGTGGGATTTGATTTCCAACTAACTAGGATATGTAGGAAGACTCATTTAGGTCCAAACCCAACACCCAAAATCTAAATTCACCCTAATATTCTCCAAGACACATCCCCTATAATATCATACCTCTCACATGGGATACCACATCTTTTCCGGGTCCCATAGACAGCTTCAGCATGTAATCCCCACACCACCCCTCATCGACTCTCCTCCCATGACATGATCATCCTTACCACATGATATTAAACTACATGGATTATTCTTGTAACATGGACTTAAACTGTGACATAGAACTACATGGGTTTTAATCTGTGTATTCTAAATTGGGTATGTTGGGCATCTCCCTGATGTTCAATCCTAACCAACAGTAAACAAGGGTGCACCCTCCAAGGGATATACCATCCTCTTTCTGCCTCCATGGGATGTTAAATCTAACATTCATGGTGTGAAATCTTCCATATATGGGACACACCACCTAGATTATCCTCAATAAGAATCCTGATCCATCCATGTAGGGTTCTCCCAAAGTGTAATTCTCAACAACATTCACATTCTTGAATATTCCATTTATGGGACTCACCTCCTGAATCTGCCTCCATGAGGCATTCTGATTCCATCCATCTAGGGTTCACCTCAAGTGTAATTATCAATAACCCTGATAGTGTGATTTATTTCTTTTTATGGGACACACCTCTTAGATTCACCTCAAGAGAAGTTTTCATCCAAATCATTGGGTCCACCTCAAGGGGCATCCCAACCATGGTAAAATCATGGTGTTCCCTTCTAGGGACGCACCTCTCAGATATACCTGAAGGGGTGTTCTTATCTATAAATCCTAATATTCATCAAGGGGAATCCTAATTAACCTTATAGGTATTTATCATGTGAAAAAAAACCATTGATAGACTATACAGGTGTAACATCACGACTCTTAGGGACATATCTTATTAATCTGTCGCAAGGGACATTCTGATCACCCATCATGTCCCTGAAAAACATTAAAACTTTTCTCATCCTATATCTTCAATAAATTAAACTCTTTCCCTAATCTATCCCAACCAAACTTCCCAATCATTATCTATAATTTTTTAAACTTTTGACTATCCCCAAATAGATACCTC
Organism: Viscum album; assembly: GCA_963277665.1. NCBI lineage: Eukaryota > Viridiplantae > Streptophyta > Magnoliopsida > Santalales > Viscaceae > Viscum > Viscum album. The sequence continues at coordinate 1,627,598,514 of OY728125.1, forward strand.
ATGTTAAATGTGGGATGCCTGAGGTCAAATCCTTAAAGGATATGCACTCATGGCATCAACCGCCTCATGTAAAACATGGGATGCTTGAGTTCAAAGACTTGGATGATATTCACCTATGTAATATTCATATTGTTATTAACATATTATGCCTTGGAATTTGTGCCTAAGATGACTCCCTGAGATTCCCTCCTATGAGGAAGAGTATAGGTAACCATTCTCGCAGCATCCAAACATGCTACTGATGCCCAACATGAATACTCTCCTCACCGAAGGTTGTTTCCCTATCAATATAGAATTAGAGTGTATATAAAAAATAGGGTAATTAATTGGAATCCACAAATTGATTAAATTTGGAATGAGTTTCTAGAACATGACCTAACTCTATGATCAAGACCCATAGTAGGCAAAAATATCTGAGGAGGAATCCATGGAAGAAGGAAATGATACCCCATCATACTATTTCAATCAAGACATATAAATCACTATTGAAAGTGATGAAATTATCCTATCTTTGGAAAGTGGGAATGCGGGGTAACAAAGAATCTTGTGTGCGCAACCCAGGGTGCGTAAAAGTGGGTGATCCCTAAAAAAAGCTTCCGAAATAGAAATGGTGAACCCAACATGAAACTCTTTTCCATAATATGGGGACTAGTAGAATTCAATCCATTATTATATTAGCATGTCACCAGATTAAAAAATCTAGTACTAGTTCCCACCAAGGAAATAGTGGGCCTAGCATGAAACTCACTAGAAATTAGGGTGGTTAACATTAGGTACTCTTGATCTGTGACATTATCGATGCATACTAATCATCACTTTAGAATATTGGATGACACTGGGTAATAGGGCATCATTTTCCTTGTACCTATACTGATATATGAATCCAACTACTTTGTAAGGCCCAGACAACATGAAACCATCCACACAACTCCCATAGGCACAGGGCTAGGATAAATGTAATTGGGTAAATCTTGAATGACACCACCTCTGCCATGACTTCCATTGTATCCTTTGCGACTAGGAATTTGTGCCCCATATAACTCTTGCAGATAATTCAATGGACAATGATGGAAACTCTCATATGTTAGTACAAGTATAATGGGGTCATTCCCACAAGGGACATGGACCACTGGGCCCTTGAGGATTCAATGCCCTTCTAAAAAATTCCCCTAAGTGTCACATCTGGGGAAGTCACCCCCTGTCCAAACAATGAATTGGTTTGGGAGCCTCTCCCCAGAGTGATCTTTTGACTAATTACCCTATGTCGTGGTGATGGGTGATTCTCGAGTCACCCATGACATTAATACTTCCTGGAGGTTACCAAGGAAGTTTCCCACTAGCCAAATTTAGCACTAGCAATGAGCAGTCCTTTAGGCCAAGGAATATGTTTACTTTACCCTTCCCCCTCCAACCTCAGTCTGAACCACCCAAAGCCAGTGTAGAGGGAAGTCCGAGAAGAGTGCACAACAAGGGGAATCATATTCCATGGATCTATTGTACACTTCAACCAATGGGGAAATCTGAATCCCCATGATAGATTATCATGGATCCATATTTTCTTGTTTGGGATTGAGACCTCATCCACCCTACTGGAAACATGGATTGACTCTATCAATATCCAGCACCACCAAAACCCATTATGGACAAACCAGTGATGATTATTTTCAATGAGTAGCTTCTCCCCACACTATCATCAACCAAATTGAAGGTCTTCTTCACTCTCACAGTCAAAATTTAGGTCTTCCCCATGTTCCCAGTGATTAAAATAGATGTCCTCCCAACTTCAACACCAATGAGTACAGAGGTCCTCCTCATACTTATGCTTCCCAATAATAAGGTACTCCGCTTGTTATATCCAATCAAAGTGGAGGTCCTCCCCACTCCTTACATAATCAACATGAAGACCCTCATTGTGTTTCCACTAGCCAAATAAGAGGTCCTCTGTGCGGTTTCAACATCCAGTATGGAGGTCTTCTCTGTATTCTTGCTCCTCCATATGGAGGTCCTCCCTATGTCTATTTCGACCAGGACAAGGGCCCTCCTCATGATCAAAACACACATTATGAGGTTAATCCCTATTTTTTATATAAATCAACATAGAGATCCTCCCTGAGTTCCCATCGAGAAAAAAATAGGTTCTCCCCGCTTCTTCGATGACTAGAGTAAAGGTCCTCCCCATTCCTTCTCCAGTTAAGACAGAGGTGCTCCCCATTCTGATAGTAGCTGATACGAAGGCCCACTCCATATCCCAACCACCCAAAATCGAGCTCCTCACTATGACAAATATAAATCATTCCTTAAATAAATGTCTCGATGTATAAGATAGGAAAATTTTCACTAAAGGGGAAATCATGGGAAACACCAAGTTTTCATCGAACTCATTGATATTTCAGACTCTAATTACAATGATGGTTCTATAACAAAATATCTAACAAGACTATTAAGTTTAGGTGAAGGATATTGATAAGTGAATTTCTCTATCCTATAAGTTGAAATACATAAGCTCCCTAGATCCCTCCATAGGTACATGCAGGTGGAGGAAATTCTGGCTCCCTTCCAGGAGTTCATAGTGCAACAATTTATTTCATCATCGGTATCCCTCTCCACCACTACCAAAGATCATGGAGATATGTTCTAGTTTTAGATGACTCCTTCTGGTATTGAGCTACCTAAAGAGTCACAAAAGATTTTTGTTTCCCTTGTACATGTGGTAGTAGTGAACACTTGGTCTTATAAGGATGTGATGATGCAGTTGTTATCTCCCTCAAGAGACAATCTAGAATGTGGTGAACAATCAACTCATGTAGTGAATCCTCGATTACCCAAACATCCACCGCACTGGTCCACCAATATGCCACCACCTATCTCTAAGCTAGAATTGATCAATCTATGGTCCAATCAAGAGAAGAGCCCTGCTTTTGAACAATAAATCCTATGGGAGAGTATAGTAATTGATCAGTTGTCAGTGGTGTTTTAGATGAACGAGACTACCAAATTTGACATTTTGGAGTCCCTCTTCAAGGTCCAGGATGTGTGTGTCTTATAGAATATTTGGGAAAAATTTCACCACCACAATGATCATCGGTTGTCTTGTCTTCAAAGCCAAGTTCACATAGAGTGCATTAATCAACAGTGCTGAAAGATTGAGTTGGAATCGCTCTCAGTGGCTTAGCACCCTGGATCTCCTGGATACCATTAGTCCCTCTAACATAGATACATCAAGAGCCTCACAGTGCTCTATAGAATCATGTAAGAGGTGTATTCACATGTGAAAATCAGGGGTTGGAGATAGTAGTTTTCTCTCCACTTCATTTTTATCCAGAGACAGCCTGACCTGACCATTCATATTGAGGATTTTCCTTTAGGTATAATTATGATAAAAAAAAATGTTGTTCCTTAGTTTCCCAGAAATAAGGACTTACATACAGGATCTGATTGGGAACCCCCCCCCAGGGGTAGCGCATCATTATGTGGACCCTCATATAGTTGTTCTCACCCATTAGAAAAGATAGACACTCATCCTTGGGGATCCTTCTACATCATTGAATTCTGGTCAGAAAATCAACAAGGTTAAAGAACATGTTGATCCCTTTGATTTGTTAGGGATTACACAGATGATAAAGGTTGATTATATGGTTTCTATATTTCCCTAGTAGGTCACTGATTAGAGAAGGATCATCAACGAGCTCCATAATGAGCATCGCTCGGATTATGGTGCTCGTTGAAGGGATCTCATTTCCCATACATCAGGTTAGCACCATATAATGACCCATTCTTGACGTACATATATATTATTTAAAAGTTGAAGAATATTCATTAAAAAATATAACAAAACCATGATAGGACTACATAGGTTTAGTTTCTTTAGAAATAAGGAATCCTAAAAACTGGTTCATAGGACATCCCGCATATTCTTTCATAACTAGACAACTTTTTAACATATCTTACTTAATACCCTTATTCATGACTAGGGGAAAAGAAACATAATAAGGGTTGAGCTCACATGATTAGTAAGGGTAAAAAGGAGATATATAAAACATATCATAATCACAATATATAAGGACATAACATTTGAAAACCATATCCTGTATATGAAAGATCACAATATCATGTCATGGGATAAATCATAAAAGTTCATAAGAATAAATGAACGTAATCCCAAAAGTCAAAACAGAAGATATAATTTTTTTGGAATGAACTTAATCATAGAGAATAATTTTATATCAATCAATTCTCATTCCCAATACCATCATAGCGAACAATGTCAATTACTGAACCAAGCTCACTTCTCATTCTAGCCCTATATTACTGAACCAGTTTTACTTGTCCTTATAGCCCTGTATTACTAAATAGATATAATTTCCCATTATAATCCTATTAATATCATGAGATATAAATATTTAACTAATGAATTGGAGGGATATATAAGTACCACCCATCTCATAATGAAATCATTCTTACATGTTCTATAAAACCATAAACCATTTATTATAGCATAACCTAATGAACCAAATGGGTTTCTTGAACATCATTCTTTCATAAAATAATACAGGAAAAACAAATGTATTTCATAAATATAATATACATAATAAAACCATATTAATAATAAGTATAGTAAACATAAAACATATCCTAATTAAATAATGTCACCTTAGATGGAATGTAATTTTGATAAAACACTTGAAATTGATTCTAATGGAAAGTATCTTTTCTTTTTCAAAAACATTTTCCTTTATCAAAATGAGACACAATTTTAAAAGAAAATAACTTCTTTGAAAATAACCGTGAAATATTATAAAGGAATATTCATTGAAATATGGTGTTATTAAAATAAAAAAACATCATTTCGTATATGTAAAAAAGAAAACATTATTCTTGTACTTTTATCAGATAAGTCAAAAAGTACCTTGTATCAAAAAATTACAAAATATTACTTTCATACTATTTGATAAAAATTTACCAATGGGTAAAATTTACTTTAAAAATTGTATAATAATATAAATAATAATAAATATTTAGGAAAAATGTATGTGGATGATAAATATACCCCAAAAAATACTTATGTATAAACAATCTTGGATAATAATGAGATTAGGAAGTTTCCTTTTATAAATTTATAATCATTAAATTGACATTACTCATAAAAGAAATAAAATTATATGCATAATTAAATATCATAAACTAATTATTAAGGATTATATAAATATTTATGGGCAAAAAAAGAACCACACAAATGAAATAGGCGGTGTATAATATATATGTTCAACAGATATAAAAGTACGACAAAATAATCCCTTACCTTAGGAATGATATCCTATCTATGTATCCAAACCTACTATATAATGATTTAAATAATTTCACTTTTTTTATAGAATCATTTTCATTTTTATGATATCATATATGATCATATTACCATCTGTTTGTTAATAACATTTCATTATTACTAGTTATTCGGGAATTAACTATTTCATTTTCTTATGCATGTTTTGTCAAATAAGTTATAGTTATCCTTACTAGGTCATATTTATATAATTCCAAAATAATATTTACATAATTTATATCAAATTTATTCATTATATACATTTATATAATCACATTTTAATGGATATAATGTAGAATGAATCACATTTCATCATCGAGACGGTATGCCCTATGTACGCACAAGCGTTGATTTCATTCCTTTAATTATGAAATGGTATTGAAGCAGATTTTGTACCCAAATTTACCCAAGTTTTATAGTAAAATTATTATCCTTTAGTATATCTTTGGTTATTGAATCCATAGGGACTGAAGAAGAAACCTATAGACACCTATGATTTTATGGAGGTTTTGGCTATATAGTGGCCAACTATTTGGTTTTATTTGATTCAAAGAAATGGTGATTTAATTTAAAGAACAAAACAAAAAAAATGACTTGAATTAAAACAATTAATTAATCTGATTTGATCCAAGGTTTTCTCTAGGTCTATATTAGATGTATTTGTTTTTCATTAGATTTTCCATTCATTGGTTCAAGAGGTGTCCACTAAATGAAATAATTCCTCAATATCATTATCTGATTGAATCCAAACACAATTTCAATAATAATCACCAAGGAACATATAGGATCACTTTCATGGTCACTCTATGGAATTGTATCATACTATCACTCAAAATATGTCATCGTTAAAGCGGGTCAAGGAAAAGAAGAAGTTAAATCAAAGAAAAGAACCCTTAAAATGAAGCATAGATTTAAAAATTTAAGAACATAAAATAAAATTAAATCCATCCCATGAAAATCCATAGTATCAACCCATATAATTTTATCCCTCTGTTGATGTTATTCAATTAATGGAATTTGGTCGTTGACTTTAATAATCGGCATCGGTGAAGAAAAATAAGAAAAAAGAACACTCCACTGTTGTGAGATGATTTCACAAGTGTTGGTGTGAACCACCTTGATTCAATAGTATCAACATGTAAAGAAAATTAAAATAATAAGTGAATAAGAAGACCAAAATTTATTAATAAACTAATATGATTGAATAACTTACATAGAAAAAATGAAGATGCAAATACAAAATGAAAGTGGGAAATTACAATTGAAATAAAGACTTGCATTGAAAGAAAAACTTCAATGATAATTCCCTTAACCACAAGATCATTATATAGGAATATTATGATCCTTATATACACACCTCAACAATAAATTCCACCCCATTAATTTAGAGAGACAAAAGGAGGGTGAGAAAATCATGGAAATTGGATGTTTCAAAGTAGACCAAGAAAATCATCTAGATTCATTCCACTTATTGTGTGTGAATTTGTAACTGAATGTTGTTAAATAGATATGTTTCATAGAATACACATATCTTCTTCCATGTTTCCTCTAATAGTTGTAAAAACTTCAGAAAAACTGGACCATTCGTTAGGATGTTAGGTGGATATAGTGGAAGGACTTTGTGTGCATTCAGATCTACCACACCATTTCAATGTCAACTTGGGTTCCCATTATCATCATGAAAAAAATCCAAATTACCTTTGGACATAGTTTAATGAAATTATCTCCTTATTTTTCTCTTTCTGCAGTAAAAATTTGATCTTTATTGGGCATGGATTGTATTCCCCACTTTTTTTGATGGTTCATAGGCCCATTGTGATTTGTCCAGAAAATGTATGCATTCATGCCCAAAAATCATCATCTTCCCTTAAGATTTATCCATCAATCCTAAAATATAAAATTTTCTAAATAAAGGGACCAATAATATACCAAAAAAATAATTTCAAAAAAATAACAAAATTTTATCCACAAATAGATGATTTATTGGGCCCAAATTTTCATTATAAGCATGAATGGAATTCGAGATGATAAATAAAGTTCAATTTCTATAATGTAATAAAATCGATGTTTATGAACTTTGAAACACATGAATATTAAGATATAATAAATGAATATTATCCCCTTTCAGTGGAAAATCATAACCCCAACTTGATTTTTTCTAATCCCGAGCAAAAAGAATCTCAAAAATATGAAATTGAATTTAATTTTTCAAAAACATTTAAGAAAAAATTTCTTATAAAAAAATCATTCCAAAAAATCATGAAATATTTCAAAATAATATCACACAAGATAGTTTCACAAGCATATCCCAATCCTAAGCCCATTCCTTTGTTAAAACTCATCGTCACATTTCATCCAATTTCAATTAAGCATGATGATGTGTTGTGCATAGAAAAAGACATGAGGCCCATTTTCTTGTTCAAGGGAAAAAATGGAAGTGTTATGAGGTAATCACATTAAACCTTAAGATGATTATCCACTTTTTTTATTTATTTTTCTTAACCATAATAGATATGAAAATACTAACTCTAGACAAGACAACTCTGGAGTCATGATACCAAAGTGTTAGACGCCTCATATATTTTTAATTCAATTATCTAAAATAGAGATATAAGTTCTAACTCAGGGAAATAAGACTATGGAGTCACGATATCTAAGTGATGGATTATACACATTTGGAAAAAAATTGATTTATGTGGTCAATTTTGTATTTTATTTTTTGATACTCAAATTAAATTAAAAGTGGCTCTAAACCCTATGAAAAAATGAATGCGACCTAAGAACTCAAATTTACACCCAAGATCCAATGGACGTTCATTTTTTCATTTTTATTAAGTGGATGAAAAAATAAACATTCAAAAATCACATAGGACAACCGGACTTTCCAGAAACTATGTTCATGAACATAAACATGCATTAAAATCATAATCAATGCATTCAAAATCATTTTAAAATCAGTTTTCATGTTTCAAAATGTAGTTTAATTCCTTCAAGGATAATGAATTGAATTTTTTATCATAAAATCACATTTTTTTAAAATACTAGATTTTCACTCCCCCAACATAGAATTAAACTACCCTCAGTTTTGAAAGAGAAGATAAGAGATATATTATAATTGGAAAGAAATATGGGAGATGTGATTTTGAAGTTAAATAATGGAATAAAACCTATTGGATTGAATTTGATGAACCATTGAAAAAAAAATTGATCAATTTGGATTTATGTAACATATAGACTCCATGAGGATGATTGAAGGCTGGGTTTGAACTCTGGATGGCATTTGTTTTATTTGAAAGTAACAAACTTATTCAACTATTAAATATCCCTCAAAAATATTTGATCACATTGGAAACCCCAAGGGGTTACCTTGAAAAATAAACACAAAAACATAAAAAAAAATAAAAAATGCAGCAGTCGGGTTGCCTCCTGAAAAGTGATTAATTTAAAGACTTATCTTTACATGGACCCCCCAAATTTTCTAACACCAACTTTTAACATTTCTAGGACCCCGTTTTTCATAAATTCTAAAAAAATGAGATTGATTATTTGTTTAAAAATTATTCCATGTAAACACTTATTTTCTACAATGAGTGGGGAAATCTATGTAATATCAGAAATGGTGCATTTTGTTACTTATGTATCCTTTCCGATGACAACAAATATCATTCCAATGTTATTGGTTTCAAGATAGAATGAAATGATGACCAAATGTTTTTTATTATTCCCTATCATGGAAGTGTTTTGAGGGGATGTACAGACCTTGAATTTGAGTATGGTTTTGTTAACTTATTCAGAAACAAGTAGGTAATTTGAATCAAAATTAGTTTCACTTTCAAAATTACTTAACATAATTTGTTCTTTTTGAATTAATGTTTCAACAAAAAAATTGTACAAATAATTTTCAGTAATGGGTATAGTCTCAAAGTTTGTGATTTCCCCAATTGGTTCAGTGATTAGTGTTTCTGAAAAAATCAACATTAGAGCAATATTCAGGAAAATCAACCCATGATGTTAAATTATCCTATTTTGAACAAAAAAATAAATTTCCTCTTGATTTAAATAATCTTCATCAATTACATGATCTTCTTAAGCTACAAAAAATCCTAAGGTTGTTTCTACAGTAAATTTATGAGTTTTTTCTGTGTAATAATATTCTTTCATCAATATTGAGGTAGGGATAGTTTGAGTGGTAATGGGGTCAACACAAGTTTTAATATTTTTTATTTCTAACCACAAAGACGTAAACTCATAATTCACTATCACCAGTTGATTAGTCAATTTTTCAATAAATATTTGAGGAATATAATGTGTAGGAGGTTTAACATCATAGACTTACCCAAGATTTATCCCTTAAATAATTCTTTAGATGGTGGGAAATTGATCTTTTAAGCATTCATTATCCCATTGATTTTACATCTCTTCGTGTGCGGGGTAATCATAGAAGGTTTGTTCAGAAAAATTCTATAAGATAGTGGCTTCCCAATTTTGATTTTTCATTTGATTCCAACCTACGTTTATTACGGGGAATGGTTGATGGTACTCCAATAGAGTATATTAAAATGAGGGTTTCATATTTTTTGGGCACATGAAAATATAAAAGGGAAAATATAATAGAAATTGTGGTGTTGAAAGAAGATGAGTGTATAAGGAACTTACTTGGTTCCCCATAAATGGCGCTAAAATTTGGTTGTTCCAAAATTTGGTTACAACCAAATTTACCCAAGATTTATGGTAAAATAATTCACTTGTAGTATTGACTGGGTTATCGAATCCATAGGGACCAAAGAAGAAACCTATAGACACCTATGATTTGATGGAGGTTTTGGCTATAGAGTGGCCAACTATTTGGATTTATTTGATTTAAATAACTCGTGATTTAATTTAAAGAAAAAAATACTTGAAATAAAATAATTAATTAATATTAGTCAATCTTAGGTTTCCTCTAGAGTTTGATTGGATTTATTTGTTTTTCTTTGGACATTTTGTCCATTAGTTCAAGCCATTAAATGAAATAATTCCTCAATATCATTCTCCAGTTTAATCCATACAAAATTTCAATGGTAATCACTAATACACTTATAAGATCATTTTCATGATCACTCAATGTAATTGTATCATACTGGCACTCAAAATGTGACATCGTTAAAATTGGTGAAAACAAAGAAGAATATAAATCAAAGAGAGGAACTCTAAAAATAAAGAGAAGTTTAAAAAATTTAAGAACATAAAATAACATTAAATTCACCCCATGAAAATCCCTAGGATCAACCAATTACATTTTATCCCACTATTTATGTTATTATATTAATGGAATTGGGTAGTCGAATTAAAGAAGTGGGATTAATGAAGAAAAACTTTAAAAAAATGAACACTCCACCATTTTTTAATGAATTTATAATTGATAGTGTGAAACACATTGATTCAATGGTATCAACATGTGAATAAAAGTAAAATAACAATTGAATAATAATAAAAACTTTTATTAAGAATATAAAATGATTAAAAAACTTACATGGAAAAAATGAAGATGGGATTACAAAATGAAAGCGCGAAATTACAATTAGAAGAAAGGCTCGCATTGAAAGAAAAACATTGATGATATTTTCCTTCACTAAAATTTATTTATATTATAATATTATGAAACTTATAGAGACCCCTCAATAATAAATTACATCCCCATTTATTTAGAGAGTCTAAAGAAGGGTGAGAAAATCCAGGAAATTGGATGTTTTGATGTTGACTAGGAAAATTGTTCAGATTCATTCCACTTCTTAACGTTTGAATTTGTAATTGAATATGGCTGAATCAATATGCATCATAAATATCAACTTGGGTTACCATAATCATCATTAAAACATTATAATTAGCTTTTTATTGAGTTAAATAAATTACCCTCATATTTTTATATTTCTACAGTTAAGATTTGAGCTTCGTTGGGCTTGGATTGTAAGCCCCACTTTTGTTTGATGAGCCTTAGGCCCATTATGATTTTTCCCAAAAATGTCAACATTAATGTCCAAAAAACATCATCTACCCTTGGTATTTATCAATCAATACTAAAAGATAAAATGTTCCAAATAAATTGACCAATCATATCCCAAAATATCAAGTTAAAAAAAAAAGTTTCCCCACAAATAGATGATTGATTGGGCCCATATTTCGATTTTAACCATGAATTTCATTCCAGATGATAAATTAAGTTCAGTTTCTATAATGCACTAAAATTTATTTTTATGTAATTTGAAAAATTTGAATATTAAGATATAATCAATTAATATTATCCCATTTTAGTGGCTAATCGCACCCCCCAACTTGAGTTTTTCTATCCCCGAGCAAAAAGTATCCCAAAAATATAAAATTGAATTCCATTTTTCAAAAACATTTAAGCAAACATTTCTCATAATAACATCATTCCAAACAATCATGAAACCTTTCAAAATAGTTTCACACAAGATATGTTCAAAATCATATCTCATCCCAATACTATTCCTTTGTTATAGTTTATCATCACATTTCATTAAATTTAAATTAAGCATGATGATATGTTATGCATCAAAAAAGACATGAGGCCCATTTTATTTTTTAAGGGGAAAAATGGAAGTGTTAGGAGGAAATCACATTAAATATTAATATTTATATCCAATATTTTTTATTTCTTTATTTTTTTGTTGTTTATGTTTTTGTTTTTTTTTATTGTTTTTTAACCACAATAGATATGAAAAAACAAATTCTCGACAAGACAACAATAGATTCATGATCTCCAAGTACCATATTCCACACATATTATTGATTCCATGCTCTAAAATAGATATACAAAACCTAAATATGGGAAATAAAACTATGGAGTCATAATCCGCAAGTGCCTTATGCCACACATTTGGATAAACAATTTCTCTATGTGGTCATTTTTTTCATTTTCTTTAATACTCAAATTAAATTAAAAGTGGACCAAAACATTTGCTATGATAAAAGGGGAACAAGAACTCAAATTTAAACCCAAGATCCAATGGACATGTATTGTGGAATTTTAATTATGGGAATGAAAATATAAACATTGAAAAATCACATCAGACAACCGCAATTTCCAAAAACTATGCTCATGATCATAAACAGGCATTAAAATCATAATCAAGAAATTAAAATAATTTTAACATAAGTTTTCATGTATAAAAATGAACATTAATTAATTAAAGGATAATGAATTGAATTGTTTATCATAAAATCAAAAAAAAATTAATTCACGGATTTTCACTCCCCCCAACTTAGAATGAAACTGCCCTCGGTTTTGAAAGATAAGAGAAGTGATATATTAGAATTGGGAATAAATAGAAGAGATGTGATTTGAAATTAAATCATGGAATAAAACAACCTAGTTTTCAATTGATGACCCATCAGAAATAAATTGATCAATTTGGATTTATGTGAAATGTAGACTCCTTAGTGGTGATTGAAGGTTGGGTTTGAACTCTAGATGGCATGGGTTTTATTTGAAAGTATAAAAATTCTTCAACTATTAATCTCCCAAAAAAATATTAGATCACCTTGAAAATCCCAAGGGGTTCTTTTGAAAAAAAATACAAAAAAAATGTAGAAGTTGGGTTTCCTCCTGAAAAGTGCTAAATTTAAAGTGTTTATATCGACATAGACTCCCCAGATTATCCAACACTAATTTTAAACATTTTTTGGACCCCATTTTTCATGAATTATAACAAATTGAGATTTATTATATGTTTAAAAATTGTTTCTTGTAAAATACTATTTTCAAAAATGAGTGGGAAAATCCATGAAATATCAGAAATGGTGGATTCGGTTACTTTTGTAGTCTTTCCTATTACATAAAATATCATTACAATGTTATTGTTTTAGAGAGAGTATTAAATCATGAAAAAACTTTTTTTATTATACCCTATGATTGAAGTGTTGTGAGAGGATGTACAGACCTTGAATTCGAGCATAGGTTAGTTAACACCTTCAGGACCAAGTGGGGTATTTGAATCGAACTTAGTTTAATTTTAAAAATTATTTAACAAAATTTATTATTTTTGAATTAATGTTTCAACCAAAAAATTGGAAAAATAATTTTGAGTAAAGGGTATTGTCTCAAAGTTTGTGATTTTTTCAATTGGTTCAGTGATTGGTGTTTCGGAAAAATCAACATTGGAGCAATATTCCAGAAAATAATCCCATGATGTTAAATTAATATCTTTTGAATTCAAAAAAAAATCCTACTGTTTTAAAGACTCTTCATTAATTACTTAATCTTCTTCAGATACACAAAATCCTATGTTTGTTTCCTTAGTAAATGCATGAAGGGTTCATGTGTAACAAGATTATCTATCAATATTGAGGAATGGATTGTTTAAGTGGTTATGGGGTCCACATAATTTTTAATGTTTTCTATTTATAACCTAAAATATGAAACATCATAATTCATTATCTCCAGTTGATTAGAAATTTTTGAATCAATGTTTGAGGAATATAATGGGTTGGAGGTTGAACACCATGGACTTTCCCAAGATTTATCCATTCAATCATCCTTGAGAGATCTAGAAATTAATCTTTTAAACCTTCATCGTCCCATTGACTGTACATATCATCATGTGAGTGGTAATCATAGAATGTTCGTACAGAGAAATTCCCTAGGTTACTGTATTCCCAATTTTTATTTTTCATTTGATTCAAATATAGTGTTATTTTGGGGAATGGTTAATGATACTTAAAAAGAATAGATTAAAATGAGTGTTTGAAATTTTTTGGCACACGAAAATAGAAAAGAGAAAACATAAGAGAATCTGGGTAATGAAATAAGATGAGTGTCTAATGCACTTACTTGATTCCCAGATAACAGTGCCGAAATTTGGTTGTGCCCAAATTTACCAAATATTTAAGCTAAAATAGGTCTCTTGTAGTATATATTGGGTTATCAAATCCATAAGGACCAAAGAAGAAACCTATAGACACATATGATTAGATAGAGATTTTGGCTATAGAGTGGCCAACTATTTTGATTTATTTGATTTAAAGAATGGGTGATTTAATTTAAAGAACAGAATAAACAAAATGAATTTAATTAAAAAAATTAATTAAGATTAGTTGATCCTAGGTTGTCTCTAAGGATTGATTGGATATATTTTATTTTCTTTTGAGTTTCTATTCATTTATTTAAGAGGTATCCATTAAATGATATAATTCCTCAATATAATTATATGATTTAATATACACAATTTCAATGAAATCACTAATGAAATTATAGGATCTATTTCACGATAACTCTATGGAATTGGATCATACTGGCTCTCAAAGTGTTTCATTGTTAAAGTTGGTGAAGACAATGAAGAAGATAAATCAGACAAAGGAACTCATAAAATGAATAACTAATTTAGAATTTTAAGAATATAAAACAAAATTCAATCCAAAAAATGTTACTCTCTAGGATAAAGCGATAAAAATTTATCCATTTATTGATTCTATTCTATTAATGAAGCACTTAGTTGACTTAAATAAGCGGTATTGATGAAGAAAAACTTTGAAAAATGAAAACTCCACCGTTGTGTGATGAATTCAAACGTGTGGGTGAGAAACACCATGATTCAATGGTATCTACATGTGAAGAAAGGGAAAAATAATAAGTTAATAATAAAAAAAATATTAGGAATCTGAAATGATTGAAAAACTGACATGAAAAAAATGAAGATGCGATTACAAAATGAAAGTGGGGAATTACATATGAAAGAAATACTTGCATTGAAAGAAATACTTTGATGATAATTACCTTCACCAAAAGCTCATTATATATGCATATTATGATACTTAGAGACATACCTCAATAATCAATCCCATCCCCATTAATTTATATAGTCAAAAGTAGGGTGATAAAATCAAGGAAATTGGACATTTTGAAGTTGACTAGGAAAATCATCCAAATTCATTACCCTTCATGACATGTGAATTTGTAATTGAAGATGGCCAAATACATATGGGTTGTATAATAAAAAAATATTCTTCCATGTTTTCTCTAATATATGTAAAACTTTTAGAAAAATTGGACTAGCTATTTAGATGTTATAGTCGATATAGTGTAAGGAATTTAGGGGCATTCAGATCTGGCCCACCATTTTAATGCCAACTTGGGTTCCCATTATCATAATAAAAACTTCAAAATTAGCTCTGAACACGGTTGAATTAAATGATCCCTATATTTTTCTATTTCTACAGTTAAAATATGAGCTTCCTTATGCTTGGATTATAGGCCCCACTTTTTATTGATGGGCCTTAGTCCCATTATGCTTTGTCCAGAAAATGTCTACATTCATGTTCAAAAATCATCATCTTCCCTTAGGATTTATCCATCAATCCTAAAAGATAAAATGTTCCCAATAAAATGACATATCATATACCAAAATATCAAATTAATAAAATTAATAAAATTTTCTCCACAGATATATTATTTATTGGGCCCAAATTTTCCTTTTAAACATGAATTGTATTTGAGATGAGAAATGAAGTTAAATTTCTATAATTCACTAAAATTGATGTTTATAGACTTTGAAACACATTAATATTAATATATAATAAATGAATATTAGGCCCTTTAAGTTTATAATTAATTATACGGTATATATTTTGTTTTATAATCCATATTATGTTATAATAATTATATATAATTATTATTTCCATCATTATATCTATCCAAGTAAAGTGGTAGTGAAAAACAGATTATACCGCAGCATTGACATGGTAAACCATACATACGTATGTGTGGTGGTTTAATTTTTCATAGGATGTATTGAAGGTTTAATATGGTTGTTCTATATTTTTAATTACATTTAATTATATAATTGATTTTTTAGTTTTTACTTTATAATGGAAACATCTCAAGAAGAGGAAGTTGAAGAAGAAAGAAGTTTGAAAGAATCGGTAGAGGAGATTACCTCTTCCTCAACATGCTCCCTCTAGAAATCCTCTAAAAGGTACTATATCTATTCTTTGGAGAATACCAAAGCCTTTAGAATGTTAATAGGGAAGTTAATAATGTAAATGGTCAAGGTTTGTGTGATCTTGATGGCTCAAATTTAAGTTAAGAAATAAGGGAGGAGGTTCCCTCTTATAATTGAGGGGAGAGACATTTTTGGAAACTCCAAATAAATTAACTTATAATAAACTCAAACTAAATTACAAAAACATCAATATGTCATTATTTTTTATATTATATGAGATAATGTTTTAATATAATCAACCAATAATTTTTAGACATGTTTTGATTTCATTTTAAAACTTATCATTTCATTTTACACTTAATTATTCTCTTTTAAGTTTATCTATGGTAACAAATTGTTCAACATTAAAATAGTATAATTTTTAATTATTTCATGTCAATTATATTGTATATGAATAATATAGAACATTTTATATTAAACCATAATTATTTTATATTTCTGAAAATATTTTATTATTTTTAAATAATTTAATAAAACATTATTTAGAAAAAAAATATCAATAGTACCATTTTGAAACTATTCATTTAATGGATTTTTAAAAATATCAAGATAAGATGTTAGCCACAAAAAAAATTTATTATATCTCTATTGGGTTAAGGTTATCTTTAAAAAAATTGGATATATTAATTATCCCAAATTATATTTATTTTAGAATTATTAATAAAATTAATTGTATATTTCTATTAATAAAATAATTACTACATCATTTTAGTGTAATTATTTAATATATATATTTTTTGAGTAAAAATTAAAAAAAATGAAGGTGAATATATATCCTTTATATTTAAAAAGAATACTTATATTCAAATAAATAGTTTTTAATATTAAACATTAGAAATGTTATATTTATTTAAACTTGAATGTGATAAGTTTAACATCACTTAAAACAATATAATATAAGTTTTATAATCTATTTTATAAGGCTCCAAATAGTCAATAACTTAACCCTTTAATTATTATGGTTGATATATACTTAAAAAATAAAATTTGGTCAATGTTTTGTGCTTTTAGGGGTCATTATCAGTTTAATAAAAATGTGTTTATTGATTTTTCATCAAAAAAATAATATCTACATCATAAATATATAAACATTTAAGGTAATTATTTATTTAATTAAAAACAAAAATAAATTATCATGACAAAAAAATTAACATTCAAATGAGTATTTATAATTGAATTTATCTTCTATGTAACCATATATAAAAAATTATTAAGTTATTAAAATTTGTGTAATACATATTTAACTTTCCTTTAAATAAAATATATTAAAAGTATTAATCATATCCAAGTGGATTCAAATGGATACCATTTCAACCAAAGCATGATTTAGGTCAAAACATATTCATCCAATGATATTAAGACAAGTTTCAAGGAATTTTTATAATATTATTCTTACCCTTAATTATCAGATTTACCCTTTTTACCATATTAATAAAAATAACTAAAGTTACTATTCATAATGATCAAAAATAAAATAAATCTATTAACATAATTTGGACATAATTATTAAAAATATGGAATCCATTTTTGAAAAATTTAAAACATATAATTTTGAGTAATTCATTTAAAATTAATCTTGAGAGAACAGGTTTTAAAAGTTAAAACATTGCAAAAGATTGAAACGTTTTTACAACTGAATTCAGTGTAAAATTAATGACAATGAAACACATTATATTAAATGATAAAAATATATACTATTTATACTTTTAAACCATTAAATAATATAATTTAACCATATAAATTATTTTGAAGAATAAAGTTGTTTTTAAGTAAAATTTAGTATATTTTTACAATTCATTAAAACATAAAACATAGCAGAAAAAATATCAAAAATTCTTCCAAAGTAAATTTTTAAAACCTGATTCTAAATAATAAGTTTTTATTGTTAAATATAATATATAAAAGTTTCAAAACTAGATTTAAAATAGGTGTGCCATCAAAAGGTGGAAAATGCATTTTTTTTAAAAAATAATTCTTTTATCTAAAAAATTAAATTTGTTAATCTATCATGTCTAAAAACACATAAGTTGAATTTTAAAAAATATATTGAATATATTAAATATATTAAAAATTAATAAAAATACATAAAAAGTGATTTTATTATTTTATAAACTCACTTATTTTAATTTAAATAGTTTTTTAGAAGAAAAATAATATTGTCCATACCTTCTATTATAATGATTATGTTATAACGAAACATAATAATATTTAGTTTTTCACTTAAACTTTTCCTTGAGTGAAATTAATTCAATTAAAAGAACTTGAAATTATGTGTAACAAAAACCAAGTATAGTGTTTCATATGTCGCATAATATGCCGATGTTGGGTATAGCGCAAGCTAATCTTGGTATAGCATACAACACAAGACATCAAAGAAATTAAAAAATCTATCTCATAAAAATCTGGGGGTGTTACATTCTGCCCCCCCTTAAATTGAATTTATCCCTAGAAATTCATCTGCATTGTTAAAGGATTTAATACGTGAATGTTTATTTAACAGAAACCCACATCATAAGAACAAGTACTAAAACTTCCTTTTCAAATGAAATAGTAAAAAAAGTTACCTAATCTAAACCATAACTAAGTCTCTATGTAGGATAACATAGGTGAAGATTGTTCATGGATGAAAATAATAAATAATCATGGATATTGATAAAGAACACTGATCATAAGAAATATTTTGATCCAGTTGAGGTCAACAATCACAAAACTATAAACTAAATAAGCGTTAAAGAGTTCATTGATATCCTAAAAATGATGATAATAAGACACCCTTTTACATCACAATCTGTTTTTTCCTAATTCTGAAGAATTTCATGAGAAGATATAATTGCATGTTTTTGGTACAATATCACCATTGGTCGGGCCTTGAAAAATTTTCCCTTTACTTCTTATTCAATGAAATGAAGTTGAAATTGGTAATCGTGAAGTATTATAAGATCATGATATCCATAAATTTAATTATTGGTCATTTTATATGTCATTATCAAAATAAAAATGATATCACAATTTATACAATATGAAAAAGTCCACCTATAGTTAGATAATACAAAATTCATCGAGATTTTAACTTATACTATCTATAAATGCATGAAATTACAGTCCTTCCAAAAACTAAAAATCCTAAACTTTATAAAGAGGTGCACTAACTCAGCTTAACATTTATACCCCATATATCAAAAGAAATATCTTTTTGGTCACATTCTAAACATGTTATCATATTCATCATGTATTATCTTGAGTCATGGTAATGATCTGAATTACCATATATCCTTATTGAAAACATGCATGTTTCCTTATTCTTATGTCCAAAAAGTTGTAATCTTCCTCCAAGATAGCATATACCACATGTCAATAAATCCTTGACCGGTTCTAAGGTAACTATTATTGTCCAATTTACTTATTCATATCTAACATATCGTTATCAAAATATCATTATCTCAATATCATGCTCATATTAAGGTTTATCTTTCTGTTATTTATGTGTTCACCAATTATATCACCTTACCCTTAAATCAATTTTCTAGGTCCATAGAACTATTAAACATATCCTTTCTAATCCTTATGAAAACCTTATGCTAAAAACACTTCAATATTTCATGATTCATATAACATAATATTTTAATTCTGAAATATATACTCCTCAGTCATCCAACATTATTCTTGAACCATTATTCAAGATCTATCATCTTTGTCTTTCCTAAAATATGAATCATGTCATAAGGTTCCTCGACCTTAATATAACAAACATTAATAGGTTTAAAGTAAACAATAATGCTAGAAAATCTCATACCTTTCATATTTCATTTAGAAACTATTTTTCATCATCAGTATAACCAATACTCATACCGCCTTCATGATTTTATTTATGAGATCTCCACTTATGAAATCAGTTTCCATGATTCCCATACTTTCCACATCTGAAACATTCAAGGTTAACTATATTCTATCTAGTTATGGATATTGGTTAAGACTAGAAGGAAAAATGTGAGAAAAACATATCAGATATTAAAAACACATAAGCAAGGTAAATTACTTGTAATATTTCAATCTATGATATCTTTGGTTTAATCCATGATTATTCATGATTATAAAAAAACTCTAGGATTATAACCTATACATAGACTTATCTTTAGGAAAACCCAATACATATCCTCAGAAATATCTCTAGGGATTTCACTATAGTTTTCACATCCTAATTTTCAAAGGCTAACTATAGCTTTCCTCTAATACAAACTATAGTTACCCATGCTTGATGTACATAGATATTACATCAAAATTGAAGAATATTCATCAAAAAATATAACAAAACCGAAAAATGTTTGTATAGGGTTAGTTTCTTTAGAAATTGGGAAGCATAGTTCATAAGACATTCTGCCTATTCCTTCATAACTAGACCCCTTTTTTACATATCTTACTTAATACCCTTATTCCTAGCCTAGGGAAATGAAACATAAGAAAGGTTGAGATTAGATTATCAGTAAGTGTAAACAATGGAGATATCAAACATATCATAATAATAATACATAAGGACATAACATTTGAAAATCGTATCCATCTTATGAAAGATCACAAAATCATGTCATGGGATAAATCATAAAAGTTCATAGGAATTAATGAATGTAACACCAAAAGTTAGAACATAAGACATAAATTTTTTTGACACGAACTTAAGAATAGAAAATAATTTTATATTATTCATGTCTAGTTTCTATTGCCATCATAAAAAAAATAACATTATAGAACTTATCTCACTCCTTATTCCAGCCTTGTATTACTGAACCAGGTTTACTTGTCCTTCTAGCCCTATATTAAAGAACCGATATCATTTCCCATTTCATCTCAATCTACCTAATGAGATATAAATCTTTACCCAATGCATTTTAGGGATATATAGGTCCCACCTATCTCATAATGAAATCATTATTACGTGTTCCACAAAAAACAAACCATTCATCATAGCATAACCTAAAGAATAAAATGGGTTTCTTAAACATCATTCCATCATAACGTAATCTATGAAAAACAAATGGATTTCATAAATAGAATAAACATAATCAAACCATAGGAATAATATGGATAGTATACTTGAAACATATCCTTATTAAATATTTTCATCTTAGTTGGAAAATAATTATGATAAAACATTTGAAATTGATTCTTGAGGAAAATTTTCTTTTCTTTTTTTAAAACTCTTTTTATTCTCAAAATGGCCCAAAATTTCAAAAGAAAATAATTTATTTAAAAATAACCTTGAAATATTTTAATGTAAGATTCATGGAAATATATTATTATGAAAAATTAAAAAAACCATCTCGATGCCTAAGTTAAACAAACCCATTCATCTAGTACTTTTGTTGGATAAGTCAAAAAG
The DNA here is from genome assembly GCA_963277665.1 of Viscum album. NCBI lineage: Eukaryota > Viridiplantae > Streptophyta > Magnoliopsida > Santalales > Viscaceae > Viscum > Viscum album. Next base: position 1,627,620,205 of record OY728125.1, read on the forward strand.
TACCTCATATAGAAAAATAACAAAAAATCATTTCATATAATTTAATAAAAATTCACCAAAGGATAAAATTGACTATAAATAATTATATAAGAATATAAATAATATTAAAAATTTATGGAATAATAAGTTGGATTATAAATATACCCCAGTAAATACTTACATATAAATAAATCTGGATAATAATGAGATTGTGAAGTTATCCCTTAAAAATTTATAATCAGTTTATTTAGAGGTCTGATAAAATAAATAAAATTATATTAATATTTAAATATCATAACTTTAATAATAAGGATCATATAAATATTCTTGGGAAACATAAATAATTCACAAAAGAAATAGGTGGTCTATAAGGCATATGTCCCACAAAAATAAAAGTGAGACATAATAATCTCTTATCTTAGGTCCGGTATCCTTTGTATGTATCTGAACTTCATATATAATTATTTAAATTATTTACATGATTTATTATAGAATAATATTCATTTTTATGGTATCATATATGATCATATTATCATTTGTATGTTAATAATGTTTCATTATTACTCATTATTCAGGTATTAACTGCTTTATTTTCTTATACATTTTTTATCAAATAAGTTTTGGTTCTTCTTATTAGGTAATTTTTATATAATTAAAAAATTATATTAACATAATATATATCATATTTATTCATTATATACATTTATATAATCATTTTATAATTTATATCATGTAGAATGAGTCTCATCGCATTATGGAGACGGTAGGTCGTACGTACACACGAGCGATGATATCGTTCCTTTAATTATGAAATTATATGAAAGTGGATGGTATATATTTTGTTTGAGATTCCATATCATGTTATAATAGTCATATATAGTTATTATTTTCATCATGATACTCATCCAAGTAAAGTGGTAGTGAAAACAAATTACACCACGGTGTGGAGATGGTAAGTCGTATGTACGCATGCGTGGTGATTTCGTTTTTCATAGGATGGATAGAAGGATGAATATGGTTCTTAAATAATTATAATAACATATAATTATATAATGGATACTTTATTAGTTTATAATGGAAAAAACTCATGAAGCTAAAGTAGAATAAGAAATATGTTTGAAAGAATCGATAGACGAGATTATCTCTTCTTCGGCATGTTCCCTCTAGACCTCCACTTAATGGGGATATAGATGGCCTTTTGAGAAGACCATAACCTCTAGAATGTAACAATGGATGTTGATAAGAGAAATTTTTAGGTTATATAAAAGATTTAATAATTAAGGTGAAGTGAAGAGCTAAGGGAGGAGGTTCCCTTTTAAATTTCAGGTGAGGGGCACTTTTGGAAACTCCAAAACAAAAATTATAATAAACTGAAACCACATCCAAAAACTTCAAAAATTCCTTTATTTTAATATGAGATGATATATGGTTATAATATCATAAATTGAAGAAAATTAGACATGTTTTTTTCATTTTAATCCTTATCATTTCGTTTTTCCATTAATTATTTTTTTTAATTTTAATTAAGGTAACAAATTGTTAAATATTAAAATAGTGTAATTTTTAATTATTTGATGTAAATTGGACTATTAATGAACAATATATAACATATTATAGTAAAAAATAATTATTTTATTATTTCGAAAATATTTTATCATTTATAAATAATTTAATAAAGCATTATTTTGACAAAATATTAATAGTGTCATTTTAACAATATTCATTTAATGGATTTATATAAATATTAAGATAATATTTTAACCTTGAAATAAATATTTTATTATATATATAAGGGTTAAAGGTAATATATAAATTTACTTGGATATATTAATTATCCAAAATTATATTTATTTTAGTATTTTTAATAACATTAATTTTATATTTCTATTAATAAAATAATTACTAGATCAGTATTGTGTAATTATTTGATATTCTTATTTGTTGAGTAAAAAATAAAAATAAAATCCTATGAGGAATATAAGTACTCTATATTTCATAATAATACTTATAGTCGAATATATCTTCTATAAAATCAATCATTAAAAATGTTATATTTTTTAAAACATGGATGTGACAAGATTAACATCACATTAAATAAAATAATATAAGTTTTGTAATCTCTTTTATAAGGCTCCAAATAGACAATAACTCGGCCCTTGGATTATTATTGTCTAGATATATTTAAAAAATTAATTTATCAAGTTTATGTGTCTTTTAATTATTATTATCATTTTAATAAAAATTAGTTTATTGATTATTCATCAATTAAATAATTTCTATATCATCAATATATAAACCTTTAAGGTAATTATTTACTTCCTAAAAATTAAAAATAAATCTTAAAGATAAATAAAAACATTTTATATTCAAATTAGTATTTATAATTGAATTTATATTCTATATAAACTTATATAAAAATGATTTGGTTATTAAAATTTAAGTGAGACATATTTAACTTTTCAATAAATAAAATATGTCAAATTTCTTAATCACATCCAAGTATATTCCAAGGGATAGAATTCAGACCCAAGGATGATTTAGGTAAAAACAAACTCATACAATGATATTAATAAAAAAATAAGTTAATTTAATAATATTATTTTTACCCTTAATTACCTAATTTACTCTTTTACCATATTAATAAAAATTACTGAAGTTATTATTTATAATGCCCAAAAATAAAATAAATCTATTTACATATTTTGTACCTACTTATTCCAAATATGTAATCCATTTCTCAAAATTTATTACATAGATCTTGTAGTAATTGATTTAAAATTAATCTCGTTGTGAGAATGAGAGAATAGGTTTTAAAAGTTAAAACATTGCAAAAGAATGAAATGTTTTTACATTAGAATTCATTGTAAAATTAATGATAATGACCTAAATTATATTAAATGATATAAAAATTCTATTTATACTTTAAAACCATTCAATAATATAATTTAACCATATATATTATTTCGATGAAATAAGTTGTTTTCAATTAAAATTTATTATATTTTTATTATTCATCAAAAAATAAAACTTATCAGAAAAAATGTCAAAAATTAATTCAATGTAAATATTTATATTTTGATTCCAAATAAGAATATTATTTTATTAAATAGAATATATAATAGTTTCAAAACTAGATTTAAAATTGGTGCGCCATCGAAAGGTGGCAAAACTGCATTTTTTGAAAAATACTTCTTTTATCTAAAAAATTGAATTTTTTTAATTGTATCATGTATAGAAAACATATAATATAAATTTTAAAAAATTATATTTAATATATTATATATCTATTACATTAATAAGAATCTATGAAATGTGATTTTATTAATTTATAAACTCGCTTATTTTCATTTAAATTATTTTTATGATGAAAGTTAATGTTGTTAATACCTGCCATTATAATGACTAGGTTATAAGGTAATATAATAATTTTTAGTTGTTAACATAAACTTGATGATGCATGAAATGAATTATATAAAAATAACTTGAAATTGGGTGTAACACAATCCAAGCATAGTGTTTTCTATACCCCATGCTAAGTCAGTGTTGTGTATGGAACAACCATATCTTGGTGTAGCATACAACACAAGACATCAAAGAAATTTAAATAAATAAATCTCATAAAAATATTGGGGTGTTACACACCATGCCCTCTTGTCTATTTATCCCCATTCAATATCATTAATCTTACGTACCCAAATAGATTAGAAGTGGTAGATCATGGAAAGTGACCAAGATATGAGTCACCGAATCTGTCTAAGTAGCATGATCATCTTCCATTGGAACCAGATCAAACTGATCCATGGGCCACTGAGCCTACTTACCAAGTTTAAGAGCATTTCAATTCATTAGTGGTTAGTAATATTTTTAAACATAGATATTCCATCCAATAAAATTTGATATCCACTCTCATCTCTCACCTTAAATCCCTAGAAACACTACAATTTGCAATCCAACCAGATGGAAACCCATACCCAGCATGGGTAGATGACATACAAGAACCCCTAGATTTTCGAAACCCTATAGTTTTCACTTTAAATGGGATAGGTGACCCACTATATAATTTGGTCCACTTCATCTCATGTTGTAGGCCTAGGTTGGGAACTCCAGTTTAGTAAGAGGCCATCAAGCTCCAATGTTTCATCCAACCATTAGAAGGACCTACATTCTTTTGGTACATTCAATTGTCCATAGGGAATATTATTGTTTGGGAAGGCCTCCATAGATAGTTCCTATACCAATTCACCTCCACCATGCATAATAAAAGCATTTTTTAACTCTTCAAGTGCAAGAAAAAATCATATTGATCGAGTTGTAGATTTTGTCACCATGTGGAAAGGCCTTACATATTCACTTGACATGTCGGTAACTCAAGAGAATATACTGATGAAGTGTGTGGGAAATGTTATGAATGAGATAGTCCCTACCCTCGTCATATAGAACTTACAATTTAGATTTTGGGATTTCTCTAAAAAGGACCAATTCTTTGAGGAAGACTTATAACTAGCCAAGTAGGAATTCTCATTGCCTCTTCTAGATTCTACAAGAAGAGATGAAAAAGAAGAGACTATCATAGTGGTATAGATAGATTCCCCCAATCCACTGTAATTTTTTCCCCTCTATCTAATGAACCGCACTGTGTAAAACTACATCACTAAGAAGATCGTCACCCAATGAAAAATCGACAAGCACCACCTCGATAAGGTCAACTTCCTAGAAGAGAGAATGTGGCTCTAGAACCTTTCTAGGATACATCCCCTCATCAAGTCCAGGATCCCAAAGTTACCCTCTTATACATTAGTAATCATACCTATTCTTTCAAGGATGAGCAGGTCCCTGGTTATTTTCTTAGTGCCCTAGAATAGGGGACTCTGAAGATACCAGAGTACTAGAGGCCTCGAGAAGATGGATGCAATGATTTCCTTAATCATTTCCCTTACTAGAGGATCCTTAGAAATACCATCAAGGACTATTATGTGTTCATGGAATGGTTCCAATACTATGGTGAAAATGGACTGGTTCAATTTGGACATCTGTACTGATCTCGATAGTGACAGTAAGGGTTCATGTAAATAGAAACAGGTTTCAAACCATGAGACTCAGATGTATGATGATTGGTTGTCCCATAGAGGAGCTGCATATGCCCATGGTGTCATTTGTGCCCACTTAGTATGGTCCAAACCTCCTGAACTCACTGTTCCTTATCTGTTATATGCTTTTTCATCCACGTTACTGATCTCAAAATGTCAAAATGAGTGGGGGATGTCAAGGAGTATGGTCCACCACTGATGTTGATTCCATCTCACACCCTTGGGGATTTCTTTCATTTGGAGTTGATGATATCATCCAAGGTCATACAAGCACTATAAAATATCTTTGATGGTGATAATGAGTGTGCCATTATGAACTTCATTGAGTTAATAGACCATTTCACACTGTTCAATCATGAGGAGTATCAAGCAGGCCCCCAGAGTCCCTCTGTTCAACACCATCAAAGTGGAAGTTGAGGATATAAAAACTAATAGAATATCTAGGACAACTCCACGAACTGATATGTACATGTTGTCGAGACCCAGAAGTCGGAATTGTATAGAGCTAACTAGGAACAGTCCTCCCATCCTGCTCTCTCATACATGCCACTACAACTGGCCATGAAAACTGACTAGGAAGAATAGTTGCAGATGCATCGTGATGAGGCATGTCTAACTTAAATCCAACCCTCAACCTGTTAATAGTTAGATAATTTTGGTTTTGGGAATGTTATTTGATGAGTATCATGATATCTCCAGCACTATCCATAACACATTGGTACATGTAGAAAAAAATGTCACACCTCCATCTAAGGAATGGCCCCATGTGGCTAGAAACGTGTGTTCGGAATGGAAGTACGATGTGTAAGAGCACATCTCCAGTATACCAATAAAGAAATCAGACCTTTAGGCCTTTAACATGTTTGAAGTGATGTGTGGGTCCCTCTTTGAGGCCTTGAAAAGCCACATCTAGTTCGAAACAGAGGTAGCTACCATAGAGACCTACCATACAGAGGAGGTTGAGTATGAGGAATGTCGATCGATCATCTCATACTCTAGGGAAGATGTGGCCTCTCTCAATTAGGTTTGCATACTTCTGATGTACATCACTATCTAGTTTAAGTGCATGGATATATGTAACTCTCTATTCGAAACATGTTCTATTATTAACCTTGTCCTGACCTGGACACTCTATATGTTTGGGCTTACCAAAGCATATTTGAGCACCACTGACCTGAAGATTCGGGGTTATGATAGGAATGAGCATAATTCTTGTGGAAAAATTCAGTTGAAGACCTAGTTTCATGGATTTATAAAATAACCAAATACATGGTTTTCTCATAAGATACCAACTAAAATGCATTAATGGGTAGGCCATGGCTTCATTTTCAAGCAGTATTCCCCTCCTCGTATCACTAATACATCATGTACTCTCTCAATGGCCAACTAGTTGTGCATCATGGTGATGTGACCCTCTTTAACTACTATGAAGATCACTACCTTAATTTTGGCTACTATAAGAGAGAGGGGAATAATGTTTAGTCCAATTAAGTTGATCACACAACGATTACAACCAATCCATGGGAAGACTTGGGCAATGCTTTCATTCTCCTAATTTATCGATTGGAGGCCACAATAATAGACATGGGAAGTTTCTTTTTCATTTTTAAGAGGGTGGTGCATCGCATCCCAAAGTATAATTATTGTCCAAATATTACTTTATACTCTTACAAAATACAATATCAGTTGATTCTAAAATCCCCTACCCCTATGAATTACTAAGATTTTTTCCCTATGGTCACCATTCCATGGAACTCCCATTTGTTCCACAAATCCAGGATAAATCAATAAAAACCAACCAACACCATCACTTTGACATCAATAATGGACCCCTTGGTCAAAGGCCAAATAGAATTGGTAAAAAATACACTATCACAATGGTTCAAATAGAGCATAATTTTCCTAGAAAGGATTCTATTTCTGCTCAAGCAGGCACTACTATTCCCCCAAAATCAGCTGGTTTAGATGAACCTCCCTTTGATACTCTTTCTAGGGATTAAGAACCGTATTTGGATGATTCTAATCCTATATTTGAAGAGTTATTCTCCAACACCATTGATGAGTTGATTTAGGAGAACCTTGGTACTGATGAATATTTGAAACAAATGTTGATCATTGCATTCGTTCCTCTGAATGACTAGTAATAGTAAGTTGCTTTCTTGAAGCAGCAAAACAATGTGTTTTCATTGAGTTATGAAGAGATTATAGTACTCGAACCTTATTTCTTCATCCACCATCTTGGTCTCCTAGTGAGTCATCATGGATTCAAGAAGCTTCCCTGAAAAATGCACCCATATCATGGTGCCATGGTTAAGTCCAGGGTTGATAAGCTTATCAAATCCAACTTCATCAGGGAAGTTTAGTACCCCAAATGGCTAGCTAAAATCATCCCAAAAAGTAATATGAACAATAAATTTAGAGTCTTCATCAACATTCATGGTCCCAACCACCATTTTCTAAAGGATTAATTTTCCCTTCTAATGAAAGTATTGTTGATTGATGCTATAGTCAGGTTCCAGGCTCTCTCTTTCATGGATGTATACTCTTAATACAATCAAATCAAGATGATCCTCTAGGAAGAGGATTCTACCACCTTTAGAACACCACAAGGAACATTTTATTATCAGGTGTTTCTCTTTGGGAAGAAGAATGCAGAATCCACTTATCAGCAGGTCATGCAACACATCTCAAAACCAATCCTTTCAGAGTTGGTATAATGATATATGGATGAATTGGGGGTCAAATCCCACAAACATCATAACCATATCAGATATATTGAGAAATGTTTCAGCTTCCTTCACTCCCAACATTTGTAGATAAACCCCTTGATGTGTGTCTTTCGGGTTACCTTTGGGAAATTTCTTAGATTTTTTGGGAGATATAGAGGCATCCATACTGACACAGAGAAGATCAAGGCCACCATCTAGATGCCTCCCCTGAGTAACCTCTAAGAGATTTTAGGTCCCTAAGGCCACATGGCCAGCATATGCTGATTCATCATAAATTTTGTCGGCAAGTCTAATCCCTTTTTGAGGATCATGAAGAAAGGTATCACCTACTGGTGGGATGAATAGTACTAAACCAAATTTGGGAAAAACAACCAGTATCTAATACAACCTTCAGTTATGATGCCACCTATCTCAATAAAGTTTATGGTCCTCTATGTTACCACTCTGGAATTATCCCTTGATATCTTTCTCATCCTTAAAAAAACTTAAGTCATAGATAATAACTTGTATTATCTTATTCGAATAATACTTTACACGAAGACAAGACACTCCACTATCAATAATAGCTACCTCATGCTGGTTTTCATAGTGTATAAGTTGTGTAATTATCTAAAGTATCATGGGATACAACTGGTGTACTGTGTAGATCTTATAAAGTATTTCCTAAATCACCCCATATTGAGAGGACAATTGGAATAGTGGGAAATGATCCTTCAGCAATTCGACATCAGGTTAATTTTGAAGAAATATTTCAAGGGTCGAGTATTGGAAGAATTTATGGACACTCATCTAACTCCTAAATAATTTAATCTAGATTTCAATTTCACAAATGAGGCCATCCTTTCAGTGGACTAGACCGTTACTTATTGTCACATTCACTTTGATGGTGCCTCATAGATCTCAACCGGTATAAGGTTCCATGATCCCAAGCACAAAAGAGTGGGCTTGGGGATCATCTTCATCACCATGGCATAATTCATCCTTCAATACTTATTCCTAATGTCATAAGGCTACACCAACAATGAGGAAGAATATCAGGCTCTCATTACTGGTCTCGATCTGACCCTTGAGATTGATGTTTCTCACTTACATGTGAAGGGAGACTCTAAATATCCATAAAAAATATCAATGGTGAATATATCATTAGTAATCTATTTCTTCTACCCTTACCAAAGAGCACTCGCCATTTGATGGCCCAGTTACCTTCTTAGAAAATAGTCACTCAAGTCCCTCAGATGTAGAATGGTCAATCTGATGCCTTGGTTGGTCTAGTCGCATCTCTTGTAAGCTTGACCATGATTACATGTTAATTCAAGTGTTACACCAGAGGTTCATCATACTCTTCATCTCAAATAATAATGACATCAAATAGGTAAAATAGCTGACATTTGGTTTTTCTACATCAGAACCCTCAGGTTCCCCATAGTGGAGGAAATCTCGGATTGAAGGACTCCTTTCATCAAGTACCCCCTATATGGATTTATCCCACCATATCTAGCTGAGTGTGAGTGATTCTATTTTCATGCATCTCATTTCACTCTCTAGAGTAGACCTAACCTCAAGAAGACTATTTATAGATGATGGTTTGATGTAATTTTCATTCATTACATCCCAAGAGGTGAGATTCCCCATGGTATGTGGGAAGTTAATTCCAGGTCCTATAGTTCCCATTTGGAAGGATTGAAGCTCTCCCACCAAATTATATGGATTTTCTACTTTTGGATCACCATTATCCATGATTTCAGGTAGTTTTCCAAAAGTTTTCATGCATGTCAAATTCATTCCAACTTTTTGAATTGACTGTCAGAGCCCCTCCATACCAAAAAATTATTCTTATTCCATGTTAGTAGGTAGACTCAATAATGTGGGACCATACCCACTGACAACATCTCGCCAGTGTACATTCATTCTGACCAAAACAGATCTCTATGTGGGCAGAAGAGATTCCCCTCAAGGAAGTTAAGTCCCGATTTGTGATCGAATTCATGAGCTCTGACATCTTCCACCAATTTGGAGTTCCTCATTCCATTATCACTGACAATGTAACTAACCTTTGTTCTATTAATCTAAAGACATTGTATGACAAATATGGTATCCAATACAACTATAATTTCTACTATCATGCATATTCTAATGGATAGATTAAAGTATTCAATAGAACCCGCTCTAAAAATATTCAAAAGATGGTGGGATAAAATAAGAAAAGTTTCTTGGAAAAGTTATCTAACACCCTCTAATATTTTTGGATGATGAATAGAAATTCCACCCAGGGGACTCTATTTTTTTTATTTCATGGAACTAAGGCAGTCCTACCCATCTAGGTTTAGTATCCATTTTTATGAATAGTTATCTAAGACTAGAAGATGCTAGAAAAAATTGAAAACATTCTACATAGTTGAGATAGATTCCATTAAATAGAACAAGATCCATGCATTTCATAATGTATAGAATATTCGTAACAATGTATCCATATAATTAAACAAAAAAATTCATCTATTCGCCTTCCTCCATGGTGACATGGTGTTGGATCTCATAATTCTAAAAATACCCGACAAGAATCAATCAAAGTTAAAACCCAAGTGGGAGGTTCCATACATCATTCAAAAGTTCTATTCCAATGGTGAGTACTCTTTATCATTATGAATGGAGAGTGTACCACTCCTCCCACTAATTCCATGTTTCTCAAGAAGCAATTTGTGTGAGGATCTACCAGCATCCTCACCGTACTATAATAAACAACATAGTACCAGCATCCCAGTTTCATGACACTAAACTACACAACCACATTAGTCCTCACCATATAACTTTAAACTGAATGTTCACATCCAATGAATACGAGGTTAAAATATTTACTTTTCCAAAATCTATGACCTTAAACTAGGAGTATAAGTCCATGAATCGTGAATTTAATCCATGTGTGATTTTACTCTCTAGACTATGTCATGTGTCATTGTATCTCCTTATCCCTCATTCATGTAGGGTTTTTCATAACACCACATTACATATATCTACTTGATTTACTCCCTCCTTTTTGGTATGAACTCTATGACCTTAAACTAAGAACCTTGGTCCAAGCATCATAACTTTAAACTATGTGTAGGCCTTATTTTGAAAGTGTGGTGTGGAAATGGGTCTTCTTAGACCTCATTAACATCAGGTTTGTTACTCCATCATTTCACCTTCCCCGATTCTAGAAGACCCTACCCCATGGTCCAAACACTATAACCTTAAACGAAGATCCTATGGTCTATGAAACATGACCTTAAACTATTTTTAGTATGTCAAAGAATTATGACATTAAACTCTTTGTATCCCCTATAAAATCTTCAATGCATGAGGTTAAACTATTATCTTACCCCATAAAAAGTTGTTATGACTCTAAATAATGGATGAGTTTTACCCCATTCCAAATCTGGATGCCTCTAATGATAAGTATGGGAAGGTCAAAAAACCATACCACAAGTCCCAAATATGGGATGCCACAAGATAACCATAATAATCCTTGATTCCACTTACTAGATAGGATTACCCCTACCGGTGTTGGTCTCTTATCACACAATGTTGCAGAACCATGTGTGGATTGATTCCTATCTTTATGGGATATTTATTAATGCCTATATTTCTCACCTTATGGTCTAATAAGAAATTCATCAGCCTTTAGTCCCCTTGGTCATAGTTTCGGTCCAAGATCTACAACCCTAAACTATATGAATTTTCTATATTGATACTTGTGTGGTATTTGATCCATATATGGTCCTTTTACTTCTATTTTTACCTCTTTCATGTGGAACATGTGTCCCTAATGCAAAAAAATCATTCATTATATCGGAACATTAAAATGATCTCTCTTTTATTCGAAGCATCATGACTTTAAACAGTGTGCAAATCCTCTCATGGGTATTTGGTGTGGCACTAAGTCTCTTTGGCCCTCATTCACATCAGGTTATCCAACTCATTTCACTATGCATAACTTTTTAGAGTACCCCATTAGTCATACAACATAACCTTAAACTGTGTTCATCATCCTAGTCACATTACACTAAATTCTGGGATTCATCCTAATCACATGATGTTAAACTGTACAATTCCCCATCCTCACCATACAACATTAAAATATGTGTCTATCATCCACATTTAATGATGTTAAACTACAATGAATCCTAGTAACTCACCTAATAATTCCTCTCCTCTTGTTCTTATCATCTCCTACATCGATCATATTCTTTAACTATTTCTCAGTACCTGAGATGGTTCTCCCCTACAAGATGAGTTTCGCTTTTTGCTCAGAATGATACACCTACGCAAATGTGTTCTAAGTCACTAAATCATAACTCCATGAGTGTTGGAATGAGTTCGGACCTTCCATCCCTTCATTTCCACATATTTGGGTCCTCATTCCACCCATGTTTGAATCCCACACCCCCTAACATAATGGTGTCTATCCAAGGCTAACCTATCATCTTATTTCAATTTTCTAGAATACGTTTAACAATATTTCGAGACAAGTTTCATGTTTCAAACATGGATAGTGGTTGATTCTCATGTATCTTCCCCCATTACCAAGCTAAATGATATGGATGCTATGTTTTGAACATGGTAAAAAGTTATCCAATATCGTGAACCCCCCCCCCCCCTTGTTCTAATTTTTTGACATGGTGGTTAACACATCATCATTCCCCCTTATTCGAGTAGAATTCAACACCCATTTCATTATCCCATTTGTACAGTAGTAGACAATGGAAAATAATTTCTTCTATTACGAGAGCCATCTTATCTAGCCATATCCTATCTCAGCCTAAAAACTCTTGGTGGATATTCAATAATAGAATAACCAGAGTGTTCAATTATTATTTTCCACTCTCATACAAATGAAAACTCATATGGTTATCCCTTGTTTCTCACATTGAGCATGAATCATGTGATCTTATGTATTGGACATTGGTTGTCTCACAAATATGATCTATGTGCGATAATTAAAGTAGGAAAATATGTGTTTCCTTGAACACAGAATTGTTTCAAAAAACAAATAATATAATTCTGGAATTGGCAAGGATCGTCCACATGTTGGATCCTATCTTGAGTCCCAAAAAAATTTCTTATGGATCTGATATATCAATTGAACTTTTCACCTCTAGAAACCTTTAGAGTGTGAAATAGAGAACCTACTTCCACCTCATGATCTCTAATTCCTCTTCATCTAACATAGGGAGAAGCTAAACATATCTTATCTATGCTTATTTATGCTCATCTTGGAAATATTTTATTTGAAGTGTTACATGCCTCATCTGCTCCTTTGCCTCCTCTAGATGATTCCTCAGTTGGATGGTGGATTCTGACTGAACATCGATAAAGGAAGCATGATCGTTCATTTTCTCCATTAAATGCTGGATTTCTTGATTGAATTCCTAGTGATTTTTAATGTTTTTATACCTCAGGTGGTGGAAAGAAACCTATAAATATTTACTCCCTTCACGTGCTCGATCAGAAAGGAAGTCCCAAAGAAATGCATAGAGTTCATGAGCATCCACCACTCTAGTACTTAGTTTACATAGCATGTGGTAGAGGGACACCATCCAACTCACCATGTCTGGTTCCTATGTCTGTGTGATGATGAGTTGTACATACCTTCACATCATGGGCCAAACAATGTGATTTTATTCAGTGGCCTTAGACATGTAATCTTCTTAATCTTTAGTATGTGAAGGTTTTTTTCATGGATATTTGCATGAATTTTTGTAGAAGGTTCATATTCAGGCATCCTATCAGACGAGTGAGGATCCAGGTCCTGTGGTTGGTCTTCTTTAGTAAACACTTCCTTATAAGTTTCATCCCTTCTAGGCTTGAGTTCTTCCCCACAAGTGGCTTCACTCTTATATGTAGTAGACTGTTCGCCCATGAATATGGTAGGATTAGTTTGAACAACCAGCTAGTCAAGTACCAGTGCAACTATCATATAAGTCCCCCCTATGTTCCAACCTCATTCACTCAATGGGCACACAAACTTTTAGACACTTCTCAGAATGGGACCACATCATTCATTTTAATCAAAAAAATGGCCAGTGGAGCTCCCATAGGGTGATGGACTTACTAGATCTAGGAATAAAAATATTGAGTCCCTATGTATCAATAATGATTTACACCACATGATACCCTTCCAAATTGATCGGTACTTCAATGAATGACACTATATCCTACATTGATCGGGAGGGAGTTGCATAAAATATGAAAACATGTTAACAAAAAGGCTCTATTAAAATCAGAAAAGGTCCAAGTGACTCGATATATGGTGTTACCTTAGTGAAGAGTAATTTTAATGATGAGTGACTCTGGATGGGCTAATACCTCTGTAGTGGGTGCAACCAATGGGATACAAGGGTGAGGTCCCTTGTAAACGATGGGTAAGACCAAGGGATATGAATTTTTAACCATATGCTCCTTGGTCGGTCCACCATCCACATCTTCAAATGGAACAAGCCCTAGAGCATGCCCTTTAGCACCTATTTGTACACCTTCAACCCCTTCATTTGGGGTCCATTTCCAATATCCAATATTCACCTTCTCAAAACAAGATTCAGTTATAACTTATAGATAATGAAAGGGGAAGCATCAGGGGATTCAATTAAGTTAAGACATACCTCAAGGAATTATACTAATTTTTCTTCATAGGTTTTGATTTCACCAATTTCTCTGGGACACCATTGATGAGTGGATGATCCCTTAGATTCTTCATTTCCCAAATCCTATTATTACTTATCATTTTATTCTTCATTAGATAATGAGACTTCAATAGATAGTGTCACCTCTGGTTCTATCTTGTCATCATGCATCACCTGCACTTGGGTGGAAGAAGGTTCATACAACCACCTCTAACATGTTGCAACTCAATTCCTTATCATTTTAGCTTTCTTCATATTTCCTATATTGACAATGAAGTTCAAATAATCCTCCAATATGACCAAATAGAGGATAACATAAAATTAGCATTAGTTTATAGCAAGTAACTCAGATTCTTCTGAAGATCCACCTTGGATCTTCTAGCCTCATCATGGAATCCACCTACTATCCTCTAAGGTCTCTTCTGAGACCCTTCTCCTATAAAAGGTTGATCTGTAACTATTCTTAGAACCATCCCCACCACAGCTCTAACTTAATCTACCTAGGATGCTTTTCTCACCACTCGTAGAGAATCCCGCCTGCTTCTATACTGCTCCAGCTCCTCTAATTCTTACTCGACTACCTGAATATGCTTTTGAAAGATTTCATCTAGAAATTCTTCCACACATTTTCTAGAAAAAATCATGAACAGACTAGTATCAATATTGGTTAGTGGAAAAATATTTGATTCACCTAAGCCCACATTCACCAGTATACACCATTACTGATAAAATATATATGGGTGATGCTCCTCACGGACCGCCATTTAGACTCTCTTTGTCACTCACTGAAGGAAACCAAACTTCTTATAAAAGAGGGATGACATGTATGAATCACTATATACATGGCCATCTATCCTAGCCACCATCACTCCACCCTTCAAACTATTCAAGTTCTCATTTTGTTCCCATGTGCCGTGTAGGTTTTAAACCATTAAACCAACTAGATTTGATAAGGGGTGTAAGTTGGTGCTCTCATGGTTACTGAAAAAAATTGTGATCGTGCCCTCATCAAGAATCACCATCCAAACACCAACAATATTAAAAACATATGGCCACTGACAAACTTTTAGAGGTATGATGGAATTTGGGAATTCATAACCCCTGAGGTGTATCATGATCCATCCATGTAAGAAATAGAATAGTCCATAGATCCTCCTTGATTTTATTTTCCTCACAACATAGCTCGTTAGGATATAGATTTGGGTCAGCACTGGTACCACCATATTGACTTTTTTTGCCGCCAAAATCACCGCCATAACCAAAATCCCTAGGAACAGTCTCATATGTGTGTCCCTTATCGAAACCAGCCAACTTCTAAAGAAGGTGGCAAGAAACACAGTGTGGAAGACCAATAGATCCTAGCCTCCCACCATATTGTACCCCCATTTATAAAAATGTACTTCTTATAGGATCAACCAGTATGATCCTTACCTCCTCCTCTGTAGAACTGTTGTGAACTATTTTCCTCAAAATAGTATCCTAATGTATGGGTCCTTCTTCAAAAACTTTTTGAAGCATTCCATTACCATTATATACTTTTGAAAAATGGTATCAGGACCTAGCTGCTTCTTTAGAACCTCTACATGGTGTTGTGTTGGGATAGGAGTATGCTTCCTATCATTCTAGGAATTATCTGGTGTAAGAAACATGTCATGTACGAAACCTTCTAGTAAAATACCAAAAATGCAGTGGATTCCTCATAGACTGATGGTATCTTCCCCATGATGAATATGAAATGTGTTCTTATCTGGGGACCATCGGCTAAGGAGCACTAGAATCATCTCTTCATGATAGTATAAGTGGAACTGAAACATCCACACCACCTCATACAGTCTAACATGGAACAACTGTACCCCTTACTCTAAGTAAGTACAGTATACCTAGTATTGTCAAACCCATTCTCAAGTAATGTTTCACCTCGATTGTAGGAAACAATATTTGTTCTAGCCCAAGATATTGTCCCTTATGATAATATAAAAAATGGTGGCATAGTGGGTGGGGAATTCTTCTGCCTCTATCTCCTCCCCCATAACCATTATAGTCTACATGTTCAGTGCATAGATAGAAATAACCCCATGTTCACATGAAGGATGGTTATGAACAGTGATGTCCCAACAATTGATACCATCCTCACATGTGAACCACAATTATGGCATGTTAACCTAAAAATCATGAATATTTCCCTTGTCCAGTAACCCCAAATTCAATAGTGGGAGATATTTTTTGAGTGAATATTTTTTTTCTCTTTTAGAATGGCCAAGAGCACCTTACTGTAAGACATGACCCACCTAGTTTGATGGATCTGTGGATTTTGGCCCATTTTATCTCTCTGTGTAATAGCAGTCACTTCAATCTCAGCTAGGTTCTATTGGTTTTCCATTTCAAGGGAGTCTATCAAATCCCATGAATTTGTGTGTAAGGAGGAATGTTCAACATGAAAGAGATGATGGTTCGAATAATTTCTAGTAGTAGGCATGAAAAATGAGGGTCTCTTTGTGGAATTAGATGAATGAAAGACATATTATCTATGAAAAAAAGTGTCCAAGGCTTGATTTTTCACACAAAATAAATATTTTCATGAGTGAGAGAAAGAAACATGTCACTCTAAAAGTCAAGATGTCATACAAAAAACCCACTATACCTATTTATAGTCATAGAACGTGAGATTATGCATGTTTGTAAATGAATTACATGCCAGACCATGGATTTTACATGCACCCACTAAATTACATTCCTCTCTTTGACATTTCTCTCAGAACCCAACCTTATAGATCGATTCAGATCAAATTATGACTGTGTAATTTTTGGGCACCAAAATTCCACCCAAATCTATAGACAACCAACTTTCGGAAAACCAAATCCATCATCTGACTCAACGGGACATTCTAGTAATGAAAAGGGAGGTGTGAAAAAGTTTCAGTCAGTGAACTCTATACTGGAATCCATT
Source organism: Viscum album (assembly GCA_963277665.1). NCBI lineage: Eukaryota > Viridiplantae > Streptophyta > Magnoliopsida > Santalales > Viscaceae > Viscum > Viscum album. Next base: position 1,627,637,603 of record OY728125.1, read on the forward strand.
CTTAAAATCCTTTCACACCAAATAAAAATAGTTTCTCATTCCTCCCCCCAAATTTCACTAGGATAGTCAAGGAAACTAAGTGAAAGACATAAGGGATGTGAAAAAGAAAATAATGTTTCACAAAAGAGGATGATCCTCACAAAAACCTATTCTATGCCAAATATGAAATCAATTCATTTACTTGTGAAAAAAACTGTCCTGAATAAGGAAGAATCAACTTGTAAAGCCTCTTCTGAAACCGAAATCATGCATGACCATCACCAAATATTTCAGCTATAAATAGAATCCCCCCCCTTTGGGGCGACTCTCAAGAAGACAAAGCGTCTCTTTACTTCATGAATACCAATATTCTGTGGTATCATGAAATCATGGAACACACAAGGTAAATACTCTTGTGTGATAGGTTCCTTGTGGGTCAATGATTTATTAGTCCCATGGTTGACTGATCCTCACCCAACCTCTTTCAACCCATGTCGGGTGCATGAAAAGCATCATCTTATGTGCAACCCTGACCTTGTGTGCACACCTGAATCTTCCATACTCCCCCTCTTTGAGACTCCATGGCCTTTCATTATTTTAAATCACTATTATTGAGAAACCTTTTCTTGAAATTCCTAGACCTTGTGTGCACAACTTTCACACACCCCTCCAAACATGCACGCAACAATTTCATGGTCCCTCGCATGATGTCCCTTATGCCTCTAGTGAACGTGTTTCCATACCTCTTTATTCTCATAATAGGTATTGTAATCCCTATTTATTCACACAATAGGGACTAAAATGTAAACCCTATGAGTAACCAATCCTCCCATCATTATAAATTGGTAGTTACAAATCCATGCCCCTCCCAAAGGCACATGATAGATAGTCATGTAAGCCCAATGGGTAGGGGTGAGTCCACCCACACCCATTTTTCATGAAATTAAACTTCCTAGTCCAACTTCATAGTTATACAACATTAAAATAAATGATAATGACCTGAACACATAATGTAAAACTATGGACTTACTCTATGTAGTGAGAATAGGATGTTATGTGTATGTGTGGCATGAGATGACATCTAATAGGATTCCATGTGTACAACTCACATGAAATAATATCCTCCTTTGGAATCACTCCTAGAGTAATCCCAAATATTTATTATGATAGGAATTTATATTTCTACTCTATGCACCCAAGGATACCAAGACCAGAGAAGGGATGGGATCTCTAGTGTTCGTTCTCTCTCACTTTGGGCCCAGACTTTGTCTACTAGTAGACAATGTTGATCATGTAATATTCAGATCTACCATATTCTTCTTTTCTCACACTAAGAATGACTCATGTGGGCATAGTGGATAGTGGAAATAAAGAAAACTACATGATCCTAAACCATCTCATGGTCTTCTTCCACATGTACACCCTATCTATATCAATCTTTTGGGCCACTTTAATGTGCAATCCCCACATGAAATTGTCTCCCTACTTAGTATATGTCCCAAAATCACAAACAATAAGTTATTTTATTCCCAAATAAATAGGAATTGTTATAATACACCCTAAGGTCCAAAACCAACACCCAAAATCCACATTCACCCTGATGTTCTCTATAACACATCCCTAGTAAGATCTTGCCTTCACCCGAGAGACCCCATCTCCTTCATGTCCCACTAGAGTCTTTAATGTGTAAGCCCCGCACCACCCCTCTTCAACACTCATCATACGACATGAGTTTTCTTACCACATGACATGAAACTACATGTATTGGTCTGGTAACATGACCACAAAGTGTGACATCAATCTATGTGGGTTTTTGATCCCTTTTTTCTAAGCATGGTACATAGGATAACTCTCGAATGATGAATCCTGACGAATCGTAAACTTGAGTTCTCCCTCAAAGGGACATACAATCCTTGTTTCACCTCCATGGGGTGTTAGATTCAACCTTATTGGTCTATAATCTTCTATTTATGGGATAGACCTCCTAGGCCAACCTCTATGGGCGTCCTGATCCATCCGTCAAGGGTTCACCCCATGGGGTGTTCTCACCAACCTTCATAGTGTGAAATCTTCCCTTTATAGGACAGACCTCCTAGATCCGCCTATATGGGGCCTTCTTATCCATCCATATAGAGTTCTCCTCAAGGGTAATTCTAACTAACCTTCATGGTGTTACCTCTTCCCTTTATGGGAGACACCTTCAGATCCAAATCAAGGGGTTTTTTTAACCACAAATATGGGTATGCCTAAAGGGGAATCTTGAACATTGTAAACTCATGGTGTTTCCTCTTAGAAATGAACCTCTTGAATCCACATCAAGGGGTGTTCTAATCCATCCATCTTGATCTCCCTCAAGGGGAAACCTGATCAACCTTCTGGGTATTCCTCAAGAAGAAACACATCCATCAGTAAACTATCAAGGTGTGTCATCATCTCTCCTAGGGACACAGCCTCTTGATCCTCCATAAAGGGTTTTTCTAAAAACATACCATGTCCTCACAATACATTAAACAAGAGCTCATCCCATCTCCACAAGATGATAATCTCATGACCTAATCCATCTCAACCAGACGTTCAATCCATCTAAACAAGATGTTAAACTTGTGTCCTGGCCCCAAACTGATACATTTTGTTAAACATGGGATTTCTGAGGAGAAATGCTTGGAAGATATGCACCCATGGATCCAGCTACCTCATGTAAAAATTGGATTAATAAGGTGAAATCCACAAAATATATGTGCCTATAGAATCATTACCTCATGATCAATATAGGTTTACTTGGATTTTTCACCTAAGATTCCTTCTTTAGATTCCATCCTATTATGAAGTGTACTGGTGACCAATTCTCCAAGTGTCCAGACATTCCAGCGATTCCCAACTTTACTACCCTCCGGAAGAAAGGTTTCTTCCCTATCAAGATAAAATTTGAGTGTAAATACATAAGTAGTGTAATTAACCTATGTCCAGAAATAGATAGCACCAGGAATGAGTACCATGAATATGAATTAACTCTATGAGGGAGACCCATAATAGGAAACAATACCCATGGTGGAATCCCTATAATGATGAATTGTTATACCATAATCCCATTTCAATCAAGGAGAATAAATTTCCATTGAAAGTGATGAAAGTTTTCCACCATTATAAATTGGGAATGTAGGGTAAAAAACATCTAGTGCCCACAACCCAATATAAAGATTCCTAGGAATTCCCTAGATATAGTTTCAAAAACACATGGTAATTCAGGGATTGATATTTGAAAATTCATTTGTTAAAAATTGACATTATAAAAATGGTTAATAAATCTTCCTCTTAAAAAGATAGAAATTTAAATACAAATGTCACCTAGATTAAAAAATAGGTTTCCTAATAATATAACATTAGTGGGAAGATAATATATATACATGGATGTGAAATCTAACATCCATGGGTTAATAGAGTGATAGAGAACATGGTCAGGAGAAACATAATGACCAAAAATCCATAAATCTGTATGGATTAAAAGACCATTGATTCATCAAAAATTAAGGTGAAGGTATAACATTTTTTATTTCTACAACCTTTTCTGAATGTTGAGTGATTATTTTACTATCTTATTATAGAGCACCAGAAAATATACCTTCTTTATATCTTTCTATTTCAAAAGAACAATTTCATCCTTTGGTTATACTTCAATCAATTGCCACTTTCTTTTCTACTCCATGAAATGAATATTCAAGTGGATTTTTTTATTATTGAATTGTGAAAATTAACTTTAAATGAATCATAAAATCCAAAAAAGAATGACAAGTATTTCCCTATATCTCTAAATATTAATCAAAACTATAATGGTGAGAAAAAGATATCCAATATAATACATTAATATTTTAAAACTCAATACTAACACCAAAAATTCATCTTAATCAATTCCATAAATATCTAACCTTAAGAGCCTTACAAAATATATCTAAATAAATTAGGATCTAGAAAAAAAATAAGGATTGTAACTAAATTTCCAAAATCAACATAACATTAGTTCCACAAACAATATATTGTAGATCTTAATGTCACCTACCAATTAGGTGAATACCTTGATCATATATTCTCCTAAAACAAGTTAATAACCTGAATCGCCATAAAACCTTAATTTAAACATTCCTGATTCAAAAAATTAATGCCCTACATATTCAATAAATAAAATATCATATTATCGAACATATTCTATATATCCAAAAATGAAATAAACATTAGAAAAGATACAATCAAATCACTAATCAATTCCAAGGTCACTAATATTATCCTATTTACATTATCAATATCAATTATCTATTTATGTCAACTAAAATTTATTATCTCAACATCAGATACATATTAATGGTTATATTCCCCTTCAATTATGTCTTTCTTCTATAAAATATCACATTACCATTAAATCACTTTTCTAGGTCATCAATACCATTCAAAATATGTTTTCAAATCCTTAAAGAAAAACTATAGCAAAAAAATCTCAAAATATCATTGATATAAAACTTCTACACCATAATTTTCAAATCCAAATTAATGATTGGCATTGAATAGGTATTCCATTGGTCTATAAGTTTTCCCTTATATTAGGTAATTGACATGAATAATGACCATGTTCTCTACTCTAAATTCATTGATCTCTTTGTGTATCCATTACTCTATAGCCTTAATTTCAACATAGAAAACAACTTTTCATTCTTCTAAGACATTCCCCAAGGTGTCTCTTTCCATATTTATAAAATGAAGGAAATTAAGCCTTCTTTCCATCATGGTATACACTTCCTGTGCTCCTAAAAAAATCTCTCTTTCTCTTATTTGGTGAGTCATAAAGTTAGTTATGGTGTGTGTTTTTAACCATGTGTCATGATCACTGATTATTCATAATCATAATATCTTTCATTCAAATCATCATCCCATTTTTTCTCATCATCACTAAATTTTCTATCAAATTCAATATAAACACAACTCTTTAAAGTTCTAGCCATCAACTAAAACCAAAAAGTATAAAATGTTCATCAATAATAATAGTGGGAGATCGTATAATCATGAAAATTATTTAGAGGATGCCTAAATCATGACACAATCTTTTAAATGAAATACACAAAAGGTATCCTTAATTATTTATCATTAATAAAATGTTAATTAACAAAATTATATCCCTCAATAGTGTAAAAACTTGTATATTGTAAGGTTACTCTCACCATACACTAAAATTAAAAATGATGTATACTCAACAAACTTCTTCTGGGGTCATTACCCCTAGACTAATCTATTCCAAAACCACATCCTCTTGTAGTATCTAGACATGGCTGTATTATGAAGAAAAAAATATAAACATTACTATAAAAAATTGGGATATTATACTATAACTATACATATCCTCAAGTTCAATTATAGGGTTATTTTCACTAATAAATATTTTACTAAATCTATTTCCAAACATTTATACTAAAATTCCAATAATAAAAATTTTAAAGAACCCAACTCCAGTTTCCCAAAGAATATGGTTACATTTTTAAATTGGTACTAGATAAAATTAATTTATTACCAAAGGACCAAATATTATAGTATTATTTGTAAAATATATATATACATTAATCCCACATTACATTTAAAAACATAAAATTTATGATATTATTTTCTTTGTGGAAACAATTATTTCCTCTATAATATCTATGCATATCATTCATTGTTCACTTCTTAGCATCATGGAGAAAGTGAAAAAAATTGTGAGCTTGGATACTCAGTAAGTGTAACATACAATATAATATACCTTGAATAAATAAGGCATAATCAGTAAGGAATCGTAACTAACAAAAAATAAAATACATTTAATCAATAACGTAAACACGAAGAATAATATGGCTCTAATAAAAGTTGAGAAAATAATTCCTTATACATAATTAGCTGGGCTTGAAACTTCTCCATAGATATCATAAATATTTATATAATCACATGGACATAAATAAATAATTTCATAATGATGGAATTCATAATGTTAGATATCTAAAACAAACCGATAAGGCCTTGTATCTAGAAATCTGATAATATCATCAAGGCCTTATCCCAAGATATCTATATAAATGGGTAAGGCCTCGACCAAATACCCAATATATTTTTTTCTCATGATACCAATGGATGAATCGAGGGGATATGTAATTTAAAGGTACACCAATAACATAATAACTCCAAAACATTCATCTTATGAATAAACAATACAACTTTATTAACATTCCTTAAAAAATATATAATTATTTGTATTGGAAGAACTAGCATACTAAATGTAAATAATTTCTCCAATCAAACTGATGATAAACCATACATAAAACTATAGTGGATTTTATATTTGGAGTAAATACTTTTTTAGAAAAGTGAGCATTGAGACCCTTGTATTAAATTCAAAAGAGTTAAAAAGGTAAAAATGAAGTAATTATACATTTTTTTCAGAATAAAATAGGAACCATGTCATTAGGCAAAGTGGTCAAATGGTGAAAACCTTCCACATTTACCCCATTTTTTACCAGCCCATAAGCAATATAGTTGTCCTCTTAGAAAACATGTGTGATGAAGTAGTTCAAGAGGAGAGCTTGTCAAGACAGTTTACCCATTTAGCAGCCAGCCTCCATGATAGGTGCCTTTGTCCCTTTCTTATAGCTTGAACTTGAGTGGAAGAGTCACATTACAACCAGAAATTATTCCAATTTCATTGGATGATAATATAAACTTCTATTATAAGACCCATCATCTTCAATTCAAGTGTTGTGACACTTACACAATAACCATAGAAGAATAAAATGACGTCCCCATTTCCATCTCAGAAGATGAATCCAAAACCCCGGGGCCAGGATTTCTCCTCAAAGCTCCATATGTGTAGAACTTGAACCATCCATCAAATGGTGGGGTCCATAAAACTTCCAAAGTGTTTCGAGGGTAGAGAAATTTCAATCAATGTTTGGCCGCCTAAGTACTAACCAATCATCAATAAAGTTGTTTCAGGTTTCCGAGTGAAGTCTATTAGCAGCATGAACTATAACAAGGTCGAACCCAGCACACGATCTACATTGAACCTTGACCTTCTGTGCACAGTCACATTCCTACAACACCAAAGGTAGTGAATCGTCTCAGCACAAGACACTTGAAATAGCACCATTATTTGATTGGAAAGAGTGACATTAAAAATATCCTTGAGAAAAGTTCAGACAGAATCAGTGTAGGGAATATGAATTCCTAAAATCTACTTCACTGCCATCCATAGAGAGGATGCTACCTTATAACTCATGAATAAATGATTGACGTATTCTATGTTCTTCCTGCAAAGGACATGTCGATAACACAAGGAAACATGAACCCTTTGAATACTGGAAGCCGCTGGTATCTTATTGATATTCATCCTCCATAAGAAATTTAATCGTGAGGGTGTCATCCATTTTTTGATCAAATTTTAAATCCATTGTTTATCACCATTAATCAGATGTTTATAAAATCTTTTTGAATCAATACATCCATGTTTAGATCCCTCTTAGACTAGAGTATCCTCTTGAACAAATAAAAGTCATATCCACTGATCGTTTGTTCAACATCATCCGGAATCATTTCTATGTTTTCTAGTTGCTCTCTAATCATGACATTATGGTTAATGTGAGTATCCTCCAAGTTTAAATGATTGGTAAATGGTTCACCATTCTAGTTATCAAACCAAAAATGTAGGGAAGAATCCTTATTCACCATCCATTTGTAATTATTGATAATTTTACGAAAGATTTATTTTATTCCAGTTCAAATGGGGGACTTCAGATAGCTCGATTTGTCTTTAATAAGTTTTTCCATAAATCGGTTTTGTAAGAAGTCCCAGGTAGTAGATGTGTTGTTGTTTAGTTTCAAGCCAACTTTTATTGAAGAGACTGATTAAAGGGAAAACAAAACATCTTACATGGGGTAGTGATTACCTTTATTTCCATAATATTTCTGCTCTAGATGAAGTTTCTCAGTATCATGTTGAGCTTTCTAATGATAGAAATCATCCAGAGATACACCATAAAAGAGTAGTCCATCTTCAAGATAATAACATGCTTAACAAGGAAAATTCATCCATCCATTTAGTGGGACTTCTCCTTCCAATAGGCAAGAGTTTTCTTAATTTTATCTAGGACAGTTGAAACATGTTACTGTCGAGGTTTTCCCCAGAACATTAAAACACCTAGATAGACAAAAGTCATATCGCCCTCCTTTATACCCAAGTCAGAGGTGAGATAGGTCTTCCTCAGGGATAAAATGTTCTTTCCAAAGTAAATGACAGATTTGATCTAGGTGATGACTTGACCAGACATATTCTCCTAATTTTGGAGTGCATTTTTAATGTTTTTGATGTTTTTTCCTCCCTATGTGTAAAAATGACAATATCATCAACATGGAATAAGTGAGAGGGAGTAGATTTACCTCGTCCTACCTTGATTTCGGACAATTCATCCTTGTTATGCTTATCAATTAAAATTATACTAATTTAATCCTCTGTTATTGAAAAAATAATGGGTGAGAGGGGATCCCCCTATCTCATCCCCCTATAGTAAGAAAAATAACCTTTCAGGGACCCATTAAAAAGAATAGATATGAGGAATGAATCAAAACGTATCCTAATAAAATTAATTAATTTACCACTAAATCCAAAGATGTTCAGAACACTTCTAATGAAATCTGAGTCCATTGTATCAATGGATTTGGTGACGTCCAGTTTGAGCACTATGTTTCCATCTCTTGTTTTTTTCTCAGAAGATTTACACACTCTGAGGCATTGTGTAAGCAATCATGAATGTTACTACCTTTCATGAATCCAAATTTATTCCATGATATAATATTCTCTAAGACACAATCAATATTTCTTGCAAGAATTTTATTAATCACCTTATAAATAGTATTGACCAGACCAATCGACCTGAACTGGCTTATCTCACTAACATTATCAACCTTCAGGATAAGATTGATAAACTGGGTATTGAAGCCTTGGGGAAAAATTCCATCCTTAAAGAAATGCATAACAAGTTTGAAAACATCGTCTTGGATGATTTCTCAATAAAACTGAAAGAATTTATTAGTAAACCCATCAGGCCTTGGAGAGATTCCTTTTTTGAGACCAAACACAGCGTCTTTAATCTCAAAGTCCATTAGTGTTGAGGTAAGTAATTTATTATCCTCCTCGGTAAAAATATTTGTAATGATGTTTTCCCCTATCAGATCATCCTTTGGGGGCCCATTGAAATGACTCTCATAATAAGAGACTGTATGTGCTGAGCGTTCCTGTCTATCTTCTAAAATATGATCCTCTTCATGTATTTAGTCCCCACTAAAGTGGAATTTATTAATGGACTCCTATAAGTCATGTGAAATAAATTTCATCCCATTAATTTCAGCATCAAATGTGATGAACTTTCTCTTACTCCATTACTTCAGCTTCATTTTAATGAGCTTGAATTTAAAGAGATAGACCATAGGGATAATACCACAAACTCTTGGGCCTGAAGTGTCAAGAACAATCCTTGATCACTCTGGAATGGAATCCCAAGAATTGTAAAATCTAAACAGGATTGGTTGTTTCCTTTCAATATTCAGTAGACTTACTATAATAGGATGATGATATGAGTTATTCTTGGCTAATGTGACGCAAGATATAGTCCTCCATCACACAAGTAAGGCATCATTAACAAAATCTCTATCAATTCTACCGGCTCCCATTACATTAAGATGTCTTCTACACCATGTAAACATGGATCTAGCAAGATTAATTTCTGTCAAAATATCATTCTCAATACAGTCATGAAATTAAACCATAAAGGTAGTACCAACCACTTGTCCAATATTCTCCTCTACATGAAAAATGGAGTTAAAGTCCCCTTTAACAATCCATAGATCCATAATTGAAGGTTCTATGTTCTAGATTTTGTTCCATAGTGATCTCTTATCAATGTAGTTGTTATAACTATATACAACTTGGCATCGCATTCTTTAGTCATAATCTTTGAAACTACAGGTGAGGATCTGATCATTCTCATCAAAAATAGTTGGATTAACCACACCTTTATTCACAAATTTCTAGATTCTATCCTGAGAGACCACAGACCTGATGAAACTTTGAATGAGTAGCCTTCTCTACTTAAAAACGTGCCCAGCTTAAGAGATGAAGTATTAGGTTTAGAAATTCTTAAGATTTAATGCATGTATTTACCTGCAATCATCCAAATGGAACCCATTGTATTAGAGTTGGCTAGACCTAGATGTTCCAAAAAAGGGTCCTCATTAATGTTTGAAGATGGGGGTAACTCCCCCCATACCTTTGGTATCCATATGTTGTGATTTCCGAGAAGATATTATAGAAGAGACAGGTCCCCTAGGTTTAGACTCTTGGATTATATCCAAGGTTTGCTTCTGTGTAATAATCATTTTAGTATTTTCCTCATAATTTTGGGTAGATGCATCTGAAACCTTTATCACCAATGAATCATGTGCATACTCATCTGAATACTTGGAATGTTTGATGACCCCATCTCCTCAATTAGGCTGTAGTCGAGATTAGTTTATGTGGTCTTGGGTGTCTGAATTATGGACATTAGGTTGTGGCTACCCCATTTTAAGTTATGTGTACCCTAATCCATTTTCATTAATATATTTCCAATCTGGTTTTTCCAACTCCAGTATATCCTATAAGTTTATATAAATGGGATCAATAATATAGTCTTCAAACTTCAATGAAAAATAAACTAAGAAGAATTATAGAGAGTAATCCTCCTGCTCCTCCTAAATTTCTTTACTCAGATTGTCCTTGCTCCCCCTATGCCTAAGATGTTGATCTTCTTCCTTGGATAAATCAGACCATGATGAGGTATTTCCTGATGGACCCCCCATGCTTGTGGTAGATTAATGATCCCTCTAATTTCTAATTTTGTCACTTACTTTTCCTCGAGAGACCTCTCTCCAAGCCGAGGAAAAGGGCGTTGGTTTTACTAGTTTTTGTAAAACACGACAATTGTTAACCAAGTGACCAACCATTTTACAGTGATCATAGAATTTGGGAATTTTTTCAAACTCATACAAAACCTCTAGTTGATGATCATCTGTAGAAAGAAAAATATGACTAGGAGGTGATACTTCTATTTTAATTTCAATAAGGACTCGTGCATACAAACCTAGATCTCCATTAATGCAACACTGATCAACTTTAAAAGGTGTGCCCAGCCTAGAGGCAATGTCACTGAGAATCATGGGGTGACATTACATCCATGGAAGACCATGAATCCTTGTCCACACCTATCCCATGGAAAGTTGTTTCATAAAAGGGTTGAAGTTAGGGTCCCACTCGGATATCTAGAAAAACCCTGTCTGAGCTTAATGTTACCAATTCTCCAAACAGTATCGAGATCAACCCTTCATTCCAAAATAACCTGAAAATACTCTTTTCTGATTGGGACAAGTCTCCAACTCAAGAAACCTTAGTATTGTGAAATCCTTATTTTCAGATCTTCATAGGAACAGGATTTTATTCCCCTCTCATTAGAGGTTCGACGTAACACAGAAAATATACAAAGGTCCAGTCATTGTTTAAGCACTTTTGGATCCGCCACCACTGAAATGGATCCATCCCATAGACGTGTGAGAACAAATGGTTTTCTGTGGGAAGATGCAGAGGGTGCAGCAAGAACCACTGCAAACGAGATTGATTTTTTGGGAAGAGAAGGGCCAGAAGCCTCCTCTCCTTTTGACTGGGTGAATACCATCTCCCATTCTGGATCCAACGAATCAATTGATGTTGCAGCGCTTATATACATGGAAGGTCTTCATTCTCCCACTCTTCAACAAACGAATCCATCCTTCCTTTGGATTATATACTTAATAAATAATAATAATAAATAAATGATGTTGATATAGATGAAAATACTTTAAAATATCACTTGAAATTTTTTAAAGTAAAATACCATTTTCAATTTGAAATCAAGGACATAAAAAATTCCAAAATATTAAGGAAAAAATTATTTGAAATAAAAATTTAAAACTTTTAAGTAAAGATTAAAATTATTGGGCAGTCATTAGATCATGAAATATTTTTATTTCATATAAGTTTAAAAAACATTCCGTTCACACTATTCTTAAAAAGTAAAAATAGGGAAAATTAAAATAAGATTCATTTTATATCATTTTATCCAAAATTCAGACATGGGGAAAAAGTATTTAATAAACCATGAGAAAATAGTTAAAATATTCTTTAAACACTTTTAATAAAAATATAGACATGGGATAAAATCATTCCAAGCCGAGTAGAAAAACAAAGAAGGTTTTCCTCAAAAACATTACTTCTATATATTGAGTACTTAAATAGGGGAAACTTAAATAAAAAATTGTGATTTTTAGAAATAACCGAACAAGAATAAAATATACTAGGTGGAATATATAAAGATAAATTAATTCCCCTTGAGGATACTTAAACATAAACAATCACAAATAATAATGAGATTGTGAAATAGTCACATACCTCAAGTCCAAATTCCATCATATGTGTTTGAACCTCCTGTATAATAAATATATTTTTTATATATATTTATTAAAAAACCATGATCATATATATCATACCATATATGATTTACTTATAACCTTTTATTGCCTATTTATTAAAAATTATTTTTTAAAATCAGTATTCCAAGTCATAATTGTGTTATTTAACATTTAAGTTTTTATTAGGTAGTTTTTGTTCTTTTATGTTGATCATGCTCCAAAAATTTCCTGATTTTAAATAATAATATAGATTTTATATTATTTATATATATAGTCATCTATAATAGTTGATATAGAAAAATTAATTACATTTTTCATATAGATAACTGGCCATATGTACGATTGAATGGTGTTTTCACTTTTTAATGGTTGAAACAAAAGAAAGGTAAACAATAATTAACCATTATAAAATCAATACTATATCATATAAATATTATATATTCATTAAATAAATCCTTATTAACATCCATTTAAAGAGGATATGAATAAATAGTTGCAACTATTTGTGGAGGTGGTAGCCCACATGTATTCATGAGCATCATTATAATGGTGTTTTCATAATAGACATCCATAAAATATGATGATTGAGAATGGAATGTATCACTATGTGGATACATTAAGTTGTAAATATTCACAACCGAAACATTTAGTTCACCTTTAATAGAAACTAGGGTGATTAATATGGTTTTCATAATCATAATAACATTTTTGTATATTGAGGACACTAAATTATAATTTTGTGATAAATAAAACATATTTAGATAAGGTAAAATAAGAATTATAAATTAAATTGATTAGTTAAAGTGATTAGACATTATTTGAAAGAACTAATTTAAATCTCAACATAAGGACCCAAGAATTGGACTTTTTGGAATAGCATAACCTTGATAATTTAAATAAGAATGTTGAAAATATTATTTCGTAAGTATTGGATGAGATATATGGATATAACTTGTATAATGAAGAGATGCCAAGAGTTCCCTCTTAAAAGTGAGGGGAAGAGAACTCTTATAATTTCATAAACGATTAAATATACTAAATTTATTCTCAATATAAATATGTATAAATTGTAAGAGATTCAAATATAAGACATTATATGGTTGAAATATCATCAACAAATAAATTTGGGATAGGTTTATGTGGTATTTTAAAACTTATCTTTTTCTTTAACCTCATAATTACCTAATTTTAACCTTAACTATAGTTAAGAATTTCCTAAATATAAAGGGTTATAATATTAATTATAAGGTATAAATTGGACCATAAATGGACAATGGATGAAATTTAAAACCATATATTATCCCACTTTCCCTATTTAAATTTTTTATTATTTTGAAATAATTTAATAAAATATTATTTTCATAACAAATAAATAATGTCATTTTTGACACTATTCATTTAATTTGAATTTTAAATCTTCAGGAAAAATATATAATTCAAATATATACCTTTAAAATATCCAAAATATTTTATATTTATATAAAAAGTTTGTTTGAAACAATAATTCATCCAAATTTTATTAATTTTAATATTTTTAAAATCATTCATTTTATTTTTTATATTAATGTAATAAATATTATATCATCATTTTGTAAGAATTTATGATAATTATTTATTCACTAAAATATATAAAAAAAGTAACATGATGAAATAATTATTTTATCTATAGGATAAAAATTTTGAAACTAAAATTTTATATTTTTATTCTTATGATAAATATTTAGATTTATTAAATTCAAGATAGAGACATTTTGTATTTATTTTTTTCTTAAATTAATATACAGTTTATAATCAAAGAAATATGGAACCAAGTGGCCATATATTCAAAACATGGATGGAAATGGTAGAAATGTTCCAATAAAATATGAAAAAGTCAATTGTTGGAGTCATTTTTTAGTCCTTATCATATTATTTTTTAGCCTTAATTACCTTATTTACCTTTACTATGGGGATAATTATTTACTATGGTTAATATTCATAATAACCAAAAAAGGGCCCTATTTACAAAATTTAGAACTCATGATCCAAAATATAGAATTAATCTTTAAAAAATTCAATTTTTATAAGTGGTTGAAATTAATTGATGATTAAAACAAAAAATGTTAAGGAAAGTAGTATTTAAAAAAATTCCTTTTATGTATATATTTTTTTATTCAAAATTAATTCATAATAATGATTCATATTAACATATTTGAATTATTTAAAATATAATAAGATTAATATTTCATTGAAAACATTTTATTATAAAATTTAACTTTGTAAATTATTGAAATAATAATATAGTTTTCAATAAAAATTAGAAAGTTTCACTATTCACTAGAAAATCAATATTTTTAGAAATATCAAAAAAAGTCACCCTAAAAACATTTTGACATAATGATAAAAAAAATTATATCCATTTAATAAAATAAATTATCTAAAATATTCATAAATTCATTATAATTATTAATGAAAAATAATAATAAAATACCATTTTTAATGAAAATTGATTTTGAAGAATAAAATTTATTTACTAAAAGTTTAGTGTTTATTTCCTATTAATTAATCAATGAATTTTTATTTATTTGGTGTTTATATATATATATAATAATTTATTTAATACTATTAAAACCCATTAATTCAACATCTATCTTTTAATGGTTATATTTAAATAATAATACTGTGTGGTTTGTTTAATCTTGGTGTTATGTGTTTTATATGCTATTTAACATAGTGTTATTTTAAAATAGCATGGTACCCACACTTCTCAATTATAAAAGGGAACCTCTTGTCCTCTTTTCATTACACACATTTGTGCACTTTATCTTAAACAAAATCTAATCAGAAAACTTACAAACTTTCCTACCAACTTCTTAGAAGTAAAGGTCTCACTAAAAGACCAATCCTTGAATTTTAAAGTTGTATTACAATGGAACATATCCAAATAGTATGTGTGAGAATTAGCTAAATTAAATTAGGTTTATATTTTCTATTAACTCCTTTAAATATATTCTAATCGTGCTAAAATGATGACATCATTATCTTTAGCATAATTAAAAAAATATTCTTATATAAAAGTTATTTTATAACTCATTTATATTATATGGAATATAAAAACGCTCTTCATGCATACGAGCAGACAATCATCCCTAAGAAGAGATATAATTAATTTTTCATGAACCCCTCTTATGGATTGTTATAAATATGTAATTTCATAATATAAATGATATTTATCATACTATTACTATTTTTTAAATATAATATATTATGTACCTTCTTACTTTAAAATTCATTAGGAAATGGAAACATCGATCATGTGTACGTATCGACTACAACATTCAGCAATGAATCATTTCATTTTTCATTATTGTCTCACATAGTTAGGCATAGGTATAGATTTAATAAATAAATATTATTTTTATAATATGATTTTAAATCTTTAAAGTTAAAATATTATCAATTTTTCATCCATTAGAAATTTTAAAACATCTCTCATGTGTACACAAATACTACCTTCTCCATGAAATTAAGTATTTAATTTTTTTATAGACCCATTAAATGGATTTATATAAAAGTATATTAATATAGTAACATGATTATGTTAACATATTTGTGATTTTTGAGATTATGGAATCATGAAACCTTTTACTTTTTTCAACCTACCCAATCCATTGTAAAGTTTAAGGACTAAACAAACTCAAATTTTCATGCATGAACTTAACTGATTTTGTAACTAAATTGAACAAGGTAACAAATGAAATAAAATTAATCATAATAAGAGGGTGAATAATTAAAAGAGTTTTAATTATTTATATAATATTATTATTTTAATATTTAATAATGTAAAATAAGTAGATAGTGAGTTTAGGAAATAGCTAAGGTATTTCTCATCTCATTTTCCTTTCATTTAAAGTTATAACATTTTCACCACATTTTTCTTTTTTCAGTATACAAATCAATATATATTTTCTTTATAATTAATTCTCTAAAATTCATGTGGATTATAATTCATTTCAGGTTCTATCCTTTAATATTCTTATAACACCCCAACCCAAACCAGCATGATTGAGATGAAGAGCCACAAGACCTCATGTGTGCCTCTTTATATGCAAGAGGCTTCCAACTAGTAGTGAGGATCTAAATTCCATCAATGGGGAGATTATACCCTCAATATCATATCCTTGAAACAATAATAATTATAAAATATAATCAAAAATAGAGTAAACAAGGAATATGAATATCTTTTCAGATAGAACACGTGTTATAAAATAAATAAATTATCTCCCAATGAGGAAAAATAAACGGGAGTAATATGTACTGGTAGATAAGTGAACAAGTAAAAATGTAGAAATCCTTTAGATTATATATATACTCTTATACTAGATCCTTGTTCCTCGACTCAATTATCTATCATAGGCCCCATTCCATTTCTTGGATCCATGTATATGAATTATATATACACATAAAGATTCCCTTACAAGGTGTGAGTCATAAAACTCAGTAAGAAACCACCAATGCATCCTTTAAAATTTAGTACATGAAAAAATGGTCCCTTATAAGATAATAATAAATTAATAAGAAAACATATAGAATCGTATAAAAAGAAACCATGTTCTAATCAAACCAACATGATCTTCAACTATATCGACTTCGGCTCCATTCAGGAAGGATGATCTAATATGTCTGATGTGTTCACAAACTATTTACAAGGTTTTAGACATGTCACTTAGTATCCTTAAGGTATCGAGTGATCATACTAATAATTATCTACAAGGTATCATGTTTCAAGAAATTACTCAGTATCATCAAGGAATTAAATTTTAGATTGGGCCACAATGATATCTCATCTGTACTCTATGTATCGGTCCACCATCATCATCACTGCACATCCAGAATTCTCCCCCTATAAGTGTTATACATATAATAATCATCCAAATATTATAATTCCTTAAGTAAATCCTTTAATGTAATGTTAACACACATAACGAGGGGTGGAATAATAATAAGACTATAACATGTCATCGTGATCATATATTATTAACATATAATACTACGTGTTCAACAAAAAAATAGAAATAAGCTACCCTAGAAATACTTATGGAGTCTATAATCATATATTGGAATCATGATCTACACACACCCACAATAAAATAACATCACATGTTAATAAAAATCTATTCCAATAAATAAATAATGAAGGAAAAAGGTATATAAAATTGACTCAAATAGTAAGTAAATTACTACATCATGGTCATTAAAATTTTACTATAACATTCATTAATGGATAGAATCTTGAACTACATTGCATGCTCATAATGAAATCTATCACAAAAAATGGATTTTTATCTCATGTTCTAGTTCATCAATGAAAGTATTCTATAAGAAGATTTAGGAATATTCCATGCCAATAAGGTTGTTCTAAAATTTTATATCTCATGGATTCGGTCAATGGATCAAGTTATGAGATATATTGAAGAAGTGTATTTCAATTTAAATGATCCATTATCAATATAATAATGGATCAATAATTCCTTGAAAATTATAGAGGATAACATTGTGTTTATCAAACAAAGATCAATCCACCTGCAAACCATCAATGGAAAAGAGATATAAAATGAGATTCAAGATTAAGAAGATATGATCGATCCAAGGAAACTTACCCTAAAACATCCACTATTTTTGAGGAATCAATATCCAGTAAAAGATATATCACTGAAATTTTTAATCCACCTCCAATCTACCAATGGATAATCAGTGGTTTTAAATTATATCATAAATCCACCATTAATTAGTGGTCAAGGATGGTGACACCAAATCAGATACCCATAAAACATATGTCACTGATTGAAGATCTTGACTCGATGAAAAGGCATTATCACAATGAAATATCTATCATCGGTCAATGATGAAATAAATAATTCTTAATTAGATCAAAATAGAAACCATAGATCCATCATAGATTAATTCCCTTATCACAATAATGAAAACGGTTTTCGTGTAGATCTAGAGAAAACTCATCATTCTAAAGTCTCTAGATCCGTCCATGTTTGAAGAATCAAGGGAATATGAAAGGAAGATATATAATAACAAGATAATTGGTCTTTAATTAAAACAAGGTTGTTTAGGGTAATAATTGGGTAACTGGAAAGGGTAAAATTTATGTGGAAATAAATGATGTGTGATTAATTGTATAAACAATTAGACTAGATGCACTGAATGGAAGGTAAATAACACCAGAAAGTAGGACTGCCTAGAAAACCACCTGTGTACTTTGAGTACCACTAGAAATACCATGTCACCCCATTGACCAGTTGGTGAGGTTTTCATTAATGTAAATAAAATTTTGAGTCTCATTAACTTGCTGGTAGGTTCCACTAGTGAGATAATTATAGTTATCGAGCTACCACATAGCCAAAACATTCCTTGTAACTCCGACCATTGATTCCTAGACCCATTTCTCAAAAAACCATCCTCCTAAAAACCCATAATAGAGATGATTAAAATGATAATGGAGGAATCTATAAACTCAAAATATCTCATAGCTCAAAATAATTTATGATATTAAAATCCTCCCCTCCTTAATGACTTCCCATCCTCCAGAAATTCCCTAAAAGGTTCTATTCAAGAATCTTTGGATATTCATCCTGAACATCATCCTCCTACTCTAATGTATTCTCATGGATCCATACATGTTTCTATATAATCTATACTAGTTGAATATTCGGACCTCATAATATATTCTCTCTCTGATCAATAATCTACACTAGATACTCCATTTATAATGTGTTAGGCTCTAACTCAACATATTTTCAATTGATGAAATCTGTAAGATTTGGTATGTACCTCAAGAGATGAGACACATGAAAAACATCATACATACCTTAGTAGTGGGAAGGAAGGTTTAGATGGTAAAAAACTATTCTAACTCGTTCAATAATCTCAAAGGTTCCAAAATATTTTGGCTCTACATTCCCTTTCTGCTTTTATACTTTGGTGTCATAACTGAGGATTCACTCTTAGAAAAATATGATCACCTATAGAAAACTCACAAGGTCTCATCCTATAGTGGGAATAACACTTCTACCTACTTTAATTTGTGATCAACTTCTTCTGAATTAACTAAACTCTCTCACACATCACATGTACCATACTTGGCCCTACAAATACAGCCACACTTGCCTCATTTAATCAAATATATTAATGATATGGCCTATAATAAAATCATCATAAGTTTGCATCTAATTTTAAGACTCATAAGTATTATTTTATGAAAACTCAACTAGGGATAGGTGATCATGCCATCATCCACTGAATTCTAGGGAATAATCCTGAAACATATCAACTAATATGGAAATTCTTTACTTTTTCTGTCTATCTATCTAGGGATGGTACATTTTGAATAATATCAGTTGAATCCCTTAGGCCTTATACAATCCGTTTAATAACCACAATTTAAAATTTTTGTATCTATAAAATACAATACTCATGGAAACTCTTTACAATCATACAATCTCAAAGACATACAGCTTTCCCATATTATCCACTAAGTGAGTCTCAGAGATTGATAAGAAATTAGAAACATTTTTCATTATATTATCAAAAAACAAAACAGTATCACGTATAATTAGGGTACTAGGTACCCCTTTCATAATTTCCTTCATGACTCCCTCCCCCTTCCACATGGGCACATGAATATTTTGGATCAAACCATGAAGACATTAGTTCTCGGCCTTTATCCTTTGGAAGGTAAATCATTTGGAAACAAAATAAGCAATGTCTCAATTCATCCATAGCCACATGAACTACTTCTTTAAGTCATGGTATATCTTCTTCACTCCATGATACATCTTCTACTAAGATTTATGGAATTATCTCACCATATATTCTTTCATTAAAGCAAGGAATAAAAATTTCCCATGTACTAGGATCACATCATTGTCATCCAATGAACACATAGGTATTAGTACACCACCTATTATCTATAATATCATCACAACACACACTTTTTCACAATCATTTCCAACTTTTAACTATCCTACTAATGAATATGTTACCATAAATTGGGAATAAATTATCAATCCATGTTCCCAGGAATATTCGAACCTCTAATTGTCAAATAAGTTCATCAAGTGAAATTGTTCCTCTAATTATTGTTCCTCAATATCCTAAGGCACATAAATTCTATGGTTAATAGAATATGTAATGAAATTACCTATACCTAGTTCATATTTCATCTTAAGGAAAACATCTTTAGATTCTCTACCCAGTACCTCTTCCTCAAATTGAAGTCTCACTCTACGAAGATATATTGAAGGCTCTTATTCTCTGTATATATGAAAGACATATTTCTAAAGATATAGTTTCAACTACACTTCAAATCATGGATCAATAGTTCCAATTACAAATCATGTGATTAATATCTCTTCTAATGGGGTCAGATTTAGCATAACACATAATCTACTTCCTACACCCAATGTGGCAGAACTACTCCCAAACCGATGAACGATGCATCATAGTATACAGTATAACCAAGAACTGGATTAGAAAGTATCAAAATTGTACCAATATTAAACCTTGTCTTCATCTTAATAAATACATACTCACACTTTTCTAAAAATTGGAACTCAACTCCCTTATTTCTTATCATAGTTATGGGTGCTGATAAATGAGTGAAGTCCTAAATAAAATGTTGATTGTATCCCACTGAAGCCTGAATGATTCTCATCTAAAACTTGATCTAGGTACATTTATAGGACAATAGTGCCTTACCTTTCTCTAGGTATATTGATATACCTATCTTAGAAACCAAAAGCCCCATGAATTTTACTTCATGAATCCAAGTGATATAATTTGATGGATTGGTGTAAAGTTGGGGTGGTCAAAGTGTTCTCATGTCTATCTTGAGATGTCTAGAATTATTATACATGGTTTGTGAGTTAATAAGGATATCAAAAATGAACATAATGTTGAATGAAACATGATATATGTGAATTATATTGTTTCAAGAGATACATGAACAATACTAACACATTAATTTTTCTAAACAACATCACCACGTAATTGTATATCCCGTGCCTTCTCTGAAATATCATCTTCAAGATGCCCAAATATCTAATCCAAAATTGGTGATAGATATATTGAAGATCAATATTGTTGAACCATTAGGATCCCTATAACTAATCAAATATATCTTCAATCTGAGAAAAATGATAAAAATTACCCACTGTCACCTGGTTAAGATTATGATAATATACACAGAGTCAAAGACTACCATCTTCCTACTTGGTGAAAAAAATAATTACACATCATGGTGATATACTTAGCCTAATAAAACCCTTCTATTCTATATCCTATATTTGTACCATGATCCCCTTCAAATTAGTCAAATACATAAGATAAGGGGTTATCAAAATGAGTTTTTCACCTCTCATGATATCTATATTAATGTAAAATCCTCTATCAGGGGGATTTCTAGTGAAGTCATCTGGAATAAAGTCCTGATATATATCCAAAAAAATGATGAAAAGATAAGGGGTATAACACTAATCCCACTTGAGGATATAATCCTAAAATCTATATTTTTATTATCCCAAGATGGATAATATTTAGACCCAATATAACTACTCCTATTTTCCACTCACTAGTCATCACAAACATATCTCCTTTTAGAGAAGTAAATGATACCCATCTTTGATATTAATCAATATTCTCTTGGAAACTGGTCATCTAGTCTATTTCATGGATCAATTTTACGGTCATTATCTACAGAGTCATGAAGTCCCATAGATTTCCATAACTGAAAATGACTATAAGAAACTCTTAGTATCACTTAAGATGGTACAATTTTAGGCCCACTAGTGTATCGAAGGGTTGTATCTTGGTAGAAAACAATACCAGTAAGTCATGTACATCGATAAAATGTGAAGATATAAAGGAATGGGAAGATCCAATTTCAATAAAATTGGTATACAATGAAGAAATGGTCAAGACCATGTCTTAAATAGTATATGGTCCCTCAACACCATCAATTGGAGTTTGATCCACTATATAAACTATGCCTACCTTGACCCCATTACCCTGCCCCTAAGACGCATGACCCACAAGATTAATTTTCATATGATTCTACTAATGGGGACCCCATCCAAATATCAAGGTCACATATCATGTTTTTTCTACACCTCTGTATAACCTTGTCCTCAAATCTCTTGAACATGACTATTAGAGATTCCCCAAATTTCCACACTACCGAACATAGTCTTATGTGTTATACCAAAAATGAGATGATGTTCAACATTACCATAGTTTAAGCACTCTATAACACCTAATAAGGTGGATGAATATGTTTTACTCCAGTACACCTATATACTACTACCTTGAAGCATATCTATGATCTTCTTCTTCCTTCTACCATAAGTGACACTCACCACAATATTAAGAGGTCAACTAGCCTGAGTAATAAATCGAGGAGAAAAAATGGATTGATCTTCCTCTAGGACCTTATTGATAGTCTAGGACTTGAATAGAAATATTAGTTATATTTTTTAGTCAAATCTTTTAACTTTTCTTTCAATTTCAAGATTATGACCAATCTAAAATATCCTACACATATATCCATCATTTTCATCTAAGAGAGGAGTAAAATGTATTATCTTGGTGAAACGAGCATAGTATTTAGATACTATCATATATCCCTATTGTAACTCCATGACCTATTGTATTGTGTCCTGGTTCATTATATAAGGAATGAATTCCTTGAAGAACAGACCCTTTATAGCCTCCTAGGTGAAACCATTACATCTGTTAGTATGTCCCATCATGCCCCACCAACTCCTCATGGGTCCTTATATTATGAACACTTCAAAAGTCACCATTCTATCCTAAATTGTC